>CM070594.1:14563384-15166420 GCA_036346395.1 Hsuehochloa calcarea
TGGGAGTCCGCTGGAGTTTACTTTGTTTTCGCTATAGTTTATTTCATTATTGTCTGCCTTGCATGGCTTAATAATTGTAAAATTCAACCTTAAGGTCACAACAGTTATTTGATATTTAAATTACTCGTTTATTTAATATTTCGTTGTATGGAGTTGATATTTCATCGAAGTTGATACTGTGTGCACTAGCGTGATCCTGGACTAGTGCAGAATACACAGAGGGTCCAGATTTGCATATTTGGGTTCCGACAACCGGTCCCTTGCCGCATCGATGCAGGTAACTCTGGTGTAGGAAGCTCAAGTGCATGTAGCTCCCGTGGACTTGGCACTGTTGCAAGACTTTCCTGTGAAGTTGACACCGGTGCAGGTAACTCTGGTGTAGGTAGCTCTGGTGCAGATAGCTCCTATGCACTTGGCACCATTGTAGGACTTTCTGTGAAGTTGACATCGGTGCAGGTATCTCCAGGCAGATGTCCTTCTTGGACCATTGGATGAATGTTCCAATGTCTTGCCCTAGAGTCACGACCTCGTCGTTTGGGGGTATCTGCAGTCGGATGACCTTGAAATTGGCATGAACACTGTCCACATTCACTTTTGCGAAACCCGACGGTAGATTTACACTATGCACTATGGCCCCGGCACCGGATGAATACGCTTGGCCCCAAGTAGCGTCTAGGGCAATGGAGGCATATCTCACTTGGAGCTTGCACTTCGTAGCAACCTACAAAACGATACAAAATTAGCTACTCCAATAGGCCTATCAATGGATCGAGCATTCCAGAGATAATAATTATTACCAGGATGTTATCGACAGGAAATCTGTTGTCGCTTTCTGAGGTAGGGTTGGATGCACAACTAATCCGATGGTTGGGGGGCTAGCTAGCACAACAGGCGGGGGTTTGCAACTGATTTCTCTAAGCCTTTCCTCAATGCTCTCTATCTGCCGTCGCATTTTATATCTGGTGGCATTAGTGATCTCCACTCTGAGGGTTTTATGAATCTCCTCTCATAGCCGTGCATCTGTGTATTATTGCGGTACACTTCGGAGTTGTCAGGACCGGGGTTAACACTCACAAATCCTCTATGTATTACTGAACAAGTCTCATGATTAGTGGCTAGCTCACATGGTAAACAAATATGGTAACATCCATTGTTGGTGTTTTAAACCGAACTTATGTAATGATTGTTTGATTCGGGGGGTCTCCAAGACGCAAATCACGCAGAGAGAATGACACAAGGAATTTTATACAAGTTCAGGCCTTCTCCGAAGAGAATAACAACCCTACTCCTATGTGGCTATATTGAGTATGCTGGTTACAGATCAAGAAAAAGACTAAAATGCAATGTCTTGTGCTCCTGATTGTGTCTTTTTTCCTCTCTCTCCCCCCGTCGTCCGGTGATTCCTCCTTTTATAGCGTGTTCGAAGTGGGAGACAATTTCTCTAGCCCAAAGGGCGTATCAATGCTTCAAATGATGGCACAGTTACCAGAGATTACTGTTGGAGAAGTAACGTTCCCACGTCGCTAAGCAGTTATCATCAGGATAGAGATATTAATTATGCAGTTATTCTAGAGAATAATATCATATACTGACTGTTTAGATGCCCTAATCAATTGGGCCTACTTGTCTGTAAGCTCAATCGAATATATGGTGGTCTTAACTGACTTGGTCGTAAAAGGACTTACGACCATGAGGTGATCATAGAAGAACTTACGATCATATGCTAGTCGTAGAAGAACTTACAACTATGGGGTGGTCTTAGTTGACCTAGTCATAGAATGATTTACGACTATGAGGTGATCATAGAAGAACATACGATCATGAGGTAGTCGCAGAGGATCTTACGAGTCCAGCTTCTCCCTTATGAACATTAAAGGGTATACTCAAGAACCATGTAATGGCATCATTATTCATAATAAGGATTACAGATAAATAATTAAATGAGGATTTCTAGATTCTCGTCATCCATAATACACAAAACTTTATTAATAGTCAGAGTTTTATTAACTGAAAGGCTTACAAGCCAACAAATAAGAATACACTGGAAGACAAATGAACAGTAGTAGAGCCCAGCTTATCTGCCATAGGTAATTGACTGGGGTAGCGGCTTAGTCGTCGAGATGTTCGACAACGCAAAGTTTTTCTCTTAAAATTATTTGCATTAAGCAAGGGTGAGCACAAACAACCATGCTCCGTAATTTACACCAATAATAGAATTATAATGCATACAGGGGTATATCAAAGGAAGGCATATAGGGTTGAATTTGCATAAAAGCGATGTTTTCTTTTAAAACTTATACTAAGTTTCAAAGCAGATATTCTATAACTAAAATTCATTTTCAGAATTTTTAAGTTTTATAGTCAGATAACATTCAGACAATAGTGGTGAAGGATACCCTCCTATCACATGGGAAACCACCCAATTTCCCAGTTAAATAAAATATCCAAAATCATTTCATAAAGTCTCTTGAAAACAAAACCAAAATCTAACTTTGTATTGGCTTTGCTAAGCATGTCCATGACCGTGTACACGGATATTCCACATAGTTTTACACTCTGCAGAGGTCGTACAGCTTTATCCACAAGAGATAATCACTCGTAATGTCTGTTTCACACACTTCCGAATGTGTGTGACTAAGAGATTATCACAAGGCCTTTACAATGCACCATCCCACCATAGTCCCGCCGCACTAAGGTTTTGGTTCTTTTGGATAGAAACCCGCTGAATTTAAACTCCCTCTTACGCCATGTGGGAATACATAAAAGTAAGTTATAAAGACACCCACGCAACCGGATGGCACAACCACGTGGAAATGACACAAATTATTTAACCAGATCATGCCCACACATGACATGAGGTAGTACGACGAGGCTTAGCAAGATTCGGCTTCAAGACCGGTCCTTATCTAACTTGTGTGACTTTCCAAAATAACTCATAGGCCTTCATCACGAAATGACTCGATACCATGCATCAACGTGTATCCTCCAAACATCCATTTCTCCCAAGTGCAAACCCTTTTTTCATTTAATTTACCAAGTTAAATCATTTTCTAAAATTTTTATGGTAAAAGCAATACCATAGCATCAAGTTAAAATCATAGTTTAATATTTGGCTAAATTCCCCAAATTGAACATTTTTTGTTTAAGCTTTGACTAAGCTTAAACTTTTGCAACATGTCTAGTTCGTACCAATGTACCAACTAGGTTTAAACTATACCATCAAGGTATGGCTACTTCAAGAGCAACATTTTGCTATACAAAGGAATTAGGAATAACTAAAATTTTAAAACAAGCATTAAAAAATATAAAAATATGCATGCAATAATAATTTAAAATAGAATTTAAATAATTTGAAATACTGGGATTCAAATATAATCAAAGCTGTAACTTGCCTTGCTTATTTAGTTGTTGTTCTCAAACAGCGTCGCAATCTACACACGAAATCAAGCCAAATTTAAATAAAATACAAATTAAATTTAAATAAACTACAAATTAAATAATTTTTGTACAAATAGATAGATCTTGAATTTATATGAATTTAGGAATTTGAATCGATTGAATCAGATTTCGTATGAAGGAGAACGAACATCCGGAAGTTCGGATACCACAAGAAATTGTATAATTCCGACTACCTAGTCGAAAGGGGTCTCGACTACCTGGTCGAATGAGGTTTAGACTATCTGGTCGAATGAGGTTTAGACTATCTGGTTGAAAGGAGGTTCGACTACACAGGGCGACAGCGGCGGGTTCACCGGGCGACGGTGCTCCGGCGGCAGCAAGGGCGAGAGAAGGGAGCACCTCGTAGAACACGGAGTCGCGAGACAAAGCTGGGGATGTGGTCGATGATGGCGGGGCTCCACCGCAGGCGGCGCAATCACCGGCAGCGAGAGCTTCGACCGAAGCACTTGGACCTCAAAAATTCGGCGAACGAAGGCGAGAGAAGGGGGAGAAATGGGGAAAGTGAGAGGAGGATTGGGGACGCACGGCGGTAGTGGAGCATCTGGCATTCCATTGCTCTTGGCGTTCGGGAAGAATGGGGAGCAAATGGGGACGGCAAAGGGAGGCTCACTGAGGCTCATATAGCCAGGGGAGGGGGAAGAACCTGGAGGAAAGGTAGGGGGATGGAGCTGGGAGAGAGCGGCGTCGCGGGTCTCGGGGCGCGTGCGCAATGCGCTTGGAACGCGTGCGCAATGCACCTAGGTTGCAAGGGGGCAGCCAGGGGGAAGGCAGGGGTAGCGGGATGCACCGGAGGAGGTGAAGAACCGGGGCGCGGTGCCGTGCGGGAGCGCGGCGAGGGAGGCTGCGGGCGAAGCGGGCCGGGAAGTCGGGCCGAGGAAAACAAGCTGACGCCCAGGAAGGGACTTGGGCCAGGAGAGGGCAAGGGAAATGGGCCAGAGGAGATTTGGCCAGAAAGCAAAAAAAGAGATTTAATTTATTTCTGAATTTCAGAAAATATAACAAATCAAAATAGCTTTTAGAAAATAGCCAAAAGAGTTTAAAAAAATTATGGAAATTTTCTTATAAATTTTCTAACTTAAAGTTGACTTTTAATTCTACACATAAATTAGTTTTAATTTTTGAAAGCCCGAAGAAAACTTTTTAAACATGAGAAGATTCAAGAAATTACATAAGTTTTTCTTTTCAACTTCAAATCTAATGTAAACCCAGAAACTCAATAAAAAAATTTACCTTTAAAATATAGGAAATCGAGAAAAGCAACAAAACTCTTTTGAAACTTAGGAAATTCAATAAATTAATAATTTTATAATTTTAATTTTGGTAACAGGACTTTGGGATGTTAGAGGAGTCATCTGAGAATCCATGTTTCTACGGAACATAAACACTAAGGCCTCTCGTGCGACCGGGTGCTCCTTGTTTTCCAGGGCCGCGGAGAGTATATCTCTCTCCCTTACTGTCTAGAATGAGCTTTGGAAAGATTATACACTCAACGCTTGCTGCAAGAGCCCTATATGTTATTTTCACTTCCTATGAAGTTATGGAGTAATTACAAAATCGGTAGTTTGATATCTTTCCAGGCGCTGGGACACTTCCTCGTTTGCGGGGTTTGGAAAGGAGATGACCCCGAAGACACGGTAGATGACCTCGCTCTTATCCAGTTTTGGGCGCGCTCAACAGGGATCTCAGTAAATGGCGGGGAGGCCTCCCACAGGGTTGTCTACTCATCCTCCTTCCTCCATTGCGGGATTTTACCCACATACCCAGTGGTGCCAAGTTTGTGGAGGTGCGCATTTTTTGCCTAGAGGGCCCTGTGCGCTGCACTTTCACTCTTAAAATCATCTATCATCTTCTTCGCCACAAAGTCTTGCTAGTATGGTTCCATGAATGGATACTTCTGTAAGGGTGTCAGATCCTTCTTTATGTATTGCTTGATAAGCGAGCTCCTGAAGTTTTTCCACGCTTTGCACGCCGCTAGCAACATGTGTCGTCGCACAGAGGCCTGGTTGTAACACCCCAGCCCAACACTGAGCCTGGAATGCCACTAAACTACCTTCTAATTAATAATTATTGACACACTTTATAAATATAGCAAGAAATCAATGATAATCAAATCCAAGGACCACAAAAGAGCAATGCATAATTATGGATCATGAGGTAATAAATAAGCAATGGAAATTATCACCAGGTAAATAATCCAAAGCAGCATCAACCAATGAATCCAAATTAAGGAAGCAAATAGTCTAGTCCAAATGATATCCTAAACATGATTCAATAACTAACATGTCCAAGTGTAAACTAATATTGAATGAAAAGATTGTCATGGCGAATGATCATGTGATGCCCATGTGCTCTACTCGCTCTCAGTTACGGCATCCTCGAAGATCACCTAAAAACAACAATAGAGCAAGGGTGAGTCCACGACTCAAAGAAACACATCGTATACAACGAACAATAATATATCAACAACATTCAATAACTTCATTATCATCACATGCACTTCTATTATCATTCTCATTCATTAATCTCAAATATCAATGCAACTCTAATCTATATGTCCACATGCACTTCTTTTCACAGATATACAGGTATAGCGTGAGTGAATGCTCGCGACAACATTCACTCTCAAGCCCGTTCCTCCTCAAGGATCGGGGACCTCCTCCACTCCCGTGGAGTTGTGATCATCAAGATCACCTTCTCTTATGCAAAGATGCTTATGAATGCAAACATGCAATCTCCATCATAAACATCATATCCAACTTTTCATCATGCTCATCAACAAAGATATAAACATACCAATTCATTGTTTGCAATTAAACCAAATAAAAGCACAACAATAATGGTAATAGAAGATAAAGAAAACAGTGATCGATCATTGATCGCTGTCTACCATGCACTTGCCTTTACTAGCAGCGACACACGATTTGACTCGAAGACGGCAACAAGCACGACGCCTCTCCTATATTAAATACACCAACTTCAATACAAATTACAGCAACAAGAATAGCAATCAAAATGCTTCGCTCCTACACGTCCCCAAATATCACACGTTACGCCGGTACCGACTAGTTACCTATAGCTGACCGGTTACTAAAAAGAGCGTAACTTTTGACTCAAAAGTCCGATCACCACAAACCACCCCAATCTGGATTCTTTATAAAATTATCTACCTTTTCTTAGATTACAAAGACTTCTAATTAAATCATCTAACCCTCCGTATTTAGCTCCGAAAGCCGGTCTGTCCGCTTCGGAACAGCAGTCTTCCAAATTTCATAACTTTAGTTTTACTCAACCAAAATACGCGTTCTCAGATCCTACAGAATCATTGGACAATTATCTACAACTTTCATGTAGATCAAAAACTCTAATTAAGCTATTTACTATTTTTAATAACCAATCTACCAAAACAGCGCCGAAAGACGACAACCGTAAAAACAGCGGTCTTCCGAAAATCATATCTCGAAATCTACTTATCCGATTGACGTAATAAAACATGCTATAGAAAGATATCGAAATTATCTACAATTAACTAGTAGATAGTATTTCCAAAATTTGCCGTTAAGATGCCCGATTAAATCGAACAACGGAACAGCCGGTTAAACACATCTATTAATCGATACAAAGACTAAAACTAAAGAACCTTCTCTAATTAACCTCAAATATAATCCCTAATTAACAGGGTCTAGATCGGCTCAAACCATTAAAAAAACAACCAAGGCAGAACTTCTAATTACCTCCTCAATCGGCCGGCTCCGTTGCACACGCACAAACGCAAAGAATGACACTCGGCTTGGGCGGCGCGACAACGGCTTTCTACGGACAAAGGTAGCGAAGAACCGCGTTGGTTCGGCTCGGCGTGCGTGGCGGCGCAGAATTGGCAATCGGCAACGCAGCGCAGCAGCTCAGCCGTGGTTTCTCGGCTGGAATCAAAGCAAAGCGGCGAAGATAGCAAATTCCAGTAGCGCGCCCTTCGGCAGCGACAGATCGATTGTTCGGCACCGCTTCCACGCGGCGAGAAGAAAATAGCGATTCGAATCTCTCGGTGAAAGCTTACACTGCGGCGAGCACAGGCGACAAAGAAAACAAAGACTTGCGTCGGTAGAATCAAGATCGCAACACGCCAAGACGCAGCGGCGCAAGCGAAATCGGCCGCGGCGAGACAACAAAAGCAAAGCAAGCGGCTCGGCGGCGCCAGAACGCAGCGGCGGCCTTGACGCGAGGCGACCGACAAAGCGTCACGCGAGGACTCATTCTTGGCGTCGGCGATTAGCTATCCTGTCCATGAAGCGGCAGCGCAGAGAAAATCGTGGCGAAGAATAAAGAAAAACAAAGAATGCGTAAAGAAATTGTATACGGTGCAACTTGGAAAACAAGTGGCTAGGGTTTCTAAAAACAAATATCTATTTATATAGCTCAAATAAAATTCCGAAAATACTATTTTCCACCAATTCTTTTTATTCAATTTACACCTGGGCCCTTAAGAGGTTAATAATTATATAATTATTACTACTATTTAATTAATTACTCTCCGACCCTTAAGACGCGATTAGTAATATTTAATTATTATTTTCCGGAGTATTACATTCTACCCCTTAACGGAATTCGACCCGAATTCTAATCGCGTTCTACTCAAAAGCGCATAAATTAAATTAAACAACAAAACAACACGTGCAGGCGTGAACAACTCGAGTATCGCTCGCGCATGCGAGACTCCAACTCCCAAGTCGCCTCTCTCTCGGACTGATGCGTCCACAGCACCTTGACATATACCAACGTCTTGTGCCTCAGCACTCATCTCGTCATTTTTTTTTTCGGTACACTCAACTGACAGAAGTCGAAGGTACGGTCTTACTTGGTGGTCAACGGCTCTAAGAAAACCTTGTCATCCTGATCCCTCAAATACTACCTTGACATCGGGTTATACAAAATGTTGTGTGCCCTGCGCATGGACACGAGACGGTCCTAACGATACACTTTCTTCCAAAAATCTCCACAACTTCCAGAAACAAACTAATGTAACTTGGGCCAAACTTCGTTTTGGTACCAAACCACACAACCTGAACATAACACCCTGAACTCCTGTCCTATCTCCCAATCAACCACTTCACATTTGCAAGGAGTACCTCCTTTAACCAGGGACACACAACCAAACTAGTTTCAAACAAACTCTTTTATAAATAGAACCCAACTGAAAACAAAGGATTCTCATCGCAATCACGCGTTACCAATTCCCCATCAGAATAGTCAAATCCAAAATCAAAGATTCATCACAAAAACCTTTCCATTTTCCAGATAGGTTGTTTGCAAATAAACACCACGTAAGCCAAAAGAGAAAACATTCGAATGCCAAAATCAATCACTTTTTCTTTCCCTAAATTAGAAAGAATCACATGCCAACGTAAAGCCAACTCAAATTGTAAATGACCTCTGTCATACACACGGCTCAAACAAGAATCAAGAGGGCATTTCACTACAGAGAATCAATTTTTTTCTCAATTTTTCTTTTAGGAATAAACTCTCTCTCAAATCATAGGATTTCAAATCATCACACTAACTCATTCCTCTTAATGGTAATCTCAAGCGATGCTCAACTTTGAGAGCAACAACGCGCCCATTTAGAGAGACTCTACTAACCCATAAAAAGATACTATAGTCCCCTCCTCTACCAAAGAAACTATTTTGACAAATGATTCCCAACACCTCAAATAAAATCTACACCCACAATCACATCACCTCAATCTTTTAGGGATAATCAACTTGAAATTCTCTACACACACACACTGATTTACAACCAAAGGATTCTATCAACGATCATCATACTATTTGGAATCCACTTTTGTTCTACTACTTCTACACATGATCATTGGGCAACCAAGGTTCTAGCATAAAACACATGTTCAATTTCAACAGCCAGGACTCCTAAAGTGACTTCTGGTATACTTGATAGAAATCCGCATATTCGCTGTCTAGAATTCCCACAATCCAAACAATATCCTCAATCATTAATATCAACCATCATCACTAATCAATTGACTGCTCAAAACGATTTACTTCACTAATATTGGACCCTCAATAAACCACACCATTCAATTTCACCTACGTAACCTTGCAAAGTATATCATCACAATATCCCATCTATTCGATAATTCCAATACTCCACCATCATGAACAAATATTCTTGGATCACTATTCACTATAGGTTCTACTAATTGTAACAATATAATCAGTTCTGTCCCAACGACCATAATTCCTTCTAGACCCAATTCTCTATGAGATTTATATCATGAAATGAATTCATCCTCTAATGTTCCTCAATTAACTTGCAACCCAGGGTCTCACCACATCATATTCTTGACCACTATTAACCAGTTCCCAATATACACTCTTTAAGGTTTTGTAAAACAAATCGACTATTCCTTTCTCAAAAGAAGAGACAAATAAAAGATTTTTTTTTTTTTAAGACCAAATCACATTAATCACTTAAGAACCAATAAAGCTTTCCGACTCGTCACTTGCTCAAACCAATTTCATCTACCAAATAAATCATGAACTCCAAAAGTTCATGAATTCAAAACTCCAAACCTTTCTTTTAAACGATATTACGAAAGACGATCAAATTACATTCTTTCTAAAAGAATCATCACCACACGAAACCACAATCCCTTACAGACAATCTTGCTAACATTAAGAATAATGCACTCTTCACATGATTCAATATCATCAACTCTTCCATTAATAAGCCGAAAGGTTCACCAAATTGTTCCATACTACTTTACCATCACATCTTCAAAATGAGATTATACCAAAACCATACGACCTCACTACAACAACTACTTTATATTAGAAGGGATCCACTACACAAATTAAAAGGTTTTATCATAACCATTTCATCACGGATATGCTATTGTCTGACTATTCCACAATTGTCTAGGTATAAGCCACCTATTAAATCACACCAGCTCAACTCTTAGTGATGCTCAACACCAAACTTTAACACTCGGCAATTGCACTCCAACCATTGTTGTTATCAACTAGCTTTCTTAAGATGTCTAGCTGCTACCTATTTTCATTTGCGAATCACTTGAGTATTTACCAACACATATCCAGTTGTTCCTCCTCACATTTAGTTTTCAACAAAATCACCCTAAAACTTCAAAAGTCAAAATCTTCTCTCGATCAAAAGTCTCAACAACTCTATAATCAAATTCATCGTGTCATTCTATAAAGAAGAACTATCCAGAACTCCTCCTGTAATTTCTAGATCCACTGGTATTCAATCCATTCAACCTTTTGTACACAATTCCAATAATTAATCATACTAAGGTATATGTAAAGCCATCAACCAAATATGATCACCAAGTGTCTACAGTAAAGATAACACCACAAATAATATCTATTAAGGCAATAACCTAGCATCTCCTCAAGTTTCCCTTTACACACAATTAGATTAATCCCTTGGTACCAAATCCAATAAATTCAACAAACTAATCAATTTTAATGTCCAAGCCAGTTCATCAACGTTCCATACTTCTTAATAACTCTTATGACTCCAATTAGGTATGGACATACTCTTAGTCACTACTCAACCCGTAATTACTCTATGACAATAATTTGGGTTAAGACCAATCATGCATCACGCTACAGATCCGACCTGATACTCATACCTTATCCATGAACTTCTATGTTTACCACCTCTAGCTTAAACATAACAAGTCAACACAAAAGGATTTTAACTCTTTTCAGAAATAAATAGGCATTAAACTTCAGCACTCGAAATAATCCAAAAGAAATACCTAAAGCCAAAGTTTTCACATGTTGAAGAACTTGCAATAGAAAACTTTCAGTATCCAGAATACCAAGTGAATAAATAAGTCATATTTTCCAATAGGAAGGGCGGAACTCCCACGAAAAGATCAATCTTGCTGTTAACCGATGTTCACCCAAAGCAACAATAGATCAACAGTCATGAGAACGAGTAATGGCTTTATGGAACCAAAGGAGACCAACGAAATATCACCCGCTGTATTGTAAACACTATCTCAAGGAAAATTCATCAACCGCAACTATAACCAGAATTGCCCAAAATTCAAGCTCAAGGAAGAGAACAACTTTTATAAAGAAACTCACACACAATACCTATAACTACTGTAATCAAAGTAGCTACCTCTCTATTCCCATACCACGAATGGTGGTGTAACCTGGTAAAACCCAGGGCCACAACCACGATTTCAACTGCCTCAGGAGGGGGCCCCACAGAACCACGCCCGCGGCCCCGACCTCCACGACCGTGGCCACCACGACCACGTCATCTATCCCTCGACATAGCTATCAATCACAATCAACATTATATAACGAGTTCAAAGCTCAAAATAAACTCATACATCAATAAACCACATAACGGAAGCGTAAAACTATATTCGTACCTCTCTCTAACCTACTGTGCACTAGTGTGTCAAATTTTTAGATTAGTTAACCATTAGCAAATTTTAGTTGATTTACTAAACTAAAACAAATTTTAACAATTTTAGTTTGCCTAAGTTGTTAATCTATTCACCACGGACCTAAAGCCCGCTCTGATACCAATCAGTAACACCCTGTACCCAACACTGAGCCTGGAATGCCACTAAACTACCTTCTAATTAATAATTATTGACACACTTTATAAATATAGCAAGAAATCAATGATAATCAAATCCAAGGACCACAAAAGAGCAATGCATAATTATGGATCATGAGGTAATAAATAAGCAATGGAAATTATCACCAGGTAAATAATCCAAAGCAGCATCAACCAATGAATCCAAATTAAGGAAGCAAATAGTCTAGTCCAAATGATATCCTAAACATGATTCAATAACTAACATGTCCAAGTGTAAACTAATATTGAATGAAAAGATTGTCATGGCGAATGATCATGTGATGCCCATGTGCTCTACTCGCTCTCGATTCTGATCCTCGAAGATCACCTAAAAACAACAATAGAGCAAGGGTGAGTCCACGACTCGAAACACATCGTATACAACGAACAATAATATATCAACAACATTCAATAACTTCATTATCATCACATGCACTTCTATTATCATTCTCATTCATTAATCTCAAATATCAATGCAACTCTAATCTATATGTCCACATGCACTTCTTTTCGCGTATACCAGTATAGCGTGAGTGAATGCTCGCGACAACATTCACTCTCAAGCCCGTTCCTCCTCAAGGATCGGGACCTCCTCCACTCCGTGGAGTTGTGATCATCAAGATCACCTTCTCTTATGCAAAGATGCTTATGAATGCAAACATGCAATCTCCATCATAAACATCATATCCAACTTTTCATCATGCTCATCAACAAAGATATAAACATACCAATTCATTGTTTGCAATTAAACCAAATAAAAGCACAACAATGATGGTAATAGAAGATAAAGAAAACGATGATCGATCATTGATCATTGTCTACCATGCACTTGCCTTTACTAGCAATGACACACGATTTGACTCAAGACGGCAACAAGCACGACGCCTCTCTATATTAAATACACCAACTTCAATACAAATTACAGCAACAAGAATAGCAATCAAAATGCTTCGCTCCTACACGTCCCCAAATATCACACGTTACGCCGGTACCGACTAGTTACCTATAGCTGACCGGTTACTAAAAAGAGCGTAACTTTTGACTCAAAAGTCCGATCACCACAAACCACCCCAATCTGGATTCTTTATAAAATTATCTACCTTTTCTTAGATTACAAAGACTTCTAATTAAATCATCTAACCCTCCGTATTTAGCTCCGAAGCCGGTCTGTCCGCTTGAACAGCAGTCTTCAAATTTCATAACTTTAGTTTTACTCAACCAAAATACGCGTTCTCAGATCCTACAGAATCATTGGACAATTATCTACAACTTTCATGTAGATCAAAAACTCTAATTAAGCTATTTACTATTTTTAATAACCAATCTACCAAAACAGCGCCGAAAGACGACAACCGTAAAAACAGCGGTCTTCCGAAAATCATATCTCGAAATCTACTTATCCGATTGACGTAATAAAACATGCTATAGAAAGATATCGAAATTATCTACAATTAACTAGTAGATAGTATTTCCAAAATTTGCCGTTAAGATGCCCGATTAAATCGAACAACGGAACAGCCGGTTAAACACATCTATTAATCGATACAAAGACTAAAACTAAAGAACCTTCTCTAATTAACCTCAAATATAATCCCTAATTAACAGGGTCTAGATCGGCTCAAACCATTAAAAAAACAACCAAGGCAGAACTTCTAATTACCTCCTCAATCGGCCGGCTCCGTTGCACACGCACAAACGCAGCAGCGACACTCGGCTTGGAGCGGCGCAGCAACAGCTTCTCGGCTGGACAGGCGCAGCAACCGGCGTTGGTTCGGCTCAGCAGTGCACGTGGCAGCAGGAATTGGCAATCGGCAACGCAGCGCAGCAGCTCAGCCGTGGTTTCTCGGCTGGAATCAAAGCAAAGCAGCAGCAGTAGCAAATTCCAGCGCGCAGCGCTCGGCTTGGCGACAGATCAGTTGTCGGCACCGCTTCCACGCGCGGCAGAGAAGAAAACAGTTCAGGAAATCTCGGCTGGAAAGCTTACACGGCAGCAGGCACAGGCGACAAAGAAAAACAGCACTTGCGTCGGCCGAATCAAGCCATGAACACGCCAAGACGGCAGCGAATAATGAGAATCGGCGCGAGACAAAGAAACAAAGAAAGCAATGGCGGCGAATAAGAACGCAGCGAGCGAAAGACGCAGGCGTTGGCAAAGACAAGAAATACGTCACGCGCAGGACTCATTCTTGGCGTCGGCGATTAGGTCATCCACAGCGGCAAGCGCAGAGAAATCCACAGAGAAGAATAAAGAAAAAAAAGAAATTGAAGAAATTGTGGCGGTACAGCGCTTGGAAAACAAGTGGCTAGGGTTTCTAAAAAACAAATATCTATTTATATAGCTCAAATAAAATTCCGAAAATACTATTTTCCACCAATTCTTTTTATTCAATTTACACCTGGGCCCTTAAGAGGTTAATAATTATATAATTATTACTACTATTTAATTAATTACTCTCCGACCCTTAAGACGCGATTAGTAATATTTAATTATTATTTTTCGGAGTATTACATTCTACCCCCCTTAACGGAATTCGACCCCGAATTCTAATCGCCGTTCTACTCAAAAACTGCACAGCTGAAATTAAACAACAAAACAACACGTACCCGACGTGAACAACTCCGGGTACTGCTCGCGCATGCGAGACTCCAACTCCCAAGTCGCCTCTCTCTCGGACTGATGCGTCCACAGCACCTTGACATATACCAACGTCTTGTGCCTCAGCACTCATCTCGTCATTTTTTTTTTCGGTACACTCAACTGACAGAAGTCGAAGGTACGGTCTTACTTGGTGGTCAACGGCTCTAAGAAAACCTTGTCATCCTGATCCCTCAAATACTACCTTGACATCGGGTTATACAAAATGTTGTGTGCCCTGCGCATGGACACGAGACGGTCCTAACGATACACTTTCTTCCAAAAATCTCCACAACTTCCAGAAACAAACTAATGTAACTTGGGCCAAACTTCGCTTGGTACCAAACCACACAACTGAACATAACACCACGAACTCTGTCCTATCTCCCAATCAACCACTTCACATTTGCAAGGAGTACCTCCTTTAACCAGGACACACAACCAAACTAGTTTCAAACAAACTCTTTTATAAATAGAACCCAATCGAAAACAAAGGATTCTCATCGCAATCACGCGTTACCAATTCCCCATCGAATAGTCAAATCCAAAATCAAAGATTCATCACAAAACCTTTCCATTTTCCAAATAGGTTGTTTGCAAATAAACACCACGTAAGCCAAAAGAGAAAACATTCAATGCCAAAATCAATCACTTTTTCTTTCCCTAAATTAGAAAGAATCACATGCCAACGTAAAGCCAACTCAAATTGTAAATGACCTCTGTCATACACACTACTCAAACAAGAATCAAGAGGGCATTTCACTACCCGAGGAATCAATTTTTTTCTCAATTTTTCTTTTAGGAATAAACTCTCTCGCAAATCATAGGATTTCAAATCATCACACTAACTCATTCCTCTTAACTGGTAATCTCAAAGCGATGCTCAACCTGAGAGCAACAATCAGCCCATTTAGAGAGACTCTACTAACCCATAAAAAGATACTATAGTCCCCTCCTCTACCAAAGAAACTATTTTGACAAATGATTCCCAACACCTCAAATAAAATCTACACCCACAATCACATCACCTCAATCTTTTAGGGATAATCAACTTGAAATTCTCTACACACACACACTGATTTACAACCAAAGGATTCTATCAACGATCATCATACTATTTGGAATCCACTTTTGTTCTACTACTTCTACACATGATCATTGGGCAACCAAGGTTCTAGCATAAAACACATGTTCAATTTCAATGACCAGACTCCTAAAGTGACTTCGGTATACTTGATAGAAATCCGCATATTCATTGCCTAGAATTCCCACAATCCAAACAATATCCTCAATCATTAATATCAACCATCATCACTAATCAATTGACTGCTCAAAACGATTTACTTCACTAATATTGGACCCTCAATAAACCACACCATTCAATTTCACCTACGTAACCTTGCAAAGTATATCATCACAATATCCCATCTATTCGATAATTCCAATACTCCACCATCATGAACAAATATTCTTGGATCACTATTCACTATAGGTTCTACTAATTGTAACAATATAATCAAGTTTGTCCCAACGACCATAATTCCTTCTAGACCCAATTCTCTATGAGATTTATATCATGAAATGAATTCATCCTCTAATGTTCCTCAATTAACTTGCAACCCAGGGTCTCACCACATCATATTCTTGACCACTATTAACCAGTTCCCAATATACACTCTTTAAGGTTTTGTAAAACAAATCGACTATTCCTTTCTCAAAAGAAGAGACAAATAAAAAGATTTTTTTTTTTTTAAGACCAAATCACATTAATCACTTAAGAACCAATAAAGCTTTCCGACTCGTCACTTGCTCAAACCAATTTCATCTACCAAATAAATCATGAACTCCAAAAGTTCATGAATTCAAAACTCCAAACCTTTCTTTTAAACGATATTACGAAAGACGATCAAATTACATTCTTTCTAAAAGAATCATCACCACACGAAACCACAATCCCTTACAGACAATCTTGCTAACATTAAGAATAATGCACTCTTCACATGATTCAATATCATCAACTCTTCCATTAATAAGCCCGAAAGGTTCACCAAATTGTTCCATACTACTTTACCATCACATCTTCAAAATGAGATTATACCAAAACCATACGACCTCACTACAACAACTACTTTATATTAGAAGGGATCCACTACACAAATTAAAAGGTTTTATCATAACCATTTCATCACGGATATGCTATTGTCTGACTATTCCACAATTGTCTAGGTATAAGCCACCTATTAAATCACACCAGCTCAACTCTTAGTGATGCTCAACACCAAACTTTAACACTCGGCAATTGCACTCCAACCATTGTTGTTATCAACTAGCTTTCTTAAGATGTCTAGCTGCTACCTATTTTCATTTGCGAATCACTTGAGTATTTACCAACACATATCCAGTTGTTCCTCCTCACATTTAGTTTTCAACAAAATCACCCTAAAACTTCAAAAGTCAAAATCTTCTCTCGATCAAAAGTCTCAACAACTCTATAATCAAATTCATCGTGTCATTCTATAAAGAAGAACTATCCAGAACTCCTCCTGTAATTTCTAGATCCACTGGTATTCAATCCATTCAACCTTTTGTACACAATTCCAATAATTAATCATACTAAGGTATATGTAAAGCCATCAACCAAATATGATCACCAAGTGTCTACAAGAAAGATAACACCACAAATAATATCTATTAAGGCAATAACCTAGCATCTCCTCAAGTTTCCTTTACACACAATTAGATTAATCCCTTGGTACCAAATCCAATAAATTCAACAAACTAATCAATTTTAATGTCCAAGCCGGTTCATCAACGTTCCATACTTCTTAATAACTCTTATGACTCCAATTAGGTATGGACATACTCTTAGTCACTACTCAACCCGTAATTACTCTATGACAATAATTTGGGTTAAGACCAATCATGCATCACGCTCTGATCCGACTGATACTCATACCTTATCCATGAACTTCTATGTTTACCACCTCTAGCTTAAACATAACAAGTCAACACAAAAGGATTTTAACTCTTTTGAAAATAAATAGGCATTAAACTTCAAAGACTAAATAATCCAAAAGAAATACCTAAAGCCAAAGTTTTCACATGTTGAAGAACTTGCAATAGAAAACTTTCAGATCCGAATACCAAGTGAATAAATAAGTCATATTTTCCAATAGGAAGGCGGAACTCCCACGAAAAGATCAATCTTGTTTGTTAACCGATGTTCACCCAAAGCAACAATAGATCAACAATCATGAGAACGAGTAATGGCTTTATGGAACCAAAGGAGACCAACGAAATATCACCCATTGTATTGTAAACACTATCTCAAGGAAAATTCATCAACCGCAACTATAACTGAATTGCCCAAAATTCAAGCTCAAGGAAGAGAACAACTTTTATAAAGAAACTCACACACAATACCTATAACTATCAGTAATCAAAGTAGCTACCTCTCTATTCCCATACCACGAATGGTGGTGTAACTCGTAAAACCAGGGCCACAACCACGATTTCAATCGCCTCGGGAGGGGCCCCACGAACCACGCCGCGCCCCGACCTCCACGCATCGTGGCCACCACGACCACGTCATCTATCCTCGACATAGCTATCAATCACAATCAACATTATATAACGAGTTCAAAGCTCAAAATAAACTCATACATCAATAAACCACATAACTGAAGCGTAAAACTATATTCGTACCTCTCTCTAACCTCACTGCACTAGTGTGTCAAATTTTTAGATTAGTTAACCATTAGCAAATTTTAGTTGATTTACTAAACTAAAACAAATTTTAACAATTTTAGTTTGCCTAAGTTGTTAATCTATTCACCACGGACCTAAAGCCCGCTCTGATACCAACTGTAACACCCCAGCCCAACACTGAGCCTGGAATGCCACTAAACTACCTTCTAATTAATAATTATTGACACACTTTATAAATATAGCAAGAAATCAATGATAATCAAATCCAAGGACCACAAAAGAGCAATGCATAATTATGGATCATGAGGTAATAAATAAGCAATGGAAATTATCACCAGGTAAATAATCCAAAGCAGCATCAACCAATGAATCCAAATTAAGGAAGCAAATAGTCTAGTCCAAATGATATCCTAAACATGATTCAATAACTAACATGTCCAAGTGTAAACTAATATTGAATGAAAAGATTGTCATGGCGAATGATCATGTGATGCCCATGTGCTCTACTCGCTCTCAGTTACGGCATCCTCGAAGATCACCTAAAAACAACAATAGAGCAAGGGTGAGTCCACGACTCAGCAAACACATCGTATACAACGAACAATAATATATCAACAGCATTCAATAACTTCATTATCATCACATGCACTTCTATTATCATTCTCATTCATTAATCTCAAATATCAATGCAACTCTAATCTATATGTCCACATGCACTTCTTTTCGCGTATACCGGTATAGCGTGAGTGAATGCTCGCGACAACATTCACTCTCAAGCCCGTTCCTCCTCAAGGATCGGGGACCTCCTCCACTCCCGTGGAGTTGTGATCATCAAGATCACCTTCTCTTATGCAAAGATGCTTATGAATGCAAACATGCAATCTCCATCATAAACATCATATCCAACTTTTCATCATGCTCATCAACAAAGATATAAACATACCAATTCATTGTTTGCAATTAAACCAAATAAAAGCACAACAATAATGGTAATAGAAGATAAAGAAAATAAAGTGATCGATCATTGATCGCCGTCTACCATGCACTTGCCTTTACTAGCAATGACACGATTTGACTCAAGACGGCAACAAGCACGACGCCTCCTATATTAAATACACCAACTTCAATACAAATTACAGCAACAAGAATAGCAATCAAAATGCTTCGCTCCTACACGTCCCCAAATATCACACGTTACGCCGGTACCGACTAGTTACCTATAGCTGACCGGTTACTAAAAAGAGCGTAACTTTTGACTCAAAAGTCCGATCACCACAAACCACCCCAATCTGGATTCTTTATAAAATTATCTACCTTTTCTTAGATTACAAAGACTTCTAATTAAATCATCTAACCCTCCGTATTTAGCTCCGAAAGCCGGTCTGTCCGCTTCGGAACAGCAGTCTTCCAAATTTCATAACTTTAGTTTTACTCAACCAAAATACGCGTTCTCAGATCCTACAGAATCATTGGACAATTATCTACAACTTTCATGTAGATCAAAAACTCTAATTAAGCTATTTACTATTTTTAATAACCAATCTACCAAAACAGCGCCGAAAGACGACAACCGTAAAAACAGCGGTCTTCCGAAAATCATATCTCGAAATCTACTTATCCGATTGACGTAATAAAACATGCTATAGAAAGATATCGAAATTATCTACAATTAACTAGTAGATAGTATTTCCAAAATTTGCCGTTAAGATGCCCGATTAAATCGAACAACGGAACAGCCTTGTTAAACACATCTATTAATCGATACAAAGACTAAAACTAAAGAACCTTCTCTAATTAACCTCAAATATAATCCCTAATTAACAGGGTCTAGATCGCTCAAACCATTAAAAAAACAACCAAGGCGAACTTCTAATTACCTCCTCAATCGGCTCTCCGCTGCACACGCACAAACGCAGCAGAATGACACTCGGCTTGGAGCGCGCGAAGAATGCCTTCTCTACTGACAGCGCAAAGAACCGGCGTTGGTTCTGGCTCAAGAAGGTGCGTGGCAATTGGGAATTGGCAATCGCAACGCAAATAGCAGCAGCTTCGGTAGTGGTTTCTACCGAATCAAAGCAAAGCGGCGAAGAGCAAATTCCAGTAGCGCGGCCTTCGGCTTAGCGACAGATCGATTGCTCGGCACCGCTTCACGCTAGCAGAAGAAAATAGCGATCAGAAATCTCGGTGAAAGCTTACACGCGTGAGCACAGCGCGACAAAGAAAACAAAGACTTGCGTCGGCCGAATCGGCGATGCAACACGCCAAGACGGCAGAAGAATACCAGTGAGACCGGCGCGGCAGACAAAAGCAAACAAAGAAAGCGGCTCGGCGGCGCCAGCGCGGCAGCGACGCAGAGCGGTGCAGCAGCAAGACGTCATACACGAGGGACTCACCACCTTGGCGTCGGCGATTAGTCTATCCACAGGCAGGCGAAGCAGAGGAAATCCGTGCAAAGATAATAAAGAAAACAAGAAATGCAGAAGAAATTGTGGCACATGGCTTGGAAAACAAGTGGCTAGGGTTTCTAAAAAACAAATATCTATTTATATAGCTCAAATAAAATTCCGAAAATACTATTTTCCACCAATTCTTTTTATTCAATTTACACCTGGGCCCTTAAGAGGTTAATAATTATATAATTATTACTACTATTTAATTAATTACTCTCCGACCCTTAAGACGCGATTAGTAATATTTAATTATTATTTTTCGGAGTATTACACTGGTGTTCTTCCGGGATCTCGAACGATTGGAAAATTTATGTCACCAGCGCAACTTTCTAAGCTTAGGTCTAATCCTTCTAGGAATTGTAGGTGATCTTGACCCGTTCCTGTGCTACTATTCTGGCCATTCTCTGGAATACAGACGCTTGAAAGCATCTAGGCCCCTAAAAATTGTATTTTGGTAATTAATGACTTTATGTGAATATGGGACTAACATGTTTGTTGAAGTGATTACAAGGCATAGTCCCAAATGACAAAGTGAAACCAAGGAGCTGCATGTCAAAGAATGATGAAAAGATGGAGTGATCTCAAAGACAAGGTACAAATAGACTAGGACCCCTTTTAATTTTACCGGTCTTTGGAGTATGGAGGAAGACCGGATTATAGGATAAATGTCGTACTATTAAGGGGGAGCTTGTCTAGTAGCTTGAAAGCATCTCATTATGCCTTTGGATCAACTTAGGATCATGCATGTTCTTTTGGTTTGGTTTAAAAAGAAAAATCTTTTCTCAGAACATAATCGGAAGTTCCTAGATGTATATCGCGGAACTTCATTTGTCTGTTGTTCGAAAAAGTCATGCTTGATTTTTCCAGAGAGCATCCATTTAAGGGACTTAGCCGATTTTTCAAGTGCGGAAGTTCCGCAATGAAATGAGCGGAAGTTCCGATTAAATCGGTTGCTCCGGAATAAGCGCGGTTGAATTTTTCCAGAGAGCATCCTTTTTCGGGACTTAGCCAAATTCTCAAGCGCGGAAGTTCCGCAATGAAATGAGCGGAAGTTCCGATTAAATCGGTTGCTCCGAAATAAGCGCGTTGAATTTTTCCGAGAGCACCCTTTTAGGACTTAGCCGTTTTCGAGTGCGAAGTTCCATTGTAAAGCGGATCTTCCGATTAATCTAAGAACGAAATCTTGTTGGCGGAAGTTCCGCACATAAATCCAACGGCTAGTTGAGCATTTAATGCTCACCGTAATGACCGCATAAAGGCACTCGAGTGAAGGGCGGAAGTTCCGCACTTTGTACTGCGGAACTTCCGATTTCCCTGAGTTTTGCCTGATTTTCTGCATAACGGTCATATTTGGTTGTTGGGGGTATAAATACACCCCCACCAGCTCAAGGACGTGTTGTTGAGCATTCATTCAATTCATTTGAGCCTTGAGCACTCCTCTCACTCCTCATTTACTCTCTTTGCACACATTTGTGAGGTAGTGAGCAAGAACAAGAGCGTTGCATTCTTAGTTGATCCATTGGCTCTTGATTGTCGTCAAGTGAAGTTCAAGTTCTATTCTCTTGGTGCTTGTCGGCACCTAGACGACTTGGCGAAGGTCGCTCGGTGATCTCTTCAAAGAAGCTTGTGAAGAGACCCGTTGCCGTTTGTGATTGGTCGGTGTTCACCAACTCCGGAGAGGAGGAAGAACAACCAAGTGATCGAGGGTAGGCTTAATTTGTGGAGCCGGCTTGAGTGGTCAAGCTTCCTCAACGTGGACTAGTGAAGATCGACAAATCTTCGATACCACGGGAAAAACCCCCTTGTCCTTGTGCGGTTAATTCTTGTCTTTACTTATTGCACTTACTTTTGTAGCGCATAGATTGTGATAATTATCTTTGATTAAAGTATCTTGCTAATTTCGGTAATTTGATTAAGAAAATTTAGAAACCTCCTATTCACCCCCCTCTAGTCGGTTATCCTTGATCCTACAACGCTGCTCGGCGAGGCATCAGAGGGGTCCCAGACACATCGACATCCGTAATGGTAAAACGACCATCGGGCCTTTTCGATATTCATCTTCTATCACGCTTGGATTTTCCAAACGACGACGCATCAGACGCATGAGATGACGATGAGGAGAATGAGCGGACAACATCTTCATAAGAAATAGAAGTTCTAACACGTGTGAACATATTATCATTAGATTCTCTATGTTATATAATTACTTATTATACATGCATGGTACATATCAAACGAGGATAAATTTGTAAAGTTGTTAATTACTTATTATACTTGAGATAGAATACTTTAAATATAAGTATGCTATGTTCAACAATACAACATCCTAGGAAACTATTTCAAATGAATGATATAGTTGCAGTAAATATGCATGCTTGGTAGAAATGATCGTTAGCGTAATAAGCATGTCAATCCTTCAAGTTATTTAAAAGGAATAATATGCTCAACACACACAATATGTGCACAATAAAAATCAGCATAAAGCTAAGATTTAAAAGATTGATTATTGCTCTCAAAGGGCTAGTTGCACATGATTTAAATTTGGCCATCACAACACTCATGCCAAATGTAATCACAAATTGAATATGACACTTTATAGATTAGGCTTTGAACTTAAAATAAAACTTGCTAATCTATTCAGACTAGTTCAAGCAAATCATCTAACATTAACTTTGTTGTACACAGAAACAAAATTTATCAAGATACTATCAACTGTGATGTAGGTCAGTGATTTAAATAATCACAGAAAAACAGACTAGAAGACTGAAACTTCTACAGGACAACAAGTATTAGTTAACTGAAAAAAATTCACTGAAAAAGTTCAAAGGACAGCAAGTATATCAGAATATATAAATTACTCGAAACAATAGATAACAATAGGTAATCTAACACTCAAGGCACAATCTATACACAATAGCATTTCTAATTGCATTTGTGACATCAATTCATCATAGAGCAATTCATCGAGCCCACCAAAAATCACTTTGCAATATCTTCCAGTGCTAGGCACATACAAATCACACAAATTGATTATATCGAATAGCACAGCACATAAGAAAGGTGATATAAAAAATAGGATGGCCAGGGGGTGGTCGGCTTACCTTGTCGATGCTTGGGATCGAGGCGCCCGGGGGAGGAAGTGCGCCGAGCCCGAGGAGGCGAACACGTGCTCAGAGGAGGGGGATGAGGGCTCAGAGAGGAGGCGCGCCGGGCTCGGGAAGGAGTGGCACTGGGTTTAGGGAGGCGGCGGCTCATTATCGGGGAGGAGAAAGCGGACTTGGGAGAGGATACGAGCCGGGCTTGAGGAGGAGGCGGCGTCGACGACGGCAACGATGGGCTTAGGGGAGGAGAAACTTTATCGTTCGAGTGGGGACGCAGGCAAACCCTAGAGTCTGAATATAAATAGGGTTGGACATCACAGACTGTTCTAAAGTATAATCGTCTGTGATAAATACAGATCTTAAACGATTCTAATAAATAACCGTCTGTGATAATATACATTCTCATATACATAAATGCAAATTCAGAACATATGACGCATTCTCATATACATACTTGCAAATTCAAACCATACATAAATGCAAATTCAGAACATACATAAATACAAATTGAGAACATGTGACACATTCTCATATACATAAATGCAAATTCAAAACATATGAGACATAAACATTTCATTCATCGTTCCACTTGCTTATTTCCTTTAAAAATTAGCCTTTCATGATGATCAATGCGTATGTGGCTAGTTTCATACATGAACTCCTTTTGTTTTAATGCAAAATTTCTACATGGGTCTCCCCTCCACTACGTTCTCCTAAAAAAATTGACCCTTGTCACTTGGAAAATCATTTGCTTATGTAGACCAATCCTTGTGTACTACCTAAGAAAGAGAAGTTATCATATTTTAGGTTCTAAATAACCTTCTATCTATATCAAGCTAAATCTAAGCTATCTTCAATTCTCCCTTTACCAAGTTAGATATAGAATATAATGCAATCAAGAACAAATTACTATCATAGATAGTCAAAAACAAATGGATCTGCAATCGCTCTTTCCAAATCTGCGGTCTTCTTTTACCAAATGGCCTCAAAGCGTCACCTCCTCAAAGCAGCATCGCCTGTGAGAATAGATCTGTGAAAATCGGGTCTGCAATAAGTGAAATTATCATAGACGGTTTTTAATACAAACCGTCTGTGATGAATTAATTATCATAGATAGGAAGTATCAAATACGGTTTTCAGAAGAAGAAAATTGTATGTGATACTTCACAAACGGTTTTCAACATAAACCGTATGTGATATTACCTCTTCACATACGGTTTTTAGCGCAGCCAATAATACAGACGGTCGTTAAACCAAAATCGTCTGTGATTGTATTTAATACTGATTTTTTTTGTTAACCTTCTGTGATGAGACGTCCAGTATTAGCCCTTTTGTAATAGTGAGGTGTAGGGCGGCAGGAGGACGTAGGCGGTGGCCGGCGAGGCGGGAGGATGTAGGCGGTGGCGACGTGGGCGGTGTGTGCACATAAAGTGGAGGGCAGCGACGAGGGAAAGAAGATGAGGGTAACATGGGTATTTCTAAAAAAGTTGATCAAGAAAATCTAACGGAGTTGACAGTAGTAACATAAATAGACATGGTTTCAAAATTGTAGTGGTATAGAAGGGCGATGTCACTTTGCAATGACATACGAAGGATTCAAAAATTCACGGTGGTATAAAAAAAATTCCAAGAAGATAACACCGTTTCCAGAACTAGCAAGATTCACTTGGCACACAGCCTAAGATTTATATTCGAGAAAAGAGAAAATAACAATTAAAACTAGTTGACCAGCATTGCATGCCGCTTTCCGCCGGCGATTATTCTTCTCGCGTAAGATGGCAATCACTTGTGCTATTTTTGACGTCGTTGGGAACGAGGAAGGGAATGAATGGTATTCATGTCGATCTAATCCTGAATTTTAAAATAGCCAACAAAAACGGGAGGCAAAAAAAAAAACGGGAACTGTTACCAACCATGAATAGGGTGCGATAGAGAAATCCAGCTTTATTGCGCCCCACGACCCGTTAAAGAATGCACGGATCTGAATTCAATTGGATGGCAACGAGAGAGATAGTAATTACGCACGGGTGTAGTTAATATATATTGCGCGGATAAACTATTCTACACACAGGCCGCTGTCCGGACAATGCTGCGTACGGCGTGTCAGTTCGTGTGTTTTTTTTTTGTGCGAGACGACGGTAAAACACATGTAAGTGTGTTGCAATCGACTATAAAAATCTCGATATTATCCAATTTAGTAGTAAAATACACGTGTATTCTTTTTTTGTACATGAATATTTTTTCTTATTTTAGCAATAAAGTTTGATTGGAAGCTCCGATTCATGAACGGTTTACACTGATAGCTTGGTGACGACGAGAGTAACAGAACGATATAAGTCTCACAAATAAAAACAAATTTGAACGTTTACTAAAAAAGATTTATTGCATCGGTAAAAAAGATTTACTACCACATTCATATGACTTTACTGTTATCTTTACCAACTAGAACAAACCAATACATAGCCAACTATGAAACAATCGGTTCCTTATTTTGTACGTGAATATGTCTGTGCGCATCTCATTTTTGCGTTAACTTTTAATTGGGAGCTCAAATTCACGAATAATTTTCACCGATAGCTTGGTGACGACGAGGGTGACAGAATTATATAAGTCTCGTAATAAAAACATATTTGTATGTTTACTAAAAAAATTGTGTCACTAAAATAGATTTACTATAGCATCCACATAACTTTACCGCTCTGTTACAAAAAAATATTTACTGCAACATCCACGTGACTTTACTACTCTGTAACAAAAAAAAGATTTACTAAAACTTTCACATTACTTTACTGCCCTGTTACAAAAATATTTACTGCAACTTTCACATGACTTTATTGCCATTTTAGCCAACTAGTACAGAAAGTAGACAACCAACTAGCAAACAATTGGTTCCTTGTTTTGTATACGAAAGTTTCTTTTCTTGTTTTGGCAATAACGTTTGTTTGAAAGCTCCGATTCACGAACAATTTTCACTGGTTGCTTGCTAACGATGAGGCTAACAGAATGGTATGAGTCTCGCAAATAAAAACCTCTCCGTGTTTATAAAAAATATTTACTACATCGCTAAAAAGGATTTACTGTAGCCTTCACATAACTTTACTGATATGTTAAACAATTTTTACTGGACTCTACTTGTAGTTTGCTAGCACATCTAGCCATGCAAGTATGAGACAATCGCAAAAAAATATAAATGTGATGATACGTGCGGCAGTAAAATTGCTATCATAATTACTTTCAAGCTCATCATAGCGTGCACTCGACGCGTGACGTCATGCGTGGGGATCGTGAGTTAGTGAGCCAAAATGGCATGTTCAACACTCCATAAGGGCGGCTTGGCGGCGCGTGATGGGCTGCCCGATACGACTTCATCGGTAAAAAGTATTCACACACACAATTCATTTAAAGTTCGAGGCTAGCTGATGAGAATTAAAATCTCTATGTATTACTTTAATACATAATTAAAACATCATATGTCTTTGTGGTCGTAACCCCTAAGGCTAACGACCTCTGTGGTCGTAAGAATTCCAAAGGTTACTTATAGGTACCCTGGTCGGATGAGGTTATGTACCTAGTCCCCGACCAGATGATTGCTCGTACAAGAAATGAACTAGCATCTAGATTTTGCTCCAAGCATATTCCTTACCGTATGATGAATTGAGCACATGTCATATTGGGTCCATACCACGCGACGTTTCATGGTCCTAAGACACTAACAATAAACTACCATGCGGTTTAGTGTCTCACAGACATTAACCTCTGGAACGGTTGATACTTCATCAAATGTTGCCTCACTCCGACCAGTCGCGACACTCCCAACAAACGCCTCTTCTAGGATTAAATGCCACCACTTCATCAACTACTTAAGGAAGAACGCGAACGGCAGAAGGCAATCCATTTCGGAAGATCAAGAAACGATTGGATTTCATCTGAAGCATTAGCATAGCAAGCACTACGTATAGTGTAATTAGGATTAGTCCATTGCCCTGTCAAGGCCCCCTATAAAGGATCTAGTTCATAGCAATAAAGCGCAGTCCCATCATCTCCCAAGAACTCTTTGCTATTTTTCTTTGTTTTATTTCGTAAGATCGGCGACTCGATCGTCGACAGCTAGCGCCGTCCGTGGAGAAGAAGGGGTTGAGTTCTTGAAGTTTACTTCGCTTAAGCATTCCTCATCCACTTCCTTTGCCTTATCATCACTCATGCGAACATATGAGGGACTTGGGATAAGGAAAACTGGTTCGACCTGGCGGACAACTCCGACCTTGAAATGGACACATGCATCAGCGATATGGAAGAAAATGGGATGTCATCACCCTCCTCCACAGGCTCGCTAGTCTTAGAGATTAGCGAAATCGACCGGATGGATGATAATACACCACCGCCATCAATGGCGCTCTCGGAGGAACCGCTAGTTCCGACCAGTTTGAAACGTCCGAACACCTCTACAAGCTCGGACAACCCGACTGGCAAAAACGGCAACAGAAGCCCAGTCGCAATCAGAGAGTCCATATACTCTCGATATTGTCATGGGCGGCCGGTATTCGCCAATGGGTCCTACGTATTCCGGGGGCCAACCGACATGTGGTAAGGGTATCGATGAAGTTATTACTGATCGTAGGCCAAGTGGGCATGGTGAAACTCAGCATATGATTGGCAATCCGCCGAATCAGGCTGAGTCCACCACAAAGACTACCAGAGGAGGTAATCTCCGACCGCTCCCTATCATAGAGGCTCCTTGTAGAAGCACTGGAAAGCTCTCCCTTAGCTACAACGACAGTTCATCGAGAAGATCACTATTGAGGCCATGAAGTTAACACAATCAGAGATACCAATCCGGATGCTATGCACGATCATCCACATATTAACTAGCCACCACTCTGATGGAAATGGTAAGGGCGCTCAAGCACCAACTACTGGAGGCAACCGAGCAGATGGACGTGCGTCAGTTAATTCACGTGTTCCTACCCCACCGCGAGTAAGGGGTCAGACAGTGCCAACTGGAAGGTCGAGAGAAAACTCACCTCATCGAACGCCCACTACAAGCGGGAATCTTCCACGACCTTCGGTAACAATACAAAACCTACAATGAGTCTGTGATATTCTGAATAATCCAGATCCTACTTTAGCAGGAACTCCAGATTATACTCAGCTTGCAGATCAGGTGTCGGAGATCCTCCAACAAACCATGCGGCGCACGGAAATGTACTAGGAGTAAAGAAATTTGCAAAGTCACATGATGACTTCAACCAAGCGGTCCTCTCTCAATAGGGGACAATATGGTCGAGCGGAGGACTGATCAACACCAAGACCCCCTCGTAGGTTCTGACCAGGAAATCACGAGGGAAGACGACTCTTCACAGCAACCACTCCTCGTCAAGAGGAACGACCACTTGACTCAGGCGATCTCAAACATCATCTGAACCAAGCATGTGGTCAAAGACGTTATCAAAACATCCACGACCGAAGTGGGACACCACATTCTAGGTATGCAAATATGAGGAACTGATCCCCAACTGATTATAATCTGGCTCCTTTTCAGAGAAGGCACCACGATTCCATTACGGGCTATCGAGCATTTTCAGAGTCTCCAAGGCATTGCTTGGTGGATGTGTTCGACCCACCAATATAGAAAAGTTCAATGGGACCTAGAACCCAATAGAATTTTTTTAAATTTATACTACTACCATCAAAACTACTGGTGGTAATGACAACGTGATGGCAAATTACTTACCCACGGTCCTTGAACGGTCTGCACGCTCATGGTTGCTTAACCTACCGGACAAATCTAACTGTACTTCGGAGCAACTCTACGATACTCTGATCGCCAACTTTCAAGGGACGTATAATCGTCCCGGGAAGGAGGATAATCTTCAACGGATGAAGCAGAAAACCAACAAAACTTACCGTGCGATGAATGGAGCACATGTCATATTCCTTACCGTGTGATGGAGCAAAAGGCATATTCCTTACCGTGTGATGAATAGAGCACATGTCATATTGGCTCCATACCACATGACATTTCATGGTCCTAAGACGCTAACAACAAACTATCATGCGGTTTAGTATCTCATAGACATCAACCGCGGACGGTTGATACTTCATCAATTGTTGCCTCGCTCCAACCAGCCGTGACACTTCCAACAGGCGCCTTTTCCAAGATTAACTGCAACCATTTCATCAACTACTTAAGTAAGAACGCGAACGGCAGAAGGCAATACAATTCAGAAGATCAAGATGCGATTAGATTTTATCTGAAGCATTAACATAGCAAGCACTACGCATAGTGCAATTAGGATTAGTCCATTGCCTTATCAAGGGCATCCCCTATAAAGGATCCAATTCATAGTAATAAAGAGCACCATCCTCTCTCAAGAACTCTTTGTCATTTTCCTCTGTTTTATTTCGTAAGATAGGTGGCTCGATCATCGACAAGACTTATATCGTTCTGTTACCCTCGTCGTCACCAAGCTACCGGTGAAAACCATTCGTGAATTGGCGCTTTCAATCAAAGTTATTTGCGAAAATAGAAAAGGAAACATCTATGTACAAAACAAGAAACTGATTGTTTACTAGTTAGTTATCTACTAATATCTACTAGTTGGCTAAGATAACAATAAAGTCATATAGATGTTGTAGTAAATCTCTTTTAGCGATGTAGTAAATATTTTTTAGTAAATGCACAGAGAGTTTTTATTTGTGAGACTTATATCATTCTATTACCCTTGTCATCACCAAGCAACCGGTGAAAACCGTTCATGAATCAGAGCCTCAAATCAAAAGTTATTGTGAAAATAAGAAAAGAAACATTTGTGTACAAAATAGGTAACCGATTGTTTGCTAGTTGGTTATGTACTTGTCTGTACTACTTGGCAAAGATGACAATAAAGTCGTGTGGAGGTTGCAGTAAATCTTAGTGTAACATAGCAATAAAGTCACGTAGAGGTTTTAGTAAATCTTTTCATAACAGAGCAGTAAAGTCATGTGGAGGTTATAGTACAAAAAAATTTGTAACATAGCAGTAAAGTCATGTGGATGTTGTAGTAAATCTCATTTAGTGATGCTGTAATTTTTTTAGTAAATGCATAGAGAGATTTTTATTTGCGAGACTTATATCATTTCGTTACCCTCGTCGTCACCAAGCTACCGGTGAAAACTGTTCGTGAATCGGAGCTTCCAATAAAAAATTATTGGTAAAACAAGATAAAGACATATTCACATACAAAACAAGGAACCAATTGTTTTCTAGTTAGTTGTGTACTTGTGTGTATTAGTTGGCAAAGATAGCAGTAAAATCATGTGAAGGTGGTAGTAATTCTCTTTAATGATGCAATAATTTTTTAGTAAAAGCACAGAGAGGTTTTTACTTGTGAGATTTATATCATTCTGTTATCATCGTCGTGACCAAGCTACCGGTATAAATCATTCATGAATCAGAACTTCCAATCAAAAGTTATTGCTAAAACAAGAAAAGAAACATGCATCTACAAAACAAGGATACACATGGGTTTTACCGCTAGATTGGACGATATCGATACTTTTACCGTTGATTGTAACAAGCGCAAGTGTGTTTTACCACCGATCCCATGCGTGAAGCGTGCGAGCTAGCGCGCCTCGCGTAGCGTGGGGGGCGTGGACTGGCGCGATTGCTGAATAGCACTACTACACACATGTAACATCCCAACTTTTGAGCCTTTGAAAATCTTTTATTTATTTGCTAGTTGAAAATCTCATCATCCGCATTTTATTTGAATTTATATTAAAAGCTTAATATGGACTTTAAAGACAAAATAATTTAATGTGATTAATCCCAACATCAACAATTGTCAAAACTATTTTATTTGGATTCTATGTGCTTAAATATATTTTATAGAATTTTCTAGAATTTTTCCAAGATTATTTGCTATTTTCTAATTACTAATTGTATTTTCTGGATTTTCTAAAAAGAGAAATCAATTAAATTTCTTCAGAACAGTGTTGGGCCGAAGCCCAACATATTCCCACGCGCCAGCCCATCTCCTCGCTTCTTGCGCCTCGTCATTGGATGCACGACGCGTGCCCCTCATTTTGATCTGACGCTCGTGCTCAACCCCGCCTTCCTCCGTTGGATGTCCGCCGCGTGGCCTCGCCCTCTGATCTCGCTCGCTCGCTCGGCCGCGCCTCACTAACACTGCCAGGTGGGACCGCCAAAGGGTCGTCGACTCCGCCTTTCTTCCTCCTCGCACCGCGCCTTCGCCCGCCATTGCCGAAGCTTCAAGCTTCGTACAACAAACGCGTATCCGTTGTGGATTCTTCGCGCTGACTTTACCAAATCAAATCCCAAGTTATCCCGTACCTATTTCTAGTGGAATCAAACCCGAATTCGGTATATATCCCCGAGAATCAAGGATCTCAAAATCCCAGCCTTTTCGGACTCGAATTGGGGGTTTCCAATTCGGCGTCCCCCAGGCCTATAAATACCCCCATTAGGATCGCCCAGTCTGCCGCAACCTAGAGTCGCCACCCTCATCGCCCGATCGCTCTAGCGCCGCCTCGCAATCCAAGATTTAGCGTTTTCGGTCGAGCTTCTTCTCTGGCGAATTGCGCCGCCGTAGTTGTCGCCCTTGCCCCCACCGACTGCACCATCGTGTTCAGCAAGTCCCAGGCTACCCCGTGCGCCGCTCCTTATCGCCGGAGCATCGCCGGAGCACACTTCCGACAAAACCCGAAGCTCCACCGCCGCTTCTTCCTCGCCGCCGGTCGCCACAGTCGTTGCCAACCACTGGTAAGGGCACCGCTGAGTGCGCAATAGCACGAGGAACAATCTGGTACCCTTCGCCACCGATGACTCACCGCCAAACGCCGGTGACCATCGGGTCCCGAGCGCCGCCGCCGTCGTCGTCGTCGGCTCGGCCGACAAGACCTCGATCTTTGGTGTGGCGGCCGCGTGGCGCCAAATCGGCCCGAGACACGCAGCGCGTGGCCCAATCCACCGCGTCAACTCTCCCGAGGCTCGGTGCACTCGATCCACCGTGAGCCCGATCGGCGACATGTGGGGCCCACATGTCGATTTCTTTAAATCTATTTCTTTTTGAAAATTCTCTCTCGCGCAAGCATTGCAAGCATTGCACAATAAAATCAAGATCTATTTAATGATTTTCCTTTATAAAAACATAATTTGGGAAATTTTGGAGAAGAAGGAGCACCTCAAGATCAAGACCGATTACCTAGACCTAACATGCCTAGTATGGGTTGGGTCTAACTTAGTAAGTTATGGAGTCTTGACATTGACAACTCGGGTTGTATTTAAGGTGTGTGATGAAATTTGGAGGTGTGATATGTCACATCGCGGGATGATTCATTGCATCCTGTCCAACGATGTGTGTCGTAACCAAACGCTGTGTGTATTGGTTGGCCGGCAGGAAAGCACATCGGGAGTGTCAATGTTTGAGATGAAGTCTCTGAAAGGTTTTGTTGTGATCAACTCTGATCCGGTTGATTTCATCGTGTGGGTAAAGTGTACAACCTCTGCAGAGTGATAAACCAATCTATTCTAATAGTCGCGTCCTCGGTTATGGACATGCTCGGGAATTTCACACGAGGGGTAGATTTTCATAAAACAATTGGGAAGGGTCAGCTGTGTGAGGTAATTTATGCAGCTGTGTTAATAACTTGATTAGACTGTGTGTTCTTTGTGAAATCAAATGTTAAATTAGTATTCTCTATTTGTTTTCAATTAAGTTTCAATCTATTATCTGTACTCAATTGCAAATGTTGTATTTCTACAAATTAACCACAGAAGCCATTTCCTTTGGAATAAGCCATCATGTATACTTGCATTCTGTGGTATGAATTGCGAGTACAGTGTGTACTCATTCTTGCTAAACAAATCAATAGAAGTAGAGAAGTCGTCACCAGCTTTTGAAGAGGAATTCTACGAAGGTTGATCGTTAGGGTCTTGATCCTAGTCAGTTGTCTGTGGTAAATTGATGGGAGCCCGCTGGAGTTTACTTTGTTTCCGCTGCAGTATATTTCATTATTGTCAGCCTTGCATGGCTTAATAATTGTAAAACTCGACCTTAAGGTCACAACAGTTATTTGTTATTCAAATTACTCGTTTATTTAATACTTCGTTGTATGGAGTTGGTATTTCATCAATGTTGACACTGTGTGCACTAGCGTGATCCTGGACTAGTGCAGAATACACAGAGGGTCCAGATTTGTATATTTGGGTCCCGACACACACATACATACATTATACACACACACACACTACTCTGTAACTGAGGATAGAATACCTGTTCTGTGCTAGCCGACCCACCGCATCAAACCGACTACGCACCACCCTGCGAGTCGCGCTGCCCATACCAACAGTTATAGACCAGTGATCTTGTAACACCCCAGCATAACAAGAGCCTGGGATGCTACTAAAAACAACATAACATGCTATTAAGCTAAGATATTTCTCTTTAATTCGGCCGAGTCATCCATGTAATTTTGACTATTAAAGGAATTAACAAGCATTTAGCAGATAATCGAGTAGGTTAAAGCGATAACAACTTTAAAACATAAACATGAAAGATACCATAGAGTCACCATCCAACTCTTACTAAAAAACCAATACACCATGAAGGGTGAACATGATCATACTAAGAAAATTACATGCTCTAGTATAATCCTCCAATTAAACTTAACTACTGATTTATTAGGCATAATGATTAATGTCGTGATGTGTGTATCCAAGAATACTAGCCCCTCCCATGTATGTCGTCCTCACGAGCTGCACCTAAAACAAAACATAACAACAAGCGTGAGTCCAAGACTCAGTAAGTACAAACAAGACAATAACCCAAATCGCAGAAACATACTTTGAATTTAACACAATCAGCCATCGACAATAATATCATAACTATTCACTTTTATAGCCATGCAAAGCACATGCCACGAATGCACATTTCTTTCCTCGTTGCATTTACCGGTGATGCGTAGTATGCATCTGTCGATGCATACCCATGCATGTGCCTTCAGCACAAGGATCTCAAGCCCACACTCCACGAGTGAGGGGACCTCATGCCCGTCTAATACATGACGGGGACCTCAAATTTCTTTTTACTTGGCTACAACGTAGACCAAGCTTCAAGGACCAAAGAATGATGCAAATGAATGATGCAATAGTTAATTTAACTTTAACAACATTACCATGTCATCCCCATGGTAATTGCATCAATATATCAATAATCACATTTAAAAATAATAATAACCTCACATCCATCAAACTCGTTTGTTGTCAAGGCTAATGTAAGACTCATAACTAATCATATACTCATCCAAAAATTGTGATCTAGTAAGACTTGCTCCAGCTCAAATCGCCCTCGCAAAGCACTACCCTAAATCTGAAGAATCTGGACAGACCAAAACCTGACTTCCTATTGGCTAACTGATCTACAAATTGAACCAAAATTAAACTAGGGCTTGCCATAGACTTCCCGATTGTTACCCTTGAAGATCAAATGGAAAGGTGGTCCTTCCTCTTTCTCTCTTCTTCTTCCCTTCTCTTTCCTTGCTTTCTCCTCTTCTCCTCCTCTTGGCAATAACGCATCACACAATAGTACCAGGGTGCTAGGGTTTGGTTGATCCCTCCCCCTTGCTTTCTAATGGACGGTTTCAATTTTTTCATGGTTTTTATTTGTTTTATATTTAAGGATGCTATGCTACGTGTGGCGTGTGTAAAGAGGCCTCCGATCGCGCTCTAGTTTTTGTAATGTGTAAAGGAAAGGTGGTAATCACGCATCACACGACGGTTTCAATTTTTTCATGGTTTTTTATTGTGATGCTCGTTGGGTGTTACATGGCCCACGAACGATAACGTTGTTGGTGATATGCCCTATAAGCAATCACAGAGATGATTATATCATGTCTATGTCTATGTATTATTGAATAAAGATTATTCTGCTCCTTGAATGAGTCATTAGTTATAAAGATTAACGAGTATGTGACTTGTTGGTGAAGCTCTTTTAACTTATATGATGTCGTTCTAACTATATATGCCTGGTTGGATGTCACTGGTATGAACACCAGTGATCCTATCGACCAGCACATGTATTGATTGATGTTCATGTTCCACCGATCATAGATATAGGGATATTGAATCAATAATGTGAACACATGTTAGAGAATATGGTGTTGGATTGACCCACCTTGAGACACTACTGAGATTGTTATGATTTCATGTGTCATCAGTTGGTCTAAAGCAATGATGATGTATAATCCTCAGACCTGAGATCAATATGGTTACCTACATGTGTGAGAGTACACTTTGGGGTTGCCAAAGACTCCTTCGTAACTAGGTAATAATAAAGGTAGCTTTCGAGTATGCTATGAAATATGCGAAGGAATGTGATTAGTCAAATATGAGATTTGCCCCTCCTAACATAACAGGAGAGATATCTCTGGACCCATCAATGTGGTAGAAAAAGAAAGTGCATGGCCATGCCACTAGTGGTCGAAGAGTTTGACCACATAAAGTTATTTGACACTCGATCGAGAAAGTATTGAACATTCTATAGATGACATAATATCTCAACTAGAGTTCAACCAGATATCATGAGGCAAGTGGAGAATATATGAGTTGGTCATAGAATGGTCGACACTAGGTTGTAAGGAACAAACTAGGCGAGACCAAATATGAGCTGGTCGTAGACTGGTCAAAATCTAGTCATAAGGAGTTACAAACTAGTCGAGACCAAATAAGATCTGGTCGTAGATCATATTGTATTAAGATTTGTCCGATATAATTTTTGTGTATTCGAGAATCGTTATATCCTACTATGTACCACTAACGACTCGTGGTCGAAAAAGGTTTTCGAGTCACAACTGAACTACACATGAACCTACATGGTCACAAACTTAACGGGTTGGAACAAACTAGTACGGATACGATTCGTCAAACGTGTTCAGATAGGATCCGTCACAAGTACTATATAAGGAGATGCGGGAGGTTAAGGGAAGGGTGAGATGATACGAGAGTTATTCCACAAAACCTTAGCCGCCATCTTCTTGAGCGAACCTTCCCGTGCGACTTGGTGCTAGCACATCGGCCTACGACGTTCCTACCCTGGACGTGTGGATACTGTAGATGTGCTACTGCGGTTGCTGTTGCGCTCGAGAACGATCCGCGACTTTGCAAGGAAAGCAATCGGTTGCTGTACGAGGATGATCGACTATGTTGGACGATCGACTGCGAGGACGATCGACTACACAGGACAATCGACCATGACCACTACATCGACGCGCTCTTCGTTGGACCAGACTGCTCCAACTTTTCTTCTACTACATTGCGCGTCTGGTGGTAATGATATGTGATCACTTGCTTGCTTAGCGTTCTGGTTTACGTGGTAGAATTTTTGAATTGTCAGCTAGCGTAGCCTACTTGTATCCCAACAGATATCACATGGTAGGGATGCAAATTGCTGGGGATGTGGCATTAAACTCCAACGAGTAGTCTAGTCAAATCAGTTGTGCAGTAAAAGCAACAACACTCGGTAGTAATTTGGTATGTGTACGAAAGTAAATATTATATCTAATTTTACTGTCGAGTAACTATAAGTTGTTTCGTGGTTTTTGATTATTTATTTTTAGAAATCGCAAGTGTGGGAAGTTGCATATATTATGTGGGTAGGCTTCATCCATCGGGATTCTCCACATTGTAGCAAATTTTGAATCTGTCTCTCTGAAGGTGCTACAACCCTAAAAACTATTGTGTTATCGTAGGTTCTCCGACGATCTCTATCCCCCATTCCTATCATGATCAGAGGGGATCTTCGGTTTCAGCCCCTCCCACCCTACTTGTCTCCTGGTATGAGCAAAACAATCTCCGTACATTGTTTCATATTTCTCACGCTGTGGAAATATTTAGGGTTCTGCAAAAAAATGTCTTCGTTATTAAGGTTTGGACCTTTACCTTTAGATCAAGAAGGGATAGTTTTGTATATAGCAGTATATTAGATAAATATAAATTATCTGTCTAATCGTAAATATCAAAACAAAGATATATGTAGATATATACAATCTCCATTATCTCAATCTTCTATAGTCCACAACTTAACACTCCTTGCATTGGTCTACTGTAACATATATTAGAGGAAAACAATGTAACAGTTCAGTGCTACGCTGCTCGAAAATGTAATGTATCAGTCAATTATCTTAAGTATAATGTTGAGATTCCATAGCAAATTAGATAAGACGAAAGCTCTCAGGCCATGTACAGCACATGTAGCAATAGCTGTGTATAGATTGTCAAGAGACATGTATTACCATTGCATGTGGATAGATAATCTATTTATATAAGCAATCTGTTAACACCTTACAAAAGAAATGGATGAAACTTGTATGTGGAATAAGACTCTTCAGATGCACTTTCCAGATTTCTTCTCCCTCCGCAGTCCATGCTACTACATTTCTATGGGCATCAGCATTAACCATCTCGATTTTCCCATCATCATTGATGTCCGCAGCAATGACTGGTGCATGGATCTCGCTTACATCAACTGTAATAGGCTCTGCTATGTAGGATTTAAGCTGATGTGGATGAAAGAGATTAAAGAGAGAAAAATATGTTGTCTATAATCATGTAGCTGACTGTATAACCAGAACCAAGAAAGAAATATCTTAGATCCATAAAAACTTTAAAAATTGTATCATCTATAAAAACAAGTGAAAAAACAATTCATTATATGAGTTGTTTACAGTGATGTTTACAGATAACATAAAAACTAACTATAAATAACGGTTATCTGAAACATTATACATACACCGAGCGGGCATGCATATCGCTGCCTTGAACCATTCAGCTGAGCTCGTCTTCCGCAACAAATTCGTGGAAGGCCGAATTTAAGGAGGCCTCTTGCGAGGCTCACAAGACCAGAAGCCCAGGCCCCTGAATGGCTCAGAGCCCTTCCAAATCTACGGGCAACAGGCCAGTACTACACGGCTGACCGCCGCGCCACGTGTCGAGATGAGTCAGCCTTCACTTCGCTTCCTCGAAACGTTTCCGCGAGCGAAACACGCCACGCGCCCCGCCGGCCCGCGACATTTCGGGCACCCGAAACTCCACAACCAATGCAGGGCCCACCTGCGCGAATCCCGTGCCACATGGACGACGCTTGGGTGGTCGAACTCAGCGTGTGCATGGAACAGAAAGAAACTGTTAATAAACTCTGGTCCAGCCCAGAAGTCCCATATATAAGTAGCAATCTATCGAAAACTCTAACAGAGAGACGCTATAAATAAATAGCAGCCTCCAACCATTGCAACACGATTTTGAGAAGCAATAAAGCATAGTCGCGAAGTCCCCTCATATCTCTGTGTTTAATCTATTGTTGTGTTCTTGTGTTCTTGATTCGTTCTTACGTTTCTGAATATTATTTACGAGGTAATCGATCGGACTAGACTCGCCAGCGACGGTTACTCAATACGTTATCAACACGATTGATTCTACTCGCATCGAAAGGTAACCGTCGATGAACAACACTCGTAGATTGAATCGTTTTTCTATATTGCTTTCAATTCTGCAAATTTGGCTTTCTAGATTGGTTTTTCTACGGTGCAAATCCGTTCTAATCCACCGCAAGCCGACTTGAAGTCACCGGCACAATGTCGATCGGTGGATTGCATGAAAGATTGAATATCGATTGTACCGTAGATCAAAATTGCAAGTTTGTTCTAAACTACCGCGAGCTGACTTGAAATCACCAGCCTAGCCGATCGGTAACTGCATGAACGACAATTGTATTGCATGAATATTTTTTTCCCCACATGAACAGTATTTTTAATTTCTCGCATGAACAGTGCATACGAAAAAAGACATCGCACGACCTGGAAGTCGTGCGCCACCACATGGCACCACCACCTCGACCAGCGATCGCCTCTCCTCGGCTAGCAACCGTACTACCCCACGCCGATGGCCGCCGCTACCTCGCCCTCGGCCGCCAGCGACGGAACCCCACACGGCGCATCACCACCCAAAATGAGGAGAATGAGAAGGGAGGAAGCGCCGCCGCTTGCTTGAACCGGCCGGCACTGGCCGCCATCGCACGGCCGCCCGGCCGTCTTAACACCGCTTAGAGCCGCGCCGCTCGGCTCCCGACCTACCGCACCGAGCCGCCGCCACACAAAAGGGGAGTGAGAAGAGCCGCCACCGACGTAGCTCCATCGCACCCGACGGACCACTAACACACAAAGGGGAAGAGGGAGATGGCTAGGACTCGCCGCCTCCGGCCGACCACCGTGAGTGGCACCGCCGTCGCGCGACCTCCTCCCGATGATACCACGCTCGAAGCCCCAGTAGGCCTCAGCGTCGCCGGCCAGGCGCTCGAGTTCACGTACCGAGCCCCACGGCGGGCTCCACCGCCGGACGCAGAGCTCTCCATGGACCGATCATGGCGGCTCCCATGAAGGAGCCGCCACCACGAGGAAACATGGGGTAGGGAACCCTTCCCCAGACCCCCCTTTTTATGCCGAAACGAAAAGAGAGAAAAAAGAAAAAAGGAAAATATTGCAAAATTTACGAATAACCCCTCATAAATTCTAAAAATTATGAGATCCATTCGGAAAAAGGAAATTTTTCAGAAAACCTCCTCGCAAATTCGAAAATTACACAAAAAATTCTCAAAACTGAAAAATTCACGTTTTAGCCCTGAAAATTGCATAATTCACTAAAGTTCATATTCGAGTAGAAAAAGGCCTTGGGAATTAAATTTTTGAATCGTTTTTTGCTTTTCAAGCATGTTTAACTTTGTTCTTGTTACTTCTATGCAATTTATGTACTATATTTACTATTTTTGATCATTTGTGACTATTTATAGTGCTTTTAATAACTAAAAATAGCAGTAAAGTCTGAAAAATACATAGAAAATATGGAAACATTATGAGAATCTTTGCAACCATTTTATACAAATTACCAGCAGTAATCTTATGCACTTTTTGCATGAATATGAAGATGACTGGCATTACGAACCGGGAGTTCGAAGAACTGGCCTAGCATGGCCACAATTACCTGACTTGAGCATCAGATGTTGAAATTTTACTTGGAGCCAAGAAGCTTTGTGCTGCTATTGGATTGGCCCCCCTAAAGGACGCCACTCCAACCGCTGAGGAGAATGATCAAGCACTTCATTTCCTCAGACATCATCTCTGTCTAACGCTCAAGAATGAGTATATGGCAGAAAAGAACGCACTAGCTTTATGGACCACACTGAAGAATCGGTTCGAGAAGCTAAAGTACACCATCCTTCCTTGGGCAGAGTAGGATTGGAACCGACTACGTTTTGCTGACTACAAGACCGTGGGGAAGTACAACTCTGCATTGCATATAATTTGTACAAATCTTCAACTCTGTGGTAAGGTAACCACAGATGAGCAGAAGATAGAAAAAACATCTCTACCTTCCACCCAAATGCGGTACAATCTGCACGTAACTATCATCAGGATGGCTACAAGGAGTATGTCGAACTGATTGACATCATGCAAGTTGCGGAAGCTCAAGATAATGTTCTCCAAAAAACTACATCTCACAGCCACCTAGTAGCAAAGTTGGCCATGAAGTCAACACAACCATCTACAATGAAGCCTCACTCAACAGAAAGAGGCAGGAAGGGTAAGGTCATGGGTCGCAAAACCAAGCAGAATGCCCAAACCAAGAAGGACGAACAAAAAAGCGTGATGAGAAGCTCTATGGTCAGCAGAACCAAAGTTGCTACAAATGCGGCACTTGGGGACATTGGTCACGTGTTTGATGTGAGCCGCATCACGTGATCGATGCCTTCTAGTCTAAGAAGAAGGGAAAATGACAGCATGAGGCACACCTCGCCATTGCAGGCATAGAGTATCCACAGTCATGGGATGCACCCATGGATGTGGACAGCCATATAGCAGCCCCCACTACTCCTTCTTTGGACATTGCAGTAGCAACAACTGTAGTTGTCGAAGAAGAGAAGATAGACATGGCGCAGATTCAGGAAGAAGTTTCTTCCTTCTTTGCTAATTCAATCTAGTGCATGCATTGCACTTAGATTTCATAGTCATTTGCAATTTATGTTTATGAGAGAACATTAATTTTGAATAATGGTTGTAAGCTCTAGGAGAGCATAGCAATAAATTCTTATTATGAGTATCGCACGACTTTTCCCGTATTAATAGCAAATTGTGTTCTGTTTTGAAGTATTTTACTTATGTGTGTGGATTACTTCCTACCCATATTAAAAATACTTTATATATATATATATATATAAGAACGCATGTGGCTCCCTATGGAGGAAGTGTGCTTAGCAGATAGCGGCATAGCAAATACCATATTAAGAGAGACAAAAAATTCAGTCGATCAGCAAGAATGCTGGTAGTCTTACGACAATCGCAGGCAGCGATAATTGTGTAATAGGCTCAGGAAGAGCCACAATTATAGGCACAACATTGGTCATTGAAGAAGCCTTGTTGTACCCAGAATCGACTAAAACTCTCTTAAGCTTTAAAGATATTCACGCTAACGGTTCTGAACTTTTCTGTCTCTGGCATGATAGATTAGGTCACCCCGGTCTTAGAATGATGAGAAATATAATTACTAATTCTCAGGGATATAATGTCAATGTAAATAATTTTTCAAATCCAGAAGATTTTATGTGCCCTGCATGTGCCACCGGGAAAATGATTACTAGACCATCTACTCTGAAAGTAAAATATGAAATCTCTGCATTCCTGGACCGTATCCAGGGAGACATTTACGGTCCTATACAGCCCCTGTCAGGGTCATTTAGGTACTTTATGGTGCTCATCGATGCTTCCTCGAAATGATTGCATGTATGCTTATTGTCTACGAGAAATCACGCTTTTACAAAGCTGATCTCGTAGATAATTAAGATTAAGAATAATTTCCCTGATCATCATGTGAAGTCCATCAGGATGGACAACGCTGGAGAATTTACTTCAAAGGCATTTGATGATTATTGTATGGCAATGGGAATTACCGTCGAGCATTCCGTACCATATGTCCACACCCAGAATAGTCTAGCAGAGGCACTAATTAAAATAATTAAATTTATTGCCTAACTGCTCTTGCAGGATTGTAATTTACCAACTACGTGTTGGGGACACGCAGTCCTACACACAACAACTCTCATCATTTTCGACCATCAACATATAACATCCATTCACCTATGCAACTAGCGCAAGAGTCATCACCGAAAATCTCCCATCTTTGAAGGTTTGCTTGCAAGATTTATGTACCTATACCACCACCACAGTGAACTGCAATGGGTCCTCTCCGAAAGTCTAGGATATACGTTGGTTACGAGACAACATCCATAATTGGGTATCTGGATCCCATAAATGAAGATTTGCATACAGCCCGCTTCGTTAACAGCATATTTGATAAGGATAGTTTCCCGTCATTAGGGGGAGGAAATCAACCCTTTGATGAAAAATGTCAGGAACTGATGTGGCAAGCCACGTGAATCCATGCACATGACCCGCGCACTAGTGAAACAAATAGAAAAGTCTAGAAGATAATTGATTTGCAAGCATTAGTGAATCAATGCACCGGAGAGGGTTGAAATACCAAAGAAAATTGAAGGTATTCCTAATCCCGTCCAAAGGCCTCAGAATAAAAGAACGAGAACTCCAACTCCTCGAATCCCAAGTAACCGGGGACGCGTAGCGAAAAGGATAAGAAGGACTTGACACAGTCGATCACTGAAGCTCTCCACAACCAGAAGGGGAACCAGTTGAGACCTAGCACTAGTATGGAACCTTCAGTAAAAGGCATACCAGATTTGAATATTCCCATGGGTGAGACATCAGCATGGATGTGTGCGCACACATCGGAGCTGAAAAACTAAAGGTACTTGCCTCCGCAATTAAAAGCAGCGGTAAGCAAGTAGAAGCACTAGAAGTATTGTCTCATAAAGAAATAGCTATAAATTATGTGACCACGGGAGAATCTATGAATAGAACAACAGCCAATGTCGATATTTATTTTGCAAAAAAATTACCACAATCATCGATCTTGATCCAAAGCCAGCATCGCTCGCTAAATGTAAGAAAAGATCATATTGGAAATATTAGAAGAAGGCAATAAAAACATAATTATTATCTCTGAATAAAAAAGAGGTATTTGGGCCTATAAGCCGCACGCCTCCCCATATGCACCTAATAGGGTATAAATGGGTATTTGTTCGAAAGAGAAATGAAAACAATGAAGTTATAAGACATAAAGCAAAGCTTGTTGCACAAGGTTTCACTCAACGATCAGGAGTCGATTATGAAGAAACTTATTCCCTAATCATGGGTGAAACTACCTTTAGATACTTAATCTCAATGGCAATAAACTTAAATTTGGAAATGAAATTGATGGATGTGGTAATTGCATACCTTTATGGGAACTTAGATTCGAACATTTACATGAAGGTACCTGAAAGTATCCATGTCCGAACCAAGATAGAGCAAATAGAAATCTGTACAGTGTGCAACTCAGAAAGTCACTGTATGGATTGAAGCAACCATACAGAATATGGTATAATCGCTTGAGTGACTTTCTCTGCAAGAAAGGCTACACGAACAATGAGGATTGTCCTTGTGTTTTTATACGGTGATCCCGGGATGGATTCTCTATAATCTCAGTGTATGTAGATGATCTGAATATCATGAGAACCATGGAAGATGTTAAGAAAGCAAGCTCTTACATGGAGATAGAGTTCGAGATGAAAGACTTGGGTAAAACCAAATACTGCCTAGGCTTGCAGCTTAAGCATATCCCGGAAGGGATTCTAATACATCAGTCAACCTATACTCAAAATTATTAGAAAGGTTCGACTTTGAAAAGATATACCCTTCGAAAGTGTCGATGGTTGGGATATCCTTGCAGTAAGACAAATGATCCATACAAACCTAAAGAAAAGGGGGAGGAAGTTCTGGGACCAAAATTCCCGTACCTAAGTGCAGTAGGAGCGCTCATGTATCTAGCAAACAAGTGCAAATGGGTTATGTGAAGAGTTCTCTCACTAAGCATATCAACCCCAAGTTCTTCTATGCTCACGAATTATAAAAAGTTGAACGAAATTAAAGTAATGCATACTAAGTCATGTGAAAATCTAGTAGATTTATTCACTAATTCATTTCTAGCATCTAACCTTGAAAGATGCATACGTGGAATTGGAATGATGAGACTTAGAGAAGTGCAGAATTCAGGGGGGAATCTTCACGAACTCTTTATTAAAACTTGATCACGAAGATCGAGTACCTAAAGAATAAATCCTAGAGATTAAATGAAATTGGGTGGATTATACTCTTTTTCACTTAACGAGTTTTTCTGAAGTTTCTCGGCTAAGGTTTTTAATGAGGCAATTCGTGAAACGCAGTAAAACATATGTCATGTACTCTTTCTCTAAATTTTTTCATTGGATTTTTATAGAGTTTTTACGAGGCATGTATAGGTAAGAATGGGTGTCAAGGGCGAGTGTTAAGAAACTATGGGTCCGGTCCAGAAGCCGGCTCATATGTGGGCAACCCATTGAATACTCTAGCAGGGTCGAGAGTCTATAAATAGAAATGGATCTTCAACCATTATAACATGATTTTGAGAAGCAATAAAGCAAAACTTGAAATTTCTTTATATCACTGTGTTTAATCTATTATTATATTCTTAATTCGTTCTTAAATTTTTAAATATTATTTATAAAATAATCGTTCAAACTAAACTAAATTCATCGGTAACTCAATAGAAACCATTTCACACCGGTAGGGGGCCCGCGGCATCCCGGGCACCAGAAACTCCACAGGCAATGCAGCTGGGCGCTGGGACCCACCTGCGCGGGTCCCGCGCCACGTGGACGACGCTTGGGTGGTCGAACTCCGCGTGCGCGTGGAACGGTAAGAAACCATTTCACACCGGTCTTCGTACCCACTCCCTTCCATACCCACGCACTCCCTTGTCTCTCTCTCTTCGCCTCGCCTCCTCGCCTTCCGGTCCTAACCCTAGCTCCCGCGAGGCGCCCCTCCTGCCGAGGAGAAACCACAGCGGCGGCGGCGGATCCGAGCCGAGTTCCGGATTGCCTCCGGCGGGGCCCGTGTCGGTGGAGCTGTCGGCGTGCTTGGACGATTTCGCGCGCTCCTGCTGGCTGAATTTTCGATTGATCTGAGGTAAATCCCGGGAATATTTGGTTCCGCTGTGGCTGTTGAGGGGAGAGATTGGGAAAATTGGTCCCATTTTGCTGCGAGGTTAAGATAGGAGTTTTGTTCTTAGGCTTACTAGTTTGTTCACAGTAGATGTACAAAGTATAATTGCTGGTTACTCTAAAAAAATATGTGATTTTTGTAGTTCGAATCAAGAGGTTTGGTTAATTTTCACCGGCGCTACCTATTTTTTTCCATTGAAATTTGGAACATATAGATTGAAATTTGAATTTTGACACTTCAAAAGGAATTGTATCAACACAGTAAAAGTAGTAGCACCTTTACATTGTTATGTGATACTTTGTACAACATACGATCAAAGTATCTTGCGTAGGCAAATTCCCACTAATCACCAGTAAAAGGAGCTTCTTATGTTTTGTTTCCATTGTGCTTTAATTCGATGCCCAACAAAAAGATGATGTACTTGTCATTCAACCTCAATTTCTACAATTATTGATTTTTAAAGATGCGCATAAACTTGAGATGCTTATGTGTTGTGCGTTAGGAATAAGTCCTCTTTGAGTGTGTTAGTTTTGGAATATCTTGATGTTGGTACCTAACAATGCCTTCCTTCACATAGTTTCTCCCAGTGAGCCTCCAAGCATCTTTTTTCTATCAAATTTTTGGAGGTACCTATTATACATAGGTAAAGTGGTTGGCTGCTGCCTGCTAGTGGAAGTTTAAAAACTTTAAGGTAGCCTGACCGTGTCCTTGTGTTCAGATGGTTGTGAATGTGAATATAATCATTCAAACTTTAAGTGGGCTACTTGCCTTAACATGTCCAGAAGATACAATAGACCTTCACACATATCTTTCATCAAATTATTTTTTATGAATTTGTATGATTTGTTGAACTCTACAAAGCCAAAGTGACAATCAAATCTTACATGGTTCACAGGTTCATGAGGTTTGTTTATACCCTATTTTGGATTAGTCAGCCGCATGGCAGTATTATTTTGCTTATTTTATATCATCTCCCTCTCTTTTCCCTTGGCCTCCTCTTGCTCCACAGCAAGGTGGCAGTCCCTCCTGCATTTGTTTCTTTCCGCAGGCACGGATATTGTAAGACAAATAGAAATAGTCCTCAAGTCAGGATTTTAGCTCTCACAAAGTTTAATAATCAGTTGAACACTGGTCCTACTTTGTCTTAAATAAGCTTGTTCCTGATGCTTCTTGTTGAGGTTGCTTTCTTCTTTTAGTTTTGTACTCATCAGTTGTCTCTCAAGGCCTCTAATACAGCTAAGAATGTCCCCACCTATATTAGAATACTATTTTCGTGAAGCCTCAATCTTCCTTCATTTCTTCATCGAAGATAATATGGTTGCCATTATTTTGCAGAGTCATCTTCGGAGTGTGAGCATGTTATGCGTGACTTGCAATTTTGCATCACATGGATGAATTCTGAAGATTTGGTTGTATATAAGTAAAGGCACATTGATTTATTTTCCACAATAAGTATGGGAGCTAATTGCTGCGTAGCTGCCAATGAGAGATCCCAGCCACGTGTTGCTTCAGTTGAAGTTTCAGCATACAGGACAAGACACTCGCCATCTTGGAGCTTCCGGTGGGACAACCGCACACACATAGAGGATATAATGGAAAGCGCTAGATTGTTTTCCAATCACAGTAGTGGAAACATTCAGCCAGAACTAAAGAGTGGTTCTGTTGCACCAACTGAAGGCCGTCCCAATGAGGATAGCCTTTCTGATGTGTCCCGCAGGGTCAAATGGCAAAAATCTGACAAGAAGATGGAAGCATCCAAACTTTTAAAAGCTGATCCTCGAGGTAAAGGCATAAATTGATGCTATGTGAAATGATTTTATTATCTGCTCATTTTATGTGGTCTTTCTTTTTTCCCTTCTTGATGGGACTTAACGTTGCCGATTGAATAGTTATGGTGGTTGCATATTGTCTGAACATATACTAGGAGAACAAAACGATGCTGTTTATGAAGGTGGAATGTTACCTGAACAGTGTCACATTGAGAGGCACTTTTTAACCCCAGTGCTAGCATTTTCATCTTTGCTGCACTCAAATCCTATTGTTCTTAACTATAATAATTAATTATTATGTATGTCGCAAGCTGCTTTTCTATTCTGTTATTTTGTAAGGTTTAAGGGCATTCATCAATTTTTTTAATATAATTTTCTTCCCTCCCTTATGGTGTATTAACTCTAAATGTCGATCTTTTTTTATGCATACACAATTATAAAACACATATGTTGTGTACCTCTCAATTCGCTATATTGCACTGTAATGTACGGTAAAGTGCTTTTCTTCACTAGCTATTTATCATGTGTAAAAAAATAGTAAGTAAAAAACAATCGGTTCTGTTGCATATGAGAATCCTCAATTCATAACTAAAGAAGCAATCAATTCTTCTCTGATATGTCTTTCATGTTTTCAGCTGTTCAATCTACATCAAGCAATCCACCCTCAGAGGTATGCAGTGTTGAGCATTTGAGCTATATTTTGGAAATTAGCATTCTTATTTTCCAAATGCTATGTAAAGTTTGATACAATTGTTTCTGATGGTTCTTTCCTTCACCAATCACTATCTTGCGTAGGCAAATTCCCACAAATCACTAGACATGGTAACTGTTGCTTCAGACATAAAGACATCAAAGTCCCTCCCTTCAACACCACCCCTAGTATCAAGAGCAGATCCTTCATCCTCTAGTATTCATTCTCTTCACATGGACTCAAATTCAACGAGGAAAGCACGTCGATCACCAGGGCATCAACTATATAGGCAGATCTCAGACAGCAAGATTCCATCTCATAAGTCCTTCAATGGGAGCATCTCTCCTGAAGGAAGGCCATCCTCCTCCATGCTCTCTGCCTGCAGCACCGATCCATTTGCAGGAGGATCACATGGTGAGTCATCTGATGGGTGGTCAACGCACACATTTTCTGAATTGGTGGCTTCATCTCAAAGAGAGAGGTGGTCAGTTGACAGTGAGTTCCTTGGCTCCGTTACCAGTAAAAAAACAAGATCAAATGTTTCACATTCTACTGCCCTCTCCCCTGACCAAGAGGTATGCAAACTATGCTCAAAGCTCTTAAAGGAACGATCTACATGGAATGCTCATGAGTTGGCAGTCGCTGCTGTTTTATTCTGTGGTCATGCATACCATGCAAACTGTTTAGATGGTATAACCGCCGAAAGTGACAAATACGATCCTCCCTGTCCTGTATGTACCCATGGTGAGCTATGTACAGCAAAACTATTTGGTAAGCTGGACTCAAAGATGAAGAACAATATATCTAAAAATGTAATGGTGGATACCAATCTAGAATGGAACTCTAAGTACCAGAAGAAAAGTATGAGAGAACCAAGGCTGGGCACAAGTTCTAGCATGAAGGATTCATTTAGTCGACCATTTTTGAGGAGGCGTTTTTCAATTGGTTCTCGACCACCAAGATCAGTTTTGGAGAGTGAGTCAACAGGAAAGAAGGGCTTCTGGGCAAGGCACTGGAGAGAATAGCCAGCTAGTCGGCTACACATCATCAAATGCGGTGAGCAGCTTCCCATATTTCAATTCCATGTATTCAATTCTGATGGCTCTTTTCATCTTTATTTCTCTTGAGAACAAAGACAGAAGTTTATAGTATCTGATATATCTATGTATTTTCCGCCTAGGAAAGCACTTGATAGTGTGAGCTTTGGAGCAACCAAGATGGCCTTGCAGTGAAATCAAAACTGGTGAAAGGGTTGGGCTGTTGAGCTACCATTGTAAGTTTGCGTACTATTCATTCGAGCACTCTTGTGCTATTACAAATCAAGGGAGAGTAATTTGTCTTATACTGTGCGACCAAGGGTTATAGTAGTCTTTCGGACCTCGGTCGTAGTTCACTAGGCGATGTAATAGTACAGATCAGGGGAATAGGAATAGTCTTTAAGACGAAGGCCCATGCTGGGTTGAAAGGTTAAATTCCGGCATGCTATATTCTTATCTTTGCGTCTTCTTTTGTAATATCTATTGTTGGATCGCATACACAATTTGGAAACTATAGCATCCAGACAGTTCTCATTACAGAACATAAGTATAGACATTTGAACACAATTGGCCCCCTGGAGCACTGTAATTCCTAAATTAGCTTTACTAACTTAAAATTCCATTTTTAGCCTCCTCCTAACGCGTGCTGCGGTGGGGGGCAGCACGAATTGAGGTTCTGTCGTCGGTGATGGTGCCGTGCGCAATGGCAGCACCTAGCAACGGCAGCACCTTGCTGCTACCCCGGATCCACCGAAAAAAATTAGGTGAAAAAAGGGGGAAAAGAAAACCAAAAAAACAGAAAAATCTAAAAAAATAGAGCATGAAAAGGTTTACTATCCTCTAAAGGCATGTAGGCCCATTTCGAAGCGTGCAGACGCAGGGAATGGGAGAAAAAGAGGGAAATGGCTGCTGAGGCTAAGGCCATCGGTGAGGAGTACAACGCTGAGCTCGAAAGGAAAGACAAATAGCTTCTATCCACGCAGTAGGTTTGACCATTCCGTAATAGTCTCCCGTTCTACCCGCTATATTTTTTTACTATCCTCTAAAAGCATGTATACTTACATGGTCCGGATGCTTGTGTCACAATGTACCGTAGTAGTAGCGAGGATGATTAAAGCAATTAGTCGAACCATCATGCCATGTAACTACGTATAACGTGCTTCTGTCCGCGGACTCTAATATAGTTTCCGTTCCGTGCCTCTGCTGAGCCATCAAAGCAAACTTATATTGCAAGTTTGTTTCTTCTAGTAGAATCTCAGAAATAACCATTCGCACCGACAACGATTCCTCCATATTTTAGGGTATCTTCATAATCACATCGAGCGTTCTCAACCCCTTCAATTGTATTATGTACAAACTTCACAAAGTAGTTTGTTTTAACTCCACCATACGGAAGTAATATGATCAAGAACCGTAGTGACTAAGATATTTTTTTTTCAGTTTTCCCTTTTTCAAAGTTTTTTGAAAGCTTCAAAAAGAATATAATAAACCATTTGTATTTTATTGGATTAATTAGAGTTTAATTGGAAATTTCTAAAAATAAAAAATAATTTAAATGAATAAAATAATCTTCTATTAAATTCAAAAAATTAGTAAATCTTTTCATGTTCCAATTTTTTTAATTTTTTTGTTTTCCTTTTTTCATGTAATTTTTCTTTGGTGGGTCCGAGGTAGCAGTAAGAACAACAGCACCTCAATTCCTGCTGCCCCACACGGCTAAAAATGGAATTTTGAAGTCAGTAGAGCTAGTTTAGGAATTAAAGTGCTTCGGGGACCAATTGTGTCTAAATTTTATGAGTACGTGGGGAAGATAGAAGGATTTCAGATTGAAGTGGCAGGAGTTCAATTATTAGAGCTCATCCGGTGATGCGCATGTGCTATGTAGATTGTAGAAGACGTGCAAGTCGCCCAGTGATGAACGGTGAACCGGAGGATTATTGACTTCGGGAGTTTTATTGACTTCCACGTTGGTGGTTCAATGTGACCATGCATTGGTGTTTTGTACATCTTTTTGGGTTACTTAATATGAATTTGAATCAATTTAATTCTCCAATTCTAAAACAACTAAACTATCTTATTTAGCTGAAATGGAAAAAAATGGTAACATAATTACTTATAGAGGTTGCCCTTGCATTTTTCCTATTTCCAAACTTTGCAGTAAGTTTGGAGAACTGAGAAACACGATTTTGCTTGTTGTTTTCGACTGCAAGCCTTGCTCTTTACATAAGTGGATGGCATGATAATTCTAGAATCAAAATTTTGCAGCTTTTTCAATGGCAAAATAGTTAACAACCCATCTGTTGTCTAATCTCATTCGCAGTGGTCAACACATCTTCAGTTGGAACTAATTGTACTCTTAACTAAATTGTTTTAAGATATTTATTGTGATCTTATCTATAATCTGTTTGAAGCACTATATCGAGCCACCATGTCTCTTCATATGACTGTTGGATGGTTCGTTCACGTCATTGTGTGCTGTGCATATGAACCACTTTGGGTAAAATTTTTATTTTTAAAAACCTTCAAAGCAAAACCATTTGCATGCATAACAGGATTCCCTTGCGATCACCCTTCAATATATCTCCCTGCAGCAATGTGGATTGTATACTACTATTTTTTAAAGCTTCACAAACTGCAGCTGTTTGGTTGATATGCACACTTTGAAGAAAAAAAACACTGGCAAAGTGGGTGATTTCACCCTCGCAATTGTGGCAAATTTCGCTAAACACTGGCAAAGTGGGTGATTTCACCATCACAATTTTGGCAAATTTCGCTAAACACTGGCAAAGTGGGTGATTTCACCATCACAGTTTTGGCAAATTTCGCTAAAGAAATGAGTGCACGACGAGTGGGCCTTGCTAATAAAGTATGTCGCGCTACGATTGTGGCTACGAGATTCATTTTGTTGGTTAAATTCGCCTGGACCCAGTGTTGCAAAGTTTGGCTCAACCAAAACACCCCTGTTTCTCACATGCAGGCTAACGTACGAATAAACTTGAATGCATCCATATCAACAATTGATCCACAGCTTTCCCCGTCACGAGAAGTGTGTCAAATCAAATAGGAGTACATACTGTACGCTATGGCCTAGTTTCGCGAGTTCGTCTTAAATTCGATGGGCTTTAGTCCCAACTCGAGTGCCATAAAAAATTTGAACGAGTTTATTTTTGCAAGGTCCAAGCAAAATTCTAATTAACAGGATCTCGGTCCATCACTGTTTTGAACAGTGATTTAAGTCTACATAAATAGTATTTATCAGTAGCAATGTAGCAATACTGTAGAAACAGTAAAAATATCTTATTGTAGCAAAATGTAGTGCATCAATTTTACTTTTATTTTTGGATACCGTAGCGCTTTAGATCAAACCATTTGTTTTGTCGGACGATGAAGAGAAAGACCTAATACATGTTAGTGTCCTCTGCGTTAGCTCAGAGCAAGAGGATCCGCTTCCCTAATTAACGGATACAATTAAGGCTCCTATCGGCTTTGGGGTGTCAGATATCAGGCATGGAACACCAGATATTAAAACAGTAATGTTTTAACCCTTAAGCATCATAGGCTAATATTGCATTTTAAAACTTCCAATGTAGGGCCAGCTAACCACTATTGTTACACTTGAGCCCCCGCCCCGATTTGCCGGGCAAAGTAATTTGAAGTTGTTTTGAGTTTGCATAAGGTTTAAAACATAGTTTTGGGACTACCATTCCCATTGTTTTTTTTTTTTACAATTATCAAAACTAAAGACGCCAACCGGCCATGTTTTACATGTTTTGAGTAAATTTTGTAATATACAAGAAAGAGCATCATTATGCATTATCGCAGAAACTATGCATGCTTAGATTGAATTATCAGCTAAGACAGATAATTTTCCCAATTGAAAACATATCACTTGTATTGAACCAACATATTAGCCGATTTCAGGTGTATCAGGCTACACGCATCTGTTATTAACTTGGCACTCCTCCTCAGTTATAAAAGAAAGTCGTTTTGATTACCAACAGTTAAAAATTACAAACTTTGTATATCAATATCTTTAGAATATTTGGATTAGACACATGAAAATAGGTACGTGTAGATTTATCTTATAAAATATTATAATTTTGTTAGATTTTATAAATATATTATAATAAAAAATAAGTGGTTAAAATTGTATTTTAGAAACCGTATTGATGTTCAGAATGACGTTCAAAACGACTTCATTTGTGATTGAATGAAGTATATTATATCGCCCAATGTATCACCGTGCAGCCAATATTCTTTTTCTCGAGAGTTACAAGTTACAACCGATATTTGAGAATACTAGGTCCAAGATTAAATAGCAATGTAGCAAGAATAAGACTGTCGCAAGTCGCAACTCAAGCCGAGGGAGAAGAGAGATGCCATAAGCACAGAGCATTCCACAGCCACAGCCACAGCCACAGCCACAGAATTTTGGACACATTTGGCACCGTAGCAATCTAAAATTCCAAATTTAGCTCTCGGTGCAAAAAAATTCCAAAACTGGCCCCCTTCCCGACCGCGAGTTTACCCGGCGGCGACACGTGGCGAGTCGTCGTATGATGCAGCACCGCACGATCAAGATTGTTCACTGGTCGTCTTGGCGCCAGATCGCACGCACTGCGGCGCCTACACACACCGCCGCACGACCCGCCTCCCGATCAAGACGACGCCGCTCCGCACAGCATGATCATGGTGCCGACCAAGACGACCTCATTGCACAAAATTTTTTGTTTAGGATTTGATATATGTATTTAGTATAAGAATTTATATGTATTATTGAGTTATTTACAATAAAAATAAATTTGGATATATGAAATGTTGTTTCAAAAATTTGAATTTGATGTAGAGTCTAGTTTATAGCTTATGTGATTTTTGTTGCATTTTAGAAAATTGAAAATTTTGTTTGGTAGAGTACGAACGAAATATGTGTGAAGTAATGATTGATGTATTTGTGATTTTGTAGATTGCTGACCGTGAAAAAATGTTGAACCGACAATAACAATTTTCGATCATGGTATGTTGTTTTATTGTAGAAAATTTAAAGAAATTTTTTGAAAACAAGCGTGATAAGAACAATTAGGCGAAAGGAAGGAAAGTGATATTTAATAACTTTCGGAAAAATGAATGCTCATTGCGGGAGTGACCTCGTGAGTCAGCAGCAGCCTTTGCTTGTTCCTCGCGAGCCGCACCCTTGCTATGTTGCGTGTCTCCTCCCATTGTGCCTTCTTGCGGGACTCCTCCTTAGCCTTCCGCCTAGTTTCATTTATCCTGTCCGCGAATTCCTGCCAAACTATTTATATTCCCGCAAAGTGGTCTCTTTTGTCACGCCACTACGCAGCCCCTCTTTTGTCATGTCATCGCGCAAAGTTGGTCTCTTTGTCACGCCATCGCGCAAAGTGGCCTCTTTTGTCATGTCATCGCCGCAAAGTGGCCTCTTTTGTCACGCCACCGAGCAAAGCCGGCCTCTTTGTCACGCCATGCGCAAAGTCGGCCTCTTTGTCACGCCATCGCATAAGTTCTCTCGTTTAATATAAATAGCACGGTTGGGGTCCCATGATATTGTAGGCGCGAACCGCAAATCGAAAAAGAAGTGTGTCCTCTTCATTGTGAAACATAACATGTCGGTCGAGGGCCGATCGGATATGGGTCACCGGGAAGACCTTCCTTAGAAAGGAGGGAGGTATTTGGTCCACACTATCGCTGATACCAACTCGGTGCTCAACCAAGATGGCCGGTGCCGACACAATGAGGACGCGGTTGTGCGAGCCCTCGAATGCCGCTTCGATGGCGACGACGTTCTTCCGATGCCCACGATCCGGGGTAAAAAGTAGTAACATTACTTTCTTATTTCTTATGCAGGCTGCATGTTTATCCTCCTTTCCTGCAGATGGCGAAATGCGAGTTCTCCCGGTGGATCGACCCTCCCCACGAACGTTATATTGTCAATTATGTATTCACATTATGGCAGCGAATATTTAAGTTGGAGGAGCGAATTGAGACCCTCAATGAGGAGAACACCGACCTCCGCCAACAGATGCAACGCCAACGTATGAAGTAGAAAGAGTGACTAAGTTAGTAATGTGTCGTATGTAATTTGTTGTGGTCGTTGTTGTGTTGATGGTGTGGCGCTGAGCATGTTGTTTTGATTTTATTTCTTGCGTGTAGTACTGTTCTGTATGTGCAATGTATGTTTTGTTTCGTGTTGGCATTGCGTCACGCATTCTTATTGTGTGGACTCTATGACTGAGGCCCCCCGAGCCTATAAGAGGGAGCCATTCCTCACCTAGCCCCCCGCATTGTTCTCCCTCACCTCCTGAATTAGTTTTTCCCATTCTGTGTAGTTATCATTCCTTCTCACTCCCCTGGACGCCGATATGAGTCATCTCAGCACCGCATCGTCCGCTCAATGGTGATTTGCCCAAAATGCAACACGGTTGTTAGGCGTAAGACCTCACACGGCCCACGAATCCGGCGGCACTACTACAAGTGCCCTTTCACTCGGTGAGTATGATTGTTTCGGGTTCATTCAAATCGTGCGGGCATGTTTGACAATATTGTTCTCGTGAAACGCAGAAGCCCCGTGATTGCCGATTCTGGGTGTGGGAGGATGAAATGGGCGGTAGGGCCGACATTGCGAGGCATGAGAGAGTTGTCGTGGGGGGTAGCGACCCCGTCGAGATGCGCCATCGTTTTGATAGACTGGAGTGGAAGATTAATTTAATGTTGTGTGCTATTTTCTTTCTTGTGTTTATTGTTATCGTTAAGGTGTAGTGTTGGAGGTTATTGTTGTGTTTATTGTTATCGTGTGTCTTAGTCTGGAGGGTTAATGTATGTTTACGTGAAGCAAGATGTAAATAAATAATTTGCAAAACATGCCATGGATATGTATTACACATACGTACGTTTCATAAATAGTTACAGCAAACCATGAGACGTTACGAAATCAGAATTACAAAAACTCATTATGGATCTCGTCGTCGCCTCCTCGGACGGCGTATGTGCTCCTCGGAGAAGGTGAACCTGCTAGGGGAGTGCGGTGCATCTCGAAGGTCGTACTGCGATGCCTGCGTCCGAGGTGGTGCCGGGTACGACTGCGTGGGGAGGTCCGTCGGATGGCCGAAAATAGAGCTCATCCAATCGGTCGACGAGGGGTCTATGTCCTGCTGAGATGTTACATCTGAATTACGCCATGCACATCGTTGTTACTAATACATAGTAATATCAAAAGGCATTTACCTGCGTTGGCTGAAATGCCGATGACCCACCATACTCCTGCACCGTGTAATCTTGGTAGGTCTGGCCAAACCACTCGTCTTTGCTCTGCATCTTTGGGTGACCACCATGAGCGAACAGCAACGCACCTCAAGTCTTTGTGCCGAGTCGTGTCATTGTCTCGGAGATCGGGCCGTCGGCGAGCGAGATTATTCGCTCCGTACTCCTCCGTGTGATGGCGATGGCGGTAGCGGTGCTATCCTGTCGTAAATCTTGCAAGAAAAAGATGTGGTTAGAGATAAATGGCAAGCGAGTGCACGAACAAATAGGTGGCAAATGTCGTGCAACGGTCCGAACACAGCGACGACGACAGCGGCGGGCGGGTCGAGTTTGGATCTGCGATGGGCGTGGCGATGATGGGCGTCTTGATGGCATCGCTGACGGTGGCGCGGAGGGGTGGTGGTGGTCGGCCGTCGCGACCAAGTCGTCTAAGCAATCGTCATCTCTGTGGTGACCACAAATCGATGGTCCGTATGGCGGACTGGCGTTATCATATATGTTGCGCGTCGAAGTGAGCGCAGACGATCAATCGAATTGGCTCTCCCACGATGGAGAGCCCGAGCCGCTCGTCGTGGATACGATGCAATCGGTCGAATCTGCGATTCTGAAGTAACTAGTTAAAACATAATCATGCACATTAATTACATACTAATCTCTTACCGTCTCATCGTGCGTGCGCTCGATGCGATGCAGACACGCCTCTATAGCAGCCTCGTGTATGATCTCCACTGGACGCTGTGGCGGCGCCCCAGTAAGCCTACTGCGGGTGCGTGGAACGTACCACTCGAGGTATGTGCTATACGTGCCGAGGTCGTGACGCGGTGGGTCTCATCCACAACCATCGTGTCCGCGTGGTCACGCCACATGTCCGCCCACTCCCGTTTATGCGCCTCTCCGGTCTTCGTTCGCTCGCCTCTCCTCGATTGCACGCAAGTTAATTGAGACATCCACAATTAGTAGGGGCACAAAGTAATGCATTAATTACGATTCTGGTGAAATCACATACCGGTGGGTGGTGGGTGCAAGAGGCGTCTGGCGCAGGTGGGACAACTGGTACATGCCGAATCGCCTCATGACTCATTGCGGGTTGTATGGCTCGGCAGTGAGAGAACACCAAGTGGCAAGTCGTCAACGAGTACATGTGATCCTGCCCGCACTGAGATGATAATCCGTGGGGGGCCGTGTCCATAATGAACGGTGGAGTCCATGGCCACCAGACTATCTCTACCTCGTGGAGTGTCTCGAACATGTTGTGGAACTCCGAGTACGCACGTCTCGGTCTCTCCTTGGCCCACCAGCCAGAGCATGTGTCCAGCGCGTACCCATGGTGGGCCCTTCGACGGCGTCGTCTCCATTACCAACTCCGCGTAAAAATGTGGGCTGAACTCGTAAGGGTGCATGAAGTACCAAAGTAAGGCTCGCCGACGGGAAGTGTTCCCACGACCACAATCGAAGAAGAACGTAGCACACGGCTAGGGCCGGCTCATTGGCCGTAGTACTGTTGAGGCATCACACAAACCTCGGTATGTGGCGCTAAAACGGTACCGATCCCGGCTATCTTGTGGCACCTCACCGAGCCGACCATCCGCCAAGGACTCAGCTAGATGTATGTAGCTAAGTCAGACCAATCTCCAGTGGTGCTAGGGAACAAGACCCACCGACGAAATAGCAGTGCATAGCGAAGTGTGTCCGCACTGGTCGTCATGTGCGAGAGCGAGACATGTCATGTACCGACGAAGCCCGACCATGTGGCACACCAGCTCGTTGTCCGGATCGGATGACCGAACCGGCCGAGCGGATGGACCTTCCAATCTGCGGCCTTCGGGGTGGCACTCTGGAAGACCCGCGGAGGGTAGACTGTAAGCATTGTCACATCCTGCAGAGTAACCATCATCGCCCGGAAGTGGAAGGTGTGAGTCTCGGCCTCCGGCGATCAACAAGAGCGACAAAGAACGGCGCATCAAAGCGCAGCGCGTGCGGTACATCCAACATGCGGGCAATGGGCGACAACCCGGTGTACCGCGATGAGGGATGTACTGCTGGTCGAGAGGCCGGTGCTCTCGGGGCTCCTAAGGATCAAGCTCGGAGGCCGTCTCCCGACGACCACGATAGGCATCGGTGCGCTCATCCCACCGGGGTCAAGCAACTCGTAAGCCATCACCGCCAAACAAGAAAAACAAGTGAGTCTACATTGATAATATGATGTGCAACAAATGACAACATAACTAACGAAGAAACGTAATGACAAATAAGCGTGCGGAATGTACACATACATAATGTAGACAAACAACATACGTAATGTACAAAACATAAAATGTGTGTGACATACGGACATAGAACCAACAATACATCGTCGGGTTGCTTGATGTCGGCCTATTTGGGCCTTTGGTGAGGAGTGCCCAATCGTCTTAAAGCCTACACTTTGGCCGCGAACTCGATCCCCACGCGTTGTTTATCATCCATGTCATTGCGGATCGCGACGGCTTTGTCGTCCGCCACGACCGACATGCTTCGATGCATCGTTTGGTACCCACTTTACCTCCCAGCCATAATTCTCTATAGTGCATATATACCCGTATGAATGAAACTCTGCACTCCGGGTTGCATACAAGTCGTTGCATGTCGTAATCTTGTGAGATGTCTTGGTCGGCGCTTGTCGCCATACCGCGCAGTCGCATACACATGGGAGCACGGTTTGTGAAGAAGTCGGGGCTTGTTGCGGTGCAAGATGCTTTGTCATCAATCGTGCATACGTGTTTGCGATCCTCTCGATGTGACCCATGACGTATTTACGCTTGAGGCGAACCTCGAACTTGTTCCTTAGGCCATCAATGGGTCGAGCAATGTAGGAACGACTCTTCTCCATCTTTTTCCCCATATCGCTGCATTACCTCGTAGTCTTGCTTGTTTTCGTCGAGGTGCTTCTTCGCCATCATGGCTCTATTGACAAAATACCCGACAAGACGGTTCGGCTCTCGTCCACGATTGCCGTGATTGGTAGAGATCGGCGCCCTTCAAGACTCCGTTGTAAACCTCAGACATATTAGTTGTCATGATCCCATACCTCGCCCGGTGTCGTGCAACAAAGACCACATCTCCAAGTCGGTGCATTTGATTGAACCCATTGTGTGAACACCCCAACTCTTGTGGAGCCTCCTCCACGGCCCGACTTCTGTCGGACATGCTTACTAGCCTCCCGATCGAGTTGCCTCCACAAGGTGTCAAACTTCCGCTTCAGTTACGCACACATAGCTTCTTAAACATCTTCATTAAGTCCTTGCTACGGAACCTTCGTGAAAGTTCGCGACAAGATGCCTCATGCACCAACGGTTCTTGAGATCATTCCACCGGAAGGGGTGCGTCCCCATTCTCGCATCGTTATAACGCAGATGCGAAGCTTTGCATTACGGTCGAGATGATACACACCGGACGACCTTGCACTATGGCTCGCTTCACATTGGCAAGGAACCAAAGCCGACTATCCGTATTCTCATTCTCCACAATTGCAAATGCCACCGAGTAATCGGTCATTTGCGTCCAAACGCGCTGCTCGCGGTGAGGATAGTACCCTTGTACTTGCCGGATATGAGCGTCCGTCTATCGTTAGCACCGGACGGCACGACACAAGCCTTGTATCGCTGATGGAAGGCCCGAACACTCTGTCAAGAATATAACGATTCGGGCCCTCTGTAGGATGAACCTCTCTGCTGTTAATGTACGTGCTCGATTTGATTACGTGATTTGCCGCGGCATTCTTGGGACGGGTCGTGCGCCTCCTCGTCGTCCCAAACATACGGTGCAAAGACCTTTCGTTTCGCCCTCCATGCCTTCTTGTAGCTCACCTCAATCCCTCCGAATTTGCTATACGCCATTATAACCTTGAGAAATGGATACATCGCCACGATGAGGTGGCTCACCACTCCGCAACATATCGCGATGTCATGTTGCGGTGCCTACGTCTTGGCCTGCAAGCTCACAAGCGTGATCATGCGGCACCGTTATCCGAACTTCGATTACTGCGCCCTTGAACCGCTGTGCACGAATTTTGCCAGCACAGACCCGTCAACACACTTCACAATGTACGTGTCTGGGGGTTTGACTTGTGCACCCGATCGTCCGGCTCATGTTCACGGCGTATCTAGCAATAACTTCTTTGCACAAGACTCTTATTACTAAGCACCGCCCCAAAATGAGTGTGCCTCATTGAACCCCATTCTCCTCCTCTCACTTTGTGGCGAGAACTAGAGATGCTTGCTTGCGTTGTCGTCGATCTGGATGGCGCGTCGCACCGTCGGTGGTCACAACACCACCTACCACCCCTCAATTGCAACCGCCATCGCGTCCTCTCCGAATCGCTGTTTCTCATCCTCCTCCTCCTCGCTGCCCACTTCTTCCACCTGGTCCCCAAGGTACTCATGACAGTCAATACGGGCGGCCCACCACCTCTCCTCCACACCTTCGTTGGCCTGGAAATTCTCCGCATGCCTCCTGAGGTCTTCATCACCCACTTCCTCGCCCACATCTTCTCCTGCACAAGCGTCTTCATGACCGCCCAAGATGAACCTAGGCACTACATCTGCACCAGCGGCATCAGAGCCACCCATGGCGGATGATTCTGTCCTCTCCACGAACTCGACATAAACCATTGGTCTGGCATATATCGCAGCATCAGGGTTGCACACAACCTCCATGTAGTTGGCCCACGAGGCATCGTTGGTCACCTTCAGAAGTTGCCACATTCTCTCCCCTGCATCACCCACCATTGACGCATATACTGCCTCGATCCGTAACTTCTTCCTTCCGGTGTGCCGATCGAACGCCGAACGGACACACCTCCGTAGGTCAGACAAGTTCATGGCGTTGGGCATCGGGTGCGGATCACGGTCGGTCACAATTAGACAGTCCGCCCCATACGGCCCGTCGCGTCTGAGACCACTCTGTAGAATACGAACAAGTCTTGAATGTCGACCATGGCGTACCTAACATAAGTGCACAATCAACCATCTCATTACACAACATGCAACAATCAGATCATCACACCCCCACTACCCCATTGTAACATTAATAAGATGCGGTATTTATAAATCTACAATTTACTTCTAACTATTTTACTTCTAAATTCTAACATACATCAAATTACATATTCACTTCATTTTTATTTCCATTTCTAATTCATATGAAAATTACATTACAACGTTATTTTATTTTCACTATTGTTCAGATTAAGCTTGTTTGATTCATGCCAAATTCCCATTACATGTTAAGTGCATAATCAACCATGTTAGTTTCAAACATGCAATAATCGTACCATCAAACACCCGCCATTCGCACTTTATTTTCAATTTATTTTTACCACCAACCGCACTATATCCACTTCTTCCCTAACTGCACTTAATTGTATGTTTCTAATCCTCATTACTATTGTTATCACCTACAAATGCTCTAAAAATATGTACTTTCTCACCGTCTACAAATCTACAAGTTCATATTTTCGCACAACATGAAACTACATTACAATACGTATGTTCTCAAAAACATAGTATAATATTACATACACTACAATACATCATGCCTAACATATGTTAGATTTGCTACAAATACATAGCGTATCAAAGATTGACCTAAAATAACATTAACCAAACATGGTTTGTTAATTATAAACTAATGACATACATAAAATATTAGTTACACGGGTACAAAACTTACCTCTTCTTGAAGCTCACGAGACGATCTACAACTTTTGTACTTGCCAAATCCACGCTCCGAACGAAATCAACTCAAATCTTCCTTCTTTCGCTCCTCGGTTTTCATCGCCTTCCTCGCTCTCGCTTCGGTTGAATGAACTACAAATGAGCTTCTTCCTTCGTATGCCAACATATCGCGATCTTTTGCTCATGGAGAAGGGCCATAGAAATGAATAGCCGACGCGTGTGCTAGCGAAAGTGCCAACTGGCCGTTTTGGTGCTTTGGCGGATGGAATGACAAGAGAGAGACGCGCGGTCGGGAGAAACAGACGCCTTGATGGGGAGGTGCATTAAGGTCGTGCGGTATGGGACCGCACGGCCGATTGCCGCAGATGCATTCGGGTCGTGCGGTCCCATACTGCACGATCGGTGCGGCAATCTTGATCGTCGCGATGTGCCGCACGCGGCGCATGAACGATCTTGATCGTCGCGGTGCCACACCGCGATCGGACACGTCTTGACCTCACGCATCCGCGGTCGAGCGGGGGCTAGAAACGGAATTTTTTTCGTATAGAGGCTAAATTTGGAATTTCGGATTTACACAGTGTTACATATGTCCAAATCTCACTGCCACAGCCACAGATGGCCCACAGGCTAGTGAAGTGAAACCTCCGTGGCTCCGAAAGGCCAAGAGTTAATGCAGGTGGGCCCGGCTCGGAGCAGCGCGGAGAGGGGCACGTGGCCCAGCAGTCGGAAGCGTCGCGACTGTAGCAGGTTCTCGTGTCGTCTCCACCCGGGTGGCCGGAGCAATTCCGCAGCGCCAAGCGGAGACCCATTCGGTTCCTACCCGCTTTGATACCCACACTCCCCCTCCTCTCTCTTCACTTCTCTCTCCTCCGCTCGCCTCCTCCTCCCGAGCGGAACCCTATACCAGCTCGCGGGAGGCAAGGCGCTGCTCGAGTCGCGCGTCGGGTGCGCTGCGTCTGGGGCTCCGTCAGATCCGGACCCAGTGCCGGACCGCCGGGATCCTCCGAGGCGGTGGAGGAGCTGCGGGGACGTGTTCGGGCGGCTGGGCGCGTCGGCCTGGCTCTGATCGGGGCTGATTGTCCGCGTGATTCGAGGTATTTCCTGCGGACTGTGGGGGCCTGCTGCGGTAGGTGGGGGGGGGGTGGGATGGGGATTTTGCCAGTTTCTGGTGAATTGTGGGTTACTTTTACATCGGTGCTAGTTTGCGTTTATTTGTTCAAAAGTAGTTCTTATGCGGTGTGTGGTTGATCGATGTTCCCTGTTACTGCTTTAATCCGATGCCCTGAGTAAGATAATTATATATCTGTCGTTCAGCCCTGTGGTGGTTTATACAATTCTTGATTTGACATGGGCATAAATGTGAGATGCTGGTGTGTTGTGTGGGAGGAATCAGTGCCCTTTGAGTGTGTTTAGTTTTGGAATGTCTTGATTCTCGTCTACCTAGCAGCGGCTTTCTTCCTTCACATAGTTTCACCCACCTGTGGTTACCCGGCTTCCCCAGTTTGTGCCTTCAATTACACGCAACCATATTTTTGAGCTTTCTTATTGTGAATAGGTGAAGTGGTTGTTGCTTTATGGACGTTCACTCTCCTTCCCTCAAATTATCATGATTCAATCGGTGCCTAGGCTGTGCAAATCAAATAGGAAGAGAAGTGGAAGATAAATTTATGTCGTTTGTGATGTGAGGTTATTTTGTACCCTAATTTGGATTGATGAACCCTATCAAATTTGTGGACCCCGTGTTAGATTATGTATCTTTCTTTTACTCCTTCATTTCCTCTCACTTCCCCCATCACCATACATAGGTGGCCTGTGGCCACCCCTCCTTCGTGCACAGCTTTTATGGGAGCATGGAGATTACAAGACTATCATATTCAAGACAGGAATTTGGATTTAACAATGTTAAATACTTTCTAGTCATACCTTTTTCTTTAGATCAGCTTGTTGCAGAGGCTCCTTAGCTTCCTTGTTGGGGGCTGCTTTCTTCTCTTGGTTTTATACCCCCTTAGCTGTCTCTGGAGGCTTGTATTATAGCTCAGAGTGCCCCTGTCTACACTAGATAGTATCTTTCTTTTAAGTCCTGTATTTATTCATTTATTGATTAAGATGATCCTTATTGCTGTTATTGTCTTTCTATGTCAGCTAGGTAGGATGAGCTTGTTAAGTTTGGCTCACGAATTTGTGTCACATGAATGAGAGCTTAGCTTTTGGATGATCAAAATGTCGTCATATTGATTTGTTTTGCTCAATCAATATGGGAGCTAGTTGCTGTATAGCTGCAAAGGAGAGGCCTCAGCCATGTGTGACTCCAGTTGAAGTATCAGCTTACAGGAACGTAAGACACTCCCCATCATGGAGCTTCCGATGGGACAACCGCACACACATAGAAGACATAATGGAAATCCCCACATTGTTCTCCAACCATAGTAGTGGAAGCATTCGGCCTGAAACAAAGAGTTGTTCCATTGCACCAACAGAAGGCTTTTCTAATGGAGGTAGCCCTTCTGATGTGTTCCGCAAGGTCAAGTGGCATAAATCTGACAGGAAGATGGAAGCATCTAAGATCGCAAAATCTGATCCTCGAGGTAAATTGCTAAGTTGGTACTATGTGATATGCTTTGATTCTTTCATGTTATTATGCATTCCCCAGCCTGATGGGATTTAGCATTGATGTTCTTCATAATCAAATTAGTCAAACTATATGAACATGATATCTTTTAGGACAACAAATGAAGTCCCTATTCACTAGTGTAGTTGAAAACCTGCAAGCATAATTGAGAAACCGACACCACAAAAAGTATCTGTGTTTTGTTTGTTTTATTTTCAATCTAAACCATTTGTATAGTAGATATATTTATGTCAACAAAATGTTGATTTAACATGTTATAAGACATGAGAGGTGCTTTCTTCTAATGCCCCCCTCTTTATCTTTTTTTTTTTAATGTCTGAATTCTTGCACTTCTGTCCCTTCTATGCATATGCACCACTTTTCACCGCTAGATTATACGCCAACACTTTGTGGTTTAATCTGTTTTGTGGATGTATTTATTGCATGCCCTGATTTCAATTGAAATAAGTTGACTGAATACTTCTGTTCTTGTGGAATAAGTAGCCCTTGTACCGTTATGAAAGAAAGAATAGCAAAATGTTTCGTCGCCAGACTCAATGCTCTTGTGCTTGCCACTCGTATTATGTATTTCTTCTACAACTGAACTTCAAATGTAATTGTAATTGTAATTCTAAAATCATAAACGAGTCACAATTTACTTCCAATTTGAAATATAAAACATGACCATAAATATATGTTCTTCCCAGGATATACTGAAATCATTATTTTTGCAGATTGAGAAATTGTCTTTCCTTCACAATTTACTTCCAATTTGAAATATAAAACATGACCATAAAAATATGTTCTTCCCAGGATCTACTGAAATCATTATTTTTGCAGATTGAGAAATTGTCTTTCCTTCTTTTGCCTTTTCCATATGAGGAAAAACAATCGTTCCATTTTTTTGAAATCCTAGAGTCTAGAACTTCTGGTGGATATGATGTTCCCTATCATGTTATGATCAGAGAGGCTTGATGGTGTGGATATTTGGGTAGTGTTTCTGTTGCAATTGGATATTGCCCAAGGGCTATCAGATTAGTGGAATAATCCTAATTGCTCTTATGTTCTCATTCCACTTGGAGCAGCTTGTCTCCATTTTTCCTATTTGCCATTGTCTATTCTTATTCTCAGTAATTGTGCCCAACTCGTTCATGTGTGGAAGTCAGCCCCTAGATCTTTTTCCACATGTAATCTGTGCAAGCTACCTGAGTGTTGCAAATGCTTATATATTTCAGTCCTTGCATTCTGCTGAACGGTTTAAGTGGTGGTTTAGCGCCTTCACTCTGGTCGCTGACATGGCAACCCCTCCAAATGACAAAACCTTATTGGTTGTGCATTTTGTTCATAGGGTTCTTGAAATAACTTGTGGGCTCTAGCATCAGTTATTCTTTGCTGGATGCTTCCTCTGCATATATGAAAGTGGAGTGATATATACTGTGTACCTTGTCTTTAATTCTAATGCTTTTTGTGGCATCTTTTACCAAATGGAACATTACTGGCTTGTAATTTGTCATTTTGTGAGTAAGTAAAGTTCTCAATGAACCAGCTGGCTTGGCAGACCTACATTTTTTTTTTGCAACATATGTGTTATGTATTACTCAACAAAGACCTGTTTTCAATTAATATTACAGTAATATTTCTTCAGTACATATTTTTTTCTTTACCTGTAAGATAGGATTTATCCTCACCAGTGATTTGTTGAGCATTTTTTTTTACTGATTTCTATATCCTTTTTTCAGCAGATAGATCCACTGCAAGCAATTCCTCCCCTGAGGTATGCAGATACCATTACAGTGTTTGTTTGTAACAATGCAATTAGAATACATGATGCAGTAAAAAACAATGTCCAACAAATAAGTGACTGATCAACACATGAGAACCGATCACTCTATTGATGCACACAAACAAGTTTTGAACTAGAAATTATGAGATCAGATCGAAAATTGAAAAATAAAATCAGATCAGATCGAAAATCGAAATCAGCAGATCAGATTAGAAGAGTACTACTCTTCTTTGGCCTAAAAGAGTGTACATCAAAAGCATCAGATCAGTGTTACAATAAAAAAAGAACAAATCAGATCGAGAAGTTCTTTTTCTTTTCCTTTTTGACAAGCAGATGAGATCGAGACTCTGCACTAAGGAGGAAGGAAGGGTTGGAACCTGATTATCCTTGGCTTCGATGGTGAAGATGGATGCAATGGCCTGAGCAGGTGGGAGGCGACGATGAGTTCCCCTCGTGGATGCTGCAGCTCATCACCGATGACTTCTCCAAGAAGTCCGTTGGGGACCGCACATGCAGCACCTGCAGCGGCGGCGCCTTCTGTGGGCACTGCTGCGGGGAGCACCACCAGGGCCACAACACCGCCTCCATCGCCGGCGTGTGGAGGCAAGGGGGCATTGCGCGCGTGAGCCTGGAGGGAGATGAGGCAAGGAGGGGATCACACATGGAGATGGGAGGCGAGGGGATCGCGTCGGGGAGGAGACGATGGTAACAGGATTTTGTACCCCTCGATATGGTCTGTAATGGGCTATGTATTGGACCGGGATCCATTTACCCCTCGATATGGTCCGTAATGGGCATTTGATTACAGCCCACCCGAACCAAACGCCACCTAATGGGATCCCTTTACACTGTAATCCGATTACACCCAAAAACAGCCCAACCAAACAGCTTAAGTTCTATGCAACTGTAAGATTGATACAGATTGTTTCTGATAGCTCTATTCTTCAAATCTTGTGTAGGCAAAGCTTTCCTGGAAATCACTAGACATGGTAAGTGTTGCTTCAGATTCGAAGACATCAATCTCTGTTCCTTCAACACCACCTGTTGTATCCAGAGCAGATCCTTCATCCTCTAGGGGCCATTCTCTACCAATGGATCCAGATTCAATGAGGAAAGCACGTCGATCACCAGGGTATCAACTATATAGACAGGTCTCAGACAGTAAGATTCCATCTCTCAGGTCTCTCAATGAGAGCAGCTCTCCTGAAGGAAGGCCATCCTCCTCCATGCTTTCAGTCTGCAGCAATGATTTATCTGCAGCAGGCTCTAATGGTGAGTCATCTGATGGTTGGTCAATGCGAACATTTTCTGAAATGGTTGCATCATCTCAAAGAGAGAGATGGTCAGTTGATAGTGAGCTCTTAGGTTCCATTTCCAGTAAAATGACAAGTTCAAATGCTTCAAATCCTACTACCCTCTCTCCTGACCTAGAGGTGTGCAAGCTATGTTTAAAGCTATTAAAGGAAAGGTCCACGTGGAATGCTCAGGACCTGGCCGTTGTCGCTGTTTTATTGTGTGGCCATGTTTACCATGCTGACTGCTTGGATAGCTTAACTGCAGAAGCTGACAAATATGATCCTCCTTGTCCTGTATGCACCCACGGTGAGAAATGTACAGTGAAGCTATTTGGGAAACTGGAATCAAAGATTAAGAACAAAATACCTAAAAATGTGATAGTCGATATTGATCTAGATGGGAGCTCTAAGCACCAGAAGAAAAGCAGGAGAGAGTCCAGATTAGGCACAAGTTCTAGCATGAAGGGCTCATTTAGTCGGCCATTTTTTAGGAGGCATTTCTCGATTGGCTCTCGACCATCCCGGTCAATTTCAGAGAGTGAGTCAACAAGAAAGAAGGGCTTCTGGGCGAGGCACTGGAGAGAATAGCATAGCTCCCAATCATCAATGAGGTGAGCAGCTTCCCATTTTTTATGTTCTGAAATTCAATTTGATATCAATTTACTAGTTCTGTTCCTTTTCTTTTCAAGGAGATAAATTCAACTGTGATGGCAAATTTCTCGTATCATTTTCATATATGGTGAGAACAAAGTGGAAAACATTATTTATCTTGTCCATGTTTTTTTCTTCTAGAAATGCTCTTGAAGAAGAGGCGAACTCCCAAGCAAGCCAGCAAGCAAAGCATATGGGTCCTGTAGTCAAGTCAGATTGGGCTAAGGATATGGCTGTTGAGTAACCGTCATATTGAAAGTTTCTCCCAGTCATCGTATTCAGAGGGAGGCACTTTTTGGTGTGTTATCACAGGTCTCGGGTTAGAGGAATAACAATTTTTATACTATGCAACTGAGGGTTCTTGGCTACTTGTAGACCCCAGTCGCAGTTTAGTAGCAAGAAAGCTAACAGAAAAGGGGATGGCCTTCAGGCGGAAGCTCCAATGCTGGGTTGCATGGTTATATAACCCAGCATGGTAGATTATCATACTCGCACTTGTTTTGTATTATTGGTTATGTGCACCCGTTATTGTTTGATCTCAAGATTCTCAACCGAATTTGGAAACTGTCGTACATAGTTCAAAAGTTGGGAGATGCTATTTATCGATGACTACTCGTCACAGAAGGTACAAATTATTATGTAGCGATTTGTATTTACAGACATATGTGGTTTGTAGTTGTTGGAGCGGCCAATCAATTAACTCTACGGTGTATTGTATGTACGAAGATGATCATGTATCATGTATGGCCTCAGTTGGGACCAATGTTTGGTTACGGCCTGTTTTTCTTTTACTCCCTGGTTGGGACATGAACGGAAGAAAATGCGATGGGGGGCCATCAGCCGATTATTCGGTTTATCGAGGGGGAATGATGAGGTTCTCCCTTGGCATGTTTCTTTGATCGTTTGAGAGTCGCCTAGCGTGTCCTGAAATGAGTTAGTTGCCCAGCGTCCTGAAATTCACTTTACACACAGTACTTCCCTTGGTAACATGTTCCGCCTGCCATACATGCTGCAATCATTTAATGCAAATCAAGAAAATTGGACATCAAATACAAGTACCGCAGACCTTTGAAAATGTAAACATATGTATGATGAAAAATGATACTGTACTCATCCACTAGTCCATGCATGAAAAAGGAAGACTATCTTCGCTAATTTACATATGTATGTGCTCAAACACTGCAAACGGTTAGGGAAGGTTTAGGGTTACAAATATAAACATGTAATAGTAATTGTCACAGCTATTCTTTTCCTTTGCTTTTTTTTTTTTTTTTTTCACAGGCATTCATCGATCATCATAATAGCTAGCCAGACAGTAAATCGATGAAAAGAAAAATCTTCATATGTACAGCACCATACAAAAACCGACGCAGATTGAAGGGGATCAATGTCTGCACCAAAGCACACACTACGTATAACGACTAAGCATCTCCAGGAGGCCAGCAGCCCAGCGACATTACTCAATTGCTCATCCACTTCAATGTAAGCATACAAAGCAGAGGAACTAGTGCCAAGATCACAGTGGGCCGATGCCGCTGCCCACTCCAAACCACCAACTGGTATTCCATGTTGTCGAGCGAAATACAAATAGAACTGATCCACGCTCCTTTAAGCCACTGACCTGTACAGCTAAAAACTAAACATGCTTCTGATCTCTGCTATAGGCTGACTCCAGGGCGGTGGCGTCCATGATGCAGTACTACTGCAGCAGCAACTCCAATCATGCAAACAGCAACAAGTATGTTCAGTCCAACTGCTGAGCAGCCTCTAAATGCGTTTTGGACGCCCCTGAAAAATCCTTGATTGTTGTGGTCTTTACTTGACTTCCCTGCATCAGACTGCTTGACAGAAGTAGCATCATGTGCTTGTTTCTTCTGGTGCTCAATATTAGTCATGAGATCGAGACGGCTACTGTTGTCCACAAACTTGATAGTCTGGTTGATAGATTCAGAGTTGCTTGTAACCATCCTGTTAATTCCAACCTGAAGTCTAACCTTGCCAGATGATGGTGACATGCTAGTTGCAGGTGTTGTTGCACGACGTCTTCGTAATATAATTCCAGTATCAGCAGCTTCATTTGACAGATAAGGCTCATTATTTTTCTGGGGTAACTGCAGTTCTTCCTTCTGAGCTCCACCCACAATGTTGTTTGGAGGAGTGTAAGCATCCATTCCCATGTATGTCTGGTTAGCAAAAGCAAGAGCTGCCTGGTCAGCAGGATCCTGGAGTACACCATGATTGAAGTCATCAATACCGGGACACAGTATGTTGTAAATATCATCTGTCAATAAGTAGTCTGTATCATCTGCCACATTCTGGTTAGGACTAGCATATTCTAGTTCCACCTTTGGAGCCACAGCATCAAGGTTCTGTAAATTCTGCAGGGAGAAAAAGGACAACGAGTGAGTATATTCTGCAACAGTGCAAACAGTGAGGATATTATTTTCTGAAAGCAGGGACTTCCTGTCAAATGACATAGCATGTCCAGTACAGTGATGAAAACACGACCCATATTTTGCACAAAGAAATGCCCACAATTTAAAATTAAAAACCGTATTTGTTCAGGAGGAGGAGCGTTATATGAAAGCATTGTTATAATTAAAGTTTAGTTTCCTGTTTCCCAGTGCTAACCGGCCAGGTACCGGCAATAGCCAGAAATCTCAGAATAGACGGAAGTCACGGAACAAACCGGTAGCAGATAGGCTAGTTTAAGGAATTGGCATCAGGGCTACTTACACAGAGTCAATCCAAGTTATGAACAAGTTATAGTGATTCTGGCTGGGTATCAAATTATCATTGCACAGGAATGTATGATTTCAGAATTTTTTTTTAACAACAACTGTTTCTGCATCAAATAGCAAAAATCAGCCAGCTTATACCTAGTTACAGTCAAAGGGCACCACCTTATGACTTACCTAGGCATAGGGGTTTATATCAGTAAATCACCAGTTACAAGCTTATAATTAGTATCAACCAGGAATTGGTGCAGTACCAGGGTCAGAAACTTCGTTATAGTGAAGTATTGTATATGGTATACACATCTTGACAAAGTTGTCTAGAAGAAGTGCTTTATCAAGCATGGTTAATTTTATCTACTACTAACCAGAAACCAGCACACGGCAGTGGAGATCAAATTTGTTATAAGAATAAACATGTCAGCTTGTAACTCTATGCGACAGCTGCTTGTCTATGCATTAACACATTACAGGAGAACTAGAGCCCCAAAAATTTCATAATGAAATATTAGTTGAATTATTTTAAGTCTGTGAACTACTGTGAGCAACATGAACATACCGATGATTCAGCACTTTGTTCAGCCAGATATAGGTCAGCAAAAACAGGATCATGTGCAGGGTTAAAGGAAGGATCAATCAGTTCTTTCAGCCATGCTTGCAGTTCGTCATCACCATTTGGAGTTACTATAGCAGCAGTCGTAGCAGATATAGCAACATCATTTGGTAATTCAGCACTGGTAACTGAGGTAGCAACATGATTTGGTTGTTGAGCACCAATAATTGACGCAACCGCAGAAGCTGGTTGTTCAGCGCTGATAACTGATGTAGCAGCATCATTTGGTTGTTGTGGATGAGGGTCACTGTTGTCCACCTCAGTATCTTTCTCTGATGTCCAGCCATCTCTTTTAGTAACACGACAAAGAACAAATGCATCCTGAAGAACAAAAAACAACATGAGCATACGGCACAGTGCGCATTAAGTTCTATAGCATGAAAATATGAATACTCTTTGAAACCTTAACCAGTAGTCCAATACCTTCATATCAGGACAGGCTTGGCATTCATTCGCATCTATGTAATATTCATGCATAATCCACTCAGTACGTCTTCCAGAGGGAGGCCGACCTTCATGAAAAACTAAAGTTTTCTTCGTTCCTATGGTCCGCTTGCTCATCTTTATGGTTCGGTCCTTTCCAGTAGATTTCCAGTACCCAGCAACCGTTGCCCTGTTTGACCGAGCACCATTAGGGTACTTTCTGTCGGGCGAGGCGAAGAAATGCCACTTGTTATCCTGGATTGGAAGGTTGCACTTTGCTGTAATATGAAATATCATCAGAGGATTAGATAGAATGATGATTTGAACCACATAATAGAGAAAACCAAAAATGTATTAACACGGGATGCTGAAAACAGAAAAGTGACTCGTCCATAGAGCTAAAGGACTGGTACTGGACAAAGAAGATACACCATTAGCAATCAACTGCATGAACTTTATTTGACAAAACCAATACTCTCTACTAACACTAATTAAAGAAATATGTCCCATTCTTCAGTTATTCTTGCCAAATTTTATAGTTGTGTATGATATTTTCTATGAGATATTGTGATTATGTGACTTAAGAGGACTCAGTTTGGATTTTTTTTTTAAAAAGATAATTATATGTCTAGTCCGAATTGATACTCAAAACTTAACAACCAAAAATGTTTCCGAACTTCTCTATCAACCTAGATGTTCAACATGTAACTGTGAGAGATTGTTCAACTTACCAGGTAAATCCCATGGTTCATGCTTGTATATATCCACCTCTGGTATAACATCAAATTCAATATTCTGTCCGGATATTTTCTTTTTCAGATAGTGAGAAATGAGTTCAGTATCTTTTGGATGGAATCCAAATCCTGGTAGTAGAGCCAAGTCACGTAACGTTTCCATTTTACAAAATCTGCGCATGAATCATAGAACACAAATATGATCAGTACAGCAATTTCAAAACTGTATTCAGTCATTACCACAAACAATTCTTGCTACAAAGACAGAATACAAATCTTATTAATCTTGCTGGTAAAGCAGAAATTCTTGAGAATATTTTCCCTGACACTAAGCCTAATTTGCAACGGATCTGCACATTACATCAGCATTAGAACAGGACAAGAGACCTCAGTACTTCTTTTCTCTCTTTTAAGTGAGGATAATTGTGTTCAGTAACATCCATCAAGCATCTTATGAAAGATAATGACATCATAGCACATGTGGAAGTGCCAAATGCATTAATTTCACCCATGGAAGCATTTTCAGCATATAGTGTCACAAAAATAAATACCTAAAGTTGGAACGTACAAACTCAAAAAAAAAAAAAACTAAAACTAAAACTAAAGTTAGAACTTAGAAGGTACAAACTCAAATTTTGAAAGCTAATATGTTGCATTATATCCCAAATCCGTTTGTAAGGGAGCCAACAAATTCATTTTTTCTCTAATAAACAATGTTTTATGTCCCATTCTTGACAGATTCCAGGATTATTGTAACTTGTCAGCAAAGCAATTGGCGCAAGGAAGATCTAAAGACTAAAGCCTGTGAAAAATGTATACACCCATTGGAAATTTGACCTTAATACACTTGGGATAACAATTATCAAAAGGCTAACTACGCTGGGAAGCACCATAGAGGACAAAACAAAAGCAGTGTTTGCTCTCTTGACTGGCAAATGGGGAAATTACACTTATCATCTGGTTCTCTCCGTTTATCCGTGCCATGGGAAGTATCGCACGCACTGACTGTGAGTTACAACAATAATCCAGAACCCAGATTAACAAACATTTTACAAATCCGCAGGCCGATCTTAAAGATCCACCATTCGGAAGCCAAGATTCGAGCAGAGCTATCCCAAATACTAATCCTCCTCCCACCGCCAAAATGGGATGGAATCGAAGGAACGGACATTGGAGCTCGGTGGACTAAAACAAAGTAAACCCCATAACTTCATCCGACCGACCAATCGAGCAATCCATTGATACGGCCAGCAACGAGACTCAAAACCCCCACCTGGTGCGGGAAACCCGACAAGGCAAAGAATTCCTAATCGGCCGCCGCGCCAATCGAAACTCGAAAAGAAGCCAATCGAGAGCAAGGAATCTCTCCCCTGCTTGCCCCCAAACGCACCAATCCAGGGGCACCCAGACCTAAACCACCCACAAGGCGAGACAGACAAAGAAGCCATCCCTCCCCACTCGGAACGACCCCTGGATCCGGCAAACCACGGATGCAGCAGCCGGAAGCCTCAAACCACATCCCCAAGAACAAAACGGCGCCGAGGACAGAAGAATCCTACCCCCAAGGAAACACAGCCCGAAGAAAATAGTACTGGGAAAGAAGAGGGCTCCCTCACCTGTGGGAAGCAGAGCCGCGGCGCGACCCCCAACCCGACCCGATCGGATCCGAGCAGGAGGAAGCCGGAGAAGCGGGGTCAATTCGCCATGAAGGGAAGGGTAGCGAGGAGGAGGAGGAGGAGGAGGCGACGAGGCCGAGGCGGTTGAACGGGTCAAGTCTTCCTCGCCGGGTGGGGTGGCGTGGTGGTCTGTCGCTTCCTTGGATTTCACAACCCAACCGGTAGGCGACTCGAAAGGAAAAGGAAGGGGAGGCGCGGCGCCGGCGCGTGAGGTGAGACGTGGTGTGCGACGATAGGAGAGGAGAGACGGCGAAGCAGCGAGGAAGCCGAGTAAAGTCTTGACGCGGTCGTCCTCTCCCCTCCATCTTCAGTCTTCAGCTCGGCTCCCGCCCACCACACACTCCCCTCCCACGTGGCACCTTTGGCTCAGTCTCGGTGAATGTTTCGCTGCTGGTGGGGCCAGCCACTTTGCCCCTTGACTTGCCTTGCCGCCCAAGTTCGTTTTTATCCTCCTGTCGCTGTGTGGGCTCGGCGGCAGCGACACTTCAATTGGGACTGCAACAAGGGTGCCGTCTCGGGAGCAACCAGTAGTACTGGTGATCCAGGGACGAGTGGTGCACATGTAGCATGATGCTACTTCAAATCAGGGGTAATAACGCTGAATTGAACGTTCACATGAATTCCTGGTTCATCTACTACTAAAAAACATAAATATTGAATACTTTATTATAGATGATCGATTAAAATCGTCTGTACTAAATATAATTACATACGATTCTAAATACAATTTACACCGACTTTATGGCAAAAAAATTGCTCCATATATGGGAGAGATGAAGCACGGACAACTGTTTTAAGTAGCGAAGCCGGATGAAAATGAAGAAAGGGTCAAGACTATTTTACATGCTAAATTTGACCGTACTTGAAACTGAACGAACCCAAGCCTGCCGCGTCACCCACCGGGTCCGGGAGGCAGCGCAGAAACCGCCCGTTGCTTCTCCTCGACGTTGACAGTTCTCTCTTTTCATTCGACGCGTTTCTTCCGTTCCTCTCGCTCTTCCTACGTTTCTTTTTGTCCGGAAAATTAAACAAAAGGTGGAGCAGAATATAAAATCCTTTTGTTCCGCTGTGCGCTGCTCCGATTTCTCTGACCGCTTATGATGATAAGACTATGTGACTTGCTCTCAGTATATGGTCTTTTTGGCTTTGGGACATTTGATTTTTCTCCTAGAAAAGTGAGGGGACACGGCAAGGATGAGGTGGCCGGACCAACGAAGAAGCCCCTCCAACAGCGTATTTTTGTGAAGGCCCGGTAGACTTGGGGAGCCGATAACGGCATTGTTTCCGTTGCAGACTTTTTCCAGCACTGCTATCCACACGAAGGAGTTGCCGCGATCTTTTTTTAGACGGCCAGTATCCTGTCCAAATAGGTCGTACCAGGCCTGCCGAGGCACAACACTGTTGATCCGATCCAGGTACGGTCCGAAGCAACGTATCATGTTTGGGTTGTGACCTTGACCCAGCGAGCTTGACCGACACAGCACGTATGGTACGCCCGTTTAGACCTATTAGCAACGTTTGGCCCTTAGAGAACAACACATCACGACCCGTTAGGCAACGAACAGCCCGTTAGGCACGGCATGGCTCGTTGGGCACAGTAGGCACAATAACTGTCGAATTTTTGAATTTTCTAGTCGTTTATAGTTGTTGGGGAGCTTAACAAATAAGAAAAATATCTCAAAACAAACAATAATGTAATTTTCAATTTGCAATTATCTTGATATAAAATTATGATAATTTTCGTGATGCTAATTTCGGAATTTCACCGTATGATCTTGCATCCTTTGATAATATTGTGCCTCCAACTCAAACGAAAGAGCAAGCAATACCATTATCAAGCTCTACGAGTGCCTTTGCATCTACAAGCACTATAGCAAAGAGATCCAGATCCAGTACATCGGGGGTCTGAGTAAATTTCGATAAGAATTCAAGCCAAATGAAAATAGAGTTTATGTAAGATATGTTGTTTGTAAAATTTATCACAATGAATTGTCTACAAAATCTTCAAGTGGAACGGGGTACTTGATTAGACATGTTGCAAGATGTAAAGCAAAACAAGGATTGATTACGAGACAGATGCAACTGCAGCACAACCCCGACGGTACGGTACATAGCTAGGACTATAGTCCTGAGGTAGCTTGTCAATCTCTTCGTCGTTTGAATCCGACGGTACGGTACATAGCTAGGACTATAGTCCTGAGGTAGCTTGTCAATCTCTTTGTCGTTTAATTGCTTCACATAATATATCTTTAAACTTTGATAAGTCTAAAGCGTTTCAAAATTACATTAAGACTGCACATAATCCTATATTTTCTACCGTTACTAGACATACAACAACCATAGATCTAGTTAAATATTATAATGATTATTGTACTAAATTAAAAGAATTATTTAATACTTATGCATTTTCGGTGACTTTCACCTCAAACATATGGAGTGGTCGAGTTAGGGAAGATTATCTTAGTGTAGCTACTTATTGTGTTAACGACAACTAGGAAATACAAAAAATAATTATAGTGTTTAAACTAATTGATGTAGCACACACGTGTAAGAATATCGCGGACTGTATTACCAAAGTTGTGGAAAATTTTTGTCTTACAAATACAATTTTTGCAATAACTTCAAAAAATGTCACTGCGAACTGAGTAATGGAAATTCTCACTCCGTTATTTAGTACATACGCTAAATCCTTCTTGCTACATCAGTGACGCGTCTGTCATATTATTAATCGTATAGTTAAATGTGGTTTAAATAGGTTGGAACCGTATATTAAAGCTTTCCGTTATGCAATATCTTTCCTAAATCATTCTAACCAACAAATAGCACCATATAAGAACTTTTGTATTGCAATGAGTCTACATCCATGGAAATTTGGTCTGGATATGCCAATAAGATGAACTTCTACTTACATGATGCTTAAGAACCTTTTACCTTATAAGAGCAAACTTTATGTTTGTATTCACACACACTATCACTGTCATGATGGTAACATACTATTGATTGAACAACATTGGTTTGTTGCTGAAAAGTTATTGTTGTTTTTAGAACTTTTTTTATGATTCCACTGTTGCTTTACATGTTGTGTATTTTTCACCATCTACTTTAATTGTGCATCGTATTCTTGAAATTGCTAGTCACTTAAAGGCTCATAAAAATGAAATAGTGTTACGATAGGCTATTACCGCTACGAAAACTAAATATTTGAAATATTGGGAAGATATCCCATTTTTGTATGCATTTGTATTTATTTTATATCATAGAGCTAAACTTTGAGTATTCGCTAATGTTCTCCTAACTGCTGGGTGATGCTACATGCATAGATTATACTAACTATTTTTAGATTTTCGTATTAAATTTTTCGATGTTTATGAAAAATGCGAACTAAAGTTTCAGCTAGTTCACTCGTAGTGACTTCTAGTACCACCCATCATAGGTAAGAAGACAACTGCGTGGGGCAAAATATGGGATGCAGGTCCTTCCTCCGGGGGTTTGTATTCTACAATGTCAAGTTCTGAAGCAAGATGCCCATCATAGCAGTGTGAAACTATCCACCTATCTGGACAACAATACAGTGGATTACCAAGAAGAACACTTTGATATTTTGCAACTGTGGCATGACCCTAAGATAACATATCCGTGCTAATAGCACGGGATGTGTTAACTACTCCTGTCTCGACGATTTCTTCCGAGTTTGCTTTCAGCCTTCCTAGAAAATATTGGAAGAGAGAAGAACAAGTCTCACGAGTGAGATGGTGAAAATAATTCTAATTGTGAAAGACCGGGAATCAACTAATGCACGAGATCAACATTACGTAGAAAATACAGAGTTAGCGGCCACGTTCAACAATCTTTACCTAGACAACGACACTTAGAACATCGATGTATGCAAAACTATAGGTTGTACTTTTTTCTTTGCAAATATTTTCTCATGTTGAGTTTTTACTTGCCAAAGTTTTTAACGAGGCATCCATCTAAACATTAATAAAGCATATTATTACATTTTCAATATATTTATCTCCTTTTATGAGTATACAACTCATTTTTTCACATTTTAATTTGTATTTTTGAATTATATATATTTTTTTTTTGGAATTATTGCTTTTAAAAAAATTAGTCCAAAATGAGTTTAACGGTATACACTGATCCGTTAGACTAATCGTATATAGACTGACACGACGCAGGCCGTTTAACTTGCTAGGCCGCTCTAAACTGCCGTGCCGCTCGTTTGGACAGATCTGACGTCCAGCATCGGATATTTGGAATTGTACGTTAATTAGTGTACGGTTTGATGTCGCAAAAAAGTTAGTGTAAGTTTTGAGGAAGAAGGGCTTAGCCGCCCGTTGGCTTTGGTCGGAGAAACTGGAGCGGGCAGTTATATCTATCATGTTGCGTGGAACAGGAACACCATCTCACATGCCACCAGTGTCTTCGTAGACTCTTCGTACGCGTTCTTTCGTGTGTGGTGTTTTTTTTAGACTTTTTTTGTTTTATTTTAAAGGAACGTATGTTACACGCACAGGTGTATTTAGGATTTTTTCACGGTACAGTAAAATGTAATGGTGTATGTGGTTGGTAGGATAGCCTTGAATATGATAGGATTCAGTTGTTTTTTTTAATTTTTAAAAAAAACATCTAGGATGAGATGGCTCATATTAAATAACCAAATACATGGATAATTTTTCTCTCTAGTAATATCTCATACGTGTAACCACTCGGTCGACACACCCTAAGCTAAGGCTTTCAACCGAGCCGATGGTTAGCTAGTGTTAGATCTACTCTAGATCTCTTTTCTTTTGTTTGTTTTGGGGTTCTTGTTTCGGGTTTGAGAGAACCGAGAGAGAGAGAAAGAGATACCGTCCGATGTAGACGATGACGAGTTGGCCATTGCGGATCGTCCTTGAGATCTGCGCTAGGCGGCGGACGGTCGGTGGAGAAGGCGAAGCTTAGCGGCGGTGTCGTGTCCCGAGCGAGGCGTGGCCGTCGGTGGTCGGCCGCGGAGGAGGGCGGTGGACTTCCGTCACTTGCTGCGCTCACCCTTTAGGATCGGTCTAGGGTTTTGTCTGTAGGGTTTGTGGCGGCAGACGGTGAATCTCGTCGTCAGTCCGCCCCTGCCCCCACCTTTTTTTTATAGCGCAGCAGACAGGGCCCAACACCTTGAGTTTGGGCCAGGCGCCCGATCGTATGCAGATCAATGAGGTTGGGCATTTGGCGTTGGGCCAAATGCCCGAGATCAACTCTAACATTCTCCCCTTGATCTCAATCGTGCTTTATCTTTAATTACTTTTGACTTTACTCATTCCATCACAAATTGGTGCATAGAACGTGTCTCATCGTCACGGTCAATTGCCGATAGATTCAACACTACAATACACCTCATTGTTCGAAATAGTTGCTTTAATCTTTTGGGCCATCTTTTAGTCCAGAATCATAGGCTTTCCCTTAAACCCATGCCGCTATATGTTCTCTCAACACGTTGGGTGGTAAGCCTTTAGTAAGCGGATCCGCTAACATCTTTATGTACTTATATGCTCAAGACTTATAATTTGATCCCGAACTTTATCTTTCACAACATAGTACTTTATGTCAATGTGTTTGGCAAAGACCACTTGACTTATTGTTGTGGGCATACATTATCTTTGGTTCATTATCGCAAAGACAACTTAAGTGGTCTATTGATGTCGTCAACCACTTTTAAGCCGGTATGAACTTCTTAAGCCGTTCACCGCCCTGTAGCCTCATAACATGCTACAAACTCGGCATACATTGTGGACGATGTAGTGACGGTTTGCTTTGAGCTTTTCCACGATATAGCTCCTCCAATGAGAGTGAAGACATATCCGGATGTCGACTTTCTATCATCTCCCGCAAAATCGTAATCAGATACCCCACTATATGGAGTAAATATGATCTTCTCAGTATGTCATCATGAGGCCTTTTGTTCCTTGCAAATAACGCAAGACTTTCTTTATCAATTTCCAATGTTCTATTCGTGATTGCTCGGAATCGCCAAGTAACCCAAAGAACAAAAGCTAAGTCGTATGTGCACACTTGAGCATCTTGTAAGCTTCCGACAATGAAGCATATGGAACCGCTTTCATTTGATCGATCTCATCTTGGTTCTCGGGCATTGAAAATCCCCATATCTGTAGCCCTTGACTATAGGTGCGGTGAAGGACTACATTTATGCATCCCAAATTTCTTTAAGACTTTCTCTATATATGTCTTTTGTGATAGTCCCAATATCCCTTTGTTTCTATCCCTGAATTTCGATCCCTAGAACGAACGAAGCTTCACCAAGATCTTTCATATCAAAGTTTGAGGATAAAAATCTCTTCGTCTCCATGCATGACATCACTACTAGCTAGTAGGATATCATCCACATACGTGATTAGGAAGATAAATTTCCCATCTTTAAACTTTGTATAGACACGATTGTCTTCTACATTCTCTTTAAAACCAAATTTTCTTATTGTCTCACAAACTTCAAGTACCACCGCCTTGAAGCTTGCTTTAACCCATAAATCGATTTCTTTAGGCGGCATCCCATTCTTTCATTTTCTTCCATGACAAAACCTTTTGGTTGTGCCATGTAAACATTTTCCTCCAAATCCCCATTAAGAAATGCCGCCTTTACATCCATCGATGTAACTCTAAATCATAATGTGCTACTAATGCCATTATGATTACGAAGGAATCTTTACATGAGACAGAAAATGTCTCATTGTAATCAATCCCTTCTCTTTGTGTAAATCCTTTTGCCACAAGTCGCGCTTTGTATCTTTCTACATTCCCTTGGGAGTCGAGCTTTGTTTTGTAGACCCATTTACACCTTTGTTTTGGCTCCTTTAGGAACAATTTCCAAGTCCCAGACTTTATTAGTCTTCATGGACCTCATTTCCTCTTTCATGGCTTCAAGCCATTTTGAGGAATTTTCGCTTCTCATGGCTTCTTCAAATGTGGTGGGATCATCCTCCATTTGAAATTCTTCAGATGATAATCGATAATCATCGAGAGATAGGTGATCTTCTTACTCTTTGAGACCTCCTCGGGCCTCCACATTTGGTACATCTTCTGCTTGAGGTCTTTGTTGCTCCCCTCATTTGTGGCAATGGGTTCTATAGGATCTGAAGAACGTGTTCCTCATTTTCATTCAATGTTGCCACAGGAGGAACAATAACAGGTGCTGGCACCACAGTATCTTGTACCGTCGGTGCAGCGACAGCAGGTAGTGAGAAGAGTGGCTCTTGAATCATCGGAGTGGGCACATATACCCGCTTCTCTTCAAGATCAATCTCTCGAGCTACCATGCTCCCCTCATCATTTCATCCTCTAAGAAGAAAGCGTCTCGTTTCTACAAACTTTGTATATCCATGCAGACGGTAGAAACGAAAACCTTTTGACTTTTCGGTAGCCAATGAAATGGCAACTTCTTCATTTTGGGATCTAGCTTCCCAAGGTTTGGGTTAAATACTTTAGCCTCGGCAGACTCCCCACACACGTAGGTGGTTTAATGAGGAACTCTTCCTCGTCCCACAACTCGTGTGTTTTGGGCACCGACTTACTAGGCACTCTATTGAGAATATGAATGGCGGTTTTTAACGCCTCCATCCATAAACTCAATGGGAGTGTGGAGTAGCTCATCATGCTTCGCACCATATCCATCGAGTGCAGTTGCGTCTTTCACCTACTCCATTTCTTTGAGGTTCGCCGGTGTAGAATCTCGGCTACTATGCCATTTTCTGTAAGAACCTCGCAAAGGTCCAGAACTTGTCCATATGGGGTATGTCGACCGTAGTACTCCCCACGATCGGATCGAACTATCTTAATCTTTAAATCATGTTGGTTTTCAACTTCACCTTTTAAATATCTTGAATTTATCCAAGGCTTCATTTCTTTCTTTGATTGGATAAATATATCCATAACGGAGTAATCATCTGTGAATGTTATGAGCGAGTCATAACCATCCACACTTTTCACAGAAAAGGACCACAAATGTCGTGTGAACAATTTGTAGAACTCCTGTGCTTCTTTTTGCGCCTTTCTTTATTTTCTTTACATATTTTCCTTTAATGCATTCTCTCGCATTGTTCTAAGTCGAGAACTCTAATCGAGGAAGAATTTCATTCTTAACTAGTCTTTCTATTCTCCCCTCGAAATATGGCCCAAACGCGATGCCATAATTTCGACGATTCATTATGAGTTCTCTTTCGTTTTACGCTTACATTCGTAGACGAGGATTGATCACTTTCTACACGCGACGTTCTCATTATCAAATATGACATTCACATCATCACACAATGATAACAAATAAAGCTCATTTTGTAATATGGCAAGACCAACACATTCTTTATTAAATAATATTTCGCACTTGCCATTTCCAAAATTACAATCATAACCATCTTTGTCCAAATTGGAAACGCTAATCAAATTCCTCTCAGAAAGAGGAACAAAAGAACATCTCTAAGTAAAAGATTGGAGCCATTAGCTAACTCTAATGAAAGATCGCCAATGACTTCAACTTCGCTTGGACTCCATTTGCGACTTTAATGCATCTTTCGTTTCTTTGCGTAGTCCTCGTCGAGCGGAATCCTCAGAAGGAATTAGCAACATGAACAGTTGCTCCTGAGTCAATCCACCAAGTGGATTTCGAATATTGTACATACAAGCATTCATTTATGAATGTAATAATGTTCTCACCTTTCTTTGCCATGATCATCTTTAAGTAATCGTGATGTTCTTCTTGTAGTGTCCTGTCTTCTTGCAGTGAAGACACTGATCTTTGTCTACAGCAAATTTATTCTGTTGAGGTTGATGGACAGATGCTTTTCCCTTGTTTCTTGAGAAGGAGGTACTGTGGAAGTTCTTTTTCTTGTTATCCTTCACATAGTTGATAGATCCACCATGTGAGGTTTTAATTCTTTCCTCTTATACAATTTTTCTATTGAAATTCACTCAAAAATACTTCTGAAAATAAATTAAATCAATTTCTGGATTACACTGTTCATAACCGGCCGAAAAAACTGATTAAAACCGGTCATTTTACTGTTTAAAACCGGCATTCAGCCTGTTACCGTGCTTCGGCCCACGGCGCCTGCATTCTTGTGCGGCCTCGGCGACCTACAATGGGTTAGGGTTTTCATGACGCATTTTCAACCGTCGGATTCGCATCCGACGGCTGAAATCCAACGCATCCACGCGTTTCGTTCCGCGTCGCTCAATCTCAGCCTTTGATTTTGATCCGACGGCTCGGCGGCGTTTTCGGATGAACAAAACCCACACGCGCCGCCTCAAACCCTAAATCATTTCTTCCTCTCCCCTTCTCTCTCGCTTCGTCTCCGAGCGGAAAAACCCGAGGCGAAGGCTCGGCGCTGAGAGAGAGCGACGGGAGAGAGGACGAACCGGCGCCGCCATGCCCTCGCCGGCGTGCGCGTTCCTCGAGGGGAGCGCGCCGTCGAGCGGCTCCGTGTCGGCGCCCTTTACCCGTGTCCAGGCCAAGGCGATCTTGAGCTTTGGCGGCGCTCCGGCCGATTGGAGCCCCATGCGCGCGGCTCGCCCGATGGTCCTCACGGCCGAGTAAGTACCGCGCCCTTAGATCTAGTCCTTCTTTGAATCTTTTAGGGTTAGGGTTAGGGTTTGGGTTCCCTTTTCTTTTGGATCTTCTCCGTGCTTTTCTTTTGCCATCGGATCCGAGCCAACTGGCTCGATACCATTGTTAGATCTACTCTAGATCTCTTTTCTTTTGTTTGTTTTGGGGTTCTTGTTTGGGTTTGAGAGAACCGAGAGAGAAAAAGAGATACCGTCCGATGTAGACGATGACGAGTTGGCCATTGCGGATCGTCCTTGAGATCTGCGCTAGAAGCGGCGACGGTCGGTGGAGAAGGGCGGCTTGGCGGCGGTGTCGTGTCCCGAGCGAGCGTGGCCGTCGGTGGTGGTCGCGTCGGTGGAGGCGGTGGACTTCCGTCACTTGTCGCGCCACCCTTTAGGATCGGTCTAGGGTTTTGTCTGGTAGGGTTTGTGGCGCAGACGGTGAATCTCGTCGTCCGTGCGCCCGCCCCCACCTTTTCTTTTATAGCCTTGATGTGACAGGGCCCAACACCTTGAGTTTGGGTCATGCGCCCCGATCGTATGCAGATCAATGTGAGGTTGGGCATTTGGCCGTTGGGCCAAATGCCCGAGATCAACTCTAACAGCTAGCACATCTATACTTTTCTCCAATTCGATTTATCTAGATTAATTCGAAGTACCTATTTCGTTAAAACGGTTGGCAGTTAGCAAGAGCACGTGCATGGGAAAAAAATTATTGAACGACATTAACTGCAAGAGCGGCAATAATACATTATATATATATGACTTATTTTACAATGAAAAACCTTGGAGCGGATCCAGATTTAGAACTAAGAACACATCAGTACCACTCATGAGTTTCACAAGAAAATCTTATATTTATAGGGTCAAAGCCCGGAGTTAGCTCAGGTCACTCCACTCTCACAGTCTCACCAGTTCCTTCCGACTCAACATGCATGCCACTTCCTCTCGAAAACTGATCCTGTTTACCAGAGGTCTTAATGCAGCTCATGTTCTTGATGACTTGCTTCGACTCCTCGTAATGTTGGCTCAGCCTCGATTACCTGCATTCGAGAAGGATTTATATGAGAAGAACGAATGTAGGTGGCTATTGTAAATATTACTCAAATGGAGTTGCACTCACAAGTGGACAGCTCACTCGAGCATCTTCCCGTCGGGAGGGGGGCACAACCTGGTAAAGATCGAACTATCGCATTATACGTTGCCGTGCGTAAGGCTCCAACATATGTGAAAAAACAAGGTGACAGGTCGTCGCCCAGAACCCGACCTCCTGTGTGTATTGCACGGACAGTCCGGTGCGGCGCTACCATATTCACGAACTGTGGGTTCCATAGAGACTATATGATGTTGTCATTGTGCAACGTCTCAAACTCATTGTGGAACATGGGGTAGCATCTTGCTGGTCTGTCTCTGGACCAACGTAACTTGGCAGCAGTCCACTGAGTGCCCATATTTAGCCCGTCTATCGGGTCATGGAACTCAGCGTACGGGTGCACTACAATCCCCAAGGTGGGTCGCTCAACAGGGAAGTGCTCCCAACTCCACAATTGCAGCAGCCCGAAGGACGGCTGATCTGAAGCTGTAATGGGGCATCTCCCCAGGCTTGGCGTTAACCAAATACTCGGCAATATGGACAAAATTAGGGTACACCCAATCATCCTGTGTGGTGGGAAACAAGGCCCAACTGAAAAGATGCAAAAGGTACGCGACGAGGTGCGCCCTAACAACCTCGTCCGATACATTCACAGGGCATCGACTGAAATGCCTAAGCCATGTTCGAGGGACACCACAGGCCCTGTCTGGGACAGCTAGACCAAACCGATGCACCAAGATGGCCTTCCAATCCGCTAGCGAATGGGGTGGAACAAGTGGGTCTCCCGTGTTCGTCAGACCGGTCAAGAAAGAGACATCATGGAGAGTGACCGTTGTCTCTACCCACCGAAAGTGGAAGGTGTGCATGTCGGGTCTCCATCTGTCAACAAGTGCCGATATAAGATTCTCGTCTAAGGTGAAGTAGCGGCCGACGTGGAGCATCCTCGCAAAAGGCAACAACCCCGTGTCCTGATGGAGTGGGATGTAGCGAGGGTCAAGCTCCTAGTAATGCTTCTCTGACCTAAGCACAAGGGATGGAGGAGCATCCCCTTCCCCGGTGATCAACAACTTGCTATGGTGATGTTCATCATAGAATGGTTCGAGTAACTCCGGTAGAGACATGACTTGCAAAAGATTAAATGCTGAGTTTGTTTGGAACAAATAGAATGCCAAAATACATAAAAACAAAGTATTAAAATGAAATAAAGTACAAAAGACACACATATTACAACACTACCCGTTAACATAAAATGACGTCAAACTAATAAGGGATAATTAATTACCACTAAAATTAATTATCACTAAAATTAATTACAACTAAATTAATTCAGATTAAATTAATTACAGCTAATTAATTACATTAAATTAATTATGGCTAATTAAGTCTGACTAATTAATTTGGGCTAACTAATTATGATAAATTAAATACAACTAATTTAATTATGACTAAATTAATTAAGACTAAATTAATTATGACAAGTTAATTATGACTAATTAATTATGACTAATTAATCATTACTATTTAATTGAACACTAAGTACATAGATAATAAATATAATGCATACGAGAAAAAAAATACCTCCTCTAGAAGATCGAGTTTTGCTTGATGTCAAGCATTCTTGTTGAGCACTACTATATGCACTCTAAAATATGCAGCGAAATCAAAATTAATTTTGGCCGATCGTGCAACCTCTCGCTCGCTCGATCCTCTCTATTTCTCTACGTCGAGCGCTCGGTTTTGGCGTGAAGAATGAGAACGACGCATCACACTAGGTGTTATAACTAGGGGTGGCAAAAAAGCTCGCGGCTCGCGAGCCGGCTCGAGCTTGTTGCGAGTCGAGCCGGCTCGGCTCGAGCTCGGTGAAGATTTGAGCCGAGCTCGAGCCGGCTCGCGAGCCAAACGAGCCGAGCGCAACCCCATATAATCACGATGATTGATTTTGAATTGATGATAAATGACTCATATAATCATATTATTCTACCTTTGTTTTTAGGCTTGGGAAACCCTAGCTTGAACGAGCTTTTCGAGCTGGCTCGAGCTTTTTTTTTCGAGCCGAGCCGAGCCGGCTCTCGAGCTCGTTTTCCAAACGAGCCGAGCCGAGCCGAGCCTCAGACCGAGCCTGGGCGAGCTTGGCTCGAGCCGGCTCGGCTCGGCTCGGCTCGTTTCCAGCTCGCAACAAGCTCGAGCCGGCTCGCGAGCCGCGAGCTTTTTTGCTACCCTACCTAGGCCTAAGCATTACAAGGCCCGATTTGGCCCAAACAGTGACAAAACACCTTCTTTTGGTGATTGCGGTGCCCATAGAAGAAATTTGAAGGTGAGGACGGATCCGTTAGAAAAAGGACGAGATAAGCTTTCCATCAAGTACTCGTGGAGCTCAAACGGACTCCGTGTGTAAAAGTTATGCACGTTTGAAGTCAGTCTTGTCTCCGGAGGCCGATTTTGATTCCAAAATGTGTCCAGCTCGAACTTTTGCTTAGCTTGGACAAAAAGTGATGTGTTGCTGCACAAATATACATTTTCATTATTAGGTAGCATCATATAGTTCATATAATATAAATACACTACTAAAAACGAGTTCATCTGATAATTTAAGTGAAGCGTACGAGCTCTTGTAATTGGAATAGCAAGCATAGCAAATATGATTGTATCCACAGGGGTTATGTCCTCATCATCCTCCTCTTCTTGAAAACAAAGCCATCCTAGGCTTTTGATAAGCTGAAAATATGGTAACAAAGAAGCTAAGGTGTATGCATGATATATGTATATGTCATCCGTTTTAACGGTTCTTCGTTGTTGCACAATTAATGTTATAAAACAGCTGCGATCATAAAAGCTCATTGTATTATTAACCCAAGAATAATCATATATGTTAATAAGCAAAACAAAATTTCTCACACTACAATTAGCTCGGTGAAGATTCGAGCCGAGCTCGAGCCGGCTCGCGAGCCAAACTTGGCGGAGATTGCATGCAGATACACGTCCAATTGGCAAGGATCTGAAGATTTTGTTTTGCCTAAAAAGCAGATAGTGACTGACAATTTCCCGCAGCACGCCTGCTCTCCCCCAACTCTCAGCAGACTTTCAGAGTCCCCTCGTGACACAACCATGCAACGACTGCATGCAAACCTTGACAACCTCCAACTCTCTACCCCTTCTAGCATAGCCTTAAAGTGACCTGCTGAGCTAGCTCCCTATAAAACAGCTCTCCTCTCCGAGGCAACTGATCCACCAAGGCCAAAGCTCGCACATCGCGTCTTCCCAAAAAAGCCTAAAGACCTGCATACAAGATGTTTTCGATGTCTTTCCTTCTCTCATTTCATAGCATCCTATAGACGCCAGGTTGTTTGATGGTTTTGTAGAACTAGCGGCCACTTCAAAAGAAACTACCACTTTGCCTATCAGTTTGACAAACAATCCAAGGTCCCATCAGTAGAAGTCTTCTCCATGGATCCTGCCATTCTAGATCATCCCACTTCCCTCGATATCCACTGCCCACCAGCTCGCAACCTCAACTCCCTTGTCACGGTGGTCACTGTTGAGCCCGCCACCCCTTCCTTCGTCCCCTGGCTTCGTCAAGTCTTCCATGGTCGCCTGGGCTGCCCTCAGGTTTGCTTCGCTGCCAAAGGGGTAGGGCATGTCTTCACTATCTTCCTCGGGCCTGAGGACCAAGAGCGGGCCCTTTTGAGCAGCCCACTCCATGTCGAAGGTCGCGTGATATCCATTTTCTCGCACGACCAAGGGAAAACTCATTCACTTTCTTCTACCGCTACATCGTTTGTCTCACACTTGAGAAAGTCCCTCTAGAGCTTTGGGATAGGCGAGGAGTCGCAACCAGTATCTTCGGCTTTGCCAACCTCGTCAATATCGACCACGCCTACCTCAGACCATGACTTTGTAGCAATCTTTGTCATGGTTAAGATAGAATCGCTAGATCACGTCTCTCACCATCTATATTTCCATAAACCAGACGAGACTAGAGCCTATGCAGATGTATACATCAATGAAATTTGGGCTATAGATAACCCATCCTTCACCCCACCACCGCCGCCATCTCGCCCTAGCCACCCACCAACCCGTTTTAGCCACCATTGAAATAACAGATCTCTTGCTACACCAAGCATTGGTTCCAACCGAAATACTTTTGGGCATGCAAACAATCCCAACTCCATCGCAAGCTCAAAAAGTTCTAGAACCGTCTCTGAGTCCACCGCTACTATTTTTCTCATGGGCAAACGTGCTTGCCACACATTACAACAAAATGTCAACCCCAACCTTTTTGATCTCCTAGCTTTTCTTGTCCAAACAACTAAACTGGAGCTAGAGGGTTATCCAGGGCATACCCCGCATGCATCAGTGGCTTTTGAGCGGAGAGCATACCATGTTCGTCTAGAGCTTAGCCCCTGTAGGTTGGTAGAAGCATGGATCCTGATAGCCCAAGTGGGCAGCATAGATGAACCCACCTTCCCTTGCTACAACATTGAAGCTGGCTCCATTTCTAGGGAATGTTATCGATCGCTTTTGTTCAGCTTGTTACCAAAGAGTGAAGACTGCTCGGTTCTCGCTCTCCTTCCGGTTGTTGATTCCAGCTTCAAGATCAAACCAGTTACACACTTGATGCCTCTCGCTGCTGAAGTCACTCCATTGTCGCTTGCACCACTGTCACAACAACCAGCCATGCTGCCACATACATCCTTCCAAATGGTGATTAGCCAACAAGCTTCGATCATAATGCCATCACCTCCCATATGCATCATGCCACCTTTCTTGTTGCCACTGGTTGCCAAACGCCTACCAATTCCTCCTGAACGGAGCACACTGGCAATGGTACCCCTAGAGTCATTGCATTGTGCTCGAATTGGATTTCCAATGCCACAGCCCCTTGAGGCAGTAGATAGTGACAACAAAAATGGAGATGACAAAATACGTGCATGTGAACCTGATTCACCAAACCCTAAGGCTCCAACACTTCTACAACTCCTATCACCGAGGAAACGATCTGAAGGCAATATCCTGGACCTCAATGGCACTATCCGAGACCTCAATGTCACTTCGCTAGTTGAAGGCTATCGCGGCAAGGAGATAGACCTATAGTTGTATGTTCGGAGGAGCCCGAGGCTACAGAAGGCGTATGACAGAGGTCGTGTTACCCCGGTGGAACAGGCCAGTCGTTGTGTTGCAGAGGCAACACCAAGCTCTTCGGCAAGCTCAACGTCAACTGCAGGGGATCATCGCATAAACCGATTAAGAGTAAGGAAGATCGGAGTGGTAATTCAGCTGCCTCTCAAAACAAAGCCAAAGCTGACCTCAAAGGCGATGATCAAGGAGCTAGCAGACCTATGTGGTTTAAAGGCAAAAGAGACCATCGAAGAGGCAACAAGAATTGAGAAGGCCACGTTAGGTGGCGACACCCCTAGAAATGCCTAAGCCATTTCTGCTGTATCGCTGACCGGAGCTGTTGCTTCATGCATCCTTGTTTGTATCTGCATCCTCTTTTGTCTATGCATCTGTGCTATACTTCGTTTGCAAACATAGCTATTCTCATTTGCATCATGTAATCGTATTTATCTTCTTAGGACCTGCTAGCTTTCTTTGTTTCTTGTCTGCTCTAGTGTTTATACAAGTCTTGTGTTGTTTTAAGTTGAATCGTCACTGGAAGTCTTTTCATTGCATCGTCTTGTTTTACCTTGCATATTTATTTCTCTTTGCTTGGGGCTTGTTTGTCTGGCAACCTGAAAAACTTCTGGGCATTGCTCACGTTGGGTTCTAGGGAGGGACACACATTGCCGCATCCGATTGCTTGCAGCAGACAAGGAACATTAATGAAGATTCTATCTTGGAATGTTACATTTAGGAGAGATAAAAAAGGACTTTAGTCTATCGGACACTACTAGATTTACAGCCACATATCATTTGTCTGTAAGAAACAAAATTGACCAATATCGATAGTTTCAAAGCAATAAGCTTCTTACCTCACAGATTGAGAAATTATCACTGTCAACCTTCTGTCCAAACTTTCGGTGGCACCCTCACGGCCTGGTGCAATACCAAGTTGGATGCATCTTTGATTCATGTTAACATTTATGCACCTTTCGAAGATAGTGATCGCCAGCCTTTCTCTGAGGAACTATCTGTTATCCGGCAAAACTTCTCTGGACCTTGGATGGTGATTAGCGACTTCAACATATACCGAAAAAATGTCAAACTACATCTCTAGGACCTAACCTGGTTCTGGGCTTTAAAATGGAAATGTCAGGCGAAGATTAAGTGGTGCAAACTGGGTGATGAGAATACACATTTCTTCTATGTTTCATCCACCATCAACCACCGAAAGAGTAACATCAAGGTTCTGGTCAAGGATGGAATCAAACATTATGACAGTACCTCAAAATTAAAGATTGCTACTGAATACTTTAGAGATTTGTTCGGTATGATAGCTCAATGGTCGCCAACAATTGACCTTACACGTCTTTACCAGCAAGATCAAAATTTACAGTCTCTTTCGACCCACTTCACTTGGGAAGAGATAACAAATGCAATTGTACATTCTCCAAACAGCAAAAGTCCAGGGCCAGATTAGTTTACCAACAAATTCTACAAAGAATTATGCATACGTTAAAGCCTAAGCTATTACACATCTTTGCGGATCTACATGCCACTAATCTTGATCTCTCAGGGGTGAACACTTCTTATATCACATTGATACCAAAAATTGAGACACCTGTGCAAATAAATGATTTCATGCCTATCTCGCTTCTACATAGTATACTCAAACTCATAAGCAAGGTCTTGGCCAATAGATTGCAACAGAGAATAACAGATCTCATCGACCACATGCAATCCGGCTTCATAAAAAAAAGATCAATCACAGAGAATTTCTTACTAGCTTTAGAACTAGTCCAATGTGCATTGAGAAGGAAAAAAACCAATGATTGTGCTCAAGTTAGACTTCGATAAGGATTTTGACACAATAAATTGGGGCTACCTTATGATGATACTACAACACCGAGGCTTTGACAGTAAATGGATCAACTGGATACATACTATTATTTCATACGGTAAAGCATAGATTCTGGTCAACGGTACAGTGGGCGATCAAATTCATTACAAACGTGGGACACCTCCAACATTGCAACACGTAGACGACACCCTAACCTTACTCAAGAGTTCAGCGCATCAAGCACTGGTTCTTAAAGAGCTTCTGGAATCATTTACAAGTTTTTAGGTTTGAAGATTAACTATCACAAGAGTACATTTGTACCCATCCACATGACACATCAGAATACCACCCTGGGTGTCGCCGCCCTGCAATGCCCAATCAGCTCAATGCCATGCAATTACTTAGGTTTACCACTGTCCACTAACAAGGTCCCTCACAATCTACTACAACCAATCATCGACAAAATAGACAGAAGGTTGGCAGGTTGGATACCCGGGCTACTGTCATGGGGAGGAAGAGTACAAATGATAAACACTGTGCTATCAGCCATACATACATATTACATGAGTTGTCTCCAATGGCGGGAACGCAGCGTACAAGCCCTTGAAAAAAATCAGAAGAGCCTTTCTTTGGAAGGGAAATAGAGAGGTACACGACGGACATTGCCTAGTCACTTGGACCACCGTATTTTTGCCCAAAGAGCAAGGAGGTTTGGGGATTCGCCATCTCATGAATCATAACAGAGCTTTGATCATAAAAATGGTAGTGAAGCTACTATCAAAGTCAACTGAGCTTTGCTTCCTTTGGTTAAGATGTCAATGTATTTGGGACAACATACCAATGCAGCCTCGTCCGGGAGACACAACCATTTGGAGAACTTTATCATCTGTCATCGAAGTGACTACACAAATAACCACGATAATAATTGGAGAGGAACATACTACGTTGTTCTGGAAAGACCATTGGACATCCTCAGGATGACTGTACTTACGCCTACCCACTATATTCACCTTTGCCACTAATCTGAATTGTGTAGTCAACTCGCAATTCATTGCTAACAATTGGGCAGTGTCATTACACCCGATTCTATCGCAACAAGCGCTCTTGCAATATCAGACCTTACTACACATTCTTTTGGAACAACAATTGCAGCAAGGAATTTTAGACAGAGTCATAATCTCAACCAAGGATGACATAACTACCTGAGAAGTGTACAAGCTCCTCTCATTCCACGGCATAAAATGGACATCATCAGATTATGCTTGGCAGAGATCAATACCCCACAAATACAAAATCTTATTATGGCTTGCTTTCAGAGGAAGACTAAACACTAAGGATAATAAGATAACTAGGTAATGGAGGATAGATCCTTACTGTGACATTTGTCCGACTCTAGAGACAATCGATCACATCATTTTACGATGTAAAGCCGCGGATCATCTACAGAGGAAACTAGGACTAACAATGGAAGCATCCTCATCCCATGATATATTGGAATTTGTGCAAAAAGTATCAGCAAAAGTAGCTACCTACAGGGACATTTGGCCCGTATGTTTCGCAACATGTGCTCATTCACTATGGATTACAAGAAATAAGCGAGTATTCCAACATGATGAGGACGGAGCCACCTCGATACAAAATAGGATCCAAGATTACATCAGCCACTGGTCGTATAGGACTAAACCCAAATATCGTGCTTCCATTCGCTAGTAGAGTCAGCTCTTACTACAAGTTCATTAAGTGTTAAACATCATGTTTGTGCAGCTTTGTTTTTTTTGTTTTTTTTTGTTGTGATTTCTTATTTCATTTCATTTTCATTTTAGCTTCAGTTTTACCTCCTCGTACGCCCCAGCATTGTAACATTCTTGACAGCCATTTTAATACAATGGTCGTAAGGTAGAGAATAATCTACCTTTCTACGTCAAAAAAGCCTAACCACCCACGCCACCTCTCATTGCAATTATTTTTGAATTTCTTTAATTCATTATGTTCCCAGCTGGCTCATTGTTGAGGCTGATTTATTTGATTTTCTTCAATGTTATGACCCGGTTTTGTTGATAAGGCTACAAAAGAAGTTGATCAAAACGCAGGAGAAGTAAATCCATTCAAAGGCCGCGAATGAGGAGCCAAGTTGCATTCTTGGATCACGTTGAGCATAAATTTCAATTATTTATTATTGTTACTTTCATTTAAAGTATTTATGTCAATTACTTCTTTAAAGAAATACTACTTTAGAATGCATGACGAGTAGTTAGTCCATATCACCCCACATACAAACCCATCTATTCTATTGGAGGCTATATTCACCTTGACAGGTAAAATACAATATAATGTTGTTTAATGGTTCCCTCATTTAATTTCATGCCCAAAGTCTAAACCAGTAAATATGGAGTATGATCGATTTGCTATACTAAATATGGAGTATGATTGATTTACTATACTATGATTGATTTACTATACTGGATAAGAAATTTATTGTCTTGTTATGTATTCAAATATAAACTTCAAATATAGAGTGCCACGCTGTAAAACACCGTCGCACCGAAACACGTGCTTTCATCTTCCTAGTCAAGAAAAACCATGTGACGGCCATGTGGCTTGTCGTCCCAAAACCAACCGAACTAGCCGACTCCCAAAGCCAGCTTGTAGCGGTAGGCGGCGCCCAACCCCAAAAGCCAGCAAAGCCCACCCAAGGCGAATCCGGCCTGCCAGTGCTCTCGCGCGTCACCTCCCTCGTGGCGCCACCATTTAAACCTCCCCACCACCCACCGTCACCAACTTGGCTTCTCCTCCCCCAATGCTCCTCACTGCCTCCAACATCCCACCCACCTCGCCCCTCCCCCACCCCCACCTCCGCTCCCCAAACCCTAGCCTCTCTGCCAGTGTCTCGGCCTCCTCCTCCTCCACGGCAGCGGCGGTTCGAACGTGCGAGAAAACAGGCTGTCGGATGGGCTCGGTTCAGGTCTCGGCCTCCGAGGCGGGCGGCTGGGAGGTGGCGGCAGATAAGTGGGTGGTGGAGATGGAGCGGCTGGTGGAGGTTGCGCAGAGCGCGGCGGATGCGGCGGGGGAGGTGCTCAGGAAGTACTTTCGGTAGCGCGTCGAGATCATCGACAAGGAGGACCACAGTTCGTGCACTTCTTCCCTGTACCGCCAAGCATTTATAATATCGGTTCTTTCTTCGCCGGGATGTTACTGGATTTGGCTGATAAATCCTTTATATTCAATGGTTTATGCGAGGTTTCTAGTCATGCTTTGCTAGGAACGTGATTTTAGTTTTGGGTGTTAGTGTAGTTCGGTTGCAGCGTAAGATTGCATTGCAGTGATCACCTCTGGGGGATACTCTCTTTCAATTTCCACGAGATTTTGAAGGGGACCGTAGTCAGGTGTTGATTGGTTCTACCAATTTGGTAGAGATAATAGTTTGTTCTCTTCATACCTTTTGTTTAGTTTGGCTGCTGCTTGTTTATCCTTGAAGTTGAAGATTAAATTTATCCGCTGGGTGGTTTTGTTCAATTGTCTAGTGGTACTATCATAAAATTCGCAATAATAGATAGAATAATGATAGTACACGGACATATGATACGAAGGGAAAAAAAATAGACACTTCTCCACCACTCACATTTAGTCTTATTCATATATTCAAAACAAGCTCAACCAGTACCACTCATTCCTCCTTTGTATATCTATCTCTTCCCCAGGTAAGCCTTTTTCTTAGTTCCTTCTCTTGCTTGCTATCCCTCTCTCTATACACTTTCAGAACTTCAGCACACACACACGCACGGGGGCTGCGCCGACTGCGCCATGGGTGAAGCTTCCCCCGGCCACCTCCTCCTCCGGTCGGCCATTTGCCAGCAGCCAGCCTCCATTCCCGCGCCGCACGAATCGGGCTCCTTCCTGGCTTGGCTGCCGCCGCCACCGACGCCGGCCTAGCGGCTTGGCCCAGTCCCCGCGGCTCCTCTCCTGTGTTGCTTGCCTCCTCGGTTCGGCCCGCTCCTCCGGCCTTGCGCTGCGCCCGTGAGTGCCTCCTCCTCGGTCCCCCTCGTGCTTCTCCCCTCATGCACCCGGCCTGGCCCAACGGCACTGCGCCACTGTTCTGATGTTTGTGAATGTTTTGATGTTGCGGTCCATTGAAAATAATGTTGCATCCCATTGAGAATAATATTACATACTATTCTTTGAGATGTTGCATATGTAGTGAAAATATGTTGCATCTATAGAATAAAAGTGTTGCATATGTAGAACCAAAGTGTTGCATACTATTCATAGTGTTGTTGCAATTTTTTCAATTCGTTTTTGTTCAAATGCTTTTATTTTCATTCTGATGTTTTTCAATTTAGGGAAGAAATTTTTTTACAAATGGATGGCTGTAGGGCAACTTACATAATCCGACGACGGAATGTGGCGTACGGGCCTAGCGCTCGGACCGAAGGCGTTCCCTAATAGATAATATGTCACATTTTTCTTGCCCCCTTTATTTATTTATTTTTGCTATTTTCAGGTTTTTAAATCGTTTTTTTTTTGAAATTTTTGTGCACGTGGAATGACAATTTTGCCCTGTCTTCTTCCTCTGCATCCTCTCTTTTTTTCTTCCGTCCTCTGGCCATGGCTGACCTGGGCGAGCTCCCGACACATCGACATGCTCCACCTCCACCACCAGCATCGGAGAGCACCCGATGCACGTCGTCTCCTGTGCAAGGAGGAAGAGGACAGAGGAAGCGACACGAGGGGTGGAGAGGCTCACCGGCGAGCTTCAAGGGCATCAATGGCGGACGGTGGTGCTCGGATCTGGACGAGGATGGCATGGTGGCAACGGATTGGGATCAGAAGGAGACGATGCCAGTGGATCCACAATGCGGGTGACGAGAGGGTGTTGACGGTGGTGACGGGATTACCAAGACGGCGGGGCAGCGAGGTCTCTTCTCCAGCAATGGCGGCGGCAGTGTCTGCCAACTCCGGCGAGCTTCGACGGCCCGAATACATCGAATCCAACAGAGTCGGGTAGGGTTTTGGAGGCGGCGGGTTGAGGGGTGCACGAATCAAGGTTCCCCGAACTTACATAGCCGCGAGCGGCGTGCGGCTCACGGGCGTCAAGAAAGATGAACATGAGACGGCGTGGCGTGGATGGCAAAAGAAAAGAAAATCGACAAACTAAAGTGTGTTAAATTGTCATTGTCATTTCACATGCACAAAAATGGCAAAAGAAAAGAAAATCGATTTAAAAACCCGAAAATAGCAACAAAAAAAGGGTAAGGAAATATATGGCATATTATCTATTGCCGTAAACTTTATGGTATTTTATGAAGTGATAAACTAAAGTGTGTTTTATAGTCAATTCCCTCTTTGGTTGGAATAGCACATCAGTCTGTACGCAAAATATTAAAGTAGGTGACTAGAAGCGTACCGGTGGTGCTTTGTTGTGAGTATTTTTACCTCGTCCCGCAATAGGACTTATGTAAAACATTTCCAACAGAAAAGAGAAGTTATATATAGGTGTGGAGGAAATCTGGATGCAGTTGTAAATTATTTTAAGTTAGAGAACAGTGGACGTGAAATGTATTTATTACTCAAGTCAATAGGTGGGCTCTTGATCAGGGGCTTCATATTTTCTGCTCATGGCCTGATTGCATAGTTCAAGGATTCTAAACCCTTTCTGATTACCTTCAAGTCCAAAGAGCCATTAGGGCTTGTTTGGCAGACAGAGGACAAACTTTGTTTGATCGAAGTAGAGTCATCACTGAAAATGGGGAGTAAGCACTATGTTGTGGCAGATCCAGAATGGGTGTTCGGAGTTAATAAAATATTGTTCAATGAATTGGCTGTTTTCGATATATATCAGTTTTGGAGTCGAGGTGGAAGCTATCTCTGTGTCTTTCCAGCTCTATCTCATAGAGATTTCAAATCTACATACTTCTTTTCTATTTTTCAAAGCTCTACAATCTACATTTCACAAAATGCACGATTCATTGACTCAAAACAACACTAAATAAATGGCTGAATTGAGACTTTGAGATTTGAGACTTGGAAATTGGGGATGCACCTGTGTTGTGTCGCGTGCACTGTGTCGCGATGACAGCAGAGAGCTAGGTCGCGACGGGACGACGATCGACAACGGCAGCGACCGTGACCGCATCCATGTTCTACGTCAGCCGGATTTGGCGCCGCCTTGGTCGGAGATGGAGAAATTTGGACATGTCGCCCGTCTCCAACCCACATGGACATCCATATTCCTCCGTCCTGAACCCTAGTCATGACTGGTCTCTACAGCCTCCGCTAGGCACGTCGCGGCGGTGCGGGAATGGCGCCAGTGGGGAGGACACAGAGGCGACGTGGGCAGGGAGAAGTGGCTAGGGGAGGATGCAATAGCACTGGAGAGGGAGAGACGACGACCGACGGGTGTGGGAGGAGGGGGGAGGGGGGAATGGAGGCGGTGGTGCCGAGGAAGGGAGGGGAGGCGGTGACGCCACGACAGTGCACGAAGAGGACAGAGGCATTATGTCTTGCACTAATGACGTGTGTTGCAACATTTGGACCCCCTCCAATTCATTAAATAGTGTCACCATGCACTTCCTGCAATAAATTATCATCCCTGTTAGTCATTCCAAAATCAACATGTGAATCCCTACTTTCCCAAACTCCTTGTTTCTTGCAATTGATCGGCATATGATTTAGGAGGTCCACAAAGAAGAATTGAGCACCTCATGCAGCCGGTATCTTTTATGCACGTTTCTTGGAAACTGGTGCTATAACCATAGTGCATCGTAGTTCTTCCCAAGGATAGAAAAACCAGTTCCATAGGAAATCCCGGCCGGCGCCCATTCTCTGTTAACCGGAATTCTCGGGAAAAATCGGCTGGATTTCGTCAAATATAATTTGAATTCGTGATGAAACCATCGGGATTTTGATTTTAAATTTGAATTTGAAGAATTCTAGTCGGGATTTAGGATCCTCGTCCCCACCGGTAAATCCGGTAACCGCCGGTTACCGGCCGGGATTTTGATCCCTGGTTTTTCCACGCTTCCTAAGGCAGTTCGGTTAGTAGTGAAGCCATGGCAGTTGCAAATCAAGCCCTCAATTTTCTTTCAAACTTGTTCCGTTCACCTTTTTAGAAAGCATTAGATTGTTATTTGGTCAAACGTAACGACATTCGAAATCTGGCTAACTTCAGAATTTCAACTAACTATCTGTGACGCCCCGTGTCATTACCCCTAGGGTAATCACACTTAGGCATACGGATTACTATTCGCTCGCCTTGTAGAACACCGCCCAACGAATAGCAAGCCATTTTATCGAGTTGCGCAGTGAACAATAAAATAGAAATCTGTACATCTTTATTACGAGTAGCCACATAAGACTAGGGTTCTTAATAAAGCTATTACACGATACAAAGGGAGCTTCTCCTCGAGTCTCGCTCAACTACCGCCCTCCTACTCGTCCCACGAGTCAAAGATGGCTTCCATCTCGCTCAGTCCTCGCCATCGGTGCCTTCTCCTCCTGCCATTGCATTGGTACTGCAATTCCTTCGTCCCCTCGGGATAGCTCCGGCGGACTAGGATCTAACAAAGGAGAATACTAACAAGGTTGAGTATGTATACTCGAAGAAGCATTAATAGCAAACAATGCACTGCATGACTGATCTCTGGTCTTTATCACAAATTCTAAAATCATCTCATTCTGAAAATAAACCATTAAAACATTAAGTTGCAATTTTAATTCTGAAAATACTACTAGTCACTCGGAAAGAAGAAAGACCCCGATGGTTCCGTAGACTCCAATCCAGAGACGGCATGAATTCATGATTTGTATAGCATCACAAGAGCTTGCGCCACTTTACCCATAACTATTCTGAGCTCTCTGTGAACTGGGTCCATCGCATTTCCTTTGATGCGACTTCGAGTTCAGAATACAGATCGTTTTCCGTTACGTGATTAAGTCTCCACCCATTGTTTTCCGTCGGTGTCCTGGCGCACCAGTCCTCCACCGAGTTCCAACAATGTTGGTTGGGGCGGCTATCCTCCGAGCCCAACACTCCACCTTGGACCGGCTATCCTCCGTGTCCAACATTCCGTTAATGGAGAACGTAATTACGTAAACAGTAGCATTTTCGCCCACCAAACGGGAAATGGTTGGCACTGAATTTACGGCATCTGACCGAGTAAGAGTTTTGTTAGTCCTTATATTATAGCTGTAGGTAAAGGGTCCCACCTCTTATCATCATCATCATCATCATCATCATCATCATCATCATCATCTCTTTTCTCAACCAAGGCCCCCTTTACCCACATAGTAATTCTCATCTCATCTCATCTCAGTTTTCTTATCTTTCTCATCATCTCAATCCAATTTGATTTTGAGAAATAGTTTTGATGCAGTACATATATGATAGAGCAATATACGGTTTACATTTAAATTAGCTATATTGATGTTCAAGAGGATCGCTTGCCTTTAGAGTTTTTGGAAAGGTCGACGATGACGAATCTCTTATCAGCTTCTCCTGTCGGCACTGGTTCGCCCTCTGTAGCAAAGCGGTAGCACGAATAATATATAAATAAATACTTAGTTAAGTTTTGGTGATAGTAGATGAATAAAATGCTAATACGACTCCTACGTTAGCCAATTTTTAATTTAACAAAACTTTTTTGGAACTGACCCAGTTAGCACTCTTCCGCTAAAAATCGTTCTAGGGTTAAACTCGATCTATTGCCGCCACCGCCGAACTCACGTTCTAGACTCAAAACCAAACAACTAATTCTAACCCTAATCTCTACTCCTAACCCTGATCTAACCCTAACTCACCTACTCGGCTAAATACTTCTAACTCTAAACTAACCCCTTTCTTAATCACTCCCTAACTTAACCCCCTTCCCTAATCTAACCTATTCGGCTAATTCCCCCTCCCTCCTAATCTAACCCCTAACCCTAATTACTAATCCTAACCCTAACCCTTCTCTCTCTTTCTCACTCTCTCTCCCTCTTCTCACGCCCGACTCTCCTCGGCGCCGACGCCTCTCATCCTCACCCTCTCCTCTCTCGCACCCGACGCCTCTCCCCCACTCTCTCTCGCGCCTCTCCGCTCTCCGCCGACTCTCCTTCCCTCTCTCGCCTTCCCCCTCGGAACCTCCGCCCATCGCCTCCGCCGCTCAGCCTCGGCCTCGGGCGCAGCCTCGACCGGCTCCACCCGGGCCTCTGCTCCTTCGACCCCGGCTTCCGGCCACACTGTCGTCGCCGGCTCGCGCGTCTCTCTCCTCGCGGGCGGCCAAGGCAGCGCCGCTCTGGGTCCTCTCGTTGCTCCTCCCCTCGGTGGCTTGGTGCTTTGGCGCCGCGCCGACTCGCTTCTACTCCGGTCTTTGCGGGCCGGCTCGGCTCAGTCTCCCTTCCATCGGCCGCCATGGCTCCCAGTAAAGCCCGCCCGTCTCATCGAACCCTAGGTAATCCACTCCCTCCTAACCCTATTGCTCTGTGATGAAGATGAACTGAGAGCTATTTGATGCTACTGAGATATGGTGAAATGATGATATGCGGGCGATGTGCATGATGATGGGTACTGGGGTTACCTCCTACTGGGATTTGGGGGTTTGGGAAGAAGAGGGTGGCGATCTTGGATTTGTCTTTGGTGCTCTCCTCCGTTCCCGGCTCTGGCTTCTGATTGCGGCTTGATCTTTGGGTTGGGTGGGGTTCTTCTGCTCTTGCTGGGCTCCTCCTCTCTTGGCTGTCTTCTGCTGCCGCTCTTCTACCAACCTCCTTGATTCTTGCCTCTGCTGGTTGTGGAATGGATTGGAATGGAGGACTTGTGTTGGCTTGGCTTGTGGTTGTGTTGCTGTCTTTGTGATGCTTTGCTTGCTTTGTGTATCTGGGAAGGAGAATGGCTCCAGGGGAGGAATGCATATGGTGCTGGCTTTGCTGGCTGTGTTATGCTGCTGGGGGAGATGAATGCAGGGGCTGGCTGTTGGGGGATGCACTTGAGCTTGCTGGCTGGCTATACTGGGGGAGATGAGCTCTGGGGGGAAATGTATTTGTGCTGGGGATGTCTTTGTCTTCTGCATGTCGTGGTTGCTTTGCAGGGGAGATGTATTGCTGGTTTTGCTGGCTTGTGTGGCTTGGCCAGAGGGGCTGCACTGGTATTGTTGCTGGGGTTTGGGCTCGGCCAGGGGAGCTGCACTTCGGTGCTGCTGGTCTCCTGTGCGTGATATTTTGAGGCTTGAAAAATGGTTGCTGCACCCGGTGAAGTTTGGCTGAGGGTGTGGTTACCGGGGGTATGCACTGAGGGTTTGCATTTGTGGTTTCGGCAAATGCAAATAGTGGGTGTTTGGTTCTGATAATGCCGGATGATGAGACCCACAGAAGTGACAGGTGTCGAAGGATCTTGGGTGGTCTGGATATCTTGGCGATCAAGGGGCCGACTAACTCCGGTTGGTCTGGGGATCTTGATTGCCAAGGGACCGACTATTCAGGGTACTCCGGATACTCTACTGCACTTCGGGAAATCTGACGGCCACTTTCTACGCTTTAACTTTTACGGCTCACAAGGATACTCTTAATTACGATTACTAACTAATTGCTGCTTTTCTTGCGAGCGAGGAAAACGGGTTGCGAGGTGGCTCTACGGGCAAGCTCTCAAAGACAAGGCGACGAGAAAGAATGCTACCACAGAGGACAAGAAGAGAAGAACTAGGGTTTTGGTTACTTGCTGCCAAAAATATTGTAAATGCTTGTAAAACAAATGTTGTAAAATCTTTTTGATGCAATGAAATTAAAATGTTTTATGTTAAGAAATATGCAAATGGTGCGGGTTGTCACATCCTCCCCCCCTTGGAAAAATTTCGTCCCCGAAATTGCAATCACTGCGGAGGGGTGTTTTTGGGCTAGGCTCACGTAGTGCTTCCTCCTTTTTCCACGAAGCTTTGCTGACGGGGTGATCCTTCCACTGTATTTCTTTTGGTCAAAACTTCGGGTTCCTTAACTGACGGGTTTCTGTAGTAAGAGTCTTCACAGGGGTCCTTTGAAAGTTGAACGTCTTGCAGAGAAGGGTCGAGATTTGTGTGGAAAGGTGAGGGTCACCTCAAATGGTTCCCTCTAGGTTCAAATATTGAGGTATTAGGGTTGGGTCCTGACTGACTTTTTGGTGGAAACTTGCTGGAATACGCCATCTATACTTATTTGGAGAGCAGATGACTATTCCAATCAGTGGGTTCACTCCCAGGGGTTTTCCAAAAATTCAGAATTTACAAGGCTCCTTACTAGCAATGCAGAAGATAAAAGGAGTGGGTTCTTTCAGCATTTAAAGGAATAATGTCCGAAGAGAGTGGAGGTAATAACGTACCCGTTATTACACCTGAGGCTTCTCCAACCTGTTTGGCGGTCATGGAAGGTAGGTGTGCCGGTTCTCCTTTTCCAGCTTCCTTCGTGACAAGTTGGTTGTCTTCAATCTGCTTCATGTAGGTGAGTTGTGGTGGTACTGGAGCAGGTGTTCTTGGCCTAAATGCTGGTTGTGGTGGGGTTCCAAATGTCCTCCGGGGATTGGGACAATCAATTTTACGATGTCCAAACTGTCCACAATTGAAGCATGCACCTGTATCCTTCAGACAATCCTTTGTCATGTGACTTCCTCTACACTTCCCACATTTAATTGCTAGGGGTACTGGTTGCTGCTGGGTTACTGGGGACTGCAAAGGTGGGTTGAAGAGTCGCTGCTGAGGTGGTCCATATCTTGGTGGCGGTTGCTGCGACACGAAAGGATGACGTCTAGGAGCAGATGAAGAATGATGATCGGTTTTGGCCTTCTTCCTTCGCTCTTCGGTGAGGTTGGAGTATTCATTCTCCAGAATTATGGCTCTGTTGACTAGATCTTGGAATTCAGTGATTTTGTGGATGGATAGGAGCATTTTCAGATATGGATGCATTCCATCCAGGAATTTCTCTATTTTCTTCTCCTCGGTGTCGACATCAGCTGGAGCGTAGCGGGAAAGATCATTGAACTGACTCAAATATTCTACCATCTTTTTCCCGCCTTGAGTTAGAGCTCTGAATTCCCGTTTCTTTAATTCCATTCTTCCAGTAGGCACATGTGTTTCGGTGAAGCGTATCTTGAATTCAGCCCAAGTGATGGGTTGCTCACTGACACGGTTGCGGTTGTAGTTAAGCCACCAGGTAGCTGCTGGTCCGGTCAGCTGGTGTGACGCATACCGTACTTTCTCCACATCCGAGCATCCTCAGATCCAACTTCTTTTCTATCTCCACCAACCAATCACTCGCGTCCAGTGGATCAGTAGCTTTAGCAAAAGTGGTAGGGTGAGTTTGGAGAAAATCACCCAGACTAACCCCACGGACTGGTTGAGAGGTAGTAGGTGCTACTCGAGTTAATAGAGCTTCCATGAAACGGTTTTGGTTCTCCTGGGCTTCTTTTCTGGAGTTCTCTAAGAATATGAGTACATCAGCCATTATGCCTAGGGGATCTGTTGCTTCGTGGGTGGTCATTGATCGTTCTGGGATGGTAGTAGATGGAGGTTGATCAGTCTTGACTCACCGGGTTTACTATCGGATTCTGTGTGGATATCCATGCGGCAGAGTCCCGCCTCAATTTCAATGCACGATCTTGACTTCCTTGGCCTTCCATCTTCCTTAACAGCTGTTGGGGTAGAGATGGAGGTAATACACTTATCTGGCAGAAGTTTAACCGCGGGTGAGTTGGATTATGACATGCACATGTAATCAAATAACAATCAAGAAACAATGAGATGCAAAAAGATCCAAACCCTATACTAGCTGAGTCTTTCGTGCTCAGTCACGCTTGAGATCCCGTTCTCAAGACCGCCCAAATCCACGGGTTTGGGATCGCCGAGCTTGCCTCGAGTGCGAACCTATGCTACCACGGATCCACGCGCCCGAGCACGCCGAGATCGGCTCGAGTCCACCCAAATCACATATTTGGGACTGCTCAGGGTTCATTCCTGAGTACGCCCAGGATTTCGCTCCTGGGTACGCCAGAGCTACACGCTCGGAGTGCCACGAACCACTCGTCCGGGAAATCTGATGTGCAGAAGTGAGACAAGACACCTTGATATAGAAGAAGAGGTAAAGAAGCTAAAGAGTATGGTCCAGACTTGCCCAAAATTGGAAAAGCATGTCCATACCAGAGTTCTACTCCATGCCTCTAGTCCAGGCACTAGGCTCTAAACCTTATGGTACTGCACCCACATCCTATATTTTCTATCCTAGGTTGAGCTGGAATCTAACCATCTACTCACAAAAGACAACCACACCGATCCTATGACAACAACGCGTTTCCCCGCACTTTCTCGAAAGAAGAACTAACTTAAAGATGGTTCTACGTTAGCAGGAATGTCACTTTTAAGAAGAGGTAAGCTTTTCAACATAATATATATCTTTTTGAAAGAGGGCGGTTTGGAATCGAAATTGAAATGAGGGCAAGGATTAATAAAATAGTTAGTGCAATATAGCAAGCAAGAAGGACATACTTAAGGTATTGCTACAGTTTCTATTTTATTAGCGTGGCCCGATCTTATTGCTCTGATACCACCTGTGACGCCCCGTGTCATTACCCCTAGGGTAATCACACTTAGGCATACGGATTACTATTCGTCTGCCCGGTAGAACACCGCTCCGACGAATAGCAAGCCATTTTATCAGAGTTGCGCAGTGAACAATAAAATAGAAATGTACATCTTTATTACGATGAGTAGCCACATAAGACTAGGGTTCTTAATAAAGCTATTACACGATACAAATGGGAGCTTCTCGCCTGAGTCTCGCTCTCAAACTACCGCCTCCTACTCGTCCCACGAGTCAAAGATGGCTTCCATCTCGCTCGAGTCCTCGCCATCGGTGCCTTCTCCTCCTGCCATTGCATTGGTACTGCAATTCCTTCGTCCCACTCGGGATAGCTCCCGTGGGACTAGGATCTAACAAAGGAGAATACTAACAAGGTTGAGTATGTAAGTACTCAAAGAAGCATTAATAGCAAACAATGCATTTGCATGACTGATCTCTGGTCTTTATCACAAATTCTAAAATCATCTCATTCTAAAATAAACCATTAAAACATTAAGTTGCAATTTTAATTAGAAAATACTACTAGTCACTCGGAAGAAGAAAGACCCCAGATGGTTCCGTAGACTCCAATCCAGAGATCGGCATGAATTCATGATTTGTATAGCATCACAGCGAGCTTGCGCCACTTTACCCATAACTATTCGAGCTCTCGTGAACTGGGTCCATCGCATTTCCTTTGATGCGACTTGAGTTCGAATACGATCGTTTCCGGTTACGTGATTAAGTCTCCACCCATTGTTTTCCGTCGGTGTCTGGCGCACTCCATCCTCCACCGAGTTCCAACAATGTTGGTTGGGGCGGCTATCCTCCGAGCCCAACACTCCACCTTGGACCGCTATCCTCCGTGTCCAACATTCCCGTTATGGAGAACGTAATTACGTAAGCAGTAGCATTTTACGCCTCACCAAACGGGAAATGGTTGTGCATCGAATTTACATCCGACCGAGTAAGAGTTTTGTTAGTCCTTATATTATAGCTGTAGGTAAAGGGTCCCACCTCTTATCATCATCATCATCATCATCATCATCATCATCATCATCATCATCATCATCATCTCTTTTCTCAACCAAGGCCCCCTTTACCCACATAGTAATTCTCATCTCATCTCATCTCAGTTTTCTTATCTTTCTCATCATCTCAATCCAATTTGATTTTGAGAAATAGTTTTGATGCAGTACATATATGATAGAGCAATATACGGTTTACATTTAAATTAGCTATATTGATGTTCAAGAGGATCGCTTGCCTTTAGAGTTTTTGGAAAGGTCGACGATGACGAATCTCTTATCAGCTTCTCCTGTCGGCTGGAGCTCGTCCTCTGAAGCAAAGCGGTAGCACGAATAATATATAAATAAATACTTAGTTAAGTTTTGGTGATAGTAGATGAATAAAATGCTAATACGACTCCTACGTTAGCCAATTTTTAATTTAACAAAACTTTTTGAACTGACCCAGTTAGCACTCTTCCGCTAAAAATCGTTCTAGGGTTAAACTCGATCTATTGCATACCACCGCCGAACTCACGTTCTAGACTCAAAACCAAACAACTAATTCTAACCCTAATCTCTACTCCTAACCCTGATCTAACCCTAACTCACCTACTCGGCTAAATACTTCTAACTCTAAACTAACCCCTTTCTTAATCACTCCCTAACTTAACCCCCTTCCCTAATCTAACCTATTCGGCTAATTCCCCCTCCCTCCTAATCTAACCCCTAACCCTAATTACTAATCCTAACCCTAACCCTTCTCTCTCTTTCTCACTCTCTCTCCCTCTTCTCACGCCCGACTCTCCTCGGCGCCGACGCCTCTCATCCTCACCCTCTCCTCTCTCGCACCCGACGCCTCTCCCCCACTCTCTCTCGCGCCTCTCGCTCTCCGCCGACTCTCCCTTCCCCTCTCTCGCCTTCCCCCGCCTCGGGAACCTCCGCCGCCATCGCCTCCCGCCGCTACCGCCTCCGGCCCCTCGGGCGCAGCTCCCTCGACCGGCTCCACCCCGGGGCCTCCTGCTCCTCGACCCATGGCTTCAGCCACCACCACTGTCGCCTTCGGCTCCGCGTCTCCTCTCTCATGGCGCGCGGCCAAGGCCAGCCTCCTCTGGGTCCTCTGCATGCTCTCCTCCCCCTCGGCTGGCTTGGTGCTTTGGCGCCGCCGCCGACTCGCCCTACTCCGGTGCTGCGGCTGGGCCGGCTCGGCTCGGTCTCCCTTCCATCGGCCGCCATGGCTCCCAGGTAAAGCCCGGCCCTGTCTACTGGAACCCTAGGTAATCCACTCCCTCCTAACCCTATTGCTCTGTGATGAAGATGAACTGAGAGCTATTTGATGCTACTGAGATATGGTGAAATGATGATATGCGGGCGATGTGCATGATGATGGGTACTGGGGTTACCTCCTACTGGGATTTGGGGGTTTGGGAAGAAGAGGGTGGCGATCTTGGATTTGTCTTTGGTGCTCTCCTCAGTTCCTGGCTCCGGCTTCCTCGATTGCAAGTGCCGATCTTTGGGTTGGGTGGGGTTCCTCTCTTCTTGCACTGGGCTCCTCCTCTGCCTCACAGGCTGCTGCTTTCTTTCTTCTACCAACCTCCTTCGGTTCCTGCCTCTGCTGGTTGTGGAATGGATTGGAATGGAGGACTTGTGTTGGCTTGGCTTGTGGTTGTGTTGCTGTCTTTGTGATGCTTTGCTTGCTTTGTGTATCTGGGAAGGAGAATGGCCCGGGGAGGAATGCATATGGTCTTGGCTTTGGCTTTGGTGTGTTATCTTCTTTGGGGAGATGAATCAGGGTTTGTTGTTGGGGATGCACTTGAGCTTCTTTGGTGGCTATCTTGGGAGATGAGCTCTGGGGAAATGTATTTGTCTTTGGGGATGTCTTTCTCTTCTGGTCGTGGTTGCTTTGGGGAGATGTATTCTTTGGTTTCTTGGCTTGTGTGGCTTGGCCGAGGGGTCAGACCGGTATTGTTGCCGGGTTTGGGCTCGGCCAGGGGAGCTGCACTTCGGTGCTGCTGGTCTCCTGTGCGTGATATTTTGAGGCTTGAAAAATGGTTCTTTGCACCTTGTGAAGTTTGGTGAGGTGTGGTTACTGGGTATGTGAGGGTTTGCATTTGTGGTTTGGCAAATGCAAATAGTGGGTGTTTGGTTCGATAATGCGGATGATGAGACCCACGAAGTGGCGGTGTCGAAGGATCTTGGGTGGTCGGATATCTTGGCGATCAAGGGCCGACTAACTCCGGTTGGTCTGGGGATCTTGATTGCCAAGGGACCGACTATTCAGGGTACTCCGGATACTCTACTGCACTTCGGGAAATCTGACGGCCACTTTCTACGCTTTAACTTTTACGGCTCACAAGGATACTCTTAATTACGATTACTAACTAATTGCTGCTTTTCTTGCGAGCGAGGAAAACGGGTTGCGAGGTGGCTCTACGGGCAAGCTCTCAAAGACAAGGCGACGAGAAAGAATGCTACCACAGAGGACAAGAAGAGAAGAACTAGGGTTTTGGTTACTTGCTGCCAAAAATATTGTAAATGCTTGTAAAACAAATGTTGTAAAATCTTTTTGATGCAATGAAATTAAAATGTTTTATGTTAAGAAATATGCAAATGGTGCGGGTTGTCACACTATCCCTGTAGAATTATTGGATAAAATAGATGAATATTATCATGGGAGTAATTATACTGCTGTTACTGAAAAGCTGAATGTTGGTGTTGTTGTTGGGTTTTGAACTGGATTTACTGAAGTTTGTCCAGGTCCCGTCACGATTGCAGATAGAGAAGCGGAAGAAGCAATGGCGTCAATCATACTGAAGAGCTTCCCTATTCATGCTGTGTGAGATTGCTTTGCTTGTTTTTTACAATGTTTTTGTTCAGTTTTGATGCACCTACAGCAATATGATAAATAAATAAATGCAATCTTTAATGGGTTCATTTAGTTTTGGCGAGGAGAACGGTTGGAGATGTGTGAAGTCTTCTGATTATGTTTGGGTTTTGGACCCCATAGATGGAACAAAAAGCTTTATAACTGGTATTGAACTTTAATCACTGTATGGGTAGGCAGACTAATTTGAACCTAATTTTCGTCGTTCGTAGGCAAGCCTTTGTTTGGTACACTTATTGTTCACCTTATATTTCTTGCTCATATCCAGCTGTCTTTGTTTTCCTTATATTTCTTCATTTTTGTTCACCACTACATGAACAAAACTGTAATGAATACCATGCTATCATGTAAAATTATATGTACTCAATGATTTTGCCATATTCTATTGATACTGTCAACAATGAACTACCTTTACATGATATTTTGATGCAATTTCTAAAATATTAGTTATTTTAATTATGGCACATCATATTCATATTAATTCTCTTTCTGGACATGTTGGTATACATGTTTATATTTCCTTGGCATTTGTTAGCCTTGACTTTTGTTCTTCCTTTCTTTAGGTTATTGGCATTACTGATCAATCGATCTTGAGAGAAAGATGGGTTGGGGTGGATGGGAAGAAAACAACCTTAGATGGACAAGAAATATATGTTCGCCCTTGCAATGTACTTGCACAAGCTTACTTGTATGTATATTATGGCATCATACATGACATTACAGGCCTGAATTATGACTTCCTGTGTAAATGTTGTGCATGTGTCAGATATACAACAAGTCCATATCCCTTTGAAGGAGATGTCGAAGATGCATTTATTCGTGTACGAAATAAGGTATGGACCATTGAATTGTTACTATATCTATGGTGACAAAACTTGCTGCAATCATCAATGTTACACGTTTGCTATTTTACTCATTTCTGATGCAAGGTGAAAGTCCCACGATATGGTTGTGACTTGTGATTGATATGCTTATGCTCTCCTGGCTTCTAGTTATGTAAATCTTCCTGTTGAATCCGGGTTGAAGGTATAACTCTATCAGGGATGTGCATTTCATTATTTGGGAAATGATGTTTGCTTTATTTCTGTAATGCTTGAAATGAACCAAACTCGAGCAAGCTGAATCAGTTTTGAGCTTGAGTTGATTTGTATTTAAGTTGGGTTCATTTTGTCAGTGTCTTGCTTTAAGAGCAGTATCCTTTTGAATTCATTGGATCAATGGAAGTTATTTACTGTGAGAATTCATTCTGTTCTGTAGCCATACGATTTTCTCTCGTTGGTACCGGTGATTGAAGGGAGCTGGAGGGTCAATAACCGATTGGAAAGGGGACAAACTCCATTTGGCCGGTCTCCCCGGAATCATGGCCTACAAGTATAACTTTCAGTGTTTTCATTAAGATTCAGCAAATTTTATCTCCAAATTCTTTCTATTTTGCACCCCTCACACACAGGAAACCGCAACCCTATGAACATCAATCTTATTTTCATTGAGACAACTGATCTGTATGCCAATACGCATTATGATGAAAACTAGCACTTTTGCCATGTCACTATGTCAGTCGTGTACTTTGCTGCTTTTCATTACCAAAAACCCAATGCTTCTGATAGTGTACCCTCTCTTTTTTACAGGTTTCAACGTGGAGATGCTCGTGCCCATTTAGAAAATTGCAGCTTCTATTCATGTGTCCAATAAATTCTAATATGCAATTGTACGCTTGTCCAGTCGGTAAGCGAGTTGCTCACATTGCACCTTTCGACACACTAATAATAATCCATGCCGTGTGTGTTATTCAGCAAAGTTGAATGATGCGCTCCAATCGATGCGAGCGGATAAGTTCATCAACAATAGTGTATTTATTATTGTTTTTTAGTTATATTATGTTAATAAAATTTTACATAGAGAAAAGAGAAAGGGAGAGATGGTGTACATATCGTCTCTTTCTAAAGAGATGATCGTGCACGCAAAATAAGACATGATAATACGAAATAAGACATGCTATATTAATCTACTCAAGTTGACATATGAGTCTGTTTCAAAAAAATATAAAATATAAATATTGGAGAGTGTGCTAGAGATTATATATTGTAGATGTTGTCTCTAAAAATAATATAACATATGTTAGAGATAAAATTATCTCTAACTATTGAAGATGCCCTAATCGATATGTGATTCTGCCTTATGAGCAGTGTCACATTCTAAAAGAAAAGGGAAATGTAGAAGACTAAATGATGAACAGTTCTCTGCATTACATTAGGATTATTTCCTAACCGTTAGATTCGGTATCCTACACTATCCTCTATGTTAGAGGACTAAATGTGTTTCGACACAACGCTATAGTATCTGTGCTAAGTAAAATTCTGGCTATGCTAACGTATGCTACGTTATTTTTAAAGACAACATCTCTAATATATAGTTTTTAACACACTCTTCAATATTTATATTTTATAATTTTTCTTTGAAACGTGCCCACATGTCTACTAGAGTAGATTAATGTATCCTATCTTGTTTCGCGTGTACGACAGTCTCTTCAGGAAAAAACGACATGTGCTTTCTCTCATCCCCTCTCCTCTACGTAAGATTTTATTGACATGACATAGTTAAGAGACGATAATAAATATACTATTGGAGACACCCTTAAAAATTAGATACATGTATTATTCACTGTAGCAGAATGTTTTTATGTGGGCGCAGTTCCCGGTTCCAAGTAAAATGTATACGAGCAAAATCTCATTCAAAAAAAAAAAAGAAAAGGCCCCGGGAGTGAGAGTTAACGAAACAGAGTCCCAGTCTGAATCCCTATCCCAACCCAACCCCGATGGTTCCAGGAATCGCCCCCAATCCGGCGGCGCCGATGGCCGCACAGCCGAAGCCGCGGCACATGTTCGTGCTCGGCATCGGGTTCGTCGGCCGCTACGTCTCGGAGCGCCTCCTCTCTCAGGGATGGTGAGTCAGCCGGCCGTCGCTTCCAACCCCCACCCCCGCCCCCTTCCTTGCTCCTCCGTTCCACCGCTTCTCATCGAGGGGTATCGATGCGAACCAAAACCACCCCGCTCCATCTCCAGTTTCCAAGTCCCACCTCCGTGGTGGACTTACCTTATACCATGATCGACGCTGCTGTTGCCATCTGGTCCTCCCGACTCCCGAGTCCTGATTTTGTGACTGGGTGAATGATGCAGGCGGGTGTCTGGGACGTGCACCAGTGCTGCCAAGAAGATGGAGCTCGAGATGCTGGGCGTGAATGCGTTCGTCTTCGATACCAGAAGGAGCAGGTACGGGTTCTTGCTGGTGTTCTTGTTCTTCTTCCTTCAAGGATTGTTGCACAATATACTAGTTGCCAAGCTTCAGCCGTAGCCCAGTAGTCAGAAGCATAGATGAATTTGATGCACTAGGGTGGATTTTATGTATCCTGGATTGAATTATGTGAACTAGCTACTTAACTAGAGTGGAGATACTCTAATTGCTAACAAGATGCTCAACCCACCACCAGCAACAAGTAGCCAAGTAGCAATACCACTGCGTGCAAAGAACATAGGGGCAAAATCCCGTAGCATTGCTTTGTGACAGCTGAACCAGCGAAACAAGCACCTGTTTTTCTTTAAACATTAACTTTCTTTTTGTAAAATTGCAACTCATATTGCCTAAGCACATGAGCCAAAATGTTTGCTAAGAACTGCGGTAATGTCCATCTTTTTGTAACTAATTGCTTGCACTAAACATCCTTTTATATAATGCAATACTTTTGATATAGCAGATTGGCTAATTATTCAAGGAAGGTCATTTGCGTACCATTAAACTTTTGTATCAGACTCCATTCTCTTGTAAATTTCATGATGATGCTTGTGTTCTGATGTCTACCATCCCTCATTGTTGTCCGGCCTGTGTTGCCCTATGCACTCTTGCTCCTGTGTGTGGGTGCGGTGATTTTTGTGTTCCTATACACGAATCCTTATGTTTTTGAATGAATTTTTATGTGATTACCTATGACTATGTCAATTCCAGTCTGGCAAATCTTCATACTTTGCAAGATGCAACTCATTTGCTCATCTCCATTCCACCCATCCCTGGAATTGGTGATCCTGTACGTTGTCAATTATTCATTGCTCAAGTCAGTTGGATTGACTTGAATGCTATCTGAATTTAACTTCGTGGTTATTTGCATCTAATACCTTCTGCAGTTGCTTTCTTCACCTGCTGACCTGCAAAGAACACTGAATGATGGTAATCTTCAATGGTTATGTTACCTTTCTTCAACAAGTAAGTTCACATATTGTATGTACCTCTAGTATGAATTTCTGCTCTTTGTTTGTAGCATCATCTTGTATGTTAGTTATCGGCAAATCTATGGTGCGCCTAGGCGCGCTATAGTCTTACTGCACGCCGGTTTTCATTGGTCTGATCAAGCGAAGCTGCATTGCACACACGTTCTTCTGTGGTCCGCATGAGACTGCACTCTGTGCTCCCCTATGGCTGCACCATGTCCATTGTTGCCATCTCATGCACCCAGTCCAGCCATCTGTGCTACTCGCATAGGGGAACACGCCAAGATGAAAAAACAGGAGGCATAATCATTGCTATTGGGATTAATCAGTAATAATCATTGCTATTGGGATTAATCAGTAATCACATCACATAAGTGCAGCCCTAGCAAACGAACTAACCATCCACTGCTGCTTAATAACGCTTGGCTGCATGATTTACTAGAACTCAACTTAGAGAGCACAATATAGCACACTTCGCATGAGTTGCTTTCCTTACTTTAGGCCTTTGCTGTGAAATTCCTACATTTCAAACAGGTCTTTGCTGTCCGTTTGGGGATTATAGATGGAGAGTGGTGAGGATGGGGAACATTGGCAACTTATTGTTATGGGCCATATGAAAACTTACAGAACTTCTGGGTGGTAATCTGTTAAAACTTAAAATTGTAGACGGTATCGTAGGTGTAAATGATGGTGGTGCCTTTTTTTTCAAATTCACAAAAAACAGATGATTAATATTTGAACTTAGGCTGGTAATTTGCTCAAACTGCTGATGGTAACTTAGGGTCCAACTGATAATAATTTTTGAACCTTTTCAAATTAGAAAATTATGGTTATTTTGAACTTTGGTTGATAATTTGTCAAAACTGTAAATGGTCACTCTGGGTCCAACTGATGGTAAAATTTTGAAATTTTTACAAATTCACAAAATGATGATTATTTAGAACTTAGGGTGATAATTTGTTAAAATTGTAGATGGCAACTTAGAGTCTAACATGATGGTAATTTTTGACTTTTTACAAACTCAAACTGATGGTAATTCGACTTAGTGTGGTAATTTGTTGAAACTATTGATGGTAACTTAAGGTCCAACTGATGGCAATTTTTGAGCTTTTACAGACTCACAAACTGATAGTATTATTCGACTTAGCGTGGTAATTTGTTAAAACCATAGGTGGTAACTTAAGGTCCCAACTGATGGTAATGCTTGAATGTTTACAAATTGGTCATAATATTCGACTAAGAGTGGTAATATTTGTTTAAACTGCACATGCTATTTAGGGTCCTACTGATGGTATTTTTTGAACTTTTACAAACCCACGAACTAATTGTAATATTCGACTTTGGGTGGTAAGTTTTTAAAACTGGAGATGGTAACTCGGTGCCCAATTGATGGTTATTTGTAAACTTTTACAAATTGATGGTGATATTAGACCTAGGGTAGTAATTTGTTAAACTACAGATGGTTACTTGGGGGTGCAAGTGATGGTAATCTTTGAACTCACCACTCATAATTTTTGTTGTTGTGTGAAGTGCATTTTAATTTTCTCATAGTGGATGTCAATATCCCGGTGATTCATAATGTAGAAAGCAATGGCATTGTTTTCTTTTTTTTCTTCTTTATGGTTTCTAGAACTCCATTTCATTTTGGCTGTTGTAATGATGGAGAGAATAAGTTTACAGATGCTTTTTTTTTCTGTTCATTGTCAAGGGTAATGAGTAGCTGTTATTATGTGTGTTTTGTCGGGGGAATTAATAGCATGGGTGTCAGGTTTTCAAAACCGGCAAGGATGTAGTCGCGAGTAGCATCGACACCTTGATGCGCACCTAGGCGTGCGGTAGTCGCTCCCGTTAGTTTTGGGTGAAATTGATTGCCAACATTTCAAAATTTGCCAGTGCACCGAATTATTTAACATGGAGTAGTTAAATGAACTAGTATTGATGGTTTACACTTTTACTTAAGTATTCCGTTATGCTATGAATATGCTAAGAGCTGCAACTTGTTACAGACTGCTGCTTCCTTACTTTTCTTGTGCAATTACTGTAAGCTGCAACGTGTTACAGACAGCTTTGTCCTTACTTTTCTCGTGCAATTATTGTAAATTCACACTGCCAATATTACATTAGCCAGTGACTATGAAACAGGTTGGCAACAGTGTTAAGGTGCATTAATACACATTTAGTGCCTATAGTTGCATTCGAGGACCCTTACGCGATTTACACACTGCAGCCCTGTAGATACACTAGAATATCTATTTCTTTACACTTGTCAAGTACGTTAGCTTCCACTTTTCAGGTTAGCTTGGTAAAGAACATCTCAAGACAACGTGTAAACAAACCGAGAAAGAATTTCTCCCATACAACTACCTTGTAATTCCTTTTTTTTCAGGTGTATACGGTGATTGTGGTGGTGCATGGGTTGATGAGGAGTAAGAGACTGAGTAGTATTGTGTATATGTGTTTTTGGAATACGTTTTTTTACAGAAAGCTGAAGAAACTGCTCTACATGCAGTCATACAGTGAACCCAAAGAGCGAGTCTGCCAAGTTAAGATATGCTGCCGAAAAAGGATGGTTGAATCTTATAGACGAGCTGGATCTGTCAGCCTTTATATTTCGTTTGGGTGGGATATATGGGCCTGGAAGAAGGTTTTAGTCTTCTAATACTTCAACCCGTTTGACTATTTTTTAATTTCTAATCAAATAATTAAGTGAATCCAGAAATGCAAGATTTGGCAACGGACATTCTGATTACACGATATGAAACTTTCTGAAAAATGAAAGGTTTACAACATTTTATCATGATCAATTTCTACCTTCTGAAAGAAATGACCAAACAATGTAATGGATGAACGACAGGAAAATTTATTCATTGGAGACGTTGCAGTCCCCCTGATATTTGTTTTCTGAAAACACCAGTATGGTGAATCATCTTTGACCCCTATTGCATTGATCATTGTTGATTGCTGCAGTGCTCTGGACACCATAGCTAAGAGCAAATCTTTGTCACAAGGACAAAAATTGAGGGAGTCCAAGCAGTACACCGCACGAATCCATGTGGCTGACATCTATCAGGCTATCCTGGCTAGCATGAGCTTCAGCTGTGCAAGGTTTCTGTTCTCATGCCTGCACAACCACTTCAGTTCTTTGCAATTGCTTCAGCCTTGAAGCGTATTTTCAAACTCCATTTCAAACCGTGTTACATTGCATGGCTCAAAAGCGAGACTGCACCACCAAGAAATTTTTTTCCGAGACCCACTGAAATTGGAGATACCTTTGGAGGCTGATAATTGATTTCCAATTTCCTTTCCAGGAAAACATACAATGTGGTGGATGATGACCCTGCCCCAAGAGCCGAGGTTTTCGCATTTGCTCGGAGCTTGATAGAGGGAAGATATCCTGATTTAACAACAGATTCCGCAGGATCAAACAGTCAGGATAGAATTATAACCGCCGAGAAACGGGTCTCTAATGCTCGGTTGAAACAGGAACTTGGCATTAGGCTTCTTCACCCGTCCTATAGATCAGGGCTGCAGAGTATTTTTTATTCTTGGCTAGCCGAGTCTACTCTTCCGAAAGGAATGTGTGATGTTTAGCGAATTTTTGGTGCACTGTTGCCGCACGGCTGCCGTGTGCAGCAGCGCTCTCCGTCCGCTACCGCACGGCCATCGTGTGGCAACGCCGCCACTGCCGCCACGTCCCCCTCCCTGCTCGCCTCGCCGCCATGTTAACCCGTTGCCGTATCATCACTGTGCGGCAATGCTTCACACACCGCCACGTATCGTAGGTTATGGTTAGTTAGGGTTTAGTCGGTTTCTGAAATTAGGATTTCGTGTTTGTTTGTATGAATTTTTAAATACAGCAAACAAGTTCTAAAAATTATGAAATTTTATATGGAGTCTCTGACATATTGTACTTTCTTGTATAAATTTTTCATAATTTTATTCTTTTAGAAGTTTTCTAAATAAAATTTCTAAGGAAATTAATCTTCCAACCATTTTCAAAAAAACATTCAGCAACACTAGCAGGAGGAGATTGACAAATCTTGTAAAGCTTGTCAAATTGTACCTTCAAAGGACAATCACCAATCCACATATCTGTCCAAAATGAAATGTTGCAACCATTCCCAATCTAAAGTCTAATACCCTTGTAAAATAAATGTTTCACTTTCTGTAGACTTTTTCAAAATTGAAAACCTTTCAAAGGAAGAGCATCTCTAAAACAACCTGCGGGGAAGTACTTGGCCTTTATGACTTTGAACCAAAGTTCATTTTTAGCTGTATGAATCTTCCAAATCCATTTAAATAACAAATAATCATTCATAACTCTTGTGTTTATAACCTCTAGATCTTCAAAATCTTTAGGCCTACAAACAGCTCCTCAATTCACCATATGATACTTAAATTTATCACTAGCCCCTCTTCAGAAATGTTAATGTTGACTTTCCCCTTTGACTGAACTCATAACCATCTGAATCCACTGCTAAGAGAAACCCTTCCTCACCATCACTTCCTCCAGAAAACTCCAATGAATCTTGTCATAGTCCTTTTCAAAATCAATTTTCAGGATCACCTTTTTTTCTTTGAATGCTTAACCTCATAAACAATCTCATGGAGAGCCACTACCACATCTAACATGTTTCTACCTTTGATAAAAGCAGACTGACATTCATTGATGAGTCTATCCACAATACCTCTCAATCTATTAGCTAAAATCTTTGTCAGAATTTTAAAACTCGCATTCAGCAAGCAGATAGGTCTGAACTGTTTAATAGTATTAGCTTATTTAAGTTTGGGAATTAGAGTAATAACTCCAAAGTTCAATCTTCAAAATTGGAAGGTAACTCTTTGATGACTTTCCAAACTTCCTCTTTAGTAAAATTTTGAACCAAAAACTCATTATCTGCTGCAGAAATTATATGCCTTCGGCTCTAGATTTCCTGAGATAAACTCACCCCTTGAATCACTTCAAAACCAAAAAGACTTTTATAGAAACCATAAATGTGATCTCTGATATCAACTTTGTCTTTAATGGTAACCCCTTTGTGGTCCAAACTAAAGATATAATTCTTTCTCCTTCTCCCATTAGCGCAATTATGAAAAAAGGCAATATTATCACCCCCTTGAATGATTCAATTCACATTACCCCTCTGATGCCAATGTTTCTCTTCCACCTCATAAACTAACTCCATTTTATATTCCAAATGATATCTCTGCATCCACCCTTCATCACTTAACCTTCTCCTCTCTCGCAGAATATCCAAAACTTTGATCTGCTCCAAAGCACTCTTCTTTTTCCCTTTTATAGTCCCCATTCACATTAGCACCCCAACCTTTTAGAAAACCTCTCAGAGTTGCAATGCAACCATTCCATCTGTCCAGGGAATAAGTATTTCAGAGGCTTTACTATTAAACTCAATCCATTTATTCTTGACCGCGTCTTTAAAGTTCTCCTGAAAAATCCATTTCTTCTCAAAGAAAAAACATCCTTTCTTCACAATTTCCCCCTCCCCAGAATAAATCAAAATAGGATTATGGTCAGAACCCATTATGACCAGACTTTCCACATGACAAAAGGGAAACTTAGCTTCACAATCAGTGGACACTAAAACCCTATCAAGATTCACCATAATGGGACACTTTTGTTTATTAGTCCAAGTGAATTTAGCACCCCTTTTTATCTCAAAAAATTTGTTGTCAGAAATAAAGTTATTAAAAAGATTCATGAGGTTTAGATTCAAGTTAGTAGAGCTTTTGTCCGCCGTTCCCCTCATCAAGTTAAAATCCCCTAAAACCAAAGGAAGATCAGCATTTTTGCATTTCTTATCTAACTCCTCTAAGAAAGCATGGACCAGATCATGATGAGCAGGACCATACACTACTATCATCTCCCATCTGATATTAGACATTTCATTCCTTACCACCATACTCACAAAATATTTTTCTGCATCACATTCCTCCACCTCCAAAAAAATCTTACTTCATCCCTAACAAAATACCTCCAAAATGGCTTCGAGTTGGAATCCCATGTCATTTAAAAAGGAATCACCAACCAAACTCTTGAGCTCTCCTCTCAGAAAAATCCTTCTTGATAGTTTCCTGCACTCCTACAGTATCAACCATCTCTGAACTAATAAGCTCTTTAAGGGCATCTCCAATGGTGTATTTATTATCGTCTCTTAACTATGCCACGTTAACAAAATTCTACGTGGAGGAGAGAGGGGGAGGAGAAAGAGCGCATATCGTCTCTTCCTGAAGAGACTGTCGTGCACGCGAAACAAGATATGATATATTAATCTACTCTAGTTGACATGTAGCCCCGTTTCAAAGAAAAATTATAAAATATAAATGTTAGAGATTGTGCTAGAGACTATTTATTGGAGATGTTGTCTCTAAAGATGATATAGCATATAATAAAAACAATGCTATCTCTAACTATTGGAGATACTCTGAGTTGTGTTCTCCTTACAGCTCTCCTCAAACCTCTTATATTCCAGAAAGTGACTCATGATTTAGAACTGGTAACAACCCCCCCCCCCCTCCCCGCGCTTATTGTTCACTCTCTTGTTCAATTTGAAGCCTGTACGCACGGTGCACTTCATATTGTAAAACAAAGGAAGTATAATTATTAATGCACCTACACAGGTTACTTGTGGTCGCATAACTCATTAGTTTACATGCGGTAATATGCGTATGGCTTGTGCATATCAAAAGTAGCTGACCAAATAGCCAATATTTTATAGTCTAGCAAATATCAAAAGAAAAAAAAAAAACAATACCCGGTTCCCGAGTGCGAAACAAAAAAAACGACCAAACAGTACTTTGCAAACTCAACTCTAAATGCAAACCAGCGCTTCCTGACGAAACATTGATCTTTATTGTGTTTCTAATTATCAGCGGACAATATATACACTCGAATTGTTGGTTAATATTCCCTTCCTTGAGTAGATATCGTTTTAGAATGTGTGCAATCAAACTTTTGAAGTTTGATCACTGATACACACAAAGCTATTTAGATTCGTTACGTTACATGTAATTAGTGGTTTTTTATCATCAAAAGTATTTCCATGTCATTGTATTTTCACTAAATTTTACTAGCATGTATAATTTAAAAAGTACTAGAAGTAAAATGTATATATTGAAGACCGAGCTAATATTCAAAACGACAAGTAAAAAAAATGATGTAGTAGCGTATACTAAGGGCGTCCCTAATAGTGTCATGTCAGCCGCCGATTAGCTCTTCCATATCAGCAACGCCCTAGGTGGAAGAGAGAGAAGGGAAGTTGTCGTCCCCTCATGCAACGAGCACTACACGCGAATGGAGACCAAAGCGACGAGCGAAAACGCTGATGGAGCGACGGCATCCACTCCCATGTGGTTTGTGGGGCCCGCTGGAGTGAAGATGCTGGCTGAGAACGAGACGACGACGACCTCCACACCTGGCGGCGACATCAACCGCGATGACGACGATCTCCCGGCGCGCCGACTGCAGTGAGGCATATCCGACCGCCAAAATGGCGCCGACGGGCTAGATCCGGGCATCGGTGGGCGGATCTGGCCGAATCCAGATGCTTCGCCGTGGTGGCCTCGGAGTCTGGCAGCGGAGACCGTTTGGGGCGTCGGTGGAGGAGAAACGGTGGTGGTGTCGATCGAGTGTGAGGGAGAGAAAGGGTGTTGGTGGGGGATGGGAGGGGGAGAGGGTGTCGGTGGGGAGAGGAGGTTGGAGGGGAGGGAGTTTATTTAAAAAATGATATTGTTGAGTGTGTTGGATGAGTTGTCTCTAGTGTTGTATTTAGCTGAGGTGGAGATGTTAGAGATAATCTAAAAGACATACTATTAAACATGCCATGCCCTAACGGTTAAGCATCTTCTACTTTTTAAATGTAATAATGGAGGGGAGACATCTTCGTCACAATTCATTAATACGGCATGAGGCATCCAAAACGGGAGCGTAATTAATGGTCTGCGTTTAGTGCAAATTCGTAATTTGGTTTAACCATATATACAAACTCCAAAAATTAATAAAATAAACCATTTATATGTACCCACTCTATTATCCCCAGACTGAACGCCATTGTGGGGAAGACCCTGAAATTCGATCCCCCCAGTTAACAAATTAAAGGCCAAAAATAAAATTGTTTATCTGCTAGCTTAGGTATAAGGTGTTAGCTGGTCCGTTTCAGTCGCATTGCAATGGCGACTTAATGAGATTGATAGGTTCAGCAGAACGATATGCATGAACATCTATCATTCGATACAGCGTTTCAAGTGGCTGTTCGATCAGTCCATAACTGTAAGGATGTGATTGGAATTGGATCTAGAGTTGTCATGTAAGCTGTTAGTTGGCAAAGTAATTAGAGGTTCGAGAGTACGTACGTAGCAAGAAACTTAAGAGTTTGCTTGGCGATAATGCAACCTAATCCAGGACGATAAGTAGCTGAAATTTTGCTGGAATTAGGTAGATCCAATCGATCTATGCTAGCTGCATTCATTTGGCATGCAAATAGCCAAAATAATGTCACAACCGTCACCACCATCAACCACGTCTATCCAGTTTTAATTGCGTTGCTGTCACGTGTTAAATGGAGGGAAACGAGAAGAGTCTATGTATTATGCATTTGAACGGTTTTTCCCAGATTTTTTTTATGTTAAGCGCTTCCTGATCCTGGTGACAAGTGAGCACCAAGTCTTCAATCTCTCTCTCTCTCTCTCTCTCTCTCTCTCACACACACACACACACACACACACACACACACACACATATATATATATATATATATATATATATATATATATATATATATATATATATGTGTGTGTGTGTGTGTGTGTGTGTGTGTGTGTGAGACACCTCTTCTATATAAAAGTAATTTTATATATGTACACACAGGCAAATTCGTGGTAAAACATTTTTGAGAAAGCTTAGCAATTGGTCTGGTCAAATAGAATTAGGATAGCATTGTAGATCAATATCAGGACATGGGGTGAATACAATTTATCCGAAAATAACCTTCTGGAGTGTCACAAAAGACCTTGGTCAATCGCAACAGTTCACTTACCAGGGCAAGTGAGATAGCTGTAGTACTAAGCATGTGTAGGGGATACGCACGTGCTTACGTGTGTGGGTGCTACGAGTGTGGTGTGTTGCTAACCGTGAGTGTTCTTCTGTCTTGTACTTAAAAAAATAAAATTAAAATAGGATATATATGCCCACTGTAGAAATATATTAGATATGTTTGCAAGCTTAAATAAATACCATATTTGTGTTCAGTGTTTGCGTCTGCTACCATCGCTTTCCGCTGCCTCCACCACCACTCTAGTATGCTAATGTGGATGTCTCGGGCGATGGCTGTGGCCGAGAAAATTCAGATTTATTTCTTTTATGTTTGGCAAGCGTCCATTTCCCGAGTGCCCGAAACACTCGGGAAAGTACCAAAAATACTTAGGATATCGATTCCCAAAGGTCGGCCGTCGGGAAAAAACACTCGGGATCGTTTAGTCGGGTAAAAACTGATTTCCTGAGTGTTACACTTGGGAAAAATAACTTTCCCGAGTGTAAATCTAAACACTCGGGAAACATCCAACACTCGAGAAAAATAATTTTCTCGAGTGTAAATCTAAACACTCGGGAAACGTTCAACACTTGGGAGAATAGGTGCCACAACAGGTTTAGCCACCATAACGGAATACTTTTACCAAGTGTTGACACTCGGGAAACACTCGGGAAAGTGGGAAAAGTGACACCGACTCATTACTAGTAGTATAGCACTAAAACACACCATCCGCATCCCGAATTTACTATGTGCTACATCTAAAAAAGTGAAGAACAATCCATCTGCAGGTAGTATAGCAATACAAACTTTGTCGCTTTATCATTAAAAAGAACATATATTTTTAAAACATACGAATGAATTGTTAGTACATACAGGTTGAAACACATATTTTGACAACGTATGAAATGAATTGTTAGCACATACAGGTTTACAAAATGACGATGCTTTCTTTTATCAACAACCAACAAACAAACGATACAAAATCTACACCTCAGAATGTATGCGTCACCTTGTACAAAAAAAAAATAAAAAAAGAATGCAGAAGTCCAATGAACCACCTAGCGATTCAGCTGTTTCCTAGGCATCCGTTGCTCCTCTCTACAGCTGACAAAACCGAAGATCGAAATACTCAAGGTGAAAAAAACATTGAGTATACTATAAACAATCACATAAAGCAAGGTGTCAAGGAAGATAAAAGTGGGCTTGAAGCAAATAAGATAGTTAACTGCCTAACAGGTAACAACTAAGAACTATATATGCGCCTGCAGGAGAACTGCAATATTCATGCTACTTCCAAGCACCATAGATTAATTCATAGCTCAATGGCCACTGATCAGGTTGCCATAAAGATTTACTCATAACTGTCACATAATAACATGTTCAACTGTTTAAACTGGTTGAATCGAAAAGACTACTATGGAACTCAATAACAACGAACTACTTTCTCAAACTATATAGATCTAAGGTTGTCTACAATCCAGCAAACCTATGCCATGAGCCCATGCCAGAATGTGAGATCACTGCAAGTGATTTTTTTTTAAAAAAAATAGCGGTAAGACTGTACAGAAATTTTTTCAGATGTGCCTATGACCGCCTCTTCTGCTGAGGATACCCCGGATTCTGCATCCCCGCCGTCCCTTGATCAGCCTTCCTTCTCAACTGTTGCACAAAAAAGCTTCAATTCAATAATCACAGGCCTTCAACTAGCAGTAGCAGACCTTCAATGAAAGAACGAAAGAAAAGGTACTTGGTGCGGATGAGGCCCACCGGCGCCTCTCTGCATTGGAATATTACAGGATTCAGGCCAGCCATGCCTACTTGCGACGCTGCAGTGAAGGCCGTCATGTTCGCACCAGCAGGTATTCTTGGCATACCAACCATGGGGGGTTGTTGCATTTGTCTTGGAAGGGCTCTCGGTACCACAGACTGACTATCGGGAGGTGCATTCCCTGATGGCTAAGATACAAATACATTGCATTACAATCCCGCAAGCAAATGTGTTGCAACAAATATCCAAGTTCCTTCAAAATCGGACCGAATCAAATCTTGTGATGACATTGAAAATAACAACCAAATCTTGTGATGCCCATAATTTAACTTGTTTAGCCCATTAAAAGCATAGAGCAATGATTTTTGCTACAAGGAACAAATCTAAATCACCTTGAGAATAAGCGCATTCATTACATAAAGCTTCTAAGTAGTCAGGCATTGGAAAATGAGGGCTTAGGTAGAGACAGAGTTGCATTACCGGTTGAGTTGGTTGAAGGCTTGTTGTTCCTTCAAAATCTGTTGTAGTATCAACGGACGAACAGGATATGGCACAATTTTCTCCCCTGGCTGGGATGGTAAAAGCGCACTGACCAGAGAGACATTTTAGGCACAAGGATGAGAACTATCTTCACTTTCTAAAGGAAATGCTATGAACATCTGAGCAGAGGTGTTTCTTAGGAAAGTAAAGGCAGTTAAGACTCTGCTCACACATAACTTACTTTCGTCCAGGCAGTGGGTCCATCCGAAAGTACCTGCGCAAAGAAATGGGTGTATTCAGAAGAGTATATGTATTAAATTGTAATCATGGATAGCACTGCATTAGAATTAGACAGATTTCATCAACTTTTCAGCATGGAAACAAGGCCCATCTTCATTTAAGCTAAGTTCACCACTTAAAACAATATAGGAATTAGAAGAAAGGGTTGCACACCTTTATAATTTTCATGTTGAATATATAATATTCGGAAAGTACAAATATTTATAAGGGTGTCAACTACACTAGATAACCATGAATTCTGATTACAAATGATAGCTTTGTGCCAAACCAGAGAAGAAAGGTACATATTAATACTAATGAAATAAAATAAATTAGATTCGGACAGGAAACCTAAAGTTCAAAAAAGGCCCTGTGTTTCTGTTGAATCTATTCTATAGATGAAGACTTGTTAGTGTTATATGTGAATAAAGAAAATTTGACGGGTTAAATAATCATAGGCATGAATTTCAAAATCATTATAGACTGCTTCAAATAGAGATAGGTATGGCAAAGACATACAGGAGAGGCTAACTAGCTACCTAAAGTCTCTATTGGTGCAAATAAAACTTTTCCATGGTCTAGCAGGTAGCTACAGTATGCACTGGCTACAGAAACATCTTTTGCATGGCCCTAACCTAGATTTAGGCAAACTATTAGAAGTCTAGAACACAGCAGCAAAGAACAGGTTATACACATTCTGGAAACAAACGAAGCATCCAACCATGCAAAAAAAAGGAACAATGCATTGCGGAGCTATTTAGTTATTTACTCATGCTCCAAAGCTTGTGCAGCTGTTATACGCTTTCGAGGATCATACCTGAAACAAGAGGAATACCAGGGTGTAAATCAACACAAGGAGCAAAACAAAAAGCAAGAAATGAGCATCAGCCAATGTTATGTTGAATCTATAACAGGTTAGAGAGCAAGTGACATACTCAAGCATTTTCGAAAGAAGATCAAATGGAGGACTTTTCTGCGGCAAGTGCACAATATTATGAAGACCTGTGTTCTCACTGCAAGGGAGAGATGACTGCCTTAAGGAATGATAAAAAGTAATATTTCAGGTTTCTTAGAGCAGCTCAACAATGTCTGACATACTACTTATGCCGTTGAATGTGCTGCTGGTCGTTTTGCTAGAATGGAAGATTAGCAAGGGTAGACCACTTCTCAACCGTAGGATGACCTTCAGAAGAATTGGATTATTACACTACAAGAGTATATTATCTGAAAAAGAGTATAAAATAAAATAACACCGAAGCAGAAGCGATACATCCATACCTAAGACCTTAAAAATCTTGTCTAGTTGATCAAGATACAAGACATGTGTAAATCAACTGTGAGATAAATAAAATGGCACAAATAGAGGAAAATTTCTACAAAATGTAATGCAAAGATGATATACTGAGAACAAAGACATGCGACCATATCTTTGCTGATTTACTTTGAGGAAGGTTCCACGTAAGAGTGTTATTTACTTGAAACACAATCATCATGTAAAAAGTAGCAATTTCGGTCTAGTGATCTAATCTGATAACAAGATGATTATAGTAACTACTTGAGTGTAAGTGCCCATACTTGAAATGGGTTTGGAGGAGCTTTGGCTTCAACACCTTAGAAACGATGGTTTCGAGTAAGCAATTCAGAAAAAATGCAACCAATCGCCCACATATCTAGAGATGATTTAGGAGATAACTGAATCAATCAAGAAAAAGAGATGGTAAAAAGAATATGCTTTGGATCTCCCTGCAAGGATACCAACAACGCTTGTGTAGTGTTTTGCCCCGAGTAAACAGTTCAGGAGCACGATGACCGCGGGGGAGGACGTTGGTGAGCGGCTAGAGGAGGCACTTCAGCTCGGCGGTGGAGGCGGCGCCATGTGCAAAGCTGGCGCCTCCACGTCCACCCGCCGCCGCCGCTCTCCCGCTTGAGCGTCCTCTGCGCCGCCTCCTCCGCCTGGGCTACAGAGGCTGGTGGCGACGCTCGGCAACAGGGAGCCGGGACACAGAGGCCGGTGGTGGCGCTTGGCGATGAGGAGCCGTGCCATAGGGGCACGGGTGGACCGGAGGCGGCGCAGGCGCAGAGCGCGCGTGGGCTGAGCCGCCGGTAGGGAGGAGGCGCAATGTGGAAAAGCTTCAATCGACCATGAGTAAGAACTCCAGGAGAAAGAGGATGGGGGAGGAGGTGGGGCGCTGGCGCGGGAGGAGGAGGGCGTGGGAACCGGAGAAGGGAATGCAAGATCTAGATCTGGCCAGGGCCGAGGAAGGAGGAGGTCGTCGGGGAGGAGGGAGGCTGGCAAAGGAGGGAGGAGGAGGACGGCGACGCCGTAGGTGACGAGGAGGGAAGATGCCAGGCGCGGGGGGAGGAGAGCTGGGTGCAGGGAGCTGCGGGCGTGCCAGGGCCAAGGGGTGCGCGTAGGCGGCACAGCCGGCGGCAGTAGAGGAGGAGGCAGCGCCGAGCCGGGGAGGCGGCAGCGCTAGGAGGGAGAAGGCACCAGGAGGAGGCGGCGCCATAAAGGAAGTGAAGAGGGATTAGGGGGGAGATTGGGGGGAAGATAGGAATGAGGGGGAGGAGAGTCAAGCGGCGCGGGGCCATGTAGGGTTAGCAGCGCAAAAAAAAAGGCACGGTGAAAAAAAATTACGCGATTTTCTCTCCTGGGTGTTTCTATTATTTACACTCAGGATTATACTTTATTTCCCAAGTGTTATTTAAAACACTCGGAAACTATCTTTCTACCAAGTGCTAACTTTTTGTCCCGAGTGTCCTATTAAACACTCGGGAACCGCTCGAGTGTTTTTATCCAGACACTCGGAAACATATAGACATTCGGGGAATAAACGGTTTCTGGTAATGAAATATTTATGCGGGGTATATCCAACTTATCTCTTAATTAAAAGGGCATAAAAGATAAATAATAATAATAATAATTTTGTGTGTCAATGGTAAGGTACACGTCGAAATCGATTCCGGTGAAAATGCAAGCTTGTCACCGTGTACAGACAGCTACGCATTAATCAAGTGCGGCTTCCCCATTAATTTCCCTACTACGCCTCCCACCGAGCTTGAGTTTGACCCATACCCGTCCCCAACCGTCTCCCATTGAATCCCTCAAATAAACTGGCGCACAACAATATTCTACTCCGACTCTGTCAGTCACGCTACCTCCGTGACTTACTCCTCTCGCTCTCTCTCTCTCCCTCGCCCTCTCCCTCTCCGGCCTATATACTCGCGTCGTCGCCTACTCAAACATTGTTTAATCCCAGATCTCTCTCTCTCTCTCTCTCTCTAGATCATCACGCCATGGAGGATTACATCGTGAGCTGGGTGGTGTCCGGGGTGGCGTTCTGGTCGACGGCGTTCCTGCTGGTGCGGGCGCTGTTCCCGAAGCGCTCTTACGACTTCTGCAACCGCGCCGTCTCCACCATGCACGCCGTCGCCGGCGTCTGCCTCGCCTGCCTCTCCGTGGAGGACTGGTCCTGCCCCGTCTGTCCCCTCGCCGCCCCCTCCTCGCCGCGCCAGGTACGTACGCTGTACGCACACACCCATCATCCGTACGAGAACACCTCGTATATATATATATATATATATACACTAGCCTCCCTTCCGCTTTACAAACAGACTCGTGCGTTTGTCCCGTACGTACGCGCGCGCGCATGTCACGTTCGGCTCTTGACCCGAAACCCGTGCATGTAATGTATGCACGGGTCTCAAACTTTGGATGGTCTCTGGATCAACAACGAGCGAGAGCGGTCTTAAAGTCTTGACCGATGATGATATGTTTCTTGTTTGGGTGGGCCGGATGATTGGACACTGATCTCGATCAGATGAAGGCGCTGGCGGTGACGCTGTCGTACATGATATACGACGCGGCGTGCTGCCACCTCAACGGCGACGTGCGGCTGGACAACACCGTGCACCACCTCGTGAGCATCGTCGGCATCGGCGCCGGCCTCGCCTACCAGAGGGTAAAGGGTTTCTTTGGATTGACTCTGGTGGGTTTTGTTGGGTACTAAATGGCCAAATAAAAATTATTTGTTCTGGCCGGCGTCGTGTTGTGTCTGTGTAGTGTGGGACGGAGATGGTGGCGAGCTTGTTCATCACGGAGATCTCCAGCCCCCTGCTGCACCTCCGGGAGATGCTCAAGGAGTTCGGCATCAAGGACACCGACCTCAACCTCCTCGTCGATGTATCCTCTCTCTCTCTCTCTCTCTCTCTCTCTCTCGATCATGTTCACAGTTAACCATGGCATATGTGTTCTCTTCATGTGTAGATTCTGTTCGCGGTGATCTTCTCGGTGGCACGAATGGTTGGTGGGCCGTACCTCGCCTACGTCACCGTGACGGCTGACAATCCGATTCTCATCAAGGTATATCCATGATGTATCCATTCACCAAACCAACCTTCCTCTCTCCCTCGCCCAAATCTAAACTACCATTTCCCAAATCCCAAGTATTTCCATTTCTACATATATAAGCTTATCCGTTCTCTCCCTCTCTCTCTCCCTCTCTCCTATTTGCAAGGCGATGGCTACGGGCTTGCAGCTGGTGAGCGCCTACTGGTTCTTGAGGATCCTCAGGATGGTCAGGTACAAGCTGGGGAAGAAGAGGCCGGCCAAAGTCGCCGTCAAGTGATACACATATCTTGCTTGCAAAATGCAGGAGATTATTGGGACTCGAGCAGGCGATGCAGCAATAGCATACGTATATGGTGTTACCCGTGTTTGTGCAATTCTTGCTTCTGAAGGACATCATGTAGCATATTGTTTGATTGGAAAGGATGCTTCAATCTTTTTTGTTTTCATAAACAAACGACGTCAAGTTCTGTACAGTAACTTATATCAAAGCCTCCGCGTTAATTATACATATCAGGCTGACGAGTAAACATCAACTAAGAAGAAAAAAAAAATGGACATAAGCCCGCTTCAGGAATATATTGGGGGAATTGACAGCGTCCGTGCGTCCGATGCGGACATCACCCTTCGAACAGTGCAATCCACCAATTGACCACCGCTAGTTGCCTGAGCTCCCGCGCTGCGCGGCCGACCACGATCTCTACCATCGATCGGTAAAAACCTTCACAAACACCACTAGAGCTCCGACGCGGGAACCTCGCCGGCCACATTCGAATTGATCCAGGCTCGCCGAGAGAATAGGCAGGGTCCCAAAGGCTCACCTCCTGACCTCGACAAGCATCCTCCTCCGAGGTTGTTGCATGTATTTCTCGTTTTGTTGTAACATCAAAATTTGTTTGATTGGTATATTTGAACTAGTTTTTAAAAGCTTAGGTAGGCTCTACACCGATGGTTTAATGTAATTTCATTGAGAATATGGAATTTTTCTAATCTTTTTCTTGTCATTGTATTTTTTGTGCATTTTGTTGCACACATTGTCTACGGATGTTGCGCCGGAGCATACGATGAAGAGCTTCCCATCGTACGTTCGGGCGCTAGTTGCTCCCATATATTAGACATGTTTGCATTCTTAAATATACACACAGGCATTTTGGCAAAAGTTTAGAAATATAGTACCACTTTAGACTTCAGACAAAGCTGGATATCCCTATGTTAGACCATGTGGCTAGGTCTAGAATAATTTTGATGATGAATAATTGATAATATTATTTACTGATGTTATTTGAGACGTGTGGTATGTGTGGACTTATATCGGTCAAGTTGAGAAGAACTTGTGCCGGAAAAGATGGTGTTTCGGTCTTTGCATGTGCAGGATAACTCGAGGCGATCGTGGTCTACGGTGAGGACCGGAGATGACTTTGTGTGAAGTCATGGTCTAGAGGGCCAGGGATGCTGAAGGAGACGGTCGAGCTCGAGTTGGGACACGTGAAGATCAAAGATGGATTATGCGTGTTAGAGTTACGAATGTGCGGTTCAGAGGCTATAACACGTGTCAATTTTAGAGTGTTCAAAATTTAGAAAGCTTAGAGGGCCCCTTATTTGTTGGAATTAGATTGGAACACATCATCTTAAGGATAAAATCATAGTTTGATCCTAGGCTATAGTTTGATCCTAGGCTATAAACAGAGATGAGTTCCAACAATAAAAATTAGATTTTTTTTTTCTTCGCATGCTGTTTTGGTTGCGGCAGATGTGCATGATCTGGAAAGAAGATATGGCGGTTGCTGTGTTTGTTCGTGCGTGAGGATTGAAACGCCGCTGCTGTTGTTGCTTTTTGGCTATCGTGTGATCTCCAGAAGATTGCTAAGATATTTTTAATAATGTATTTATTGCTAACTTTTAGTTATGTTATATCAATAAAATTCTACGTAAATGAGAGATGGCATATATCTTCTCTTCCAAAGAAACTATCGAGCACGCAAAACAAGATAAGATATATTAATCTACTCTAATTGATATGTGAATCTATTTTAAAGAAAAAATATTAAATATAAATATTAAAGAGTATGCTAAAGATTGTAGATTGAAGATATTATCTATAAAAATAATATAATATATATTAAAAATAAAATTATCTTTAATTGTTGAAGATACTGGTGGCTGTTGGTTGGTGTAATCAAGTGCAACATGTAGAAGAAAAGACCGTGTGTTTTTGGCCGAGCGTGACGTGAGGCTTTTTGCTGTCGGTGTAATCAAAAGCGTCAGAACAGATAATCAATCCAGAGTTTCTTGCGCACACGAGGAATATGTTTGAGCTGACGTTCTTGCTGTGCATGGGATCCTTAGCTGCGTGGAGTGCTGACGTTCTTGCTGTGCATGGCATCCTTCTAGGTCTTCTCGAGGTGTCGTGCCTGTGGCTGCTGGGGTTTTGGCTGCCTCGCGTGCTGTACCGGCTGTAGCGGGATCTCGCTGAAAAAAAAAATAAAAATAAAAAACGCCGTGACAAAAACAGCGACAAGGAAGGATTCGCTGCGGAGGGAGGGCACGTGTACTGGATTTATGCTGATTCGTTCTGTGAGAGTGAATTAGGCTGCGAAAAATCTTTCATAATTATTTATCTCTGATTATCATTAACGATCCTACATCCCGCTCACCATTTTATTTTTATCAACGATCATGCAACACCAAAGCTGAGATGGATGTAGAATCGAGAAGGGTCGCAAGAGCATGCGACCTCAACGTTGACGGAAAAACAATAGCAGAAGAATAGGGCTAGATCTGCAGACAACAAAGGAGGAAATCAGCTACGGTAGAGTCATCTAGTGTCGCCAGTGTTGGCGAAGGCAGGCCCACGCGAAGGAGGAAGAGGCAACAGTGGTGCAAAAGGTGTGGTGCTGGTTACGGTGATCACACGGCCGCGAGCTGCCTCGTCGGCAGCCTCTTTTTTTTTGCCACTATTGTTGTGGAGGACTCGCGCGATGGTAATGGCTGAGAAGACCACGGGTGTATTTATCTTATGGTGGGCGAATATTTGGCATGTATGTTTAACTTATCCATTAACGGTTTTGCTACACACCACTCGACTAATTTTTTTTTGAGAAAATCAGTCTAATTTTTTGACCTTTAGATCTACACCACAATTCGTACGCTCCAGCCGGTGATGGGCTCAGTGTTCATGTTCACCGGTCTAGGGTTTCAGGTTCACCTGGGATGACTATAGAGGGAGGGAGGGAGGGAGGGGTGTTGGTGTGGCAAGGTGGCTGGGGCGCCACCAGCTACGAGATGGAGGAGGGTAGCGGGCAGGGCGACAAGATCCTAAGTAACAAGTTAGGCTAGGGCGACGATGAGCCACCGAAGACGGAGAAGAATTAGGTGGATGACGATGGGTGACTGTAGCACCACAGCGAAGGAGGAGGCAGGCGATGCCAACGCTGCCCTCGGCACCAACAACCACGTCGGGGACAGTGAACGACGGCTGTGGGAGGGCCTCGCCGACGTTGAGGATGACACCAATGAGGCGGTAGGTGGCGGTGTGTCGGGGTGGCAACAAGGGTGGGTGGAGGCTAGGGCGGCTAGGGTTAGTGGAGGGAGGGGTAGTGTGTTAATAGGGTGGGGGATGACCGGGAGGGGAGTGCCCCGATCCTCGCCGTCGCCAAGCTTCGTGGGGAGAATTGATGTTAAATATAATTTTTTTACTTGTTAATATGATTTTAGCTATTTAATTTATAAATGCTTATCATGCATATTTTTCGCAATATATAGCTTCAAATTTTATATCTTAATAATCTCAAAAAAGATATATCTTAATATCTAGATTGAAATTTAGTCCAAATATATAATAAAATAATACACATCTCATATTTAAAAAAAACTATAATATATAAATAAAATATAAAATTTTAAAATTTTAAAATTTTACCGAGTCCCTACGGGATCCCATGGGAGGAGGTCGACCTCTGTCCCCGCCACGCTTGCCTAGCGAGGCCCGTCGTCGTTCCTCCGCGGGGGAGCTCCGCCCCGCACCCGGCCCCTACGGGGATTACCCCCATGGGTCTCCGCCCCAACGGGGGAAGTCGTCATCTGTAGAAACGGGTGGTGAGGGAGTTTATATACCATGAGTGAAGGGATGAAGCGGATGGTCAACTCTAGATCCAACGGTGTACAAAGTTTTGACTCAAATCTACAACAACAACAAAAAAACACAGTTGATTGACACGTAGACAGTCCCATACACCCATGCATTTATTTATTAAGTTGGCCAAAAAAACAAAAAACAATTTTTTGTGTGCACGTCGAAACTGATTCGGGTGAAAACGCAAGCTTGTCCCATGTACAAGTACGCATTAATTTCCCTAGTACGCCTCCCACCTAGCCGGAGTTTGACGTGCCCGTACCCGTCCCCAGCCGTCCCCACTGAATTGAATCCCTCTGAAATACGCTAGCGCACAAGCACAACAATGGCCGAAGCGCTCCTACGACTTCTGCAACCGCGCCGTCTCCACCATGCACGCCGTCGCGGCCGCCTGCCTCTCTCCTCGCCGCGCCAGGTACGCACACTCGGCCGTACGTGCACACGCTACAATGCTACCAGCCGGCCTCCGCTTTACGGTTCACGCACGGGCCGGTACACTGATCTCAGATGAAGGCGCTGGCGGTGACGCTGTCGTACATGATGTACGGCGCGGCGTGGGTACGCTCTCTCTCTCGCAACGACTCTGGTGGACTAATTTTGTTAGGTGTTATTAATGGTCGAATAAAAATTACTACAAGCTGGGGAAGAAGAGGTCGGCCAAAGTCGCCGTCAAGTGATATGTATATCTTGCCTGCAAACCTGCAGGAGATTTACTTGGAGTCAGGCAGGCGACCCAGCAAGAATATTTTGATCAATTCTTGCTTCTGAAGGAGATCATGTAGCGTATCTGTTTGATTGGCAAGGATGTTTCTGACAAGGGATGCATGTACCCTTGCGATTTTAGGATTCCATGGTCTAACGAATTCGAGTTCTGTGTGCACATACAATTTCACTTGCCTCCTGTTTGCCATAGAAAATTTCAGACAGCATAGCTTCTATGCTCACGCATACATTATCATTCTTGTTGTGACCTCATGAGAGGTACCAGAAGAGATTAACACCACCAATATGAATCATAAGGTAACAAAAAAATGATGGCCACCATAATGCTATATATTTAGATGTGCACTCGATGGCGCCACCCAATGATCAAAAAACCGTTTCCGAGGGAATTCCGGCCGGCTGGTGGTAACAGACCAGTTACCGGAAAAATTTTAGATAAAATTCGCATGAATTTACTTAAAAACTAGCCGAATTTTAAAAATTAAAATTTGAATTTACTAAACCGGATAAAAACCGCCAAGATTGGTTCTCCCAGTTCCCACCGGTAAGACCGGTTACCAAGAAAAATGAAAGAGGAAGAAAAAAAAACATAGCGCGAAGAAACTGACCACACCACTGGACACGGGGAAGCTCAAGAATGAGAATGTTTGCGCGATTTCTGTAGAACTTCCTTCAACACCACCGCGATCCTTTCAGCCATGTGCTGCTCCATGAACCTTTCGTTCACCCTGTCATAGCCCTTCTTTCCCATGGAGACCCTTTGCTCAACATGGCTTGCGAGCCTCACAATGTTCTTCGCAAGAGGCGCCACACCCTCCTTTCCAGCAGGGTGAAGAAGGCCGGTTAAACCATGCAAGACAATTTCTGTGGTCCCTCCTGCAGCCGTGCCCTGTTATAGGAAGGTGTAGTATCATTTACCCAGGTCAATAAATGGGCATATGGAAGCATGTGACAGAAAATGCAGGCTAAAACAGAAGATGGCGGGGAATCAAGGTGTAGGCATTTGATTGTCCACAGTAGCTCCAAATTCAAGATTGTTAACCATAACTCCAGATTCAGAGAAATACTGGACGACGTATCAAACTACTATTGCATAAGGTTAATTGCCTGGTAGATAGATTGATGATTGACAGAAAATTGTGAAATATAGGAGCACTTTAATAACAATGGCTGACTAGAGAGAGAGAATATTACCAACACTGGCAACTTGAATGCCATTGCTTCGATCGTTATCCTTCCAAAGCATTCTCCACGGGCCTAAGTAAGAAAAGAACAGCGTATCACTGAAACAGAGAACACACCAGCGTATGAATAGCCTTTTTCATGATAGCTGTATAGAATGGTACCCATTGATATTCTACTAGCTATATAGAATGGTACCCATTGATATTCTACTAGCTATATAGAATGGTACCCATTGATGGATAACGTACAATATACCAGCTGGAGCTGGTATACCCATAACCCTTTGCTGTAAGTGTGGTGCCACCATAACCCTTTGTGAGTTGCGACTGGCGTACCCTTCTGGAGCTGGTACGTAGTGTACTAATTAGAACCAAAAGCTAATTTGAGCTAGGGTGCTTTGAACTCTGCGCACACTGTTTCTAACCTGATTTGGCATTACTATTGCACCTAAACATTCAATAGATTAAAATGGGGGAATACCCAGGAATACCAATTCTATCCAAGTTTTGACAGAAATAAGACAAACACCAACTGGTTTTTGGCCTGTTCTTAGCCAAGCTGCAGAGTGCAGACAAAACATATCTATGGCAATTGGCAAGTTTCAGTGCTGATCTTGTTCGTTGGATCTAAATAAACAAGTTAGCTAAAATAGAGAAGCAAACAAGTAAACTACAGCTACAGGTTCTTATTTTACGGTACGCTGAATAATCATGCACTCCTCTGATATAAGGTGGAATTGTGTCAGTTTCTGGTTAAGTGGTTAGTGTTTGACACATGTATTATTTGTCACTAAATAGAATGTTTTGACAAAATGAGTGAGATGAGTCTACAAAATCTTCAACTCATTTTAATAACTGAATGACTGTATCATGGAATTTTAGGGCGCAACTGCCAAAAAGCTCACTCATGAATAAATGCATCATGACTTCTATCTTAAGCTACCTTCCTCAACTACAGCCACATAGATTAAATGTAGTGTCTGCTTTTCTGTCACCAAAGTACTAGTGCCCTGGAGGTAGGGCCCGATTTAATCAAGTATTGTAGTAGCATAATAAGTAATAACCAAAAAAATGGGCCAGAAATTCCAGATATTGTACAGCATGCATTTGACTGATAGGTATCGCTAGCCACACTGAAAGAAGATGGTAAGCCATGTCCACAGGTGAGGCTGACAAAAATCAAAAGTTAAAGAGGGTAAAAGTTCATCAAAAATGATATGTCAAATAAAGAATGGCAAAATATTTCCTTAAGTTCCATGCCTAGATATTGCAGCCAGTAACTTAAATATGCTCTTGACCAAATGAAGTAACTTATGCCTAGGCTAGATTGTTCTATTGCACATTTAAGTAATAGGGTACAAACAAATAATGTTCACAGACTAGCCTAAAGAATCTAAATTGACTCAGTTATCCCCTGGCCCTCGAGAGTAACGAAAATGGAGTCAGCCTATCAAATTATCAAGCCTATTGTTCCCAAATAAAGCGCTGAACAGTTAGTCTTTACCCCATGAGAGGTGCTTCAATGCTCTCCCCAAAAGTGACAAGCACAAAATTTAAAGCACATTGAGGGCATGATTGGCAACCACCCACTACTCCACTCTCTTAACATAGAGGAAGGAAAAGAAGAAAAAACAGTGATGTAAATATACAGAAGGCATACAGTTTCATTGTAACACATCACTGAACTGGCGAACAAGAGAAAAATTATATGTAATTCACATTATGACTCACCTGAGAGTTCTGGACAAGCACATCAATTGCAGCCAAATAAGGAGCCACTGCCAACGTCTTGTTTATAAAGTGAACACGATCATGAATCCCATTCTTTGAGACAAATTCACGTAGTTGTGTCTCAAACTTGGTCTGAGCATTCATATCACTTCCCACAACTACAGCATGCATTGTGGGCACCTTTAACTTCTGCTGCTGGATGAATTGCAGACTCTGATAAAATGCTTGAAGAAATAAGTCCTGTCCTTTTCCTCGTGAAACACCTGGATTACAGGATATTTACTAAGAAATGAAAACTGAAATATACGAACATAAAGAGTTGACTTCAATCAGAGAAAATGATTGGTGCAACGAAAATATAATTCGAAATTGACTTTAACAAACGAAGCATACTGTTTATTATCGCAAATAGGAGATCTTCACTCCGTACTCCAAGGGACTCACGGATATGTTCCCGTAGGACTCTTCTTGCGACATTATCTTCAGCAACTTCCATTAGCTCTTTACTATTCCCAAGGTGAACAACATAAGTTTGTGGCATCTGTATTCTTTATGTGGAAGCAAATTAGAAGTATATAATAATGAAGTCGGAATTAGGAAGTTAGAAGCATGAAACAAACAAATTGATCATTGTCTACCATGTTCAGTTTATGAAGTAAGAGCTCATAGTTCATATAGAGGCTTAGAAGAAAAGATATAGCCAGTAAAGTTTGGAGCCAAGTCAACAGAGAAGAAAGGGCCAGAATAATCATCCACTAGACTGGTAATTCATATCAAAGCACTAGCACGTCCAACAGCAGAAAGGGTAGCATCCTCTTCATAACATAATGTATACACAGAAACAAGCATTCAACGCTATTTGACAAACAATATCAATAATCAAATATGGAAGCAACGCAATGGCAGAATTTTTTACAACAAAACTCCAAGTAAAGAAGATTGGATGAGACTTTTTAAGCAAGACATGACCCTGCCTATGTACAGGGTGAAAGAGGAACTAGTTGATTTGCTAGGCACAATTCTGTAATCCATGTCTAATGTACATTCTCCTTTTTCTTTTCTTTTTTCTTACCTCTTGTACATATACTCTTTATATTATTATTAATATAGCGCAGTAGGAGACTATCCTGTTGTTTCACGTCAAAATAATAATAATAATAATAATTTTGCACATACTTCAAACGGTCATGAGTCCTGCTCTTCCAATATTCAGCTGTTGTATGAGAATCGATCATGGCACCAGCAACCAAAGGAAGATGTTTGACATATTCAAGCTTAAAGTAATGTCCTCGCATTTCATGGATCCACCACAAAATCTTGGGAAGAACTTGAGGAACAAGATCTTTTAGAACAGCATCAAGCCACTTGCCAGCAACAGCAGTGTTCAAAATAACCAGGTCAGCCTTAAGAGCAGTATCAACTGCCTCCTGTCCCCTAGCAGGTAAAACCTGTGAAGCAACCAGTATGAACTATCAGAAGAGAGCATGAACTAAATTCAATTTTTAAAGTCTGTCAAAGGGAACAAAAGTTTTTGGAGCCATCTTTCTTTTGTATTATAACATATTATATTAAATATTTACATAGTAAAGCCAAATGAAATGTGTAAACTGAGAGGGTACTAGTAAGTTGCAGTGTTGCACTTAGTAATTCCCAAGAGCAAATGGCCATTAAAGCCATCTCAAATTTAGGAGGATAATCATCATCATAGATCATGATAGGGTTATACAATAATGTGTAGCACATCAAATTTAGCTACTAACACCTAGTCTGTTAGCAAGACTATCCATTCGTAGCTGTTACCATCCATCAAGATCCCAGCACACTTTATATAATACCTCGTTTAATTAAAGAGGTAGAAAAGGGATTTGTTATTAGAAAAGAAATCAGAGAGAGGGAAAGGGGGAAGTGGGCTGCCGGCCCAAACCCAAACCGAGTCCACCTTGGACTCGGCAAGGGGGGTCCGGGCTGCCAAATAAAAGGGAGGGGGCGAACCCTACCCAGCTGCTGCCCTAGCCGTCATCCCTGTCCTCTACCTTGCCGCGCACCGCGCTAGCCCTGCCGCTACCGCCCTGCTGCCGTGCCGCGTTGTGCTGCTGCAGAGGAGAAGACCGGCAAGGAGAAAGAAGCAAAGGAAGAAGGAAGAAGGAGAAATGAAAGAAGAGAAAGAACTAGGGTTTTGTGATTCAACCCCGATCGTCGTCCGATTTCGAGGGGTAACGATATGGAAATCCTTGCCATGATATTAGATTAATGTTTATTCAAAGATTTGGTTAGATTGATCGCGGGAATTGGTTACTTGGTGATGCCTTGTTTCGGTTAGTTGTGTTGTTGAACCTTGCGATGGAGTTTTGGGATTTCTACGTCCTATTTCGTAACTTTGTCATATTTTCTAAGCTTTCTATAGAGTGCAAAATCACTATATTTGCTTAAGCAGTGTAAAAAATCATGGCTTCTGGAGCGCTACTGTCGAAAATTACGTCACTGTTAACAGCAGTCATGTAGATTGCTTTAATTCGTGTAGTAGATGGTCGAATTAAATTATGGTCATAACTAGGTTTAGTTACATAATTCTCCATAGTTTCCAGTAGTATGGTTTGCTATTTTTCATGTGGCAGAAAAATATATATATAATTGTTAATTATGTTGTTCTGTAATGTTCCAGATTGACCTTTGGGGTTAAAAACGAGAATTTAGTGTTAGAGATATATATGTGTTAGAGTAGGATTCTAGATATTATTTGGTTTCCTTATCTGTAACATGTACTTGTGTATATATACTGGCCCATTGGCTTCCTAATAATACAAGTTGCTATTCCTAACATGGTATCAGCGTACCTAGGGTTTCACTTCGCTTGTCGCCCAGCCACCGCCGCTCTGATGGCATCGTCTCCTGTCGTCGCCCGACGAAAATTATATGCTAATCTTGAGAAGTGTATTTTTGCACAAACAAAGTGTCGTTCTTAGGCTATGTTGTGTCAGCTCATGGAATTTAAGTAGATGACTCTAAAGTTGAAGCTATTCAAAATTGGCCTACTCCTGTCAATGTTAGTCAAATTCGTAGCTTTCATGGGCTTGCTGGTTTTTATCGACGTTTTGTGAAAGATTTTAGCACTATTGCTGCCCCCATTAAATGAATAAACAAAAATGGAGTTGTTTTTTAATGGGGAGCATCACAAGATAAAGCCTTTGCTGAACTAAAGAAGTGTTTGACTGAAGCACCATTGCTTGTTTTACCTGATTTCACTAAAACTTTTGAGATTGAATGTGATGCAAATGGAATAGGTATTGGTGGTGTTTTGATGCAAGAAAGAAAACCCGTTAAATACTTTAGTGAGAAACTTAGTGTTGCACAATTGAATTATCATGTTTATGACAAAGAATTATATGCTCTTGTGCGTGCTTTAGAGACTTGGCAACATTATGTTTGGCCTAGAGAATTCATTATTCATTCTGATCATGAAGCTTTGAAATACTTGAAAGGCCAAGCTAAACTGAATCGAAGACATGCTAAGTGGGTTGAATTCATTGAAACTTTTCCATACATTGTTGAATACAAGAAAGGCAAAGAGAATGTGGTAGCTGATGCATTGTCTTAAAAAATGTGCTTTTAACTCAGTTGGAAGTAAAGGTACCAGGATTAGAGAGTTTGAAAGAATTATATGCTTCTGATCATGAATTTTCATCACCATATTCTAAATGCAAAGATGAGAAAGGATGGGACAAGTATCATATCCATGATGGTTTTCTATTTCGAACTAACAAGCTATGTGTTCCAGATTCTTCCGTGCGTTTGCTATTGTTGCAGGAATCTCATGCAGGGGGATTGATGGGACATTTTGATAGGGAGAAGACCTTCATGATGTTGGTCGATCACTTTTATTGGCCAAAGATGAGGCGTGATGTTGAAAGATTTGTTCAGCGCTGTGTTACATGCCATAAAGCTAAGTCTAAACTCAATCCACATGGTTTGTATACTTCACTTCCAGTTCCTAGTGCTCCTTGGGAAGATATTAGCATGGACTTTGTTTTAGGATTGCCTAGGACTAAGAGGGGGAGGGATTCTGTTTTCGTAGTTGTGGATAGGTTTTCTAAGATGACACACTTCATTCCTTGTCATAAGAGCGACGATGTGTCGCGTGTAGCTGACTTGTTTTTTAGGGAAATTGTGCGATTGCATGGAGTGCCTCGAACCATTGTTTGGATCGTGATGTGAAATTTATGAGATATTTCTGAAAGACCTTGTGGGCCAAGCTTGGGACAAAGTTGCTCTTTTCGACAACTTGTCACCCACAAACCGATGGACAAACGGAGGTAGTGAACCGTACACTCTCCATGTTGTTGCGATAATGATTACAAAGAACCTAAAAGAGTGGGAGGATTATCTACTCGCATGTGTAGTTTGATTATAATCGGCGGTGCATTCTACCACTCAATTGTGTCCTTTCGAGGTGGTGTATGGCTTCAAACCGATCACACCACTTGATTTGCTACCACTTCCATTACAAGAACGTGCGAATATGGAGGCTTCCAAGCGTACTGATTTCGTAAAGAAACTTCATGAAAAGACTAAAGAGGTAATTGAGGCGAAGTTACGTTCTTATGCGTCCAAAGCTAACAAAACTAGAAAGAAAATGATATTCCAACCAGGTGATTTTGTGTGCGTTCATCTTCGCAAAAAACGTTTTCCGGAGAGGCGTAAATCAAAATTGATGCCCCGTGGTGATGGTCCTTTTAAAGTGCTTGCCAAGATCAATGATAATGCATACAAGATAGAGCTTCCGGAAGATGATTATGGTGTAAGTACAACTTTTAATGTTGTTGATTTGTCACCATTCTTTGAGCAAGACGATATAGAGTCAATGACGACTCCTTTTCAAGCAGAGGAAGATGATGAGGACACCCTACTCTTCCAAGTATTCATGATATACCTAAAGGTCCCATGACAAGAACATGAGCAAAAGAACTACAACAACAGGTGAACTTGTTCTTTAACGAGCATAATTTTAATAAGAATTGGCTACTACCTAATTCTAGTGTTTTGTGCATACTTAGATATGAAGAGGAATGAACCAGAACCAAAGCACTAGAGGAGCACCAGACTAGAAGCAAGAAGACATTCATTTGGCTGGTTCATGCGGCAAGGAGGAAGAATTCCAAAGCCATGCAGCTGGTAGAAGGCCATGCAACCAAGGAAAATCCCACACATGCATGCACATAAAAAGGACTTCACGTATGCAGTAACTACCAAGGAGATCCCATGCATGCATGCACATGAAAAGGAAGCCTTGTATTTAGTCATGTATTAGTTATTCAGCAAGCTGGGCTGAATCGTGTAAAGTGATACAAGCCCACATTGTTTTGAGTTAAGAATAGGGAGAGGAAACAGGTGGTGTTCAGCCGAATTGGAGTTGATTACGGATGCAGGTTTGACCGAGACAACCACCAGCCGGCCCTAGGACCATGCGCGTGCGTCGGGAGGTTGGGCCTTAAGTAGCCGCCGCCATCCCCTTGTAATGGACACGAAATATTTTTGAGATAAGAGATTGCTTTGCTTGAGAGTTCTTCCATGGTGGCCAATTCATCATGAGGGAAAATTGTGAGTTCGTCTAAATCAAGATCGTTCAATCTTTCCGCTGGGAATTGGGAGCGCGATAAGGTTTCGCTTGGTGGTCGTGAAGTCCAGCACGTGTGTTCTCGCGAATTAAAGAGTGTTCGTTCTTGCATTGGCAACGGAGGATCACTACGATTCGAGAGGCTACATGTGAGTATCTTGATCCTACGTCGAGAAGGTCGGGCAACCCCGTATCACTTAAAGTAGACCTTGTCGACGACGATGAACTGATGTAGTCTTCACCCACTAAACAACATTGTTTATAGCAAGAATGAGTACAAAGAGTACTCAACAAGTTGCACCACAGAATGCAATTATAGATGATGGCTTATTCCAAAGGATATTGCATTTATGGTTCTTTTGCATAAAATCAACAGTTGCAGTTGAATATGAATAATAGATTGAAAACAAATAATTTTCACAAAGCTCACGAAGCCTAATCAATTTCTTTCACACAGCCACATGAGTTAAACCATGCAGTTGTCCATCCCAATAGTTTTATGAAAATCTACCCCTCGTGTGAAATCCCCAAGTATGTCCATGACCACGGAGCGAGGCTATTTGAATAGATTGTTAACATTCTGCAGAGGTTGTACACTTTACCCACACAATACAATCAACTTGTACGGAGAAGATCACAACAAAGCTTTTCAGAAACTTCATCTCAACAATTGACCCTCCCGATGTGCATATTGTCGGCACCAACCCTTACACAGTGCTTTGGGCTGACACAGACCGTTGGACCTAGAGCCGGCGGACTGCTCATAAATGTGACACGAACAAAGTAGTGCACACCTCTATCCTATCACGGAGCTAACCTACTACCTGAGTTGTCAATGTTGAGACTCTATAACTTAACGAGCTAGGCTTGTCCCATACCAGGTATGTGGTCGTATAGTAAGACTCGGTTCATTGGCGCACAAAGTTAAATCATTAATTGACCAAGGTTAGACTATCCAAATTCTAACCAAATTATCACAATTCACCATTTCCAATCACGGAGTCCATATCACAAAGTCTTTCCACTTGCCTCGGTCTAAATATTTTCTCACCCTGTTAGTTAAGTGCATCACATGCCATCAACGAGTAACAACATACAGCACACAGTTTTCCACAAAGTTGTTCCATAATCGCTTAGTCAAATTTAGATTTGCAACTCAAAATGATATCAATAACTCGTTGCATGGCTAAGCAGACTATTCATGTCTAATTAACCCACGTTGGTACTACGATAATACCAACTAATAATTAACCAAGCTAAGTGACAAAATATCATGAAAATACAATGAGCAAGGTGGATATAATCAAATGGGTGTATAGCTAATCCCAAAGCATTTAAAGAATTAAATAATTGAAATAATATGTAATAGTTTGAATCAAAGTATTTTTGGAAAAACTGAGTTCAACATGGTCAAAGGTACAACTTGTCTTGCTATAACAATGATGTTCTTTTATCTCCAATCTTCTACTTTCTTGACCTTCAGCTCCTTCGATCGCTTTAACGAGAGAAAGCGCAAAAAAAACAAAACTCAAGAAGACAAATCAAATAAACTCCAAATTGAAATTGAATGATACTGGAAGGCAAGGCTTGATTTTAGATGAATTTTGAAAAGTTGAATGGGTTCAATCGGAGTTCGTATGAGAAAAAACAAGCTCTCGGAAGTTTGATCAGGAAAAAAATGCTGAAAAAGGAAAAGGGAGAGAGAAACTAACAAGTGGAGTCCACATAATATTCTGAAATACTTTATTTCGGAAATTTGGGAAAAGGTTGAGTGTATGACATGTGGGACCCACTGGATAATTGAATTTCAAGAAAATGAATGGGGCTAATAGGTGGGGTCAATGGTCTATGGACCAAGTCCACAGACTTGGGTCTACGTGTTCACAGTGGAATCGGTCTACAAAATAGTGCCTGACATGGTAGGGTCCACGAGGCATAGGCACGGCTCATGGGGACTAAGTCCACAAAAGTTTAGGTTTAGGATTTGGGTTAGGTGGCTGACACGTAGGCGATGACGAAGCATGCCACATGTGCTCGGGTGTTGAAGTGGCGCTGAGGTGAACTCCACGTGGCATCAACGCGGTGGCAAGGCCGACTGGCGAGGGGACTGCCACGCATCGCTGACGAGGCGAACACAGAGGCAGAGAGGTGATGTAGCGGTGTCGGTGACGCACGGGGCCCAACAACTCGTCGGAGCTAGCGGCCATGGCGGCGCAAGTGGAGGAGAAAAACGGAAAGAGGGCGACAAGGCGAAGGTGGTGACGCAGTCGCGGCGATGAGACTCGGGGACAGTCGCCAGCGGCAAAGAAGAAAGTGGCGGCGGTGACAGCTTGCTTGACGACGACGACGAGGGAGGGCACACCGACAATGGGAGGGTGAGCACGGGTAGAACACGGTGCGGGAAGGTAAAGGTGGGGTTGATGAGCAATGGAGCTCACCGGTGGCAGCGCAATTGGACGACGAATGGCAGCGGCCGGAGATGAAAGAGAAGAAGGGGATCTCGGGCTACAGTGAACGAAACTCGGAATCTAGTGGGGGCAAAGATAGATTGGAAGATGGGGTACGAGGTGACGCGAGGAGATTTGCGAGGACTCACCACGGCGACAGGGAACACGACGGAGGCGTTTCGGTGTCGTGGAGTGCGGCAGAAGTTGAGGAAGAAAGGGGTGGCGTCAGAGCTAGGGGACTCGGGAGCTCCAACGGGTTGCGGGACGCAGACGAGGAGGACGGGTGACTCCGGTGACGTGGACAGAACGGTCTGGGATGCTTTGTTGGCGGAGTACGAGCGGTGATGGTCGGTGATGGTCTTGGAGAAGAAGAGCTCGGCGGAGGTGCACAAAGGCATTCAGGCAATGGTGGCTAGGGCACCGAGGGTAGTGGGTTGTGAGGCGCGCAATGCGCACGGGGGCGGCGACCTTTATAGAGCAGGGAGTCGAGCGGGGCACAGACGCCTAAGGCGGTGGCGTGGCAGAGTCCGAGGCAATCACGTTCGCGGTGTGGGTGTGCGCACACGTGCTGGCGGCGGCGGCAGCTGGCATGTGGACCGGGGCAAGGGGCGGCTGCGGCTGGGCTTCGGCAAGAGTAGGCTAGTGGTGTTGGGCCGAGGAGGTTGGGCCGGGGTGAGCGGCGAAGGGAGCAGTGGCGGGGTTCCACGCGGGGATGGGCTGGGGGACGAGGTGGGCTAGAGGGAATGGGCTAAGATAAATCAGCCCACGAAGGAAAAGGAATTAGGAAATTGATTTCGGAATTTAAGAAAATACTGAAAATCCAAATAAGCTAAAATAAATAGTAAACGAACTCGGAAAAATCCAAGAAAATTCGGAAAAATTCTTGGAACACAAGGAACACAACTAACATTGTTTTTTTAATTGATTTTTACATTAGTCAAATTAAATAGTTTTAATTTTGTAAATTCTCAATTAAGCTTCATTAATTCAAGGAAAATTTGTGAAATTTTTCGGGGACCTAATCTACACAAAAGATTTTTGAAAACTCAAATTTTGGAACGTTACATTCACCAACACCGGTAAATATGTAATTACTATAAACTGGGAATGATAAATTTTCAGTGCAATAATAGACTAAATGGCTGGTCCGCATACGATGACATGCAGATGGACGATGAAATCAAAACTGCCTACCAGCCACTATAAATCTTGTTGGTGTTAATGTACATTTGGACCCATTTGTCTACAGTTAGAACTCCACACTATACTTGGGCACAAGCATGCCACAGCAAGCTAAAAAGTCGAAGATGGTATTTCAGCTTCACCTTTTATTGCTGAATTTTACTTTTTGGTCTTTGAAGTTTTAAGCACAGTAGAGGACGTTCCCCTTCCTTTATTTATTCTTACCAGGTAATACTTTATTATTCTCCTCTTTGTTGTATGGTTCTTCTCTTAACCAGTCAATGTGATTTTCTCTAAATTACAAATTAGTTTCTTTATTCGACAATGTTAGGGATGGCGCTTCCACTATGATTTATTCAACAACCCTTCAAAACAGTGATTTACAACAATAAGATGAAATTTTGATTGTCAAATAGAAGTGTCATAGTCTGATAGACAAGAGGTAAGACAAGGTTCTCTATGTAATACTACTTCCAGGCACGTTCTTGCCACCGTGGGAAGAGTGTGTAGACACTTTTTTTATATTTTACCAATAACAAATTTTTAAACATTTTGATTGGCCATATAAGACAAAAGAGAGTACTTACACAAATTATACATTCATATCTTTTATAACTATATTGTGATGAAAACTAACGGTCAAAGTTGCTTCCTGGAGACTCCAGAAAGTCCAAAGCATCCAGAATTTGCGACAGGAATGAGTAATTTGCAAAAACGAAACAAGAAATGGAGCCCCAAACAGACAAAAAGTACTAAGAGCAGGGCCATACCTGCACTCCATGGTTCAACATCTTATGCTCCAAGCTATATGTAACATCATTTATCCCTTCTGGTCTCTGGTTCGTTATCCACACCACTTGCGAACCAACCTGCCGCAGAAGAAATGCCAACTCCATCAGTAATAACGGGCCACCTGCATCAAACAGAAGCATTTCCAATAACACCGGTAGAAAAAAAAAGGATGGCAATTACGGCAGATATCCTAAAGATTCAGAGTTCTAGTCCTCCAGCTTATGAACAACTGGACCAAAGTGAAGCATCCAGCAACTTCTATTTATAATCTGTGATCACCATCACTGCTAGTATTTATAAGGGATTTTGAGTTCGTGTTCAACATTGGAGGTAGAAATTTCACTAGTCTACCTTTCTGTTTATTATCTGGAAAAATACACACAATTCCTAGTACCCTAACTCGCTCGGACACCGCTGCGAACCCCAAATCCATCTACCAATCTTGGGACGGTACGGCAGTTGCTTAAACTAACAAGAACAAATCACACAAGGAAAGAACTGAAGCACACTGCGGTTAGTTACCGGAGAGGGAGAGCTCGTGGGAGACGAGCAGCACGAGCTTGGACCTCATGAACCCGTGGGGGCTCCCAGCGGCGCCGCCACCGCGGGCGGCGCAGGGGTCGAGCAGGGCGCCACGGAGGAGGTAGCCCGCGGTGGAGGCGCAGGCGGCGACAGCAACGAGGAGCAGGAGGAGGAGGCGGGTCCGGTGGTGAGCCGGGCCGCGGCCGCCGCCGGCCGACGCCGCCGCGGACGACGGGGGCTTCGCCATCGCCAGCAGGAGGGGTACGGGGCCCGGGGCCCGCGGAGATTAGATCAAACGGACGGTCTGGATTTGGCGATCGGACTTTTAGCGCTTTTGGGTAATATTTTTAAAATTTGTGGGTTTAAGGGAGGAGTGCCCGAGTGGGACATGAACGAGTGGATCAGTGGAGTGGGTCCGAATGGACGGTATTTATGGTTGAAAACGGATTGAATATGGACGCAATGGCTCAATTATATTTATTATTATATTATTTTTAGATGTGAATTCAAATATGAATATCTTGAATATAAATATGAATATAAATAATATCGAAAATAAATACAGAGCGAATACGAATCAAAATGAATACGGTCACGAATATTTCGCAGAACATAAAAACCCCTTAAATTATTCGCATTGCAATAACTGAAACAAAAAATTAGTTTATACGATCAAAATATCCATCAATTCAGTATATATGTACATATTTACATCCACTCCCTAACATGTTTTTAATGTAAAATAACTCAATATGATCTCCCTTATATGCTTTATTTACCACTTTTGCTTACTCGATATCTATTGCATACCTAATAAATATTGCATAATACATTATCAAATAATGCTCTATTAATATTTATTTATATGCATAATGATTGTGTTTTGGGACTCCCAAGAAGAAGAATGATGAAAGGAGTCATGTTTGGGCAAAATTCAGAGAAATATTGGGTGTTAAAAATACTATTCAGACACCTGACATAATTTTGGAACATTAAATGGACTCAAATGAAAATATTCACAAGTACAAAGTTGTGGATCTCATCAAGAGCTACAATTTAGCCTACTCATTTGCCTAATTTCGATCTCGAACGAAAAAGTTATGGTTTTCGGAAGACAATGCACATAAAGCCTCAAACAGTATCTTCGGATATCTAAACCGTATTCGAAAGAAAGTGCACTATTGGATCCGTATTCGTTTTTGACAAAAATAACTCGTATTCGTTTCCGATCCGACATTATCCAATAAATATTCGAGTCGATAGCATCAGTATTCGAAAATGATCCAGATCGATCATAAACTATCCGAACCGTTTTCACCCCTAGCGGCATGGATAGCACAGGCCCAGTCGAGCAAAGCCCGATTAGGCCTGGCACGGTCGGCTCTGCTAGTTAATTAGGTCGTATCGTGCTGGCCTATGGGCTCGACCACCGGCCCCAGCACGGCACGCCGAGCACACGGGCCGAGCCGGTTAGCTGTCGGACCCATGACATACAAATTTGAAAAAATGTAAAAAAATTCAAGAAAATATACATAATTTAAAACAAAAAAATTATATATACTTATAAAATAAACTATATAAAATTACAAAATAAAATCATATATATATTTTTGGTTTTGAAATTTTGTTTGTTGTGTTATTCTATTCAATTTAGTCCTTGTCTATATAACTTGTTAAAATTTACAAAACATCCGACACACTTTATGAGGTACCGCAACGACATGTACGGTAGGTTATAGCATGTTTCGACAGAGAGGATTGCGGGACGAGTTTGACAGAATGCTCGTTTGGATGCGTTTTCCGACGAGGAGGGCACCACCAACCAAGGGCAGATTTAAGTGAGGCCTGAAGGGTGCACAGGGCACCGAGTTCAATTTTATTTTACTTTATCAAAGTCCTTGTATATATAGGCATGCACTCCGCAATATAAACTCAATGACTCTATACATATGTGATGATACGTATGAAGATACCTAGTTTTTCTCTCTAGATCTGCCACTACCACCAACTACACATCTATAGTATTTGGCCTGGAGTTTTTGGAATTGAAGTAGATAAAGAAGATGATGTACTTCATTTGGTGAGAATGAATGGGCAATGGAAGTCTTGAGTAGAGAAGGGAAGGAGACTTTGACTTTAGACTAGCCAAAGTCCCTTGTAGCCTGGAGCTACATTAACTCTCGTGTGGTGGATCTGTGCATTGGCACCTCAACCTAGGGTTCTTCACAATGGCATTGAATCGAACAAATCGAACCGTATCGATCAACTCGGTTCGACTGGTATTCGGTACGGTATATGTGGATATCATGGGGATATGCTCCAGATCTTAGGATGATGTGATAATTGGCAATGGCGTTTACGGTTTGTCGTTTCACGTGTTTTCGATAAAGTTCGGTCTTTGTCGGGCGAATCGGTCCGGCGGCGGGGCCGATCGGCCCGATCCATGGCCTATCTGACCGGCCTTGGTGGCAGTCGGACCGACCAGTTACAGAAAGTGAGAATTGAGCTAGGCCAAAAATAGAGTGTGTAGGCAAGAGAGGGGATTCTATTACACTTGGTCTCATAATTTTTGGAGTCTCCAGTCAAAAGTTCTATTGGTTTGAAAATTCCAGTAGGTTTAGGTTTTCCAGAGAGGAAAAACGGCTAAGTCGGTGGCGGTCGACCGGCCATAGGTGGCGGTCGAGGCCGGCCGAAATAATGATCGAGCCGACCACAGGGGCGGTCGACGATTTTCACTGATCATCGCCCCGTCGTGGCGGCGTTGTTCGATTGTTAGGTCAAAGTCATGAGTTTCAGGGCATATATGTTGCATGATGCATGTTTTGACTAACATGGGTCAAGTTATGAAGAACTTGTTCCCAAATTCGGTTTACTTGTCTATTGTTGTGTAGGTTGCTTGGTGGTCAACGACGGTCAACAGTGAGGATGATCGGGACTAGACTTGGAAAGTTGAGGTCCAGAACGATCTACGATGTCGGGTGAGGTCAATGTACTCAAGCGTGGTGCAAGATGGACAAGGGTGACCTATTAGCTAATCCGAGGCGCAAGATGACGCAAGGTGTAGCTAGTTAGGTCAAGAGGAGATAAAAACGGTGCTTTAAAATACGTGTGTATGTGTCCTGTTTGTTTTGGGCCTTAACGGGAGCCCAATAGGATCAAACATCTAGAAGGTCTAAGCCTCCACTATAAATAGGAGAGGGAGGTGGCTGCACCTCTTCTTCGCCTCTTTTGCAATTCTTATAAACCCTAATTTTCTTTGGGAGAGCTTTTGTGGAGGCTAGGGTTCTTAATGTCTAATGTGATTTTCGTGCTCTTGGATTGAGCATTGTCCTCCATTGATGGAGTGGCTGTAAGCCCTGATCATATCAATCCAATCAAAGGAAAGTTTGATCAATGTTTTGTCTCATTACGTTATTTCTCTCTATTTGATGATTTTAGGTCTTTCTTTGATCCGTGAGTTTTTACTTGGTTTCTTCACGTGATCTAGCTTGCTGTGACGTGTGAGAATCTATCTAGGATCATCTTGATCATCAATCACCCACGAGCAAGAGATTTGACCTAGTTTTCGTTTTGACCCGGTTTTGAACCTCTCTTCAATTAAATCAAAAAGTATCGCTATTCTTCCAAGAATTATCACCGTCTTCAATTGGAATAGCTTCCTGATATCACAGAGAATGTGTGTTCCAAGTTTCATCAAGTTTGGATTAGTAGATCAAAAGTTTCATCTATTTTCGTCTTCGTCGTCGGGGTTGTTCTTCTGTTCTGGAGGAAATCGGTCAGACCGCCCAAGGCCGAGGTCGACGAATCGGTCGGACCAAGGCCGAGGTCGATTGCATTTGAATTATTTCAATCTTTGTTGTTTTTGTCGTATTGCTTAGGGGTTTTAAATTGATTCAATATTAGTCTTCCATTATGATATAATGGATCTTCATAGCTTTGGTGAAATATTATTGAATCAATTATTTATGAATATGAGACTAACTCTAGTCGTATTTTCGGTCCAACAATATATATAAATGTTTTTTAGTTCGATTTTTGGTAAAAAAAGGTGTAAAACAAAACCAAAATCGACCAAGCCTTCCTCAATGCCTCAACAAGCCTTGGCCCTCAGCCGCAGCCCGTCATAGCTAGGGGTGCAAGGCGATCTGTCCGCTAAGTCATTGCTTTGCCCATAAAAGTAGCCCACTTAAACTCCCGCAAAAAACCTCAAATTAGAGCAGATTCTAGCGGTAGGCCGCAGACCCCACTTGACCACGCAATGGCGAATGCCTGAACCAACGAATCACCCGGTCACCCCCACACTCGCATAGTCGCATGTCTCTCTAAACCCTAGCCGCCTCCATCGTCTCCGTCGCGGTAGACTCCTCATTGTCACCCCATCCTCCAGTGTTGTAAGGTCAAATTCTCTTCGCTTCACTTTGAGCACGACGAGTCTTCAAGATCCAACCCTCCCTTGAGAGTCCACGATCTGTTCTCTGATCTCCGCTTGCTTCTTTGTTGTAAGGTTTGTTCGATCCAATTGAGACCCCTTCAGATGCATCCGCGTCTCGTCTTCTTTAGGAATTATCTTTCTCATCAATTCTTCTTCATCTTGGTTTATTTGTTCGATTTCTTGCAGCTTGTTGGTTGTTGGGTTGGAAATATGCCCTAGAGGTAATCATAAAGACAATTATATTTCGTTATGTTCATAATATTGGATAATATGTGTAGGACCGGAAAGGCGACTAAAGGGGGGGTGAATAGACGCTTTCAAGACTTTCTCGCCTAAATCAAATTCAACACGAACTTTACTCCTTTAGCTATGAAAGCTAAGAAGATCGATAAGCACACAATGGAAGCCTTGTCTTTGAATTCGACAAACCCGACAACCACACGACACAAATGTGGAGACTTAAACTCAAAGGGTTGATCGTACCTGAGTGATCGGCCAAGCTACCAAGGCGATCGGCCAAGCAACTAATCAATGGTCGGACCGGTGGGCCGGTTCGACCCGTAGCAATGATCTGAATATACACCATGTTGAAACACTTAGTCGGACCGGTTCACCCGATCTTGAAAAATCCACCCAAATCCAAAACGAAATTTGATCCAACTTTTGATTCAACCAATGAAACTTGACCAAATTTCGAGCACACCTCCCTAATGATATTAGAGACCTATTTCTAGCGACGATCCTTGGATCCACTTCTCGAAATCGATCTCTAGTTTAACAAAGAAGTGCACAAACCCTAGAATTATAAAAATCTTTGATTCAAGACTTGCTTGTGGGGATTGATGGTCTAGATGATTCTAGGAGTATTCCCACACATCAAAGCAAGACAAAATGGGTCAAGAGACCAAGCATAAACCCTTGAATCAAGGAAGCACAAAATTCATTCAATTGAGAGAAGAACACAAAAGGGGAGACAAATGATCTCACAAGCAAGCATCACAAGATTGATTGATCTCACAAGATGCTTACAAAGCCAGTCCAACAAGGAGGACAAGAGCTCACCCAAGGAGCATACAATCTCTCCCTCTCTTCCTATCCAAACCCTAACCCTAGAAAAGGCAAGGGGGAAAACAAATGAAAAGCTTCAAGAGGGTTTTGCATCTCCCCCCTTCTATTTATAGGAGAGGACCAGGGTTCCACTTTTTGGGACCCACACACACATGGGACCCACACACTAATCTGTTGAAGCAATGCTTTGCTTGCCACGTGTAGTTGATCAGCGGTTCTCATCGACGCCAAGCCTCTCTTGTCCGAATCCCATCGGAACCTCCCAGAGACTTGCACCGATATCCGCACCGCCTGATCCAACCAGCTGCACCGAACCACCTGTTCGATCCATCTTGCCCATTCTGCACCATGCTTGAGTCACACGACCTCACCCGGCATCCATGATCGTTCTGGACCTCGGCTCTCCAAGCGTAGTCCCGATCCACTCACCGTTGACGTCTTTGATTCAAGACTTGCTTGTGGGGATTGATGGTCTAGATGATTCTAGGAGTATTCCCACACATCAAAGCAAGACAAAATGGGTCAAGAGATGTAACATCCCAAATTTCAGAGCTTTAAAAATCTTTTAAATAGTAGTAGTGGGAAAATTCACCATTTGGATTTATTGGAATATTAATTTAAAAAGCTTAATATGGACTTTAAGGACAAATTGATTTAATGTGCTTAATCCCAACACCAACAATTGCCAAAATTATTTTATTTAGATTCTATATGCTTGGATATATTTTATAGAATTTTCATTTTTTCTCTCATTTGCTATTTTCTATTTACTATTTGTATTTTAGTGGTTTATTTAAAAAAAACCAAAGAGGGAAAGATTGAACGATCTTGTCCCACCAACACTATTCCCATTTCCCATTGACCCACCCTTTGCGCCTTGGATCATCGCCGCGTGGCCCTTCCTCGCAAATCCATTCGCTTCGCGTGCTCCATCTCGCTTCGCTCTCGTGCAGGATCTCCATCGCCGGATTCTTGCCGCCACGCGCGCCGCGCCTCGCTTTGTCTCATTGCCAGTGGGACCCGCCGATCTGCGTCGTCGTCGTCGTCTCCACGGACTCTCCGCGCCCGACTCAGCCCCTCTGCAGCTGCCGCCGTTTTCTTCGTGGATTCGCCCAGACCTCGCCTATTTAAGGCGGGCCTCGTACTCAAAGCTTCGCCCGACCACCTCCACTTTAAAAACCCTAAGGCGCCCCTGCCCGTCTTCGTTTGGCGCATTGCGAAGGTTCGCCGCCGCCAGAACCTCTTCGCCGCCGGATTAGTCGCCTCCGACCTTCGTTGTCCGTCGCCGCCATCGCCTCGTGATCGCAACAACCGGAGCTACTCGGTCTTGCCGCCGTCGCCTTCGCCTCGAGGGCGCCTCACGCCTTCTGTCGGACCGTCCGACAACGGAGCTCGCCGCCCGCCACCTTCTTCGCCGCCGCGCCGGTGGCCGTTCTGCTGAGCTCGCCGTCACCTCGGTAACCGCGCCCCTTGGTAACCGTTTTTGGGCTTATTGCCGGTGATCGCCGCCGAACGGCCGAGCCCTCGGTCCCAGCCGCCGCTTTGGCCGTGTCGTCGGCAGCCACGCCGATGCCCGTCGCCTCTGGCGCTTGCGTGTCACTCGCGTGGCGACCACATGGCGTCCGCGTGGCCCGATCCACCGGCTCCCGATCCTCGGCTCGGTGGATTTGGTCCACGTGGTCGAGCCAGCGACTTGATGGGGCCACTTGTCGATTTTCTTTTGAATTTATTTCTTTTAGGAAATTCTCGGTGACGCAAGCATTGCGCAATAATCCGAATTTCCTTTATAAAATAATTCGGAAAATTCAAGAAAATCCAAATTAGGGTTTATTTGATTTTCAAATCTTCCAAAGCTCATATCTTTTGCATCAGAACTCGATTGAGCCCATTCAAATTTGTAAATTCATATAAAATTCAGATCTATTTAATGGTGAATTTTATTTGATTTTTGGAGTTTGTTTTGCCTCTGTTATTTATTTGTTTTATTTCTTTTGTCTCGTTTTGCGAGTAGGCGTCGATACTTGGGAATTTTGCGAAGAAGGAGCACCTCAAGACCAAGACCAATATCTAGATCTATTCCAAGGCAAGTTATACCTTTGATCATTTTGAACCCGTTTTCAAAATACTTTGTTTCAATGTATTGCATTCTATTTCAAGTATTTATTTAAATGCTTTGGGGTGGTAATTAATCCAAATTGTTATGCCACCTTGTCTATTGTATGCCATGATTTTTGTCACCCTAGGTTGATTAATTATTAGTTGGTATATGTAGCACCAACGGGGTTGGTTAGATGAAGACTTGCCATGCCACGAGTCATCATTTCATGAGTTGCATTATAAATTTGACTAAGTGATTATGGAACTTGTGTGAAAATGTCTGCATCATGAGATGGCATGTGTTGCTTAATCAAGAAGAAATGATTTAGGCGAGTTGAGTGGTGGATTACAAGTGAATGGTGGATCCAATAAACTTTGTGATTTGATGAAGGTCAATTAAGGACTTAACTGCATCATGAGTTGATGCATGTGAAGACCACATGCCTAGTATGGTGGGCATCACTTAGTAAGTTATGGAGTCTTGACATTGACAACTCCGGTTGTAGAAATCATCATGTGTTGATGATTGTCAAAGTTAAAGACCGGACTTGAAGTGTTGATGTCGTCATCAAGCTTCAAGAAGATGAAGGCAAAAAGTATGACTAGCTAGGTTAAGGATGTGTTCCTAGTCTTTGTTGTGATCTTGGTGTTTGGTTGGGTAGACCGTATTGCCTCTGTATAGGTTTAAACGTATCTATTAAGAGGGTCTTAACTAGTAGTTTGAGTTAGTCATGTGTTGATAGCTCATTATGTTTGCTCTAGCTCATCTAGGCATGATGCTATTTATTTGCGAATGTGTTTTGCAAATAATCGAGGCTCATGCATAACCCTTGTAGCAATCGACTTAAGTTTGCAAATGTCTATTTGTTTTGCAAATGGTGTAAGTCCATGTACCTTATTCCTTATGATGAGTATTCTAAGGGTTAGCAAATGCGCAAAATAACCACGAAGAATATCATCTTTGAAACCATCATCGAAAATTGCATTCAAATGGTATGAATGTGTTTTGCCATTTGAAGTTGCTAAACAAATGGAGTTGGCTCTGTTTGCTTTTGAAGAAGAGTTCTCTGAAGGTTGAGCGTTAGGGTCTTGATCGGCCGGTTGCAAATCGATCCGAGCGGTGTGCTACGCGTTTATTTCACTTAATCCGATTTCTTTGTTTATTGTCGTTCTTGCATGGCTTAATAAATCGGAACTTCGACCATAAGTTCCCAGATCAGCGGATCGTTTTTCAAAGTACTCGTTATTCTTATATTCGTTGTTAGCCGATGTGATCTTTCATCGATGTTGACCGCCAAAGCACTAGCGTGATCGGACTAGTTTCGAATACGGAGGGTCCGATTTGCATATTTGGGTCCCGGCGGAGGTGGTATCGAGCCATCCAATCGCTATTTTGACCTAGCTAGATTGGACGCTTAGTGAGTCCAAAACATTGGTTAAAGCAAATATTAACTTACAAGATTTTGATGGAATCTTCTCCCCAACGGCTAGTTTTTGTGTGTGGGCTATATATAGCCACCTTGGCCGGTTGGGAGAAGTTCTTTGGTGCTATTGTTAAGTGATATACTCATTCTTTGAGCTAAGAGCAAGCCTCTCCTCTCTTATGTGCATGTGTTGCACTTGGTGAGCTTGGAGAGTAAACCATAAGTGCATGTGTTGCCTTAGGTAGTGGATTGTGTATCCACTTGAGCCTAGACACGTGATTAGTTCAAGTGAGAGTTGAGATTTGTTACTCTTGGTGTTTGCCGACACCTAGGCGGCGTGGAGCGTCGTCTTGTGGTGATCTTCTCAAGAAGCTTGTGAGAAGACCGGCGTGTTTGTGAGTGGTTTGGTGCTCGCCATCTCGGAGTGGAGGAAGAGCAACCATAGTTGAGCGAGTGTTGGTTCGGTTTGGAACCGGTCCAAGTGTTGGACTTACCTCGGAGGTGTGTGCTCATTTGAGGAGCCGGTCCAACGTGGTTGGGCTTACCTCAACGTGGATTAGGGGAGACCGGCAAGTCTCCGAACACCACGGTAAAACATAATCGTGTCATCTTGTGTTTACTTGTGCTTTACTTTGAGCAATTTACATTCTTGCTTTAATTACTTATATATCTTGTATGATTGCTCATATTGTATTGTGTTCATATTGTCGGTGCACTTAGTTGAGCCTAGTTGATTTAGGTTTTAATTGAGCAAAACCAATTCGCTATTAGCTTCCGCATTTATATATTGGTTTAGCGCGATAGAATTTTTAAAACCGTCTATTCACCCCCCTCTAGTCGGCCACCTCGATCTTACAGGTTTTAAATTGGATTCAATATTAGTCTTCCGTTGTACTGATATACTGATCTTCATAGCTTCCATAGCTACTGGAGTGAAATATTATTGAATCAATTATTTATGAAAAGTGAGCGTACTCCTATTCACCCCCCCTCTAGTCGCCTTTTCGGTCCAACAGTATATATAAATGTTTTTTTTGGAGTTCGATTTTTTGGTAAAAAAACCCAGCTGAAAACCGATAAAACCAAAATCGACCCAGCCTTCCTCAATGCCTCAACAAGCCTTGGCCCTCAGCCGCAGCCCGTCATAGCTAGGGGTGCAAGGGGCGGACCTGTCCGCTAAGTCGCTGGCCTGCCCCGCAAAAGTAGCCCACTTAAACTCCCGTAAAAAACCTCAAATTAGAGCAGATTCTAGCAGGCCGGCCCGCATACCCCGCCAGCCCTGCGATAGCGGAATGCCTGAACCAACGAATCACCCGGTCACCCCCCACACTCGCATAGTCGCATGTCTCTCTAAACCCTAGCCGCCTCCATCGTCTCCCGTCGCGGCCGACTCCTCCGCCGTCACCCCCATCCTCCAGTGTTGTAAGGTCAAATTCTCTTCGCTTCACTTTGAGCACGACGAGTCTTCAAGATCCAACCCTCCCTTGAGAGTCCACGATCTGTTGTCTGATCTCCGCTTGCTTCTTTGTTGTAAGCTTTGTTCGATCCAATTGAGACCCCTTCAGATGCATCCGCGTCTCGTCTTCTTTAGGAATTTTCTTTCTCATCAATTCTTCTTCATCTTGGTTTATTTGTTCGATTTCTTGCAGCTTGTTGGTTGTTGGGTTGGAAATATGCCATAGAGGTAATTATAAAGACCATTATATTTCGTTATGTTCATAATATTGGATAATATGTTATCATGTTTCTTGAATGAATCATCAATTATATAGATTAATGAGTATGTGACTTGTTGGTGAAACTCTTTAACTTATATGATGTCGTTCTAAATGTATCCCTGGTCGGATGTCACTGGTCGGAACACCAGTGACTCTACGACTAACACATGTATTGATTGATGACCATGTTTCACCGGTTATGGATATAGGGATATCGAATCAATAATGTGAGCATATGTTAGAGAACATAGGGTTGGATAGACCCACCTTGAGACACTATTGAGATTGTTATGATTCTATGTGTCATTAGTTGGTCTCAAGTAATGATGATGTATAAATATTTAGACCTGAGATCAGCATAGTTTCCTACATGTGTAATAACACTCTTAGGGGTTGCGAAACGCTACTCATAACTGGGTAGTTATAAAGGTAGCTTTCGAGTGTGTCATGAAACATGCAGAGGGATGTGACTAGTTGGATATGGGATTGGCCCCTCCTAACATAACAGGAGAGATGTTTCTGGGCCCCTCGTTGTGGTCGGATAAATAAAGTGCATGGCCATGCCACTAGTGGTTGAGAAAGTATTGAACAGTCCATGGATGACACAACATCTCACCTGGAGTTCAACCAGATATCGTGAGGCAAAGGGAGAATACACGAGAAGGTCTTTCAGTTCGATCAGATACGGATTAGTCGTATGTAGATATGAGCTAGTCGTAGGCTGGTCGAATATGGTCACTAAGTGGTTAAAACTTGGTCATAAGGAGTTACGAATTGGTCGAGGCCAAATATGAACTGATCGTATAGAGATACGAGCTGGTCGTTCGTGATATGGAACTGGTCGTAGATGATATTGCATTAAGGTTCGTCCGATATATTCTATGTGTGTTCGGGAATCGTTATGTGCTGCTAGGTACCGCTGACGATTCGTGGTCGAAAAAGAGTTTTCGAGTCACGACTGATTACACATGAACCTATAGGGTCACACACTTAAAGTGCTAGGATTTGTTTCGGATGGTGATCCGAATTCATATAGGCCACGAGTTCCTAATGAGCATCAATTTCGAGGCCCATCATGGATGCCTATATATAGATATTGAAGATGATCTTTTCGAAGAACTCCCGAAACCCTAACAGCCACACCTTCCTCAACAACAACGCCGGTGCTTGCATTCCAGCGCGTAGTGTCCCTACCCCGTACGTGTGGATACCTTAGAGGTGTTGTTGCGAAGCATCAGCACTAGGACAATCCACAACTCGTGACGATCACAGGAGCGGGAGGAGAGGACGCGCGGCGAGTACGACTACTCACAGGAGAAGACGCGCGGCGAGTACGACCACTCGGAGGAGAAGACGCGTTGCGAGTACGACTACGACTACATCAACTCGCTACAATGACTTTACTTGCGCTACGAGTCGGCGTGTCTAGTGGTAATCTCGTGATCTATTACTAGCGGAGGTTCCTTGGTTGTGCAGTAGAATTTTATTTTGTGCTATCGTAGCCTTCCCGCGATCCTACAATTGGCACGAAGCAATAATGGCAGGGAAGGCCAACATCCCGATGAACAAATCCGCGCTCATCGCCATCATTGCTGATGAGGTGATCTTGTCCTCTTTTTTACCCTAATTTTTACCATTTTGCTTAGCTCTGGGATACCGAAAATGAATCAACTTAATAGCAAAGATTGGGAGCCTAACCTTGTGATTTGGAGATGTACAAATAGTTTAATTACTAAGGCAAGTCAAATTATTTGTGTTGTATCGGAGCTATTCACTACCATCTTTTCCCTCCTCTTGGGTTCAACTACGAGGGGCAGAGAATATGGATCCTCATGTTTGAAGTTTGAGACTCATGCTGAAATGCAACTACACTTCAGTTTTACAATGTCACATGCAGACTGCCATTTTTATGTAAATTGTAATGGTGGTAAGGTAAATGAGCCATTCAGATACATCACAACTTAAAAGAGAACATATGCTGGGATTCTTCCAAACACCTAATTGAAATTTTTTCGTGTATAGTTTGACAGTAGTTCAAACTTGTACTCACGAATAGAAACAGTTTTGGTAAATTAAAGCAGACTTCAAAGTATGTAATATTACTAGTCTATGATGCGAACAATGCCTTACTAATCTGTATGTATGATCAGACATGCAACTGACAAGTGATTCTGTATTGTCTTGTTAATATGCTTATCGTTGTTCTTTTCTTATATGTAGGTACCTTGTCCCTGCTGACCTCACGGTTGCTCTTAGATTTTAAAAGTGTTAAAAAGCAACTGACTTACCATCTGCAAGCTATCTATGGAGGCTCAAGAGGGAGCTGGCTAAGAAGGACATGACCGATGTCATGTGCCGCCACAAGCTGCACAAGGAGGACATGTTCATGAATAAGTGGGAGCTTCTTCGAGCAGTTTGTCGGTGGCAAAACGGAAAGCCCCTATGATAAAGCGGCAAAAGCCCCTAGCGGTTAAGTTCACCGGTAGTGACAATGGTGAGGTATCTAGGGATAAGGCTCATGATGTCTCCAAGGCTATTGTTCCCATATGCTTCATGGGCGAGGTCTCCATCTATATTGTCTCCGGCTCTTGAGGAAACAAGAAGTGGTCTTGGGCATGGTAAGTTTTCCAATCTACTACTACTAGTTTTGTCATATAAGTTTAGAAAAAAAAATGTAAGAAATTATAATTGATCAGAAGTTTATACATTCATATTGTCCCATTAGCATTATACTTGATCTTGTTGTAATACATGTTTCCATGCTAATGATTTAGGATCTTCGGGTAGAACTAGAAGACAAAAACTTAAATCAAATATGTGGAATGATTTTGAGCCTATATATGTTGGTACAAAACTTATAGAAGCTCAATGCATTCGCTGCAACAGATTGTTTAAGGCTACACGTGATGTTGGCACAAGTAGTTGTTGTAGGCATTTGGAAAGTTGTGAAGAAAGAGCTAGATTGCATCAGATGATAGATCAGATGAACTCTTCTAATTTTTCCCCTCATGCTGTTGCTTTGAAATATTGTATTTGACCAAGAAGTATCTAGGCAATAACTTATGAAGTTGATCGTCCTGCATGAGTTGCCCTTTAGCATATTTGAGTATCCTAGATTCAAGAGCTTCGTGGCTAGTCTAAATCCATTTTTTAGATTTGTTTCTAGAACTACCATCAAGGGTGATTGCATTAGTGTGTATGAGCAACAAAGGTTAGCTCTACGAGAGGTTTTGATGGCCTCAACTTCTAGGATGTCTCTCACAGCAGTTATGTGGACATCTAATAAAAAAATTAGGCTATTTGTGCATCACATGTCATTTATCGGTAATAAATGGAAGATGCAAAAAAGGATCATAAGGTTTACTCTCGTAGAGACACCACACGATGGTAGAACTATGTTTAATGCAATATTGAAGAGCATCCAAGATTGGCAAGTAGAAGATAAACTCTTCAGTATTACGTTAGACAATGCATCAGTAAATGACTCTATGGTGAGTCCTTTGCAAGAGAATCTTGTTTCGACAAATTTGCTACCTTGCAAAGGTAAACTATTTCATGGTCGTTGTGCGGCGCATGTCTTCAATCTTATTGTTCAAGAAGGGTTTAAGGCCATGAGTGGTGCTACTAGCAGTATCAAGGACGTCTTAAAGTATCTCAAAAGCTCACAAGCTCGCAAGCAAAGGTTTGAAGAGATGATTGAGCAAGTAGGCATATCATGTGAGAAGCCCCCTACCCTTGATGCATCTACTCATTGTAATTCAACTTATCCCGTACTTAATTCAGCCTTACAATATAGGAGGGCATTTGAAGCTTTGGCACGGGAGGACACCCAGTACATACATGTGCCTTCAATTGAAGAATGGACAATGGTAGATAAACTATGCAACATGTTGAATGTATTATATGATGACACTCTAGTAGTTTCAGGTTCAAAATACCCTGCTGCTAGCTGCTACTTCCATGAGATTTTGGAAGTGAAGAAAAAGTTGGAAAGGGAGTCCTTGAATCCAAACATTGTCATTGCATGTATGGTGGATGAAATGAAGCAGAAATTTTAGAAATATTAGGACCTGTCATTCTTGAAAATATGTGTTCCTGCTGTTCTTTATCCTAGGTTCAAGTTGGGCTTTCTTGAGTATCGCTTGAGCCGTGGATTTGGCGATAGAGCATATAGATACCTTTCCAAAGTGAAGAAGGCAATTAGAAAACTCCTTGATGAGTATTCCTCACAAAGAGGAGAATCAAGCATTGGGAATGCACAAGAAGGCAGTAATGCCTGAGATAATTATTGATGAAAGTAACCCATTGTAACATCCCGTTTTTTCAGCTTTAAAAATCTTTTGATTAGTTAATAGTTGGAAAATACACCATTTGAATTTTTATTGAATTTTATTCAAAGCTTAATATGGACTTTCAACAACAAAATATTTTAATATGATTAATCCCAACATCAACAATTGTCAAAACTATTTTATTTGGATTCTATGTGCTTAGATATATTTTCTAGATTTTTCTGGAATTTTTTCGAGTACATTTGCTATTTTCTAATTGCTATTTGGATTTTCTAGTATTTTCTAAAAAGAAAAATCATTAAAAAATCTTCGGAACAGTAACGGGCCGAAACCCATCCCTATTCCCGGCGTGGCCAAGCACTGTGCGGCCCTGCTCTCGCGCCAACCCGCTTGCTCGCGCGCCTTCGCGCCCGCATCCGCCGACGCGTGTGCCCGAGTGCCGATCGGACGAGTCCCACGCCCGCGCCGCTTCGCGTTGCTGCCACGTGGGCCCCGCCGTCTTTGTCGTCCCCGAGTCGGCCTCATCTCCGCGCGAGGGTTGCCACGCGTCTGCCATTGAAGCAGCTCGAGTCTCGTCCGACAACGTGGGATCTCTAACTAAACGCAATCGGAAAACGTGTAAAACTATATCTCCTATCCTCCCGCATCCAAATACCACAAAATCGGACTCTGTATCGTAACCAAACCCCGAAATCGTTCGTTACCGAAACGAACTCAATTTTGGGTGTTTCCTAATCCGGCTTGCCCGATCTCTATATATAGCCCGCCGAGGTTCGCCCTGCCCCTCTCACCCTGAAGCCCCAAGTCGCCGCCCTCCAAGAACTCGAGAGCCGTCGCAATTGAAGTTCTAGGGTTTTGTCGTTGCCGCTGTTTTCTTCGAATTCCTCCGCTACCACCGTTGCCTCATCGGCATTGAGCACGCTACTGGGTCTGTCGTCAGCAGAGCCACCTCCAGTGTAACACCCCAACTTTTTGGCATTTGAAAATCTTTTAATTAGTTGCTAGTTGAAAATCTCATCATTTGTATTTTATTTGAATTTAATTTAAAAGCTTAATATAGACTTTCATGACAAAATGATTTAATATGCTTAATCCCAATATCAACAATGGCCAAACTTATTTTATTTGGATTCTATATGCTTGGATATATTTTCTAGAATTTTCTAGAATTTTTCCAAGATCATTTGCTATTTTCTATTTGCATTTTCTGGAGTTTCTAAAAAGAGAAATCTGTTGGACCGAAAAGGCGACTAGAGGGGGGGTGAATAGGAGCACGCTCACTTTTTCCCAAATAATGAATTCAACACAATTTCACTCCAATAACTATGATGAAGCTATGAAGATCAATATACGATCAAATGGAAGACTAGTATTGAATCAATTAAATCCCTAAGCAAAATAACAAAATCAACTAAGATTGCAAAGACTCACAGCACGGGCGGTCGACCATTGTACCCAACCGTCGGACCGATTAAGGGCGGTCCGACCGGCGTTGTCTTCAAGGTCGGACCGCTCCAAAATCGATCGGACCCGATGATGACGAGGCGATCGGCCGGTGACTCGAACCGATCTATGTATAATAAAATCGGCCGATGACGAAGTTGCAATTAGGTGAAACTTTTGATTCTCAACTCCAATCTTTATGAAACTTTGCACACACCTTCTATATGCTATTGAGGACCTATTCCAATCGAATATTATGATAATTCTTGGAACGATCTTGAGCAATTGCCAATTGATTAACAGAAGGTCTAAAACCGGGCAAGAACGAAAACTTGATCCTAAAGCTTGTTCGTGAGAGATTGATGATCAAGATGATGCTAGATAGATTCACACATATCACAGCAAGCTAATTCACGTGAAAGAATCAATCACAAACTCACGGATCAAAGAAAGCCCTAAAAACACGAAATTGAAAGCAAGAACGAAAAGAGACTTATCTCAAGCAAACCTTGCATAGATTGATTTCGTGATTGATCTTTGGATTACTGACCACACCATCATGGATCGATGGACAATCAAAGATCACGAAATTCACCACAAACCATCAAGAGCCCTAGCCTCCACCTCAACTCCCTAAAGACAATTAGGTTTTGAAACATAAAAGGCGAGAGAGAGAGGTGCGACCACCATCTCCTCCTATTTATAGTGGAGGCCTAAAACTCTTAGGGTTTGACTCTCTTGAGCTCCGTTAAGGCCCACTAACAAGCGGGTCACACCGCACGCACGCTTTGCGGCGCCGTCTTTAACTTTTTGACCTAAACCGCTTCACCATGCACCATGGATTTGCCAATAGGTCATTCTTGTCCATCTTGTGTCACGCTTGAGTCAATGACCTCACCCGGCATCGTCGATCGTTCTGGACCTCAACTCTCCAAGTCTAGTCTCGATCCTCCTCGCCGTTGACCGTCGTTGACCACCAAGCTACCTGCACAACCATAGACAAGCAAACACGAATTCGGGAACAAGTTCTTCACAACTTGACCCATGTTAGTCAAAACATGCATCATGCAAATCATATGCCATGAAACCAATGACTTTGACCTAACAAATCAACATCGCCACGAAGTTGGCCGACGTTCAAGTCAATACCGGTCTGACCGCTCCAGGTGAGCCGGTCGGACCGCCCCTTGGCCGGTCGGACCGCTCCCTGTGAGCCGGTCGGACCGCCCCTTGGGACTTAGCCGAATTTCAACCCCTGAAAAACCGAAACCTTACGAAACTTTAAACCAATAGAACTTTTCTTGGAGACTCCAAAATCATGAGACCAAGTGCATTGGGATCCCCTCACTTGCCTACAACACCTATTTTGGCTCGGCCCATTCGAGAACTTTTAGGTCATTGCGGTCCGACCGCCCCATATGGCCGGTCCGACCGATTTGGGACCGGTCGGACCGCCGTGCAAGGACCGGTCGGACCGCCCCTGTCCAGTAAGCCTGTAACTTTGTCGAAAACAAGTGAAACGACAAACCGTAAACGTCATTGCCAATTGTCACATCATCCTAAGATCTGGAACATATCCCCATGAAATCCACAAAATCAAATTAAATTCTTCGGAACAGTGTTGGGCCGAAGCCCAACACTATTTCCGCACGCCAGCCCATCTCCCCACTCGCCCGCGCCCTCGTCCGTGGGATGTGCGGCGCGTGCCTCTCTTTTTGATCGAACGCCCAAGCGCTCGCCCGCCTTCCTCGGCGATTCTTGCCGCGTGGCTCGCCACGATCACCTTGCTCGTTCGCGCGCGCATTGCCATTGCCAGTGGGACCGCCACCGAGTCGTCGTCTCCGAGGAGTCTTCTTCTTCCTGGCGCCCGCGCCTTCGCCCGCCATTATTGCTCGCGGAAGCTTCGCCCGCTAAAATTGAGGTGCCAACAAACCTAGCAAACATTTTTCCATCTTTGGCCTTTTTGAGCATATAACAAGAATCAAACAAGCCAATTGATGAAACCTTACCAATAGGACACTTTTGTTGAACATGTCCTATTTCCCGGCATTTTTGGCAAAACTTGCCATTTTGATTAACAAACCTCACGGGCTTGTTTACCGGTTTCTTACCTTTCTTGGGCACGTACCCAAGTCCTTCCTTATTGAATGAGCACCTTTGCTCACTCAAAAGCTTGTCAAGGGTAGCTTTACCCTTGAAACACCTTTCCAAGCTCTTACTTAGCTTGGTGACTTGCTCCTTTAGCTCACTATTTTCTACAAATAGCTTATCACAAGATTTAGCATTTTCAATTTTAGAATCAACACTTGAGCTACATGGTATAGCAAGCAAATCATCATACGAGGTGGATATGCTAGTTCTAGCAATGTTTACACTAGGCATTTTTTCTTGAATATCGCAAGAAATACCAATGCTAGTGTAAGACTTATCTTGGACAAGTAAATCATGAGCTTCTTTCAATTCATCATAAGAGTTCTTTAAAGATATATGCTCTTTCTTTAGAACTCTAAATTTTGCTTTTTCCTTTCCAAGATATTCATTTAATTCTTCAAGCATATCCATAAGCTCATCATAGGAGGGTTCTTCACTATCAAGAGATTTTACCTTTTCTCCTTTTGCCATGAGGCAAGTGGGAGTAGAAAATAACGATGGAGCCTCCTTGATAGCAATACCAACAAGTCCTCTCTTCTTGGAGGACCCCTCAATATCGGAGTCAGAGTCGGAATCCGAAAACTCCTTGTCGGAGTCCCATTCTCCGATATGGGCTTCATTCTTGCCATCCTTGTGAAGCTACTTGAAAAGCTTCTTCTTACCATTGAATTCCTTCTTCTTTGATGACTTACCCTTGTCATCCTTCTTGGTTGGGCAATGAGAGGCAATGTGCCCCTTCTCATCACACTCATAGCAACGAATGTTGCTATAGCGCTTCTTCTCATTGGATGATTGCCCTTTTGCAATCTTATCGAAATTGAAGCTTCTATGAGGCCGTCTCCTCATGAACTTCTTCATCCTCCTCACAAGGAGGGCAAACTCTTCCTCGGAGTCTTCATCCTCATCTTCTTCATTGCTTGATTCCGCTTTTGCCTTAAAAGCGGTAACTTTCTTTCTTGAAGAAGTGGACTCCATGAGCTCTTCTTTGTCTTTCTTGTAGAGCTCATTTGTGATGAGGTTTCCCAAAGCCCTGTTGGTGTCATTCTTGGCAACTCGGAGAGTTGAGAAACAATGTCACCAACATTTCGTACTTGTCGGGAAGAGCCCTAAGCATCTTGCGCACTACATCAATATCAAGCAAATTAGTACCAAGACCCTTGAGCTCATTTACAATGTTGTTGAGTCTAGAGTACATTTCGGTGATACTCTCTTGAGGCAACATTGTAAATGTCTCATATTTGATCCTAAGCCTATGCAATTTGGCTTCTTTAACCGTGGATGTGCCCTCATGAATTTGAGAGAGCGTGGTCCATATCTCGTGAGCGCTTTCAAGGTTGCTCACGCGATTGAACTCATCCGCGTTTAAAGCTCCAAAAGAGCATTCATTGCTTGAGCATTGAGGTGAGAATTTCGTTCGTCTTGATCCGTGGGGTGAGTGGGATCAAGTGGCATAACGAAACCTTCACTTACAATTCTCCATACGCTTGGGCTCATGGCCTTTAAGTAGATTGACATTCTAATTTTCCAATAAGAATAATTTGATCCACAAATAGAGGAGCCTTGCCTATAGACATTCCTCGCTAGCCATCCTTTCTCTCTTAGGCGGTTAAGTCTAAAAATAGAGAGTCCAAGCTCGATACCACTTGTAGGATCAAGGATAACCGACTAGAGGGGGTGAATAGGAGGTTTCTAAATTTTCTTAATCAAATTACCAAATTAGCAAGATACTCTAATCAAAGATATTTAACACAATCTATGAGCTACAAAATAAGTGCAATAAGTAAAGACAAGAATTAACCGCACAAGGACAAGGGGGTTTTTCCCGTGGTATCGAAGATTTGTCGATCTTCACTAGTCCACGTTGAGGAAGCTTGACCACTCAAGCCGGCTCCACAAATTAAGCCTACCCTCGATCACTTGGTTGTTCTTCCTCCTCTCGGAGTTGGTGAACACCGACCAATCACAAGCGACAGCGGTCTCTTCACAAGCTTCTTTGAAGAGATCACCGAGCGACCTTCGCCAAGTCGTCTAGGTGCCGACAAGCACCAAGAGAATAGAACTTGAACTTCACTTGACGACAATCAAGAGCCAATGGATCAACTAAGAATGCAATGCTCTTGTTCTTGCTCACTACCTCACAAATGTGTGCAAAGAGAGTAAATGAGGAGTGAGAGGAGTGCTCAAGGCTCAAATGAATTGAAAGAATGCTCAACAACACGTCCTTGAGCTGGTGGGGTGTATTTATACCCCAACAACCAAATATGACCGTTATCGAAAAATCGAGCAAAACTCGGGAAATCGGAACTTCGCGGTACAAAGTGCGGAACTTCCGCCTTCACTCGAGTGCCTTTGTAGCGGTCATTACAATGAGCATTAAATGCTCTAAACTAGCCGTTGGATTTATGTGCGGAACTTCCGCCAAATAGATTCAGTTCTTCCGATTAATCGGAACATCCGCTTTATCTGTGGAACTACCGCACTCGTGAAACGGCTAAGTCCCAAAAAGGGTGCTCTCGAAAAAACCGATCACAGCATAATTGAACAGCGATTAATCGAACTTCCGCTCATTTCATTGCGGAACTTCCGCGCTTGAGAATTTGGCTAAGTCCCAAAAGGATGCTCTCGGAAAAATTCGACCGCGCAAATTTCGAGAAACCGATTAATCGAACTTCGCTCATATCATTGCGGAACTTCCGCACTTGAAAAATCGGCTAAGTCCCAAAATGGATCCTCTCGGAAAAATCAAGCCGCAGCTTTTTGAACAACAGATACGGAAGTTCCATGATATACATGCCTGGAACTTCCGATTATGTTCGAGAAAAGATTTTCTTTTAAAACAAACCAAAAGAACATGCATGATCCTAAGTTGATCCAAAGGCATAATGAGATGCTTTCAAGCTACTAGACAAGCTGCCCCTTAATAGTACGACATTTATCCTATAATCCGGTCTTCCTCCATACTCCAAAGACCGGTAAAATTAAAAGGGGTCCTAGTCTATTTGTACCTTGTCTTTGAGATCAACTCCATCTTCTCATCATTCTTTGACATGCAGCTCCTTGGTTTCACTTTGTCATTTGGGACTATGCCTTGTAATCACTTCAACAAACATGTTAGTCCCATATTCACATAAAGTCATTAATTACCAAAATACAATTTTTAGGGGCCTAGATGCTTTCAATCTCCCCCTTTTTGGTAATTGATGACAACACAATAAAGTTGTGAGAGAAAGTTGGTTTGAAAATAGAAAGCTCCCCCTTAACATGTGCATATTGAGTAGAAGATAATGTAAAGCACATGTTTGGATTTTCAGGAAATTTCGGCGGAGTTTCTGTAGAAATTGTTACTTGGAAGAGAACAAATGACAATAAAGATAGAGCATTCACATCACATAGTCATTCATCATTAATCAAAGATCCAAGTACAACAAAAATATAAGATAACACAAGCTATTTTCATAAGCATCAAGTTTTCAAACAAAGTCATTACAAGCCATAGTCAAAATGACACAAGTTTTCAAACAAAGTCATTACAAGCCATAGTCAAAATGACACAATATATTACAATATCATAATAGATAAGTCTAGCTCTCTCTCTCACTAACACACTCTTCTCTCCCCCTTTGTCATCAAGGGCCAAAAGGGTCACTCCGCAGGTGGATCTTGCGGAGGATCAACTGGAGGAACAGAAAGATCAACAGGAGGAGAGACAGGAGGATCAGCCGGAGGACCACCAGGAGGAGAACGAAGGCGACGCCGTCCAAACCGAACGGGTGGCGGAAACTGCTCTGCGAATCTGGCTGAAAGCGCATCAAGACTGGCAGTGTGGGCGTCGAGTCTGGAAGTGGTCGCCTCCTGGAAAGCATCCAGTCTGGAAAAGGTGGCTGCCTCAAACGCATCCAGTCTAGAGGTGGTCACTGCCTGGAAGGTATCCTGGGATGCCCTCATCTCCAACAAGGTGGCATAAATCTGATCCATAGTGGCTATACCTTGTGGAGGAGCAGCAGCAGCAGCAGGAGGTGCAGCTTCAGGTACTTCTGCTGGAGCACGCCTAAGATTGGCAGGAATTGGAGGACCTTCTCTTGGTTTATAGGCTTTATGTGCTGAAGGTAAAGCTCCATTATATCCAGTCTGTCGAATGATCAAAGCCATAATATAAGGTGCAAAGTTTATCCGTTTGACTCGATCATTCTTTGTTCCTGCTATCTCCCTTATGATGACATCCACTACATCAAACTTTCTTCCATGCATGATGCATTCCAATATATTCCAGACATGTCCTCTAATGGCATCATAATTCCCACTCTTAGGTAACATGGTATGATTAATGATCCTATTTACCAAGCTGGGAATAGGAAGAAGCCCTGTTATCTTACCAGGGATAAATCTCTGTGTGGTGTCATAAAATTCAGTCCAAGCTGAAAGAGGGAGAACAGTTCCATCATAGATTTGCTCATATTCGCTTGACTGGATATTCAGTGCATTTTCAAAGGCACGCTTGTGCGAGAATATCTCACGTTCTCGCCATCCAAGTGAGTGAGAAAAATCGGGAGGAATGCATCTTGTGGCATAGAACTGTCGGATGATCTCATCACTATAATTGCATTTTATCGCCACAAAGTTATGGATCCCAGCTCGCTGAAAGAGCCTGTAGGTGCCCTCATATTTGTCAAGCCCGTTGAGGTAGGACCAATTAACATACTTGTGATCAGCAAAAGGTTTGTTTGGTCCATAGAAAAGATCATAGACTTGTCTTTGAAACTTGGTATGAAATCGAGGGTCATCACGGTTTCTGAAGTGAATATTGATCTTTACTTGAAGAAGCGTGTAATCATCTGCGTGAGTCCCTTAAGATCAATTTCAATCTCTTCCGTTCTCCTAGTTCCTCATCGATTCATATTGATTCTTCTCCGATTCACTTTCTTCTCGATCTGAATTATCGATTCTTCCTCATTTCTTGAAGAAGATGCGCCACATCCAATAGTGCCGGGATCGACACCTTCATCCTCGGCATCTTCAAGAACAACAATGGATGAAGTGTCAAAGGTTGAATCAAATGAAAATGGGATTTTACATTTGCCAGACAATCGGAAGCTCATAAGTTGCACTCGGAACTACCGCTATGGAAGTTCTGCGTTTTCAACGGCGGAAGTTCCGATTATCCTGAGCCGATTCTAGGTTAATAGGAATTTTGGATTTTTCAGTATTTGGATGGATTGAGTCCATGGATTCGATGCATATACATCATACAATACTGAATAAACCTATTTTCCCAAGAATCAACCACAGATTTCAACAACATTTGATTTTTCCCAAAATTTTGACCTAGGGTTCATAAGTGTGCAAATCCAAGAAAGGAATTGGAAATACCTTGAGAGAATGAGTGATTGAACCCTTGGGAAGCAGTTGATTGGTTCGGATTGAAGAGAATCCGAAGAAAAAATCAAAGTCTTTCGGTGGAGATGAAATGAGGAGAAGAAAGAGGGAACTCGGGTCAAGCAAGGAGGCGGTTGGAGAGAGTTAAGAGAGCGGACCAACCGCAGTCAATAAATGCTTCTCACCACGGAAGCGGAAGTTCCGATGACGATAGCGGAAGTTCCGACAATGAAGTTCCCGCTGGAGGGCGGAAGTTCCGATTATCCCGACGCTTCGAAGGAGCCGAAAACGGAAGTTCCGCAACACAACAATGAAGTTCGGACACGGAAGTTCCGCGCTGGGGCGGAAGTTCCGATTATCCTGACACTTCAGGGAAGAAGAAGTTGAATTTGAAGATTTTGCAAATAATCCTTAGTTTTTGCACTCAACCAAGTATCATTCAGGATTATTATGCAATGAAAAGACTAATGTCTATATAATAAAGTAATTTTTACTAAAATATCACATTTGGAGCGAAAATTTGAGTAAAAACATCTTAAAATAGAAAAAAAAATGCAACTAAGTCCCAAAGTGCATGTGACAAGAGTTCAAGCGACATTTGAATAGTCAATGACATTTAACTCATTCCTCAATAGGCAAAAGCGGCCTTCATCTAAAGGTTTGGTAAAGATATCGCCTATTGATTTTCCAGTGCAAATGTGGCTAATTTCAATATCTCCCTTGCACACATGATCTCTAAGAAAATGATGGCGGATATCTATATGCTTGGTTCTTGAATGTTGGACAGGGTTGTTGGCTATTTTCACTGCACTATCATTATCACACAAAAGAGGTATTTTATCAAATGATATTCCATAGTCCATCAATGTTTGCCTCATCCAAAGCAATTGTGCACAACAACTACCTGCAGAAACATATTCGGCTTCGGCGGTGGAAAGGGCAACAGAGTTTTGTTTCTTAGAAGACCATGACACTAAGGATCTACCTAAGAATTGACAACTCCCTGAGGTGCTTTTTCTATCCACTTTACAACCCGCATAATCCGAATCCGAATGTCCAATTAAATCAAATTTAGCACCTTTTGGATACAAAGGCCAATACTTGAGGAATGCTTTAAATATCTTAATATTCTTTTGACCGCCATTAAATGACATTCTTTTGGAGCCGATTGAAAACGTGCACACATGCAAACGCTAAACATAATATCGGGCCTAGATGCGGTAAGATAAAGCAAACTACCAATCATAGACCTATAAAGCTTTAAATCAACAGATTTACCTCCTTCGTTTAGATCAAGATGTCCATTTGTAGCCATAGGAGTCTTGATGGGCTTTGCGTCATCCATGCCAAATCTTTTGAGTAAATCCTTCACATACTTGGATTGACTTATGAAAACCCCATCATTGAGTTGTTTGATTTGAAGTCCAAGGAAGAAACTAAGTTCTCCTATCATTGACATCTCAAACTCCCTAGACATCATATCACCAAATTCTTTGCAAAAATCTTGATTAGTAGAACAAAAAATTATATCATCAACATAAATTTGACAAACAAAGAAATCACCATCAATAATTTTGGTAAACAAAGTTGTATCAACCTTTCGATTTTGAATCCCTTAGAGAGTAGAAAATCTCGAAGGCGCTCATACCATGCTCTAGGAGCTTGTTTTAAACCATATAGCGCCTTTGAGAGTTTATACACATGATTAGGATTTTGGGATCTTCAAAACCGGAGGTTGTTCAACAAAACAAGTTCGGATATTTTGCCATTTAGGAAAGCACTTTTAACATCCATTTGAAATAATTTAATATCAAAGCATGATGCAAAAGCAAGTAAAATGCGAATAGACTCAAGTCTTGCTACGGGTGCAAATGTTTCATCATAATCTAAACCCTCAACTTGAGTATATCCTTGAGCAACTAACCTTGCCTTGTTTCTTACCACAACTCCATTTTCATCTTGTTTATTCGAAAGACCCATTTTGTGCCAATAACATTATGCTCCTCGGGTCTTTCCACCATTGTCCAAACATCATTTCGGGCGAAGTTATTTAGCTCCTCATGCATAGCATTCACCCAATCCGGATCTTCTAGTGCTTCATCTATACGCTTTGGTTCCAAAGAGGAAACAAAAGAGTAATGTTCACAAAAAGAAGCAATACGAGAGCGAGTTTGGACACCTTTGCTTACTTCACCCAATATTTGGTCTATTGGGTGGTCTTTGGCTATTATGTTCGGATCCTTTGAGGTAGATTAAATGATTGATCACCTTCCTTGACATCTTCTTGATTTTGATTCATTTCATTTGTCACGGAAGAGTTAGGTGGCTCAACTCTCATGGATGATGATGGTTCACTTTGATCTTCTTTAGGCTTAATGTCCCCAATTTGCATATTCTTCATTGCTTCCATAAGAGCTCCATTACCTACATCATCAAGATCTTCTTGCTCTTCTTGAGAGCCGTTAGTTTCATCAAATTGTACATCGTGCCTTTCTTCAACAATACCACTTGTTTTGTTAAAGACACGATATGCTTTGCTATTTGAAGAATAACCTAGCAGAAAACCAACATCACACCGACTAGCAAATTTAGAAAGTCGAACACCCTTTCTTAAGATATTGCATTTGCACCCAAATACTCTAAAGTAAGAGATGTTCGGTTTTCTTCCAACAAGGAGTTCATAGGAAGTCTTTTTCAAAAGTCTATGCAAATAAAGACGGTTTATGGCATGACAAGCGGTATTAATGGCTTCCGCCAAAAGCGATCGAAGTATTATACTCATCAAGCATTGTCCTAGCCATTTCTATTAATGTACGATTTTTCCTCTCTACAACTCCATTTTGCCCCTGAGTGTAGGTAGTGGAAAACTCATGCTTTATTCAAGTTCATCACAATAATCTTCAATATTAGTGTTTTTGAACTCTAACCATTATCACTACGGATTTTCTTTATTTTGAAATCAAATTCATTTTGAGCCCTTTTTGTAAAACTTTTAAAAATCTTGGAGGCTTCACCTTTGTCATATAAGAAGAATACCCATGTATATCTAGAGTAATCATCTACAACGACTAAACAATAGCTATTGCCCCCAATGCTCTTATAGGTTGTTGGCCCGAACAAATCCATATGAAAGAGCTCTAATGGCCTAGAAGTTGACATGATACTTTTGGAAGGATGAGAGTTAGCAACTTGCTTTCCGGCTTGGCAAGCACTACAAAGTCTATTTTTCTCAAACTTCACATCCTTCAAGCCAACCACTAAGTCATGTTTAAAAAGCTTTTTAAGTTGAATCATTCCCACATGACCTAATCTTCTATGCCATAGCCAACCCATTGAAGTTTTTGCAATCAAACAAGTTTTCAAACAAGACTCATTTGAGGAGAAATCAACCAAATAAAGATTGCCGAATCTAAAACCTTTGAAAATCATTTCTTTTTCTTTTTCTTTAAAAATAGTAACCTCCTTATTTGAGAAAGAGCAAGTTAATCCAAGATCACATAATTGAGCAACGGATAGCAAATTGAAATTCAATGTTTCTACTAAAGATACATTTGAAATGGAAAGGTCATTTGAGATAGCAATTTTACCTAAGTCAATTACCTTTCCTTTGCTATTGTCACCAAAAGTGATCTTTTCATTTCCGCTCCCGTTCTCAAATGAGGTGAACATTTTCCGGTCTCCGGTCATGTGTTGAGTGCATCCACTATCAAGCACCCAATGCCTTCCACCGGTCTTGTAGTTCACCTACAAAAGAGATCAAGTTCTTTTAGGTACCCATATTTGTTTGGGTCCTTGGAGGTTAGTTATCAAAGATTTGGGCACCCAAATAGCATTCTTTTTAACATCTAAAATTGAGGTGCCAACAAACCTAGCAAACATTTTTCCATCTTTGGCCTTTTTGAGCATATAACAAGAATCAAACAAGCCAATTGATGAAACCTTACCAATAGGACACTTTTGTTGAACATGTCCTATTTCCCGGCATTTTTGGCAAAACTTGCCATTTTGATTAACAAACCTCACGGGCTTGTTTACCGGTTTCTTACCTTTCTTGGGCACGTACCCAAGTCCTTCCTTATTGAATGAGCACCTTTGCTCACTCAAAAGCTTGTCAAGGGTAGCTTTACCCTTGAAACACCTTTCCAAGCTCTTACTTAGCTTGGTGACTTGCTCCTTTAGCTCACTATTTTCTACAAATAGCTTATCACAAGATTTAGCATTTTCAATTTTAGAATCAACACTTGAGCTACATGGTATAGCAAGCAAATCATCGCACGAGGTGGATATGCTAGTTCTAGCAATGTTTACACTAGGCATTTTTTCTTGAATATCGCAAGAAATACCAATGCTAGTGTAAGACTTATCTTGGACAAGTAAATCATGAGCTTCTTTCAATTCATCATAAGAGTTCTTTAAAGATATATGCTCTTTCTTTAGAACTCTAAATTTTGCTTTTTCCTTTCCAAGATATTCATTTAATTCTTCAAGCATATCCATAAGCTCATCATAGGAGGGTTCTTCACTATCAAGAGATTTTACCTTTTCTCCTTTTGCCATGAGGCAAGTGGGAGTAGAAAATAACGATGGAGCCTCCTTGATAGCAATACCAACAAGTCCTCTCTTCTTGGAGGACCCCTCAATATCGGAGTCAGAGTCGGAATCCGAAAACTCCTTGTCGGAGTCCCATTCTCCGATATGGGCTTCATTCTTGCCATCCTTGTGAAGCTACTTGAAAAGCTTCTTCTTACCATTGAATTCCTTCTTCTTTGATGACTTACCCTTGTCATCCTTCTTGGTTGGGCAATGAGAGGCAATGTGCCCCTTCTCATCACACTCATAGCAACGAATGTTGCTATAGCGCTTCTTCTCATTGGATGATTGCCCTTTTGCAATCTTATCGAAATTGAAGCTTCTATGAGGCCGTCTCCTCATGAACTTCTTCATCCTCCTCACAAGGAGGGCAAACTCTTCCTCGGAGTCTTCATCCTCATCTTCTTCATCGCTTGATTCCGCTTTTGCCTTAAAAGCGGTAACTTTCTTTCTTGAAGAAGTGGACTCCATGAGCTCTTCTTTGTCTTTCTTGTAGAGCTCATTTGTGATGAGGTTTCCTAAAAGCCCGGTTGGTGTCATTCTTGGCAACTCGGGAGAGTTGAGAAACAATGTCACCAACATTTCGTACTTGTCGGGAAGAGCCCTAAGCATCTTGCGCACTACATCAATATCAAGCAAATTAGTACCAAGACCCTTGAGCTCATTTACAATGTTGTTGAGTCTAGAGTACATTTCGGTGATACTCTCTTGAGGCAACATTGTAAATGTCTCATATTTGATCCTAAGCCTATGCAATTTGGCTTCTTTAACCGTGGATGTGCCCTCATGAATTTCAGAGAGCGTGGTCCATATCTCGTGAGCAGTTTCAAGGTTGCTCACGCGATTGAACTCATCCGCGTTTAAAGCTCCAAAAAGAGCATTCATTGCTTGAGCATTGAGGTGAGAATTTCGTTCGTCTTGATCCGTGGGGTGAGTGGGATCAAGTGGCATAACGAAACCTTCACTTACAATTCTCCATACGCTTGGGCTCATGGCCTTTAAGTAGATTGACATTCTAATTTTCCAATAAGAATAATTTGATCCGTCAAATAGAGGAGCCTTGCCTATAGACATTCCCTCGCTAGCCATCCTTTCTCTCTTAGACGGTTAAGTCTAAAAATAGAGAGTCCAAGCTCTGATACCACTTGTAGGATCAAGGATAACCGACTAGAGGGGGGTGAATAGGAGGTTTCTAAATTTTCTTAATCAAATTACCGAAATTAGCAAGATACTCTAATCAAAGATATTTAACACAATCTATGAGCTACAAAATAAGTGCAATAAGTAAAGACAAGAATTAACCGCACAAGGACAAGGGGTTTTTCCCGTGGTATCGAAGATTTGTCGATCTTCACTAGTCCACGTTGAGGAAGCTTGACCACTCAAGCCGGCTCCACAAATTAAGCCTACCCTCGATCACTTGGTTGTTCTTCCTCCTCTCCGGAGTTGGTGAACACCGACCAATCACAAACGGCAACGGGTCTCTTCACAAGCTTCTTTGAAGAGATCACCGAGCGACCTTCGCTAAGTCGTCTAGGTGCCGACAAGCACCAAGAGAATAGAACTTGAACTTCACTTGACGACAATCAAGAGCCAATGGATCAACTAAGAATGCAATGCTCTTGTTCTTGCTCACTACCTCACAAATGTGTGCAAAGAGAGTAAATGAGGAGTGAGAGGAGTGCTCAAGGCTCAAATGAATTGAAAGAATGCTCAACAACACGTCCTTGAGCTGGTGGGGATGTATTTATACCCCCAACAACCAAATATGACCGTTATGCAGAAAATCAGGCAAAACTCAGGGAAATCGGAACTTCAGCGAAGACAAAGTGCGGAACTTCCGCCCTTCACTCGAGTGCACTGTAACGGTCATTACAGTGAGCATTAAATGCTCTAAACTAGCCGTTGGATTTATGTGCGGAACTTCCGCCAAATAGATTTCGGTTCTTCCGATTAATCGGAACATCCGCTTTTATACAGCGGAACTACCGCACTCGTGAAAACGGCTAAGTCCCAAAAAGGGTGCTCTCTCGAAAAAACCGACCGCGCATAATTCGGAGCAACCGATTAATCGGAACTTCCGCTCATTTCATTGCGGAACTTCCGCGCTTGAGAATTTGGCTAAGTCCCGAAAAAGGATGCTCTCTGGAAAAATTCGACCGCGCAAATTTCGGAGCAACCGATTAATCGGAACTTCCGCTCATATCATTGCGGAACTTCCGCACTTGAAAAATCGGCTAAGTCCCGAAAATGGATCCTCTCTGGAAAAATCAAGCCGCAGCTTTTTCGGAGCAACCGCACAGCGGAAGTTCCGCAGTATACATGCCGGAACTTCCGATTATGTTCTGAGAAAAAGATTTTTCTTTTTAAAACAAACCAAAAGAACATGCATGATCCTAAGTTGATCCAAAGGCATAATGAGATGCTTTCAAGCTACTAGACAAGCTCCCCCTTAATAGTACGACATTTATCCTATAATCCGGTCTTCCTCCATACTCCAAAGACCGGTAAAATTAAAAGGGGTCCTAGTCTTTTTTTTTTCCAAAATCCTTCGCTGACATCAGCATTGCGCAATAATACAATTTTTCAGTAGAAAAATAATTCAGAAATTCCAATAAATCCAAATTTAGGGCTTTCCTTTAGATTCAATCTTCCAAAGCCCATATCTTTTGCATCCAAACTCCGATTTAGCCTATTCAAATTTCTAATTTTATCTAAATTTGATATCTCTTTATTGAGTTTTTTATTTAATTTTTGGAGGTTGTTTTGCCTCTGTTATTTATTTGTTTTATTTAGTTGCTTCATTTGCGAGTAAACGTTGATACTTCGGGGAACTTTGGAGAAAAAAGGAGTGCCTCAAGATCAAGATCAATACCTAGACCTATTCCAAGGTAAGTTTGTTGGACCGAAAAGGCGACTAGAGGGGGGGTGAATAGGAGCACGCTCACTTTTTCCCAAATAATGAATTCAACACAATTTCACTCCAATAACTATGATGAAGCTATGAAGATCAATATACCAAGATCAAATGAAGACTAGTATTGAATCCAATTAAATCCCTAAGCAAAATAACAAAATCAACTAAGATTGCAAAGACTCACAAAGACGCAGGCGGTCGATCATTGTACCCAACCGGTCGGACCGATTGCAGGGCGGTCGGACCGGCGTTGTCTTTGGCGGTCGGACCGCTCAAAATCGGTCGGACCGGTGATGACGGGCGATCGACCGGCCGACTCGAAACCGATCCGCAACAATAAAATCGGCCGATGACGAAGTTGCAATTAGGTGAAACTTTTGATTCTCAACTCTAATCTTTATGAAACTTTGCACACACCTTCTATATGCTATTGAGGACCTATTCCAATCGAATATTATGATAATTCTTGGAGCGATCTTGAGCAATTGCCAATTGATTAACGAAGGTCTAAAACCGGCAAGAACGAAAACTTGATCCTAAAGCTTGTTCGTGAGAGATTGATGATCAAGATGATGCTAGATAGATTCACACATATCACGACAAGCTAATTCGCGTGAAAGAATCAATCACAAACTCATGGATCAAAGAAAGCCCTAAAAACACGAAATTGAAAGCAAGAGCGAAAAGAGACTTATCTCAAGCAAACCTTGCATAGATTGATTTCGTGATTGATGCTGGATTACATCCACACCATCATGGATCAGTGGACAATCAAAGATCACGAAATTCTCCTCAAACCATGAAAAGCCTTAGCCTCCACCTCAACTCCCCTAAAGACAATTAGGGTTTTGAAACATAAAAGCGAGAGAGAGAGAGGTGCAACCACCATCTCCTCCTATTTATAGTGGAGGCCTAAAACTCTTAGGGTTTGACTCTCTTGGGCTCCCGTTAAGGCCCACTAACAAACGGGTCACACACGCACGCTTCGCAAAGCGTCGTCTTTAACTTTTGACCTAAACCGCTTCACCATGCGTCATGGATTTGCCAATAGGTCACCCTTGTCCATCTTGTGTCACGCTTGAGTCGTTGACCTCACCCGGCATCGTCGATCGTTCTGGACCTCAACTCCCCAAGTCTAGTCCCGATTCTCCTCGCCGTTGACCGTCGTTGACCACCAAGCTACCTGCACAACCACAGACAAGCAAACACGAATTCGGGAACAAGTTCTTCACAACTTAACCCGTGTTAGTCAAAACATGCATCATGCAAATCATATGCCACAATACCAATGACTTTGACCTAACAAAACAACATCGCCACGAAGTTGGCCGACGTTCAAGTAGAAACCGGTCTGACCGCTCCAGGTGAGCCGGTCGGACGCCCATGGCCGATCGGACCGCTCCTCGTGAGCGGCCGGACCGCCTGGGACTTAGCCGAATTTCAACCCCAAAATCCAAACCTTCGGAAACTTTAAACCAATAGAACTTTTCTTGGAGACTCCAAAATCATAAGACCAAGTGCATTGGGATCCCTCACTTGCCTACAACACCTATTTTTGGCTCACTCGTTTTGACCACTTTGGTCATCACCGTCCGATCCGCCCCACATGGCCGGTCCGACCGATTTGGGACCGATCGGACCGCAGTGCAAGGACCGGTCGGACCGCCTCGACTGAATACACGTAGCTTTGTCGAAAACACGTGAAACTACAAACCGTAAACGCCATTGCCAATTGTCACATCATCCTAAGATCTGGGACATATCCCCATGAAATCCACAATCTCCCCCTTGATGAACACATTGGCAATTATCCGTAAAATGTAAGTAAGAGGTTTGAAAACGAGTTTACTCGCAGCTTTTAGCACAAAGGCACAACTTGGTCCATAAGCAAGAAAAAGCAATGAAAATGACCAAGCAGGCATCAGAATAGTATAGGCATGTGAGACAAGGCAAAAGAAAGCATAAAAACTTTGATTTCCAGAAAAGGGTCAAAATTCTCACATAAGGTCCATATGAAAGAACAATTGTTCAACAGACCTATGATCATTGTCAGGATAAAAGAATGCAATTCAAGTTCAGAATATTCAATAAGACAATAAGAATGCAACTCAAGAACTCCCCCTCACTATGATCCTCAATTTTTCAAATTTTCGTTTCTCCCTTTGTACAAACTTCTCCCCAAAGAAAGAAATATATTCTCATTAACACATCTTCTCTTCTCATTTAACACATCTTCTCCCCCTTTGACAATGGATTCATCAAGGAATCACACCTTCCTCTCATCCAGAGATAATAAAAATAGAATAAAGGAAGAAGCAGAAACAAAATAAGCATAAAGAGGAATATGCATGAAGTGCAATGGAGTGGCTTCAATTTTTGTATTTTTCAATTTTTGATTACAAGAAGCTTTGGAGATTACCCAAAAGAACAAGCTAGTATCTCTAATATTGCACAAACAACATATCAAGCTGACAGTATAGCAAGATCATGGTAAGACATATATATCAAAGCTAAGCACAAAGGCTCAAAAGTAAAGCGATAGATTTGATCAATTTAAGCAACGCTTCAAATTCAAAGAAGTTCATCAACAGGATCCTAAAGTGAAATTGGCCATGTCAAAATGTCAAAGTGAGATCAAAAATCTAACAAAGACAACATTAAGAGTCAATCAAGTCCCGTATTGAATCATTTTGCTCAAAATTTTGTAAACGCCCATTTGTCAACATGTTTCTCATTTGCATTGAATATTGAAGATGACTAATGATCTAACTTAGTGACAAGATCCTGGACTAGGAGCCATCCACAAACTCATCCTAAGCTTCGACCAAAAGTTGATTAAAGGTATATCTTAGTAAAGAAGATCCTGGACTAGGAGCCATCCACAAACTCTTTCTAAGCTTCTACCGGGGCGACAAATCTTGAGGTTCATGTCATTTCTGACAAGCAGTCCCCATGAGATCGTCTAGTTCATCAAACTATCTCCAAGTTCATGTCATTTGACAAGCAGTCTCGTAAGAATAGTTTGGCACAGTTTAAGCATAAGACAATCTTGATTTTCATTTTTCACATGAGCAGTTTTAGAATCTCAAGAACACAAAAGCTCAAGTAATGGTCAATTTTAGATCAAAGAGCTAACAAAGCAATTCTGACAGGGCCAATGTCACAAGAGGAGCACTAATTGCGCAACTCGCTAAAACATCCACAAATTGCAATTTCTTAGTTTGAGTTGTTTAAAAGGTTCTAGCTCATATAGCAAAGACTTAGCTACACATGTAAAAGCATGATAATTCTAGCAAGTCAAAGAACTAGACATGACATTGAGCAAGAATTGAAATACAAAAGCTCTAAAGGGTAATAGGCAAAGCTTCATCAATTTTTAAAAATAAGCAGAAAATTTTATATCACTAAGTTCAGAAAAAGAACAATAAAAGATCAAAAGAACAAGAAAAGATAAGAAAAAGATCAAACTCCCCCTCAAACCAACCCATAAGGATAAATTACCCCTAACTCGCTTCTTAAGGAGGAAAATGCGGTTTGATCTAAAGGCTTGGTAAGAATATCCGCCAATTGAGCTTGGACTCTCTGAAGTGCATCACAATATCACCTTTTCAACATGATCTTTAAGGAAGTGAAAGCGAATGTCTATGTGCTTAGTCCTAGAATGTTGCCTTTGGGTTTTTAGCAATATTAATAGCGTAAGTGTTATCACGAAAAGAGGAACACTAGCAAAGTTTAACCCATAATCTTTCAAAGTGGGCGTCATCCACAAAATCAGCTCAAAGACAACTAGCGGCTGACTACATACTCCGCCAAAGAAGTGGATTGTGCCAAAGAAGACGCTTTCTAGAAGACCAAGATACAAGAGAAGTGCCTAGGAAGTGACAGTGCACGAGGTACTCTTCCTATCTAACCGACTGACCCAAAAAATCGAATCAAAAACCTCTAATGGACAAAGTCAAGAGCGGAATACCAAATGCCATATAGGAGGGTAGAGTGTAAATACGAATATGCGCTTAACGGCTTGGCGATGGGAAGTTCTCGAGACGCTGAAATCTTGCACAAAGACATACCGTGAAGTGAATGTCCGGGTCTCGAGGCCGTCGAATCTGAAGGAGCCGATCATCTCATGCGGTACTCGCGTTGATCCACGACTTCTCCTTCCTCATCCGGATCCAAAGCAATCGAAGTTGCCATGGGAGTGGAAATTGGCTTGCGATCACCCATGTTGAAGCGTTTGAGTAGATCTTTAGTGTACTTCGTCGATGGATGAAAGTTCCTTCCTTGCATTGCTTGATTTGAAGTCCCAAAAGTAATTAAGCTCTCCCATCATACTCATCTCAAATTCCTAGACATAGTGTCGTAAAAGTCGGAAACAAGAGCATTAGAGGAACCACCAAAGATAATATCATCCACATAAATTTGAGCAAGGTGAAGTCATTGTCACGCCTAAGAATAAATAGAGTTTTATCCACTTTACCCATCTCAAAATTATTTTTAAGCAAGAAAGTTTTAAGTCTATCATACCGTGCTCTAGGGGCTTGTTTAAGACCATACAATGCTTTAGATAGCTTGAAAACACGATTTGGATATTTAGGATCCTCAAAACCGGGGGTTGCTTAACATACACTTCCTCATCTATGAAACCATTTAAAAGGCACTTTTAACATCCATCGATATAATTTAAAACCTTTTGATGCAGCAAATACAAGCGAGAATCACGAATGGCTTCTAATCTAGCAACAGAGCAAATGTCTCATCAAAATCTAACCCCTCAACTTGGTCAAACCCCGAGCTACCAATCGGCCTTATTTCTAACCACGTAACCATCCTCACCTTGTTTATTCTTAAACACCCAACGGGTTCCTATAACATTATGACCACTAGGAGGTTCTACTAGGTTCCAAACTTTGTTTCTTTCAAAATTCTCTAACTCCTCATGCATGGCATTTACCCAACTAGAATCGGATAAAGCATGTGATATATCGCGGGGTTCAAAAGAAGCAACAAAAGCCGAATGAGAGTAGAGATTTGGATCATTATACCGGAGCGAGTGACTCGCTCATGTAGATTACCTATTATCATTCCGAGGATCTTTGTCTCTGAATGCGAAGTGGGCGCCGGGTGAGATACTGCTTTCTTCGACCTCCGCAGTCTGCTGATGATGAAGATGCAGCAGAGCCTCAATCAAGGTGAAGTAGGCGTAATGAGTTCTTGTATCAATATGGGTGCTTGATGAGCGAGATGAAGGAATGATATTAGCCGTCCTCATCTTCCTCCACAAAATGCTCTCTGTCACTGTAAATCATCTCAGAGCAATAGATCTAGCTCGAGGCTAGTCTCATCAAAAGTGACATTACAAGTCTCCTGAATAATGTTAGTCTCAGTATTAAAAACCCGAAAACCCCTCGAATGAGCAGGATAACCCAGAAATATCCCATCAAAAGTTCTTGATTCAAATTTATCTAAATTGTCTGTCTTAAGAATAAAACATTTTGATCCAAAACTCAAAATGCGAAAAGCAGAGAGTTTTCTACCAAAACGAAGCTCATAAGGAGTCTTGCCTAAAGAAGGTCTCAAAAAGACACGATTTGCAATATGGCAAGCTGTAGCAATAGCTTCGGCCCAAAATCTCCTCGGTGTGCTATACTCATCTAGCATCGTCCTAGCCATTTCGACCAAGGTCCTATTCTTCCTTTCCACCACGCCATTTTGTTGAGGGACGTGTGGAGAGGAGAACTGATGCTCAATACCACGCTCAGCACAAAAAGAAGCAAAAGAAGCATTTTTGAACTCCGTACCATTATCACTGCGAATCGCTCTCAAAGCACCAGGAAGCTCAGAAGCCAAACGAAGAACAAGGTCATGAAAATAACCAAAAGCTTCATCTTTTGAAGTAAGAAAGAACACCCAAGTATATCTAGAAAGATCATCGACTATGACAAGAATATACCATTTTCCACCGACTGACCGGACTCTAGCAGGACCAACAGTATCCATATGAAGCAACTGTCCTGGTCCGTCAGTCATAACCATAGTCACGAGAAGGGTGTGAGCGGCAACTTGTTTGCCATGCCTACTGTGCGCACATACAAACATCCTTGATGACTTTTAGTTTGGGCAAACCTCTCATAAGATCAAGGTTGCTAACTCGCGTCAGATGATCAAAACCAATGTGCCCCAAACGTCGATGCCAAAGCCAGAAATCAGAAGAAGATGTAAGCAAACATTTAAGAGATCCAGCAAGAGATTACGAAAAATCGGCTCCAAAAATTCTACCAACTCTAGAGATTCCAAACACAAGCTCACCAAGAGAATCAAGCACACGACAAGCATTTTTCTTAAAAACGTCTCATAGCCATCATCAAGAAGTGAGAAGCAGAAGGAGATTATACCTAAGCTTGTCCACAAGAGCGACATCCTTTAGAATGAATTTGTTGTTCACCCTAATTGATCATGTTCCTTCAATTCGCCCTTGTGTATCATCTCCAAAGGTGATGAAGTCATCACCTGTTGCTCGCGTGAAAGAGGTGAACCATTTTGAGTTCCCGGTCATGTGGCGTGAACATCCGGAGTCAACGAACCACGTGTTCTTCCCCTTTCCGCGATAATCCTGAAAATCAAGGAACAAAAGAACGATGTGTCTCAATACTGGAGTTAGATAAACATGATTTAGGAATCCAGTACTGAGACACACGTCTGCAAGGAGTATACAAACCAGAAGTACTATCCTTGATTTCATCTAACATTCGGTTATGAGCAATGTTTAAATGAAAATGAGACTTGAACTGTCCATGGGCGGTCTGACCCGCGTTGGGCTGGCGGTCAGACCGGCGACCAAAACAGTCAGACCGGTGACCACCAGCGGTCAGACCGCCAGTCTGATAAACTTTAGAATTAGGATATCTAGACACATAATGATTTGCATGAGATAAAAATCCTAATCCAGGTTTATTCTTTTCAGTGTTACCATGTCTCATAGAAGCTCTAGGTTGCATGAATGAAATTCTATCAAAATTTTTCCTATCATTTTTCAACCTACTCCAACAGAATTCAATCAAGTGCCCACCTTTCTTGCAATAAGTGCAATGGTACTTGGTACCACTAGAAGAAGCACCATTTGAGTTAATACAAGGTTGGGCAAAACCTGCAGATTTAAAAGATGTTTTTGCAGGTTGGGTTTTGAATTCAATTAAACCTTTTCCAAGACTTGAATGACTTTTGGGTTTGAATTGTCTTGAAAAGAATTGAATCCTAAACCTTGCTTCTTATAAGGAGTTTTAGACTTGTCAAGAATCATGTTTAATTGTTTCTTACCTTTAGAAAATTTCTCTAATGTATCATGAAGGTAAGCATTTTCTTTACTCAAGTTAACACAAGCATCACAAGTTTTATCCATAGATTTCTCCTTATACAAAGCAATTTCAAGCTTAAGAGTGGAACAAGAAGCACAAGTAGTATTTTCAATATTATCCTTAAGCTTAGCATATTTGACTCTAGCAGCTTCTAAGATATCTTTGATTTCACGTTCCTTTTCTAAACATGAAGTGCAAGGGCTAGAATCAAACACATCAAAAGCAATCAATTTACTAGATTCTAAACATTTTTCACAAGGAGCACTTTTAATTTTATTTAGTTCAGATCTAGCATTCTCAAGTTGTTGTACAGAAATATTATGAGCAGTTTGTAACTTAGTAATTTCTGAGTGCATAGCATGACAAGATAAACATTCATCAGGTTCAAGAGTCTTAGCATTTTTAAGCTCTACTTTCAGTTTGTTAATCTTTGACTCTAATTTCTTATTTTTTGTCATAACAAATTCTAGTGCTTCATCTTGACTAAGCAATTGCTCAACTATAGAATCATATTTAGCAGAAAGCTCATCATAAGAAAAAGATACCTCATCATCATCAATGTCGTCGGTGTCAGCCATGAAGGACATGCAAGTGAAGTCTTTGGCCTTCCCTTTCTTTTTGCCTTGAGGGATCTCCTCCTCCTTGTCCTCCTCACTCCCAGTATCCACATCGCTCAAGGATTGATCCTCAAAAGCGGCAAGGACCAGTGAGCACCTTCACAAGCTTATTAGCCTCATACCTTGATTTGTTGAAAGGAGGCTTCTTCCAAGTAGGCTTTCCTTCCTTATGATTGCTCTTACCTTTCAACTTGGGGCAATTTGCGGATATGATTGAGCTCACCACATTCATAGCATGTCACCGACCACCTCTCTTTTGTTTCTCACATTATTGTAGGCCCGTGTGAATTTTTAGCTAGAAGAGCTAACTCTGCTTCAGAATACTTTCAAGCTCCTCTTCATGAATAGCGGATAAACAAGCAAATGAAAATCCGTAAGAAGATTCAAAAGAGTCATCAAAAGCCTTTTGAGAGGATCTACTACCAAAGCTAAATTATCTTTCTTGGGATGATCAACTCTTTTAATTTCATGAGTCTTGAGTTTACTATAAAGCAATTCTAAAGTAAGACTTGAAAGATCAATATTTTCCTCTATAGCAAGAGCCTTCATCTCCCACTCCTTGGTGTTGATTGCGGCCAAGAGATGGGTGGTATTTTCAGATTGAGAATATTCAATATCAACGACTTTCATTTGATTAATTACTTTATTAAAGCGATCGAAATGTCATCGATGCTCTCTCCAGACGCATCTCGAATTTATTGTATTCACGCTTGTAAACTGTTTGGCGCACCTTTTGATTTGGGACGAACCCTCATGATATGTTTGAGAGTGTTCCAAATTTTATCTTGTGATTGAAAGATTGCAAATTCTATCATATTCTTGTCTACCAAGTGCACCATATAAAAGATTCTTAGCCTTATTGTTGTTAGCCAAAAGAATTGCGAAGCGGTGTAGCAATTTCAGAATAACCAATGGGCTCTAACAACATCCCAAATAGCTTGTCCTCACTCTCAAGAAAGACACGCATACGATTCTTCCAATAGGCATAGTCGTGCCCATCGAAGATATGCGGTTTAGTAGAAAACTTATCCATCGCCAAAGTTCGGTGACCTGTTAAGATCAAGATTGAACTAACCGGGCTCTGATACCACTTGTTGGACCGAAAAGGCGACTAGAGGGGGGGTGAATAGGAGCACGCTCACTTTTTCCCAAATAATGAATTCAACACAATTTCACTCCAATAACTATGATGAAGCTATGAAGATCAATATACCAGTACAGCGGAAGACTAGTATTGAATCCAATTAAATCCCCTAAGCAAAATAACAAAATCAACTAAGATTGCAAAGACTCACAAAGACGCAGGTCCGACCGGCTGCATCCAACCGGTCGGACCGATTGCGGGCGGTCGGACCGGCGTTGTCTTTGGCGGTCGGACCGCTCCAAAATCGGTCGGACCGGTGATGACGGGCGGTCTGACCGGCCGACTCCAGAACCGATCTGCAACAGTAAAATCAGCCCGATGACGAAGTTGCAATTAGGTGAAACTTTTGATTCTCAACTCTAATCTTTATGAAACTTTGCACACACCTTCTATATGCTATTGAGGACCTATTCCAATCGAATATTATGATAATTCTTGGAACGATCTTGAGCAATTGCCAATTGATTAACAGAAGGTCTAAAACCGGGCAAGAACGAAAACTTGATCCTAAAGCTTGTTCGTGAGAGATTGATGATCAAGATGATGCTAGATAGATTCACACATATCACAGCAAGCTAATTCGCGTGAAAGAATCAATCACAAACTCATGGATCAAAGAAAGCCCTAAAAACACGAAATTGAAAGCAAGAACGAAAAGAGACTTATCTCAAGCAAACCTTGCATAGATTGATTTCGTGATTGATGCTGGATTACATCCACACCATCATGGATCAGTGGACAATCAAAGATCACGAAATTCTCCTCAAACCATGAAAAGCCTTAGCCTCCACCTCAACTCCCCTAAAGACAATTAGGGTTTTGAAACATAAAAGCGAGAGAGAGAGAGGTGCAGCCACCATCTCCTCCTATTTATAGTGGAGGCCTAAAACTCTTAGGGTTTGACTCTCTTGGGCTCCCGTTAAGGCCCACTAACAAACGGGTCACACACGCACGCTTCGCAAAGCGTCGTCTTTAACTTTTGACCTAAACCGCTTCACCATGCGTCATGGATTTGCCAATAGGTCACCCTTGTCCATCTTGTGTCACGCTTGAGTCGTTGACCTCACCCGGCATCGTCGATCGTTCTGGACCTCAACTCCCCAAGTCTTGTCCCGATTCTCCTCGCCGTTGTGGATATCGTGAGGATATGTGCACGATCTCAGGATGATGAGTCAATTGGCAATGGCGTTATTGGTTTGCAAAATCTCGCGTTTTGGGTTTGCTCCAAAAGCATCGAGGCCTCGATCGGCGGTCTGACCAGGTTGTCTTGGCGGTCGACCGCCAGAGGAGCAAGCGATCGACCAAACCATGGTGGCCGGTCCGACCACGATTTGAGATTTGGGTTTTTGAGTGGGCCAAAAATAGGTTGTGTAGGCAAGTGAGGGAGTCTCCCGGATGTGGTCCCATAATTTTGGAGCTCCCACAAAAGTTCTATTCGATTGAAATTTCGAAAGGTTTGGATTTCTCGCTTGAATTTTGGCTAAGTCATTTGGACCGGTCCGACCGCCGTTGTGGGAGCGGTCCGATCCGGCATGAATCGGTCGGACCGCCTGTGGGGCTGATCGAGCCGGCGATACTGGAGGTGAGCCAAGTGTTGCATTGAGTTTGTTCTCGAGTGTGTTATTCTATGAACTTCAATGCTTTATTGATGTATATTGCATTGCGCAGGCCGACGTGGGTCAAGTTGTGAAGAACTTGTTCGGAAGCGGTTTGTTTGTCTATTCTTTGTGCGGTGGCTTGCGAGTCAACGGCGTCAGCGGTGAGTGGATCGGGACTACGCTTGGAGAGCCGAGGTCCGTAACGATCGTGATACCGGTGAGGTTGTGTGACTCAAGCATGGAGCGAGAATGGACAAGATGGATCGAACGGGTGGTTCAAAGCAATTTGGTTGGATCGGCGGTGCGGATATCGGTGCGAGTCTCAGGAGGTTCCGATGGGATTCGACAAGAGAGGCTTGGCGTCGATGAGAACCGTGATCAACCTACACGTGGTGAAGCGGCGATTGCTTCAAGGGTTATTTGTGTGTGGGTCCCATGTGTAAGAGACCCAAAAGGGAAACCCTAGCTCTCTAGTATAAATAGGAAGGGAGAGGTGGAAAACCTAAGCAAGCATTCATTTAGCCCCTTCTTCCTTTTTCTAGGGTTTGGAGGAGAGGAGAGGAAAACTAGGGTTTGGAGTGTGCTCCTTGTTGAGCTCTTGCCCTCCTAGGTGGAGAGGCTTTGTAAGCATCTATTGTGGATGAACAATCTTGTGATGCTTAATTGAAAGATCAATTGCTCCCTTGTGTTCTTCTCTCTTTTGGATGTTTTTGGTGCTTCCTTGATTCAAATGTTCATGCTTGGTCTTTTGGCCTACTTTACCTTGCTTTAATGTGTGGGATTACTCCTAGAGTTGTCTAGATCATCAAACCCCCACAAGCAAGTGTTGAATCAAGTTTTTCTCATTTCTAGGGTTTGTGCACCTCTTTGGTAAAATCTCGAGAGATCGATTCTGCGAAGTGGATCTGACGGATCGTCGCTAAAAATAGGTCTCTAATATCATTAGGGAGGTGTGTTAGAAATTTGGTCAAGTTTCATTGGTTGAATCAAAAGTTGGATCAAATTTCGTTTTGGTTTTGGGTGGAGTTTTCATCTTCGACTCTACCGGTCCGATCGGCCCCTTTCAACGGCGGTTCGACCGCCTGTTTTCGCATCACCGGTTTGGCGGGTCGAACCGTATCCACCGGTCCGATCACCGTTAGTTGCCGGCCGATCATTGGATGACCGTCGGTCCGACCGCCCGTGGTAGCCGGTCAGACCGCCTGTGCCCAGTGAAGAACATTGAGTTCTTTTCTCCTTTTGTGTCGTGTGCTTGAGGGGTTTATCAAATCCAACACAAGGCTTCCGTTGTGTGCTCACCGAACTTCTTAGCTTTCATAGCTAAAGGAGTAAAGTTCGTGTTGGTTTTGATTTAGGCGAAAAGTTTTGAAAGCGCCTATTCACCCCCTAGTCGCCTTTCCGGTCCTACAAGTGGTATCGAGCCTGTTAGCTCTTTTCTATAGATCTTAACCGATCTTTGGAGCCATGGCGACCGACAAGTACTCAACCAAGCCACACATTTTTGAGGAGTTGACTTTGCATCTTTGGAAGGCTCGTATGCAAGCGTATATCGAGGCTCAAGGGCACGCTATTTGGCTAAAGGTGAAAAACCCTTATGTCGTGCCACCGATGACGATACGATCACTCCGGATGTGGAGGCCAACAAAGAAGGCTCGGAATTATTTGATCCAAGGCCTTAGTCGATCCGAGTTTGAGCGTGTTGCTCACTTGCGGTCTGCTCACGAGATCCGCGACACTTTGTGATTATCACGAAGGGTCCATCGCGATCAAGGAAGTGAGACGAACCACCTCAAAAGGTTTACTCGAAGATCGAACAAAGGCCCGTGAGTCTTTGGATGAGCTGGGAAGATTCTCTAAAATTCTTCATGATCTCCGTCTTTGTTGATTTGATATTTTCGAGTCGAAAATGCACGCCACTTCGGGTGCTCTTGATGTGAAGGTGCAGGGAATGAAGATCACTTCCATCAATGACAACATCACATGAGTGAGCTTACCATGGATAAGCTCTACTCGAGGTTGAAGACGCATGAGATTGACTTTATCTCGCGTCCCCAAGACAGAGTCGATGGCTTTAGTGGTCGACAAATCCAAGGGTTGCTCTTCCGATTCTATTGATTGTAGCTCATCCGCTTTTCATTATCGCTTTACATTCTTTGAGTGATGAGCAACTTGAGAAATTACCCGAGGATGACTTAGCCCTCCTTTCCACCAAATTCACAAGAGCGTATAACAAGGTGAGAAATAGGAGGAGGAGTGGACCTATCACGTGCTTGAATGTGGTGAGCCAAACCACATTCGCTCCAAGTGCCCCAAGCTAAAGGGCAAGGAGGAGAAGGAGACACGAAGACATCCCGTGAAAGGGATGCAAAACCCAAGAAGACAAACTATCGAAAGTTTGTCGGTAGGGTCCTGCCGCTCTTGAGAATGTTAATATGAGCGATGTGGATTCGGAAGCGGAGGACGACGAGAGTGATTCTCGTGGCAAGAAGAAGGCGCATGACTTCACCCAAGATGTGTTTCATGGCCAAGAACACCACGACAAATGATTCCTCCAAAGATGAGGATCCTTTTAGTGATCCCGATGAGGTATGCCCTTCTATTGCCGATATGAAAAGGGCTTTGGTGCTTCTTTGAATGTAAATTGCATAAGCAAGTAAAAATGATTAGGAAGCGTGACATTATGATTGATAATTTGAATCTTGAAGTTGTTAGGCTTAAATCTATCAATCCTGCCGATATTTGTGATTCTGCACTAGCTTGCTTAAGGATTTGACAAGCTTGAAATCGCTCATTCCTCTCACAAATCAACTAAAAGATGCTCTCGATGAACTAGAATCTTTCAAGTCTAGATCTGCTTGTTTAGATGTCATTCCTCTTGATGTGACTGCCATGGAAGCTATCCCTTTAACTTGCTCTAATTGTGCTTTGCTAGAATTAAAATTGGATAGTTCCTTAAAAGAATTGCAAAAGTTTGATGCTAGTCACACATGCTCTCATTGTAAGGATAATAGGATTAAGATGCAAGAGATGACAGAAACATTGATTTACTCTAGAGTTGCATCTTGTGAAAATTGTCCCAAGCTTACAATTGAGATTGAAGCCTTGAACAAGACCCTGGAAGAAAAGGCTAAAATTGAAAGATCCATGTCTTTTACTGCTTCTAAAAAGGTCATTGATTCTAACTCTTGTGTTTTGAATGCTGAAGTTGAAACCATGGTTAGTCAGATACAAGAGGCTTTTAGAGTCAAGTTTAAGGAGCAGTTGGAGTAGGATTCAGAATCCTATTGTGTGTCTTGTGAGGCCTTCAAAGTGGAAGTGGCCCTTCTTAAGAGTAAGCGCAATGAGGTAATCAAGTCTAGCAAGTGTACTAGATGTGAGGAGTTAATGAAAGAGAATGATTACCTCAAGGTGACTCTTGAGAAATTTTCAAGTGGGAAAAAGAAACTCAACATGATTCTTGATCAATCCAGGGTGAGTGTGAAAAATAGTGGTCTAGGTTTCAACCCCCTAGAGCATTCCAAGAAAAACCCACCTAAGATTGCTAGAGTTGTGAAGAATGGTTTGTTTGAGCTAGAACCTCCTAAGCCATCTGGGGTTGTTTTCAAATCCGGTGGTTTTGCTCAAACTCTTTCTGGCAAGAAAGGTGCTTTCACTCATTCTGTACAGACCCCTCAAAAGGTCCAGTACCATTGCACCTTCTGCAAGAAAGAAGGCCATACTGTTGAGTTCTGCTTCCGGAGAGCAAAACTTGAAAGAAAAGAGAGGATGAGCGTCCTAAGATCCATTAGAGGAGTCCCTTCTCCAGATGTAGTCTCTAGAGCTAGGCAGCCTATTTATCGCATCACACATAGGCCTAGATTTGTAGAGAACTTTGTAGACTCTTTTGGTGGGTCTAGGCAGCATGTTGGATTAGGACATCGTGAGGAGAGACAACGGGTAGCACCTAGACAGGGGGAGTATCGATCTTTTGGTAGATCGTTTCGGAGAGGTCTAGGTGATTCTCATGTGCATCCTTATGATTTTATTCCTGATCATGTTTCAGCTATTTCTCTGCTGCTCCCAGACATCGTGCTTCTCGAGATCGGATTCCTCGTTCTTTTATCACTAATCCCATTACTCTGAGGCACGGATGTTTTCTGATTGTGCCTTTTAGGTCCGTCGTGCGAGGAAGGAGGACAAGTGGCTTGTTGACTCCGGGTGTTCTCGACATATGACCGAGATTCTAGATGGTTCTCCTCCCTCACACGCATCCGGAAATGAATTGATTACATTTGGGGATGCTTCTCTGGGACCGTGGATCGCAAAGGGCACCGTGGCGTCAACGACAAGTTCATGCTAAAAGACGCCGCTTTGGTAAGTAAGTGAGGTATAATCTTCTATCTGCTTTCACCGCTTGATGAGGGTCTAGAAGTGAGGTTTAAGAGAGGTGAGTGTAGAGTTCTAGATTCCTCGGTGAGCTTGTTTTGAGATCTCCGATTTGAGAAGATCTTCCGTGCAAATTTCAAGATTTCTTCCGCTTCCAGTCCTAGATGTCCGTAGCCTCGATTCTCATGACCTTGTTTTGTGGCATCGTAGACTTGGGCATATAGGTTTTGATCATTTGTCTAGAGTCGGTTGCAAGGACTTGATTAGAGGTTTGCCTAGGTCAAGGTCGCGAGATCTTGTGTGCTCACCTCAGACATGGTAAGATGGTGTCCGCTTCCCACCCACCTCTTACTTTGGTAATGACTGATGGACTGTGATGCCTTCTTCACTTAGATACAGCTTGGTCCTTCTAGAGTTCACCACCGTGGTGGGAAATGGTATGTCTTGGTGGTTGTGGATGATTACTCCAGTATTCATGGGTTTATTTTCTTGCTTCTAAGGACGAAGCATTTGGATTCTTTAAAGATTTAGTCCTTAGAATTGCCGTTGATATACCCGAGCTTTGAGAGCCATTAGGAGTGATAATGGGACGAGTTCAAGAATTCTTCTTTTCTACCTTCTGCGATAGGGAATTGAGCATCGCTTTCTTCTCCTAGAGTTCCTCGTGAGAATGGTGTTGTAGAAAGGAAGAATGTAACCCTTGTAGAGATGGCTCGGACCATGCTAGATGAGCATTCTACTCCGAGGAGATTTTAATGAGGCGATCTCTCTCGCTTGTTATATCTCCAATAGGGTTTTCTTGAGATCGTGGTTGGGAAGACTTCTTATGAGCTTAGATTTGGTCATTCTCCCAAGGTCTCTCATTTCAAGATCTTTGGTTGCAAGTGCTTCATTCTTAAACATGGCAATCTTGATAAATTTGAGTCTAGATGTTTTGATGGCATATTTCTTGGATATCCCGCTCATTCTCGTGGCTATCGTGTTTTTAATGTTGATACTAACAAAATCGTTGAGACTTCATGAAGTCACTTTTGATGAGGCTAGTCCAGTACTAGACCCGATGTTTCAGTACACGTGTTCCGAAACTCAAGAAAGCATCTTCGTCGATGATGATTCCGAGGATGAAGACCCAAACCATCTTCCACTACCTCGAAGGGGTGGAGAGCCTGCTACTACTACTTCGATTCACCGAAAGCCTCCTCCTATCCCCACCGACGATCCGAGTGGCTCTGTTCCTACCTCCACAACTCATGGGGTAGAGGCCACTGCACTCAGAGCACCTCTTCGCATTCAAATGACAACATCCTCCTGAACAGATGATTGGGGATCTTCAAGAGAGAGTAACTCGCTCCAGGTTTATTTCTCCTGATTCCCATGCACATTCTGCTTTTGTCGCTTCTTTTGAACCCCGAGATATCACCCATGCTTTGTCTGATGCCTCTTGGGTCAATGCCATGCATGAAGAGCTTGAAAATTTTGAAAGAAACAAAGTCTGGTTTTTAGTTGAGCGACCTTCTGATTCTCATGTTATTGGAACAAAATGGGTTTTTAAAAATAAGCAAAGTGAGGATGGATTGGTTGTTCGCAATAAGGCGAGACTTGTTGCTCAAGGTTATTCCTAGGTAGAGGGCTTAGACTTTGAGGAGACCTTTGCTCCAAAGAGCTAGGTTGGAGGCCATTCGCATTCTTTTAGCATTTGCAACATCCAAGGGTTTCAAGCTTTTTCAAATGGATGTTAAAAGTGCTTTCTTGAATGGCTTCATAGAAGAAGAGGTCTTTGTCAAGCAACCTCCGGGTTTGAAAATCAAAATTCCCAAACCATGTTTTTAAACTCTCTAAAGCCCTCAGATGGATTGAAACAAGCTCCTAGAGCTTGGTATGACAGCTTAAGAGTTTCTTGCTTGAAAATGATTTCAAAATGGGAATGGTTGATAAAACCTTGTTCACTCTCGTGCATGGCGTTGATTTCTTGTTGGTTCAAATATATGTGGATGATATTATTTTCTGTGGTTCCTCTCATGCTTTGGTGTCTAGATTTTGATTCTATGAGCAAAGGAATTTGAGATGAGCATGATGGGAGAGCGACATTCTTCCTTGGTCTTCAAATCAAACAAGCGAAAGAAGGCACCTTCGCTCACCGAGTAAGTATACAAAGGACCTTCTTCTGCGTTTCAATATGGGAAGTAGTAGGCCAATGTCTACCCCATTGCAACAACCACCGTCTTTGGATCCTCGATGAGGATGGAGAGTCGAGTGGATCGGAAGGAGTATCGCAGATGATTGGCTCCTCCTCTATCTTACAATACGAGGCCGACATACAATTCGCCAGATGTCCGTGCGCCGCTTTCGAGCTTCCTCGTGCTTCTCATCGTCAAGCAAGACGCGCATATTCGGTACCTTCAAGATACGCTTGACTTTGGACTCGTATTCTTCCTCTTGGCTCTTTCGATTCGAGCATTTTACGATGCCGATTTCACGGTGTAGAGTGGATAGGAAGAGTACTTCGCACTTGTCATTTCTTGGGCACATCTCTTGTTTCTTGGTCTTCTAGAAAATCTTACATTGCGCCTCATACCGAGGTCGAGTATGTAGTCGCCGCCATGGGTCGCTCTCGTGTTCTTTGGATTTTATCCACGCTGCGGGACTATGGGTTGTCTTTGGGAAGTGTTCCTCTTTTCGTGACAACACTTCGCAATTAATATTGCCAAAACCCAAAGGCAACATTCCAGACTAAACACATTGACATTCGATTTCATTTTCGAGAGACCATGTTGAGAAAGGTGATGTTGTGCTTCACTTTGTAGAGTCCGAGCAACGACTTGCGATATTTTCACTAAGGCTCTTGACTCTTCGCGTTTGTTTGCTTATGAGGAGAGTTAGGGATTATTAGTCCTATTGGGCTGTTTTGAGGGGAAGTGGCTCTTTTGCATTCATTGTATCATAATGCATGTTTCATTTCATTTGTCTTGCATTGTATATTAAAACTAATGGAGCTTTGATTATTATCCTGTATGACTTGTTTTCATATTTTATACCTTGTCATATCGAGTGATAGCCTCGCTAGACCTCTTTTATGGCTCTTCGTGTTTGGCTCGACTTTTGCCTTGCTAGCTTTATATCCTTGAGAAATCTGAATCAAATCATGTCTTGTTGGATCTTGTGACTAGTTTTGCTCTAGTGATCCGCTTATGATTCTCGCCATGTCTTACAAGTTGAATTGAGTCTTGAACTTATTTTGAGATGGAAAATGAGCTTTTACCTTCTTAAGTCAAGCAAAAGAAAAGAAAAATTTCTCGTGAAAAAACTGATCTCACCAATCCTCTTTCATGAGACGGCTTGCCATTGCACTAGGCATGAACTCGGGGAGTTTTGGATGACCTAGATCATTCTTTTAAGCTTATCGCTTGAGATGGTCGCGCAAGGCTTGAGATCTAGCACGAAAAAAGGGAAAAAAAAGAAAAAAAAAAAAGGCTAAGTGCTTGAGCTTTGCTTCAAAAGAATTTTCTTAATGCTCAAAATGCCTCAACTCTTGTTTTGAGTCTCTTTTACTTATAGACATGGCTTGACTCATTTTTGGTTGCTTTTAGTGAATCTATGACATTGAGCAACCTTTCATGGTTTTAATTCGTTAATCTCAGATTTACATTATCTTGGTTTTAGCTTTGCAGTACACGCTTTGCCATGATTGAATATAGCGTCTTCTCCTTATATGGCTTGGTATAATACTTGTACTGCCTACATGTATAATGGTCATTGCTCCTTTTTACTAAAGCTTAAAAATAAAGTCATTCCTTCATGCTCTTCCTTTTTCATGCATCTTGATGAATTCATTGTCAAAGGGGGAGAAAGATTGTGAGGAAAATGTTTGTTGGAGCTTTTGGTTTCATACATAAAGATTGGTTTCATACATAAAGAACACACATAAAAAAACTTTTGTGAACCTTTTGAAAATTTGTGATCATGGTGAGTTGAGCTTCTGGGTTTATTGCCTTTTCCTGATTTGATTTGAAATTGAAGAATACTCACAATGATCAAAGGTCAAATAGAACAATGTGCCTTTCATTTGGACCTAAGTGAGATTTTTGGCTACTTTACGAATTTGAATTCTTTTGTGCTTTCAATGCCTTATCTCACTTGCTTACACTATTCGAAGCCACTTGGTCGGTTCCTAGGCTTTTTGTTGCTTATGGATCAAGTTGTGCCTTTATGCAGCAACGGCGATTTTTACTTTTCATTTTGAAAACCATATTTTCTTGAAAATTGCCAATGTGTTCATCAAGGGGAGATTGTGGATATCGTGAGGATATGTGCACGATCTCGGATGATGAGTCAATTGGCAATGGCGTTATTGGTTTGCAAAATCTCGTTTCGGGTTTGCTCCAAGGTCACAGCCCTCAAGGCGGTCGATCGGTTGTCTTGGCGGTCGATCGATTGCATGAGGAGCGATCCGACCGGCCATGGTGGCCGGTCCGACCACGATTTGGGATTTGGGTTTTGGAGTGGGCCAAAAATAGGTTGTGTAGGCAAGTGAGGGAGTCTCTGGATGTGGTCCCATAATTTTTGAGCTCCCAACAAAAGTTCTATTCGATTGAAATTTCCGAAGGTTTCGGATTTCTCGCTTGAATTTTGGCTAAGTCATTTGGACCGGTCCGACCGCCGTTGTGGGAGCGGTCCGATCGAAGATGAATCGGTCGGACCGCCCCGTAAAGCGATCGACCGCAATCACTGGAGGTGAGCCAAGTGTTGCATTGAGTTTGTTACGAGTGTGTTATTCTATGAACTTCAATGCTTTATTGATGTATATTGCATTGCGGATCGACGTGGGTCAAGTTGTGAAGAACTTGTTCGGAAGCGGTTTGTTTGTCTATTGTCGCGGTGGCTTGCGTGTCAACGACGTCAGCGGTGAGTGGATCGGGACTACGCTTGGAGAGCCGAGGTCCGAGCGATCGGGGATCTGGGGTGAGGTTGTGTGACTCAAGCATGGAGCGAATGGACAAGATGGATCGAGCGGGTGGTTCAAAGCAATTGGGTTGGATCAGGCGGTGCGGATATCGGTGCGAGTCTCTGGGAGGTTCCGATGGGATTCGGACAAGAGAGGCTTGGCGTCGATGAGAACCGCTGATCAACCTACACGTGGTGAAGCAGGCGATTGCTTCAAGGGTTATTTGTGTGTGGGTCCCATGTGTAAGAGACCCAAAAAGGGAAACCCTAGCTCTCTAGTATAAATAGGAAGGGGAGAGGTGGAAAACCTAAGCAAGCATTCATTTAGCCCCCTTCTTCCTTTTTCTAGGGTTTGGAGGAGAGGAGAGGAAAACTAGGGTTTGGAGTGTGCTCCTTGTTGAGCTCTTGCCCTCCTAGGTGGAGAGGCTTTGTAAGCATCTATTGTGGATGAACAATCTTGTGATGCTTAATTGAAAGATCAATTGCTCCCTTGTGTTCTTCTCTCTTTTGGATGTTTTTGGTGCTTCCTTGATTCAAATGTTCATGCTTGGTCTTTTGGCCTACTTTACCTTGCTTTAATGTGTGGGATTACTCCTAGAGTTGTCTAGATCATCAAACCCCCACAAGCAAGTGTTGAATCAAGTTTTTCTCATTTCTAGGGTTTGTGCACCTCTTTGGTAAAATCTCGAGAGATCGATTCTGCGAAGTGGATCTGACGGATCGTCGCTAAAAATAGGTCTCTAATATCATTAGGGAGGTGTGTTAGAAATTTGGTCAAGTTTCATTGGTTGAATCAAAAGTTGGATCAAATTTCGTTTTGGTTTTGGGTGGAGTTTTCAGTACTGGACTCTACCGGTCCGACCGGCCTTTCAACGGCGGTTCGACCGCCTCGTTTTCAGATCACGGTTTGGCGGGTCGAACCGTCCGCCACCGGTCCGACCACCGTTAGTTGCTTGGTCGGACATTGGATGACCGTCGGTCCGACCGCCTGTGGTAGCCGGTCGGACCGCTGTGCTCTGATGAAGAACATTGAGTTCTTTTCTCCTTTTGTGTCGTGTGCTTGAGGGGTTTATCAAATCCAACACAAGGCTTCCGTTGTGTGCTCACCGAACTTCTTAGCTTTCATAGCTAAAGGAGTAAAGTTCGTGTTGGTTTTGATTTAGGCGAGAAAGTTTTGAAAGCGCCTATTCACCCCCTAGTCGCCTTTCCGGTCCTACTGTAGTTGACCGTCGTTGACCACCAAGCTACCCGCACAACCACGCACAAGCAAACACGAATTCGGGAACAAGTTCTTCACAACTTGACCCATGTTAGTCAAAACATGCATCATGCAAATCATATGCCACAATACCAATGACTTTGACCTAACAAAACAACATCGCCACGAAGTTGGCCGACGTTCAAGAAACCCGGTCGACCGCTCCAGTGAGCGGTCGGACCGCCTTGGGACTTAGCCGAATTTCAACCCCGAAAATCCAAACCTTCGGAAACTTTAAACCAATAGAACTTTTTACTGGAGACTCCAAAAATCATGAGACCAAGTGCATTGGGATCCCCTCACTTGCCTACAACACCTATTTTTGGCTCAGCTCGTTTTGACCACTTTGGTCATCACCGGTCCGACCGCCCCACATGGCCGGTCCGACCGATTTGGGACCGGTCGGACCGCCGTGCAAGGACCGGTCGGACCGCCCCTGACCAGAATACCTATAGCTTTGTCGAAAACACGTGAAACTACAAACCGTAAACGCCATTGCCAATTGTCACATCATCCTAAGATCTGGGACATATCCCCATGAAATCCACAAAGTTATACATTTGATCATATTGAACCTAGTTTTCAAAAAAGTTTGATTCAAAATATAACATTCTGTTTTGAGAATTTATTTAAATGTATTTGGGTTTAGTTATTAATCCAAATTATTATATCCACCTTGTCTATTGTTATGTCATATTCTTTTGTCACCCTAAGTTGGTTCATTATTTAGTTGATATTATCATAGCACTAACGTGGGTTGGTTAGATACGAGTAGACTGCTTAGTCATGCTACGAGTCATCATTTCATGTGAGTTGCAAATATAAACTTGAGTAAGTGATTATGGAATTGTGTGATAAAACTGTGTGTGCTGTGTGGTATTACTCATTGATGGTATGTGTTGCACTTAACCAATAGGGCGGGAAAAGATTTAAACTGAGGCAATTGGTGGATACTCGTGTGATTTGGTGGAACTGTGTGATGGGAATGAGAATTTGTATGACTTAGTTAGAAACTGAAGTCCTACCTTGGTCAATTAAAGTCTTAACTTTGTGCACCATTGAACTAGAGCCTTATTGCACGACCACATGTCTAGTATGGGACAGCCTAACTTAGTAGGTTATGGAGTCTTGACATTGACAACTCAGGTTGTATGTTAGGCTGTGTGATGGGTGGAGGTATGGATTACTAGGTAGGTCACATCGCGGGACGGTTCGCCGCTTTTCTGTCCAACGGTGTGTGTCGTGCCAAGCAGCTGTGTGTATTGACTGGATGGCAGTAAAGCACATCGGGAGCGTTAATGTTTGAGATGAAGTTTCTGAAAGGTATTGCTATGATTAGTGCTAGGTACACTGATTGTATAGTGTGGGTAAAGTGTACAACCTCTGCAAAGTGTTTAATCAATCTATTTGAATAACCACGTCTGCAGTCATAGACATGCTCGGGGATTTCACACGAGTGGTAGATTTTCATAAACCAATTGGGAAGTGTTAGCTGTATGAGATAACTTGTACAACCGTGTGAATAACTTGTTTAGACTATGTGTCCTTTGTGAAAGCAAATGTTAAACTCTTATTGTTTATTTGTTTTGAATTATGTTTTTAATCTATTATTTGTATTCAATTGCAAATATTGAATTTCTACAAAATAACCACAGAAGCCATTCTTTTGGTATAAGCCATCATCTATAAATTGCATTTTGTGGTATGACTTGCGAGTACGATTGTGTACTCATGTTTGCTATAATCAATCAACAGAAGTGGAGGAGTCATTGCCTGCTTTTGAGGAGGAGTTCTACGAAGGTGCTGCTCGTTAGGGTTTTGATACCAGTCGGTTGCCTGTGGTGGATTGATGGGATTTCGCTGGAGTTTACTTTTGTTCCGATGTTATTTAATTCTCTATTGTCAGCCCTGTGTGGCTTAATAAATGTACAACTTGACCTTAAGGTCACAACAATTATTTGTTAGTCAAATTACTAGTTTATTTAATAATTTGTATTGTGTGGATCGATATTCATCCATGTTGACACTGTGTACACTAGTGTGATCATGGACTAGTGTAGAATATACAGAGGGTCCAGAATTATATTTTTGGGTCCCGACACCCATGGGCTAATTGGGGGCAACATCTCAATGCATAGCAAAGGAATAGAGTAAGTAAGCTTAATAAATACATGGAAGAAGAAATTGTCTCCATAACAGTTCGTTTTGACATCTTACAATATTGGATGATGTTTTCCACTAAGTATCATGTACTTGCTCGCATGGCGCATGATTTGTTGGCAGCCCCTGCATATACAATGGCATCGGAGTCTGCATTTTCTACTGGAGAGAGGGTTATAAGTGATTATAGGAGCAGACTAACCAGCGAGACTATCGAATAGCCTCTTAAGTGTTTTCATGGAGTTTCTTTACAAAATCAGCACGCTTGGAAGCCTCTATTTTAGTGCGCTCTTGCAATGGAAGTGGTAACAAATCAAGTGGCGTGATCGGTTTGAAGCCATACACCACCTCAAATGGGCACAATTGAGTAGTAGAATGCACTGCCCGATTATATGCAAATGCAACATGGGGTAAACAATCTTCCCACTCCTTTAGGTACTTCTTGATTATTGTTCGCAACAACATTGAGAGTGTACGGTTCACCACCTCCGTTTCTCCATCGATTTGTGGGTGACAAGTTGTTGAAAAGAGCAACTTTGTCACAAGCTTGGCCCACAAAGTCTTCCAAAAGTAGCTCATGAACTTCACATCACGATCTGAAACAATGGTTCGAGGAACACTATGCAATCTCACAACTTCCCTGAAAAATAAGTAAGCTACATGCGACGCATCGTTGCTCTTATGACAAGAAATAAAGTATGTCATCTTAGGAAACCTATCAACAACTACAAAAACAGAATTCCTCCCCCTTCTAGTCATAGGCAAACATAAAACAAAGTCTATACTAATATCTTCCCAAGAAGCACTAGGAATTGAAAGTGGAGTATACAAATCATATAGATTGAGTTTAGACATAGCTTTATGGCATGTAATATAACACTGAACAAACCTCTCGACATCTCGTCTAATCTTTGGCCAATACAAGTGATCGGCCAACATCAACAGAGTCTTTTCGCGCACAAAATGGCCCATCAAACCACCTGCATGTGCTTCTTGCAATAAAAACAAACGCATGGATGATTCTGGAACACACAATTTATTAGCACGAAAAAGGAACCCGTCATGTATGTGAAACTTATCCCAACCTTTCTCATCTGTGCATTTGGAGTAAGGAATCAAAAAATCATGATCACCTCCATACAAATCACGCAAACTTTCTATTCTAGGAACTTGGACGCCTACTTGAGTCTATAGTACGCTTTTCCTAGATAAAGAATTAGCAACCACGTTGTCCTTCCCCATTTTATATTTTATAATGTATGGAAAAGATTCGATGAACTCTACCCATTTGGCATGTCTACGGTTAAGGTTTGCTTGGCCATTTAAATACTTCATTGCATCATGATCAGAATGAATAATAAACTCTTTATGCCATAAATAGTGTTGCCAAGTTTCTAATTCAATTGAGCACCATTCAGTTTCTTGCAAAAATAAGCCATCGGTATACCTTCTTGTATTAAAACACCACCAATACCAAGCCCACTAACATCACACTCAATTTTGAATTTTTTTAGTGAAATCAGGCAAAACAACCAACAGTGTTTCAGTAAGCGTTTCCCAAGTTCACCAAAAGCATCGTCTTGTGCTACCCCCACACAAATTCAACACCCTTTTTAGTAAGTTAATTCAATGAGGCAGCAATGGTGCTAAAATCCTGCACAAAACGCCGATAAAAACCAGCGAGACCATGAAAGCTTCTAATCTGACTTACGTTCAAAGGAGTTGGCCAATTTTTAATCGCTTCAATTTTAAATTCATCTACTTCAACTCCTTGCGAAGAAACAACATAGCCCAAAAAGATACAATGATCTTTGAAAAATGTGCACTTCTCTAAGTTTCCAAACATCTTAGTATCTTGTAAAATTTATAGAACTTGTCTAATATGGTGAATGTGTTCAGATTCGGTGCTACTGTAAATCAAAATATCATCAAAGTACACAACCACAAATTTACCAATTAAATGCCTTAAAACATGATTCATTAAACGCATAATGTACTAGGCGCATTAGTTAAACCAAAAGGCATTACCAACTACTCATACAAACCAAATTTTGTTTTAAAGACTGTTTTCCACTCACCCCTTCGTGCATCCTAATTTGATGGTGTCGACGATCAAATCGCTGAACTTATGAAGATATGTAAAAACAGAGAAAAATGGTGCGTATCTCCTGGAAGGGAATGAGGCTGCTCTTTATTACTGTGAATTGGCTATTAATAGGAGTGCCTGCAATCAAGCAAAGGGCTAATTCTAGTTACACTGGAGTGTAATGCTTGCTATGGTGTTGTAATCTAATTGACTACTGATCTTGCGAATTGCCTTCGATCCGATCTCCTTTCCCCCTTCCGCGGTCCTCCTTAAGTGGTTGATGAAGTGTTAGCGATTATCCCTTAGAGATGCCTATTGGGAAGTGACGTGTCTGGTCGGAGGGAGGCGGCAGTTAATTAACGTATCAACTGCTAGGCGGTTTGAATGTCGGTGAGACATTCAACCATAAGTCAGTTTCTTAAGATTATGTAACGTCGCGTGGTATGGGGTACACAACACGTGTTCTATTGATCACACGGTAAAAAAAATATATCCGGATTCAGATCCAGATGCTAGTTCATAGCCTTACGAGCCGGATTCACAAAGGCACGAAGGACAGTACAAAATCCATTAACTCAATTCTTAATTTCCCAAAACAGAAGTTCTTGCAAGAAATGATTACAAGATCATAACAACTACCTTATTATACTTAAGGAATTCGGAAATACTTTCTAAATCACTTCCGGACGGTGAGATCAAGGTACTATCTCCCTAAAGGTTCCGGTCAAAGTTCACTGGGAACTCATCTAAGAGGTAGTTGTCGGGGGATCCGGTGTCCTCGGGATCTTTGGGATTGGTGGGACGCAACGGGGATCCCCTATTTGCTATACTGCCGCTAGGAGGGTCCCTTCCCCGTATGCGAGTAGCGCCTACCGACATACGAGCTTGACGTCTTGGCCCAAGGGTAGGCACCCACCCTCTCACTTCTGGGAGACGATAGTCCGGGGGTGCAGCGTCATAAGGGGAGACCTCATTGGTGCCATAGAGATCTTCGCGGGGAAGCATCCCCATGTTACACATGAGATTGAGGTGCCTCTGGGCTACCACAAGACGTTGACGAGTTTCGAACAGCTCATGTGTAGTACAGCGATGGACATGGTCCATGATGCGGACCAGCCTCGCCAGTTGCCGAACTTGGGGATCCTCCCCGTACTTAATTTCGGCGAAGGTGTTCACCTCCACGCCATAGTTGTGCATGGTAAAGTGTTCGTAAGGGGTTGAGACAACTCCGTCAACTCGTGACGAAGATGACTCATCGCCACACGAGCCACTTCTGCAGTGCCATGGCCTCAGAGGTGCCACGCGCCTGGAAACAGTACAAGATACTCCCTACAACTTGTCTCACCTTGATGTCGCTCACAACTAAGTACTCCTCCATTCCTGGGCCTCGGTCTCGGCGGTAGATGGTGTACTAATGCTGGTATGTGAAGTTTTCCATCCACATCATATCCCGAGAAGTGTCGGGTATCCTTCAACATCCTCCACTTGAGTCTCCTTGACCAGCACTTGACGACTCATCTAAAGACAATAAGACAAGGTGAGAGGAAATTCATTTGCAAAACCAAAGGAGAGTAAGGTAAGAACAACTCTAAGATAGGTAAGGAATAAAGATTCATACTTAGCTTTTAAAGAAATAAAGTTGATAAGTTAAAATATTTTGACTCTCAAAGGCGTGCTATACTAACACCAATGCTATCTCTAACCCACAGTACCGTATGGTTCTGATACCAACGCTGTGGGGACCCCCGGGTTAATCTCGTAAGATTAGGGCAACCCCGATCTTAAGGAAGTAACTCGGGCCTCAAGTAAATGAATACCAAGTTAACTCCATCTAAGTGGAGGCCCAACCGAAACAAGAGCCCTGATTATCATGCGTGCTACTCCTCTTCGAGCACCGCATGATGACTGGTTCTCCAACGGTTCGAGCGCACACTTAAACAAGTTAAAAGGGAATTCATCACAGTGAGAATGAGACCATGTTGGCTCCCAAGATCATCGACCAACATGCCCCCAAACTCACCTTCAACATCGATCACATCCATACAACATTCATACAATAATGGCTCAAAAGACATACATCGATAATAGTCAAGTTTACAACTATTACAAGTGGCCGACCGGCTGAATTCAAATAAGATCATAAAGTAGCAGCGAAAACATTATAAATAAACCAAAAGACCAGCATGGTATGCCCCATAACCCCTGGCAATCGACTGGGGGTTAAATGATAGCACTACTCATCAGTGCCGCCTAAATCGTCCTCACCTAAAAAGACCAGTAAACATCTGGCTGAGTACAAGTGTACTCGCAAGTCTTACATAAAGAAAAGTAGTTATGCATATTGGGCAATCAAAGGATAGCATTAGTGGTTCTAGTTTTGCATAAAACACAACATCTTACATTCCTAGACCTTCTAGTTTCCCAAAAGCTAAGTTATAAATCATTTGTTCAAGAGAAGGTTTCACACGACATATATAATAATATAGATCAATCAATACCAAAGTGGCTACCCACTTTGATAAACTAAAGCACACGATCATCCCATTCGTGTCGTAACCAATTATAACCAAGTCAACTTTTAATTTTCAAGTCTAACGATGAAGCATACTTAAAACAAGTGTTGTCCGTAACCGTGGACACGGCTATTCGAGAGATTATCTCTGCAGAGTTGTACTACTTTACCCACATGACCTAACTAGCCTGTAAGCCTCCGGATGCCTCCAAAAAATAACATACTTCCTTGGGTATGCCGGCCGGGAGAATCGAGATACGATTATTTTTAACAAGAAAATCCTATTGGGAAAGACCACCCATGTGAGATGAATCCCAACTTAGACATAAGCATATAGCAAACGCTAAGCGGGCACACATGTTGTGCCGGAGGGGCCAGTGTGAGGTAGTTAATATGTTATTTTTCCTCAACATAGGTAATCGTGCTTATTAAGCACAGTATATATCACACTGGGTTCCTAAGGAATATAGGATTTTACGGTCTCTATATCCTCACACCACCTGCGGTCTAAACCAATAAAACCTCCCCCTTACTTAATCCTACGGTACCCATATCCCGCATGTGATAGTATGCTCGTTACTTGGAGTGTAACGTCCATTGCTTGGTCCTTACTGGTCCAGACAAGACAACCACAAACCCGAGTCTTGTGCATAACAGCACCAACACTACAACCACTTGTTTGGACCCAAAAACTATTTAACATAACCAAAGTTTAACTCATTAACCAGAAGTAAGAATCTGTACAAAAATAAAAGTAAGAGTTGTTATGTGTTTCCCACAATTGACGAGCTAGACCCGCAATGGCTAAGCATTCAACACACAATAATCTTATCATCTTAAACATATATCTTAAGCATATGTGTATGGGAAATATCAAGAATAACCAGCAAGTATAGAATATAACTAATCTACTCCCAACATAAGGTATACCGAAAATAGCATGCAAGCAATATCATTGCATTTCAAACACTAGTGTAATAAAACTGGGATCAATATGATGCAAAAGGAAGTTCAAATTATGATTGCCTTGCTGGTATTCAAGTTGTTCACTCTCGGTGGCGTAAGAGTCAATGAAATTTGCTTCGGGGTCTACATAAAGATAATACCGAACAAACATCGAGAAAAGGCATGAAATGCAAAAATGCTTAAAGATGCATGAAATTTCTACAGTAGTTAGATGTTGGTTTTATAGGAATTTAGGTGCAAGAATTATTCCATGTACAATTAGTATGTGAAAGTTATAGCCGTTTGAATTTTTAATGTCCCGAAAATATATTTTATTTAATTTAAAGTTTTGGCCAAAATTTTAGAACAGTGCGGAGGAAAACGATTGCATAGGTAAATTGATAATATTATTACAAGTCCACAGCAACTTGGTTCACCTCAATTGCAATTTCTATGCAAAAATTATGAATTTTCAAAGTTATAGCCATTTTTCTATTGTAAAGATAATCAACTAAATACCCATTTTCCAAAAGTATACTTTTTGCTACAGAGAAAAATGTGCAGCCTTTTTTAAATAAATTTCATCAAAAATAAAAATTACCAGCACTGGTTTCATCCAATTTGGAGTTAAGATGAATTAGTTATGCATTTTTGAAGTTAATCATATTTTTCAGTGTATAAATAAATGCATTCTAATTTTTCTTATTTCGATTTTACTTTTTCTACCGAGCCTCACCTAGCCACTTCAACTGATCGGTGCGACCTTAACTACAGTGCAATTTTTCATTTACCCATGGGATTTAATTTTCCCGGTTGACAATTGGGGCCCACTTATGAGTGACAAGGTCTACCGCACAGTGCGTGGACCACGAGTCCATGGCCGGCTCAGAGGTCCACACTGTGCACTTAAACCCCGAGGCCCACCTGTCAGTCTCTAGTCTAAACGTTATTTAAAGCGTAATTTTCTATTCATGGGCCCACATGCCATAGACTCATAACTATCCTTAAGACCTCATTTATTTCTGAAAACACTCATGAGCGATTAAATGATGGATTAAGGCCTTAATGGCTTTGCTACAACCCCTTGCCGGGCGCGTCCGATAACTTCGCTCCCGGCCGTGCTGCCGGCGATGATGGCCGGCTACGCTGCACGGGCGGCCTTGACTGTGGCCGGGATAGATGCGCAATAGCCATGCGCACACTCGGGTGGTGGTGCGGACCTCCACGGCGGCCGGTGACGGTGGCGCGCCGGAGGGGGCGGGTGTGTTAATACGACAACGACAATCACAGCGATACAGCTCTGCTTTGTCCACAAAAGCGGGTGCCCAAGCTACTGGGAACTACCAGGGAGCTACCTTAGTGCTGGAGAGTAGGAGAGATTGCCAGAGATGGGCTGGCGACGGTGAGGCACACGGCGGCGATGTGGTTCAACGAGGAGTGAAGGCCCTATGAAGAACTAGGACGAGTGAATGCTCAGGATAGCCCAGGTACCATTAGAGAATGCCTCATGAACAAGGAATTGGAGAATGGCTTACCAGAGCAAGGTAGAAGAGGAAAGGGGCAGTTCTTCGGCCGAGAGTGTGATTTCTTCGATTCTTCGGAAATCTATCGTGCATTGATCGAATTGGCTTAGGGGTCTCGCTCTACATGCTCAGGCGCACAAAGTGACACACAAGATTGAGGGCGAAGCTTACCAGAGGTCAGGGTTGGCACGAAGGTGCCCTCGGCACAAGCTCTTCTTTCTAGAATTTGAACACATAAAGCAAAACGAAGGTTATTGAACATGGCTAGAACTATTTGTTTGGAAAACGACCTTATTAGATCAATTAATCATTTTGCAGGTTATATTGGGGACACTTTTGACAGCCTTAGTACCTGTGGTTGGTTTTAATGTAGTAATGACATATGAGAACTTTGCATCATTTTTGGTGCTTACATTCATGTGCTTATGGCCTTATGAACACCTTCTCTTCTGGAATTTTTCCATGAAGCAAACCATTGTGAATCAATGAACTCTTGCAATTATCTTGCTTCTTGAGGTTGGTCTTTCAAATTGAAGGTTTCTTGATTTATCAAATTCAAAAAATTGTTGGGAAAACATTAGCATAGAGTTACAAAATGTGTTTCCTGGATGTTGAGTTTTTTAGAGCAAATACAAGCATGCATTGACCTTCTTTTTGTAGTTTATAAAACATACGTACAAGTTTATGATCTGTAACCGTATATACAAGTTGAAATCAAATTTTTATTAAAACATCTTGTATGTTTCTTTTTGCTTTGCAGACAACATTGGTCCAATTCTTCATAAAAATGATAACTCTGGAGTGTTTTCTAGATGAAGTTCAACTCCCAACTCTTTGATGCTAAGTTTATAAGCTCAGGCCTAACTATTTGATGGCAAATTCTTAAGTTCAACTCTTAGCTCTTTTGGCAAATGATGTAATTCTTAATTTATGTAAGACAGAGGTACAAATGATATAATCCTGTTAACTTATTCATCTTAACAACTCCGTGAGAATATATGTCTTTTTGGATTATTAGTATTTTTCCAATTTTTTGTAATTATTTTGGGATTTTTTATTGCTGCTAAATGATTATACATCTAGCAAATTATGCATAGAATTAGAGGATTAGAGGCAGCTAAACCAACGAGGATTAGAGGCCTTGCGGGCAGCCGCCAAATCCCACCAAATGAATGCATTATTGCATTGCGGGCTGTCGCCAGCCGCAGATCCTCATCAGCCAGCACGGGGTGGGCGCGGGCTGTCCGCAGCCCGCCCTACTTGCACCACTAGCCATAGCGCCATCCTCGCAAGGCCCACTCTCACCCAACTGAAATCCCTCATTCAGTTATTCCCGCTGGACGCCACATAGAGACACCCTAGTGTTGCCCTAGACTCCCTTGGCTTAGGTCTTGCGAGCCCTCTCCCACTCTCGGATAACTGCTCTTGCGCCGCCGGCCGCCGCTACGTCCGACCACCTGCGTCGGCACCACTACTTCCGCGTGCTTCCTCGACCCGCACTGCGCCACCGCCCTACTAGCGCCTGCCGCTCAACCGCAACGTGCATGGCATCCAAGCGCTACAATCCTGATTTAATATCATGTAACGTAATTAACAACATTTAACAAGAACTAACAACAATTGACGATAATTATCAACAACTAATAGACATTTATTACAACAAATAATTATTAAAAATAATTATTATAATGAATTTAACGACAACTAACTGTAGTTAACAACAAGTGATGATAACTAACAACAATTCATGTAATTGGCGACAATCAACGCAATTAATGCACTCATCGACAACCAACACAATTGATCGGAATTAACGCAATATAATTCTCATTTCAGTATTTTTGCACACGCGCCTTAAACAAAGAAAAACCAGGCTACTACACTAATGTCATATTCGGGAGGAAAATCATGGGGATAGCAGTGTCCATTCAAGATTTCTCATTTAAGTGACAGCACCGCCACTCAGCTGGTCACATCAAAATATTTATTTGTAAATGCTCCCATTTTGAACTCAAAATCTTAAGCCATATACACTTGGGCCTTGGCAGTCAAACATAATCACATATAAGTGAGAACTCAACAGCACACCCCACTAGCACCAAAATATATCCACATCTGTAAATCTGATACATCGCGCATCCATAGCTGGATTGTTAAGGAACAGGCTGACTTGTTATGAGACTGAATGATGATTTACTGTAAGATCCAAAACAATGAGACTGAATGATGATTTACATCACAATTGATGCTTAAAATGGTAAGTACATACACAAGAAGAACTACTCACGTGATAGTGATTGTGCCAGCCTCTGGGTCAGGTTTAATCCTAATTTCCAGCTCGCCACCATCAGCCAGCACAGAGGGATCAGTTACACTGATAAATCTCAGCTTATCCAATGCATCACCTGACTGGGCGGGGGCGGGGGTTATAAAACGTGTCAGGATCAGATAGTGTGGCACTGCAGTTTGGGAATAGTAAATCTTCTTTGGGAATAACAATAGTTCGATTATAGATCTTGAGTTTCGGTAGAAGACTAACATTACAAGTTCACGGAGAAATGCTTCCTTGTGGCTGTACAAGCTACCAACAATCAAATCCAACATGCGGCTAACCTGAAGTACAAACAGAAACATTGCATGATAGAATTAGCATTACCATGCAGCACAAATGATCTGTCTTAGATAAATCAGTTTCTCCTCTAAACATTTCCCCATTTTATCTCAATTTCTCCCCAGAGAACCCTAAAGTTGAATATCCTCCTCCTTCGGGGACGGCAAGAGGTACGGGGTGCAAGGTACTCCGGGGGAGGACAGCGGTGACCGCTGTGGGGGGAGAGGAGGACCGAGCGCGGAGGAGTTGGGCGCCGGGGCAATAGGAGGAGGAGGTCGGCGTCAGGGGAGGAGGCGCCGCTTCAGGGAAGGAGGACAACGACGGCGTGAGCCTGCGGAGGAGGAGGAGGCCAGAGGCGCCCAGATCTAGGCGGGGTAGAAGGCGGCGGGGCTCAGGGGGAGGGCGGCGGCGCGTCGGGGGTGGAGGAGGAGGGCGGCGTGGCCTCGCAGGCGCGGGAGGAGGCGGCACATGGGAGGAGGAGGGAGCTGAGTTGAGCGGGCGGGCGGGCGGGCGGGCGGGCGGGGGTGGGGGGAGGGAGTTTGTGGGAAGATGCAGAAGCTCCTCATGGGCGGCTTCAGCTTCCAGACGTTGAGACCTGGCGCCCAAGCGGAGCACAAGGAAAAGCCGACCGTTTGGGACGGTTTCTGGCTTTTTCGGACGAAAGACAGAAGCTGAAATCGCCCCAAACGGGGCCTAAACATGCCCAAAATTATTCTCCCATTTATTTTCATTATACTTTCATAAAAACGAGATTTTTGTGATGTTACAAAGAAACTATCTGTTACTCACAAAATTGGTACAAACACATATATCCCAGACATGTCTAGGGTAACAACACATAACAGCTAGTTCGTGTACACATGGCAAATAGCCGTTGGGCCGAGACGTTGATACCCTATACATGTCTTGGGTACCCCCAAACATGTCTGGTCCCCTTGTGAGCTCTCTGGAAACCTCAAACATTCTAGGGTAGCCTAAGACATATCTGTCCTATGCTAAAAACTTGAGTTCAATTAAGTTTTTATTTTTTCTAAAGCAAAAATGCATGAACTTAACAATTTATAAATTATAGTTCTATGTCACAAAGATTACATACACGAACCTCAACAATTTGCAAAACACATTTGCAAACTTTAGTATCATGCCACGAGGAGTGGGTGCGTGGACTTCAACCATTTGCAAATTATATTTGCAAATTATAGTATCATGCTATAATAGCAAATGCATAAGTTTTAACTATTTACAAAACACATTAGCAAACAATAACATCATGCCTAGAAGAGCTAGAGCAAACAAGATTGAGCTATCAACACATGATGAGACTCAAGCTACTAGACAAAAGCTCTCTCGGTAGTATGACAACATATACTAGCAATTTGGTCTTCCAACCAAACACCGAGATCAGTAGAATGACCAAGAAACATAACCTTAACCTATGCTAGTTATGATTGACGCTAGATATGCTACCCCTGCAATGCACCATGCTCTCACCTCGTCGTTTATCTTTATTAGAATGGTTTGATGCTTTTGTTTTTAAAAACTCTCTTACTGTGCTCCTTCCAAATTTTTCATGTAGCTAGGATGATCAAACTTGCTATGGTCTTTCTCTGCACCTCCTGTGCACTCAGAACTCTTCTCCACCATTCGTGAATTATCGACGCCAACGTCTATTGGGACTAATGAGGACATCCCCGCTACCATATCTCCTAGTGTTCATGGAGCACCGTAAAAGGGTCTAATGACTAGAGCACGAGCCAAGCTTTTCAATAAACAAGTGAATTTATTTCTTAATACATTGCCTTCTAATGATGAGAACGATATACTACCTCATGTCAAATTCTTGTGCCTTCTCAGGTTCGAATATTGTGACGATTCCAGGGTCCAATATTCCATTGTTATTGCTGTAACAAGGGAATAAAGAAATCACTTGTATGTACTGGCTGCGTGGAACAAGGACCAACTACATCAGGAACCATCCCAAGCCTGAAGCTAACATGTCATGCAGCCAAACATCAACGAAAAGGGGAGAGGCCATGCAGGGACCACTCACGGTCTTAGCCCAAGGGGCCTATGTGTTTTTCTTTGACCGAAGTCAACCAGTACTTAGCCAATAGAGTGGTAATGAGTTTCGGCCACTCCATCAGGTGCATTCATGTGGCCATGTAATTGTTTAAAGTATGAACCTTTTGTTTGTTAGTGGAGTCCGAACCATGCACGTCTAGCGTCACCTAGCAGTTTCTGTCACCTAGTGTCACCTAGCAGGAAACGACTCGGTCTCATCCGGCCCAAGGCCCATGCGTGTGCGTCAGGAGGTTGGGGCTTAAGTAGCCGCCGCCTTCCCATTGTAACGGGGGATGAGATATTTTTGAGATAATAGATTGCTTTGCTTGAGAGTTCTTCTATGGTGACCAATTCATCATAAGAGGAAATTGAGAGTTCGTCTAAATCAAGATCGTTCAACCTTTCCGCTGGGAGTTGGCAGCGCGATAGGGCTTCTCTTGGTGGTCGTGAAGTCCGGCACGTGTGTTCTCACGAATTAAAGAGTGTTCGTTCTTGCATTGGCAACGGGGGATCACTACGATTCGAGAGGCTACACGTAAGTATCTTAATCCTATGTCGAGAAAATCGGGCGACCCCGTATCAGGGACGGTTGCAAACTCATCAGGCCAAGCGAATTGGAGATCATATTCCATATGCATATAGAGTACCTGCATGTGGAGAAGATTTGTGTCGTTGTTTCTGGGTGCTAGTGGTTTCTTTAAATTAGAAATATTGTTCTTTGCTATGCAAAATGATGTTTTTTTTTCTATTTTCCTCTGTTTCTCCTCTTTTCCCATTTATCCTCAACTGAATTTCCGCTTTTGCCACTGCTTATTTGGATTGAACCGGCTTGGATTGAACTTACCAATCTTTAATCTTCCCGAGTATCCTGACCAAGCCACAATAACGTCACTCTTCATTCTTGTAGGACCGTAAAGGCGACCAAAGGGGGGGTGAATAGGCGCTTTCTCAACTTTCTCGCCTAAATCAAATTCAACACGAACTTAACTCCTTTAGCTATAAAAGCTAAGAAGATCAGTGAGCGCACAGAGGAAGCCTTGTGCTGAATTCGATAACCCCCTCAACCACACGACACAAACGTGGAGAAAAGAACACACTAGTGCGTTTCGCATCCGGCGGACGGGCCATTGAGATAAAGGCTCGGACCGACGCGGCAACGAGCTATTTGGACGGGCTACTAATCGGCGGTTTGGACCGTTGGATATCGGTTCGACCGGCAAGATCGAGTGGTTCGAACGCGCGGCGGTCGGACCGCCGTTATAAACCTGTCGACCGATTTGGTCCGTAACCAAAAACCAAGCCCAAAACCAAAACGAAATTTGATCCAACTTTTGAATCAACCAATGAAACTTGACCAAATTTCAAGCACACCTCCCTAAGGATATTAGAGAGCTATTTCTAGCGACGATCCTTCAGATCCATTCCGTAGAAACAATCTCTCAAGGTTTTACTGAAGAAGTGCACAAACCCTAGAAATATGAAAAACTTTGATTCAAGACTTGCTTGTGGGTGTTGATGGTCTAGATGATTCTAGGAGTATTCCCACACATCAAAGCAAGAGAAAAAGGTCAAGAGACAAGCTTAACCACTTGAATCAAGGAAGCACCAAATTCATCCAAAAGAGAGAAGAACACAAAGGGAGACAAGTGATCTCTCAAGCAAGCATCACAAGATTGATTGATCACACTTGATGCTTACAAAGCCTCTCCAACAAGGAGGACAAGAGCTCACACAAGGAGCACACACACAATCTCCAAATCCTAGTTTCTCCTCTCCTCTCCTCCAAACCCTAGAAAAGGAAGAAGAAGGCCAAATGAGTGCTTCAAGGGGGTTTTACATCTCCCCCCTTCTATTTATAGGAGAAGCCTAGGGTTTCACTTTTGGGACCCACACACACATGGGACCCACACACATACAACAAATCAAACTGTTGAAGCAATCTTCTGCTTCACCACGTGTAGGTTGATCAGCGGCTCTCCATGTCGTCAAGTTCCACCCAGGGACTTGCACCGACTTCCGCACCGTCTGATCCAACCAGCTGCACCGAACTGCCCGTTTGATCCATCTTGCCCATTCTGCACCATGCTCGAGTCACACGACCACCCGCAGATCCATGATCGCTCGACCTCGGCTCTCCAAGCGTAGTCCCGATCCACCTCACCGTTGACGTCGTTGACCTGCAAGCCACCTGCACAGCAATAGACAAACAAACCGACTCCGGGAACAAGTTCTTCACAACTTGACCCACGTTAGTTCAGCAATGCAATATGCAACAATAAAGCATTGAACTCAATACAATAACCACATTGAAACCAACTCAATGCCAACTTGGCTACCCTCCAAGTCATCGGCGGTCTGACCGCCCCACAAGGCCGGTCCGACCGATTCCAGGCCGATCGGACCGATCCCACAACGGTGGTCGGACCGCCCGAAAAGACTTAGCCAAATTTTCATCGTGAAAATTCGAAACCTTCTGGAATTTTTAACTCAATAGAACTTTTGATTGGGAGCTCCAAAAATGATGCGTCCACATCCAGGAGACTCCCCTCACCTGCCTGCACAACCTATTTTTGGATTAGCCCCAAAATCCACTTTTAGGTCAGACCGGTCCGACCGGAAACCACGGCCGGTCCGACCTCTCCACGGGCGGTCTGACCGCCCCACACATCCGGTCAGACCGCCTGTGGTCTGACAGACTGAAGCAAACCCCGAAAACGCGAGATTTTGCAAACCAACAAAGCCATTGCCAATTGACTCATCATCCTGAGATCGTGCACATATCCTCACGATATCCACAATTCTCATTGCTCCCTGAACCCTAGGTTTTGCCCTCGTCGGGTCACCATCGGCATCCCGTGCTCTCGCCGGCATGCTGGTGGCCACACCTGCGTGCAGGCTCCCCTGCAACATGTCCTCAATGTCGCTTCCGGTGGTTGTCGCCCCACCCGCCCTGCCGAGTGGTCGCCTCGTTGGGCGCGCCCCTGAAGGCTGGCTGCTAGCACGCCCAGTTCCCACCACTCTTGCCTAGATGCATCGCCACCGGGGTGCTTGCTTGAGCACTACGTTGTGTGGTTGAATGGTTTGGCGTGGTTCAATAGTGAATCGAGTGGTTTCATCCAAGTGTTAGGAGGCTAAAGTTTGGTCGATCCAAATAGGATAGGTATCTTTTTTTAATATAAAAAAGATAAAAAATGAAATTCAGTTGAGGATAAAATCGAAAAAATAATAGAAAACCATGGGATTGGGAGCAAAAATAGGAGAAAAGGACATTTTGCAAAGTATTAGGAAACTGGAGTGATGTTTTACCATGTTTTGAAGTGGCATATACTTCCTTCAGTTACGAAAGAAAATCGTTTTAGACATCGATCAAATCTCCAAAATGCAAATTTGACCTTTTATTTTTATTATAATATACGAAATTGCTAAATATCTTTTGACAGCTTTTTGCATGCAAAACAGTCATTTTTGTATTCGTTCGATGCGCTTCACGATTCGTGTTGTCTCGTGTTGAACGGGTTCGCAGCTGAGCATTGGATTCCAATTAAAAACCTGAACCCGGTAACTTTTTGAGGACAGGGACAACGACAACCGCACATGTTTCATTTTGAAATAATACTAGATGGCCATGCACGCGTTGCTGCGCCAGCCCAATAGATATAGATGTTCCGTTCAGTACTGTAGAAAGGAAAACATAAGTGGGTTGCAATTACAAATATATAGTAGAATTAATACAATAGTAGAGTATGCGTGATATATAACTATTTGCTATAGGGATAGCAACATGTATTGTCGACATAATACGATAGCATTCGGTGTAGGATACGAAAAATGTAAGAGACGAAGAGTTACAAAAGTGAGGTAATGTATATCACCGAAAGCTAAAAGTGTCTCCGCATGTTTTTGGTATTACATAGCCTCTGCAGAGTGTAGTTAATTGGTATCAACATATCTAGCACTGAGAGTTTTTTTGGCATAACATAGTAGGCATTATACATAAAATATGTAGTGTTTGAAAGTGGTGGGTGGGTGCTGATGGTATGTACAGAAGGTATTGAACACGATATTTCTGCAAAAGGTTATCACTATTGCTGCATTGATGCTTTTGATTGAACAAAATCTGGCCTCGTTATGTTAAAGGAGCTGGATACTAACTTTGTTTTAGACTTTTATGGGTCATTCCTGCAATGTAGATAGCGAATGCGTTAATCTATTTGATTAGGTACTTTGGACAGGTTAAGAGATTACCTTGCAGCTTTGTTTTGAGATGCTGAACCCATTTGTAGTTTTCTCATTGCTGATGGTCTGTACTCCCAATATGGATGCAATGGTTACACATTTGTATAAGAAAAAAGTATACTAAGAATAGCAATGTGATGATAACTTTGTAATACACTTATGACCTGTGTGACCTTTTGGGTGTAATGTAGTTAGTTGTAAGATGTGTACGCTCAGATGCTGCACGTTTAGCTGGGAGTAAGGCTGGTTGCTTAGCCTGTGTATTTTTAGTGGTATGAATGGTGAGGGCGGATTCCTTCACGGTTAGATAAAAAAGAGATTCCCCTCTCTCTCCTCCTTATCTAACCGAGAGCACCAGGCCTCTTCATCCTTTCTTATTCTCATTGCTTCCTCTCCATATTCCCTTTCTTCATCTCTCTCTCCCTTGTGGATTTCTTTGGTGCATTCTTCGGCCGGCTCTCCCTTAGGCTCGGCACCGCTCTCGGCAGAGTGGCCTCCCGTCGCTGGCACCGCCATGGCCGGGCCTCGGCACGTGCCTCACGTGCCCATTTAGTCCTACGGCGTCACTCGACTCCCAGTCCGCCCCAGCTATACGCTCGGCTAGTCCGTCCTGGATCCGGCTCTACTTCGCCTACGCCACTCTCCCAGCCGCCTCTTTATGCCGCCCGGTCGGCTTGGCCTCCGGCCGCCGACGGCTCAGCTCGGGCTGGTCCTCCTGATGCGGTTGCCCTTGCGGCCTGGCGTTCCCTTGCTCGATTCGTGTTGCTAGACCCCAGGACCCGTGGGTTGGACTGGTTTTGGCTTCTATCTTCTTGGATGTGACTTTCCCCCATTTCTCCCTCTATGTTAATTTTGGTTTTAATGCTTGCCTTGATTACTTGCTGATGTAATCTCTGTTTTAAGCTAATGCATAGTGCTACTGGATGCTTGATTTTGGTGATGCGTAATGGGTCTTGGCGGCCTTTGGTTGTCTAGGTTGCCGATTTGCAAGATAATCTTTACCTAGTAAAAAGGAAATATACTCGTTTACCTGGCGAAATCAGTATGGGCGAACCGTAGCACTTCTGCGCAAGCTACACTCACAGACCGTTAGCAAGAATCATTGGGAAACCTGATGAGAGAAAACAGATGGGAAACGGTAGGCCATGAAAAGACGAACGCAAAACAGACTGAATCATGTTTCTCCTGAAGGGAAAATAGTAAAGCAGAGGTAAGAGTGCAGGATGAAATGTTTGACAACGACGAGCAAAAATCTGTTAAAGATTCTGCCGACAACGGAGAGGGATCTTCGTAAACACCAAGCCAGGTACTGCGAGTTCAAGAGCTAAGAAAGTTGAGCAGAGTAAAAAGAAGGGAACACATCCAGGCGACGTTGGGTCACAACGGAAATAAGCCGGCAATGTCGTGAGCCTCGCACACGAGCGAAAACCAAGGCCGAGACAGCGCTGCACAACTGAAAAGACGCGGTAATAAATTCCGTCGCTGCGTCATCACAAGACACATGCTGCTAAGCAGGGCGGCGAACGAACAAGCGGACAACTCAGCGACGATTGACCGTTGCTGAAGCAAGAACGGGAATCGAAGGGCTCTGAAGGCATCGGTCAAAGGCGAGTCAGCGCAGCGTCGCCACTTGTCAGTATTCGACGCGTGCATAGCCAACGTGGCGTCGCTCGGTTTGCTGCCTGCCGAACGCCGCATGATTCGGCCGAACACCGCACAATTCACTGGAGTCTGAGTACAAACGCAGGAGAGGGACGGGATTCGTTTAGATAAAAGAGAGATTCCTCGATCCACACGCCCTTTGATATCTGTTTTACTTGACCCGGGCGGAGCTCTCCAGTCGAGTGGGTCACGGGAAAAGCTCTCTGGAGAGCTGTGGCTTCGTCCAGCCGAGAGGGGATCTCTCCGGAGAGTCATCGAAGTTCTCCGCGTGAAGCTGCAGGTGATTTTTCTCTACTCATCAAAGTTCTTCGTCCATTGCTGACTACATTTTCGTCGGTTGTAGCGGTACCATTTTGTGCATCGTGGGTTTTCCCCGTGATTTTGTTTGTTTTGTTGCAGTTTGTTCGCTCGATCTTCGGTTTTTTTGATGTTTTCACCAGCTAGGTCCTTGGCTAGCGTAGATCTCATCAGCGGCTAGGTTTTCGCCAATTTGAGTGGATCCATTTCCCGTGTAGTGTTGTCATCTCATCGGATTTGTTCCATTTTTTTGTTTTTGTTGTTGTGTGGTTTAGTTTGTGTTAGTTACTAGTTTCTATGATTTAGTGATTTGATGTTTTGGGACGAGTGACTGATGTGTGATGCAGTGGAACCAAGTATGTATCGGATTTGTTAGGTTAAGACTTTGGATTTGTGATGCGAATATATATATATATATATATATATATATATATAGGAGAGAAAAGGTGGGGAAGCTCGTTGTCTATGTCCTGTTGATCTCACGAAGGATTGTATTTGTGCATTTGTGCTTATTCTGCATTGTTTGCTGTGCTTCCCAGTCCAAATTCCTTTTGTGGCTCGTGTTTTTTTTTGTTTGAATCCAAACGTTGCAACGCTGCATACTATCTTCTTTTGTTGTATTGGGCTATGGATTTCGCAAGATCCAATTCTTCAATGTTCAACTAATGCATCGTTTTTGTCTTGTGGTGATTTTTTTGGTACATAATTTCGAGCTGTCATGTAAAATTCTTAGATTCTGTAGTTGTATTATTTTCAGATTTAGCCCAAAAATGACTTTTGGTCGATTTCAGGAGTCGTGTTGTTCCTGATGCTTGTTATACCGAACAAACTTTGCTCCAATTAACACTCTTTATCAGGATTTTTAGAGCAACTGATGCAAATAAACTTCGAATAAATATTTGTACATTTATGCAAGGATTACTTCTAAACAGGTCCGTGAAAAGCTATTATCAAGTACAGTTTTCTGAAAAATGTTTTAAATGCTGGACCATTGCCTTTTATTTCGAGCATATTCTTAATTAGAATATCTTTTAGCAGCAACATAGCTTAGGACAAGCATTTATAGATGACACCTGAAAACTATATACATACATGTTTGTATATTACCCTTCGATTCAGAATCCATTGCTCTTTGCTTTATTGAATTGTATTGAATCTATTTGTTGTGCTGCCAAGATAAACCTTAAACTTTAGATAATCCCCCTAGCATCATGTGTGTTTGGTGCAAGTTCCATATTGAGTTTTGTTATAGTAATCCAAAACTGAAGTGAGTATGCAAGTGATTTGTATATGTTGCACATACAATCCCAATTCTAGTGCCAAATGCTACGTAGAAAAATAAGGATTTGATAAAGTAAGAGCATCGAATTTCAAGTCTCACTAGATATAAGTCATATAACTAGAAGGTTTAGGTGTTTTCTTTAGATTTTATCTCTGAAATTTTTTCTACTCCGATATTTTTTTCAGATTTGTCTCACTGGATAGAATCATTTATTTTACTGACGATGGCAATGGTCAGAGTACATGGCCGAATGGTCCTGATGATCCATTCCTTTCCATTTCTAGTTGGTTACTTATGTTGTATATACATGACCAAGGATAGAAATCCCGGCCGGTAACCGGTTTACCGGTGGCGGCCGGGATTTGAAATCCCGGCCGGGTTTTCCCGAGTTTACAAATTCAAATTTTGAATTTTGAATTTTGGTTGATTTTTAAGCAAATTTAAACGAAATTCGACCGAGTTTTCTCCGAGAAAACCGGTAACCGGCCGGTTACCGTTACCGGCCGCCGGCCGGGATTCCGGCCGGTTCCGGTTTTTCAATCCCTGTACATGACTATGGCTTCCAACCATTTCTGTCCTGACTGAGAATAATAGGTAGAGCAGTGTGTAGGTCTCAGAGATTTATACTTCAGGGGTTTTTTCGTCTAGCTAGCTATAGAAGTTCACTAGCTCTTCAGTGTAATTAATTTTGCTGCTCCCACTTCGTAGCATTTATCAATAATTTCAGGTTTTCAGCAAAATGAAAAGATTACAGTGTCTCTGAGTTTGCAAAGTAGAGTTTTCAGCAATACTAGACATTTGGTTAGTACTAGGTGTCTAGATCTAAGTTTTTTGTAAGACAAGCTATTATCTGTTCAATCGTAATGTTTTGTTAGTGCAAATCCAAATGTTTTCTCTCTCCATTTCAGTGTTTATTTTTTCTTAGAAAAAGGAGAGAGACAGTACTGTTGAGACAAGTACATGATTCATATTGCAAATCCAACTGTTTTGTCTCTCTCCACTTCTGTGTGTGTTTTGCCTGAGAAAAAGGAGAGAGAGACAAGTACTCTTGACTTTTGAGACAAGTACATGATTTGCAAAAGACAGTAGTGTCTACTTCATGGTTGTCAAGCAGCATACTTTGTTCAAAAGATCAGTACCAATTGTTCCAATTGTTCTAGTGTAACACATTTTCAGTACTTTCTTGCCCATGTTTTTGTGAGTTAGTGCTAATTAGTACGAGTAACCTGGAAGCTGTTTCTTTGACACTATAATCTTGTACTCCTGACGGTACAGAGTTTTGTTCGCCTAGAAAGATATTTTTCTGCATTTATTTAAGAAATATTTTGATGTGCCTACAGCTTAGGTTAGTGTAATCAGAGTCATAGTATATTTTTTGGTTTTAGAAGTTAGGATAAAAAAAATGTATGGTTTTCAGCATGTTTTCTGAAGTTTATTTGAGTTTATAAATTTCAAACATTTTTATGGGGCTTATCCCAAGTTGTTTTCTTTGCTTAGAAATGCGTGCTTTGTTCACATAAGTGTCAAGGCAGTTTTGTCTAACGAGTTTGATCAATTAAGCTCGTTTTCTTATATTAGAAAATTAACACTGTTCAGTTAAGCTAGTTTTGTTAGATTAGAAACAAGAGAATTTCTCATGAAACACAACCAGATTTTTAATTCTTAGTGGATTATTTGTGCAGCTTAGAATGCACAGAAGAAGAGTTTATTAGACAGTTCAGTGTGGGGAGCTTTCAAATTATCTTCTTTGTCAGTGCAATTGATTTTATATAATATGACTTCTCTCGGAGTTTAGGCCAATTGGTACGTTTTGAGCTTTATGATGTTTTAGTTTAGTGCTTATACGATTGATATATTGGTGAGTTGTGCAAATGTTCCTGCAAGTACCAGATGGTTAAGTGTATTTTTATGTTCCATTTTTCAATACCCGTACCTTGTACTTTAGTTGATTGAAATCTGGTTCGGGTGATGGTATTATCAACTGTACCTTGTACTTTATGTCTTTTTTTGCAATAGTTGTAACTAGGCTTTAGTTTATTTGGTATAGGATGATTATATTTTCCTCAAGCATGTTTATATTTTGAGTTATGTTATTTTTTTCATTTTTTGATATTTGTTAGGCATATGACAAGCTATTACCTCAATCAATGGAACGAATTCCACACACTCAGGTTCCTTCTCCTAGAGAGGAATTTATCTTTTTTTGTTCGAATTTATTATGTTTTTTTCTTCGGTAACTAGTATAGGTTGAATCAATGTAGCCATCAAAATTTTCTGATATTTGTTAGTTAAATGACAAGCCATTACCTCAATCAAAGGAGCGAATTCTACAGACTCAGGTTCCTTCTCTTAGAGAGGTATTTATCCTTTTTTATATTGATCTCATGTAATGTTAATGTTAATTATGTTGGAACTTTATGTTATTTTTTCAAACTGCTATATGTATGGTCACATTGGATTATTCACAGGATGATACTCAATTGATTTGTTCTGAAAGTAAAAAAGAAACCAAGTTGAATGAAGCTCTTGAATGCTTTACAATCAATAAGGGTAGGTTTGTGAGTGTTCAAAACGTATGTATCTTTTTTGGCTTTGTAATTTATTTGTACAGTCTTTTCTTTTTGCTCAATATATCGAAGTATATGCTAGATTTGGAATTATGTGATGAAAATATGAGTTATTAAATTTTTTTGATAATAATTACGGTGATTAAGAACAAAAATTACATAAATAAATCACTGTAATATGTGTATAATGAAGTTGTAAATGAACTAAAATTTGACAGACCCTATATTGGAATTGCTAATTTAGTTATTTTTATTTGTTGCTGTTTTATTCTTTTCATATTGGCTGATTCTTTTGTACAAATAGTTATTTTGGAAATGTTTTGTTTGTTGAAATTTATAGGAGTGATTCAATTAATTTGAAATTCAGATCTGTATTTTTTTTAGAATACAATATGGACACAAGGAATATTTATTTTGATAGTGTTAAGATATCTTTGACAAAGAGTATATTTTATAGTCGGTTGACAAAGAGTATATTTCATAGTCAGTTGTTTGAACGTTTTTTATCTGAACAACATCAACTGTTTTTTTTGCTCAATTTCTAAAAGTTTTTATACATTTGGCTGCTTTCTTTTGTCTATATTTTTGCTCAATCTCTCAAAGTATAGGTGGAATTTTGAATCATGTGATGTAAATATAAGTTATTAAGAGTTTCGAGAATAATTACAGTGACCACGAATAAAAATTACATAATATACTTACCGTAATTTATGTATAATGTTGTAAATGAACTAAAATTTGGCTGTTTGAAGTTGGTTAATTTCTTTTGTAACTGTAGTGGTGTCATGTTTTTAGTTGAGTTTTATTGGAACCTATTTTCATTATTATTTAGAGCCTCATTAAGTATCTTAGTCTTTCAATTTGTCAACATTTACTAGAGGTTCAAGCGATTTCTCCAGAAAGTAAACAAAAAACCACCTTAAAGTAAGTTCCTGATTGGTTTGTACTCAATAACAACAATAAGTCCTGGCCTGTCAGTGTTGAGAATGTATGTATGTCTACTCTTGTGTTTTCTTATTACTTTATAGTTCATTTATGTTGTTTTTACAATTTGTAATGTTATATAAAATTCATTAATTTATTCTGTAACTGCAGTAGTGTCATGATTTTGTTTGCTATTTTATTAGAACCTTTATTCTAATATTATTTGTACCATTATTAAATATATGATATTTTCTATTTTTTTATATTCTCCGGAAGTTCAAATTTTAGGTGAAATGAATTTATCTGAAAAGTGTAATGAGCTTTAACATGAACCGATCAAATTATAACAAAAATCTTATTTTTTTGTTTTTGTATATGTTTTGTTTAATATACCTTTTTGCAGATCTATTTTTTCCAACATACTTTGATCATAATTTTTTTCTCATTATTATTGATATTAAAGATAGCATGTTTGTTTTCCTTGATTCATTATATGATGAACATATTAATTATCAAATCAATGTGAAGACTAGAATGGTATGACTCATTAACTTTTAAAATCAGTTTATACTATATTTCTTCTTTTTACTTAGCTTTCTATGTGATTAATGTTTTTAAAATTGATATTCAAATTGTAAATTTCATGAGAGTATGGAACGATTGCGAATATGCTAATAAAAATTTCCACAAGTACAATATCTTATATCCTCTAAGAATGGTTATTTCTCTTGTTGTGATCGATCCTCAGATGACTTGTTTTCTAAGTGTGTTGCATTGTTTCTAAGTTTGTTAATGGGTTGTGTAATTTTGGATTATACAGAGGCTCAATAAGTATTACAGGCAAAAAAAAAAACAGTCGAACAACCAACGGTAACAACAACAAACGATAACGGGCCAACAAAGCACAATAAACATCAAATTAGGCCCAAAACTGCAACCCGATAAGACTATTGTGTATAATGTATGATGTATTATTTGTTATTTAATCTGATACGTTGTTTGTTTGATCTAATGGTTCAGAATCTGACCGTTTTTTGTTGAGAAAACACTCATATGCTGTATAGACAGACAGTCAGATTCTGAACCATTAAATCAAACAAAAAACGTATCAGATTAAACAACAAATAATACATAATACAACATGCACAATAGTCTTATCGGGTTGCCGTTTTGGACCCATTTTGACGTTTATTTTGCTTTTGTTGGCCCATTATCTTTTGTTGTTACCGTTGGTTGTTCGACTGTTTTTTTTGGTATGTAATACTTGTTGAGCCTCTGTATGAGTCAAAATTACACAACCCATTAACAAACTTAGAAATAATGCAACACACTTGGAAACCAAGTCATCTGAGGATCGATCACAATAAGAAAAATAACCATTCTTGGAGGATATAAAATATTATACTTGTGGAAATTTTTATTAGCATATTCGCAATCGTTCCATCCTCTCATGAAATTTACAATTTGAATATCAATTTTAAAAACATTAATCACATAGAAAGCTAAGTAAAAGGAAGAAATGTAGTATGAACTGACTTAAAAAGGTAATGAGTCGTACCATTCTAGTCTTCACATTGATTTGATAATCAATATGTTCATCATAGAATGAATCAAGGAAAAAACAAAAATGCTACTTTGATATCAACAATAATGAGAAAAAAGTGATAATCAAAGTATGTTAGAAAAAATAGCTGTACAAAAAAGTATATATTAAACAAAACATATACAAAAACAAAATAAGATTTTTGTTATAATTTGATCAGTTCATGTTAAAATTCATTACACTTTTCAGATAAATTCATTTCATCCAAAATTTTAACTTCCAGAGAATCCTAAAAAATAGAAAATATCAAATATTTAATAATGCTAAAAATAATATTGGAATAAAGGTTCTAATAAAATAGCAAATAAAATCATGACACTACTGTAGTTACAGAATAAATTAATGAATTTTACGTAACATTACAAATTGTAAAAACAACATAAATGAACTGTAAATTAATAAGAAAACACAAGAGCAGACATACATACATTCTCAACACTGACAGGCCAGGACTTATTGTTGTTATTGAGTACAAACCAATCAGGAACTTCCTTCAAGGTGGTTTTTTGTTTACTTTTAAGAGAAATCGCTTGAACCTCTGGTGAATGCTGACAAATTGAAAGACTAAGATACTTAATGAGGCTCTAAATAATAATGAAAATAGGTTCCAATAAAACTCAACTAAAAACATGACACCACTACAATTACAAAAGAAATTAACCAACTTCAAACAACCAAATTTTAGTTCATTTACAACAACAATATACATAAATTACGGTAAGTATATTATGTAATTTTTATTCGTGGTCACTGTAATTATTCTCAAAACTCTTAATAACTTATATTTACATCACATGATTCAAAATCTAACATATACTTTGAGAGATTAAGCAAAAATATAGGCAAAAAAATCAGCCAAATGTTGTTTAGCAAAAACGCTCAAACAACTAACTATGAAAACTTTTAGAAATTGAGAAAAAAACAGTTGAATGTTGTTCAGATAAAAAACGTTCAAACAACTGACTATGAAATATACTCTTTGTCAAAGATATCTTAACGCTGTCAAAATAAATATTCCTTGTGTCCATACTGTATTCTAAAAAAATATAGATCTGAATTTCAAATTAATTGAATCACTCCTATAAATTTCAACAAACAAAACATTTCAAAAATAACTATTTGTATAAAAGAATCAGCCATTATGAAAAGAATAAAACAACAACAAATAAAAATAATTAAATTAGCAATTCCGATATAGTTCATTTGGAACTTCATTATACACGTATTACAGTAATTTATTTATGTAATTTTTGTTCTTAATCACCATAATTATTATCAAAAAATTTAATAACTCATATTTCCATCCCATGATTCCAAATCTAGCATATACTTTGATATATTGAGCAAAAAGAAAAAGAAAAGAAAAGACTGTACAAATAAATTACAAAGCCAAAAGAGATACATACGTTTTGAACACTTACAAACTTGCCCTTATTGACTGTAAAACATTCAAGAGCTTCATTCAACTTGGTTTCTTTTTTACTTTCAGAACAAGTCAATTGAGCATCATCCTGTGAATAATCCAAATTGACCATACATATAGCAGTTTGAAAAAAATAACATAAAGTTCCAACATAATTAACATTAACACTACATGAGATCAATATAAAAAAGATAAATACCTCTCTAAGAGAAGGAAGCTGAGTCTGTAGAATTCGCTCCTTTGATTGAGGTAATGGCTTGTCATTTGCCTAACAAATATCAGAAAATTTTGATGGCCACATTGATTCAGCCTATACCATTACTGCCGACGAAAAAATCATAATAAATTCGGACAAAAAAAATTTCAACACCTTTCATGATGGTTGGGAAGCTCATCGTTGGTTGTTTTTGCGTTCTTCAGAAGACCCCCATTACTCAATCATAATGTCTATACTTGTAACAAGTAGACTAGAGAATTTTGCATTAGGTATATTCAACATCATGTTTTCATGGGTAACATAGCAGCTCGAGCTAGCTAGACACTGCACATTTTCCTTGGTCACAAGGCCACATAATCAAAGTTCAAACCCATCGAACGACATGCGGTGGATCCTTGAAACCTAAGCATCGAGCATGGGGTACCAGGAAACACAATCGCCCTGCCCAGAGCCATTTAACCAGCCAATATATTTCACAAAATACCTGCCCTGGACGCTTCTTTCCCAAGATCGGCGAGAGAGGGTTCAGCCGCCAAGGCCGACTCGAACGCAGGTTCACCATGCGGTTGGGGCGGAACCCGAACGCGGAATTAAGCAGGGTAGCGAAGTGCAAATGAGACAAAAGAATCACGGGAATTGCTCGGAGAAATACGCGATTTGGGGGAAATAGAAAAGGAGGTGGCGAGGACTCACCGCTGCGTCGGACAGCAGAGCGCGGTTTGGTCTCTGAGGAAGGTCAGCTGCCGGCGCGAGAGAGCGGAGGGGGAGTGAGCGTGTTCTATCCGGAATGGATCCTTATCGGTTCAAATTTTCGGAAGGGGATGGCCGGCGATGGCGCCGTGGGAGCAGAAATTTATAAAATTTCGATAACACATAGCGGAACTATAAATTTATAAAATCTTCATCAATTACAATATCACGGACATCACCACCAATCCGGTCTATCAACCAAACACCGAGATCGGTAAAAGACTAGGAACACATCCTTAGCCCTAGCTAGTCATACTTTTGCCTTGCATCTTCTTGAAGCTTGATGACGACATCAACACTTCGTGTCCGGTCCTGACTTTGACAATCATCAACACATGATGATTTATTCACTCCGAGATGCATTCGTCGGATGATCAACTCATGATCATCCCAAGTCTTCATCATCCCGAACATAACCTATATATCCAACTCATGGAAAATGTTGGTTCCACAATGTGATTATCATTAATTACCACACCATACCATTAACTCATAATGGTGGGACCATCGCCACAAGTTATATATATTCTAACATGAGTATACAAGAACTACACAAGTTCTATATACTCATAACATGAGTATATACCCCTTCCTTAGTAAAATTTGAACCGATAGAATAAAACTCCTTTAAATGATCCATTTATGAGAAAACACGCCACATCCTCGTTGTGTTTCACCTTTATATCCGCTACTCCTCGCATTAATCACCAAAACACTCCATTAACTCATAATGGCGGTCTAGCCTTCCTGAGACCAAACGACGCTCTGCTGTTCGACGTAGCGGTGAGTCCTCGCCACCTCCTCTTCTATTTCCCCCAAATCGCGTATTTCTCCGAGCAATTCCAGTGATTCTTCCATCTCATTTACACTTCGCTGCCCTGCTTAATTCCGCGTTCGGGTTCCGCCCCAACCGCATGACTGGACCCTGCGTTCCCGAGTCCAGCGCTGTCGGCTGAACCCTCTTCTCGCCAGCGCCGGAGAAGAAGCGTCCAGGGCAAGTATTTTGTGAAATATATTGGCTGGTTAAATGGCTCCGGGCAGGGCGATTGTGTTTCCTGGTACCCCATGCTCTCAAGGATCCACCGCATGCCGTTTGATGGGTTTGAACTTTGATTATGTGGCCTTGTGACCAAGGAAATTGTGCAGTGTCTAGCTAGCTCATGTTGTTGAATATATACCTGATGCAAAATTCTCTAGTCTGCTTGTTACAAGTATAGACATTATGGTTGAGTAATGGAGGTCTTCTAAAGAACGCAAAAACAACCAACGATGAGCTTCCCAACCATCATGAAAGGTGTTCTAAGAGATACCATACTAAAATGGCCCGGCGTTTCATGTGGTAACTTGAATAATTGACCTTACAAAATTGAGTGTTTGTCTTTTAAAACAAAGAAAATGATTTGTTAGCATTACAGTGAATGCCCGTGAAGTCTTAGAAAAAATATTCTTTGCTACGTTGTGATGTCTGGTAAAAATATAATTGTAGGGTGGAGGATGAATTGATAATAAATTACCTCGTCATCAAGTATTGACAATACATCATACATTTCTAACAGGTAATTGTTATCTAAACCTGAATAGGGATGTTGCTAAACCGGAATACCTTGGCTTCCTGTCCCATCAATGCTATTCGTCCATTGATCATAGGTACATTTGCGCACCTTGTGCTTCTAAAAGCACTAAGTAAGTTTTTTCTCGTCGGTCTTTTGATAATAAGAACATCATTTTTAGGATTTTAAAATCACTTCCATTTTATAGTTGTGTTAACCAGACATACTTTGCTTTGGCTTATGGCGTGATGTCAGTTTTACTGTTGGAGACAAATTTTTATGGATTGGGATTCACAAGTTTTGTCGTTTTGTGCATCTGGTTAAAAGAAAAACATATAATTGATAGTATTTCTTGAATTATACATTGCGTCTGGTATTCTGAACAACTTTTATGAATTGAAAACTTTTCTGGGATCACATGTCTATATATCCAGTGATGGGCAAACTTATGAAATTCCACATTGCTATTATTGCATTCAGTAGCATCTACTACTTTATGATATATCAATTTTTGTTTGATAATGTAGAATAGGATATCTTTGTTAGATACATTAACTGTTAACTTTGATTCTGCTAGGATCCTCTGGTTTCTTATTTCTAGAATCATATAAGCTGACAAACATGATTCTAAGTTCTAATATAAAACGATTCCTTTTTTAATCTTATTTTTAGTATGTTATATCAACATGGTTATGTGTTGTGTAAATCCATTTGAAGGTTGACATTAGGTATTGTAAGGAATGGGAGTTATTGTGTCTGGCAGTTCCTTATAAGTTTCCATTACTTGCTGCAGTGCTGTTGGCCTACATGCATGTACCGGCCACTGCTATCGTTGTTGTTCCAAGTTCTAATTGTTATACCTTTGACACTGATAGCCACCTTGTTGATTTTGTATCCTTATAATCCTGCTATTCGCTAGGCATATTTACTCTGAAAAAACATCAAACTCTTTCATATTGTTGTCTCCTAAGCTGCTGCTAGACATACCTGGTTGGGAAGAATTTCGAATACAATGAAATGGTAATTATCATAAATTCATTATAAGATATTATAAAAGAATCCTCTAGTCTTCACAATGTATTATCATTATCAGGGCTCGGTACCTTCTGATTTGGTTGTCCAGTTATGCAAAGATGTGCAGAAAAGATCTCAAGGGGTATGACGGTATGACATGTCATTTTTTACTTCTTTATTGGTGATTTATGTTGTAATCTCCATCTTATGTTAAGTTTATGAAGGTAAACCATTGTATTCTTAAAAGGTGACGCAGTAGCATCCTCTTTGTAGTGTACATTGTGCAATTGTACCCTTGTGTTCATGTCCTAAGGTGTCAAAAGGTATTTCTAGGGTGTAGATAAGGTACATTGCAAAGTGTTAAGTGTAAAGAATATAAACCATTAGAAGATGTAGCCATGTGGGTTATGTGGTGTCAACACACCGATTGAAAGTTGCTAATAGTGTAATAGGTACTTGATTTAGTAGGTTTCAATAGTTATTCATAGTGCCCCACACTTTCATACAGATAAAAATATTATTATATAACTATATCCCTAGTTAAGAGTGCAAATAATGGCAACATTAAAAAAACTAACTACGCCCAAAGTATAGAAATATGATGAAGGTACAAACCTAAGCTTATATGAGTGAATATTAGTGTGCAGCAGTGCAGCATCCTCGTAGTTCCAACATCAATCGTCTTTCAGTTCCAACATTGTTACTCATCGTTTACCTGCTTGTCTGTTGTAACATACTAACATCCCAATTTTCTGAGTTTCAAAACCTTTTTGAGTAGTTTAATTCATTGAAAAATTTCACAAATTTATTTGAATTTAATAAAGCTTAAATAGGACTTTCAACTGTCAAAACAATTTAATGTGACTAATCCGAACATCAATTAAATCCAAAACTATTTTATTTGACTTTGTGCTTGGAAATATTTTCTAGGTTTTTCTGAATTTTCCCGAGTTCATTTGCTACTTTTAATTTGCCATTTGGATTTTCTGGTATTTCTAAAATAGAGAAGCTATTTAAAAATCTCAGGAAAACCTTTGGGCTGAATTTCCTATTCCCAGCCCATTCTCTCCGAAGCCCAACCCAATCCCGCATGCAGCCCATCTCTCTCTCTCTCGCTCGCTGCACACGGACCCACCTGTCGGTCGCACACGTGTCGTGTGTGACGTGGGTTCGCCTGAGCTACCGTCACTGACGTGTGGGCCCCACCAACGCATTGTTCATCGTCTTCACCACTATCTCGCTTTCGGACTCTGCCGCCGCCCCAGTTTCTTGGCATGCACGCCACGGTCTCCCCCGGCCACCACACTACAAAGGAGGGGGGGGGGGTAGCCCTTGACCTCCGCATCTCAACCATAGCCGCCACCGCTCAGGTCCCAAACCCTAGCCGCCGGAATCACCTTGGGAAGAAAAGCCGCCACCGAAACCTTCGTCGTTGTGTTCTGCCGCCGTCGGTGAGCCCTAGGTCTCCTCGTCACCACCATCAGAACACCATAGCTTGATTTACATCGCCGTCCTCTCAACATCGCCGGAGTACCGCTCTAGCCCCATCGCTGTTGAGCCCGAGCCCTCGCCGCTGCTTCAACCTCGCCGCTGTCCACCACTGTCCACCTCCGGCCGCCGCGTGGACCCCATTGAGTTCATCGTCGCACCATCTACCCAACGCGCACCTCCGCTTGCTCCGTCGTGGTCCCAATCACCGACGACCTTAGGTCCCTAAGCCACGCCGCCGTCGAGTTGACGCGGAGGCCATGTGTCAGCCTCACCTCAGCCTTGTGTCCACGTGTCTACCACGTCATCCCTCACTCGCAACAGAATCAGAGCCAATCCACGTGGACTTGGTCCACGGTAGACCTAGCTTCTGACATGTTAGTCCACTGTACTATGAACCCGTGAGCCATAGATCCGTGAACCAAACCCATAGACCCGATCCATAGATTGAGGGTCCCATTGGTCAGCCTCTACTTTATATTTTTGGGATTTTCTTTTAATTTTGAAATTCATTGCTGACGTCATGTTGATGTAATATTTCGGAATTTCCTTTAGAAAGAAAATTCTAAAAATTCGAAACAATGTTTTTTTCTTCTTAGATTTAAATCTTCTGAGAACTCGTTCTTCCTCGTACGAACTTTGATTGAGTTCATTCAAGTTTCTCAATTCGTATAAATTCAAGTCCTACCTTTTTGTGATTTCTATTTAATTTTTGGAGTTTATTTGTTGCTCTGTTTTGTATTTATTTGAGTTATCACTCCGTTTGCGAGTATACGTTGGTACTTCGGAAGCTTTCGAGGAAGGAGGAGTTGGTCAAGCTCAAGATGAGTACCCAAACTTGTTTTAAGGCAAGTTGTACCTTTGACCATGTTGAACCCAGTTTTTCAAAACTATTTTGATTCAAATTATTGCATATTACTCTAAGTATTTAATTCTTTAAATGTTTTGGGATTAGCTATTCACCTATTTGATTATATCCATTTGCTCATTGTATTACTATGATCTTTTGTTACGCTAGCTTGGTTAATTATTAGTTGGTATTATTATAGTACCAACGTGGGTTGGTTATACACGAATAGTCTGCTTAGCTATACAACGGGTTATTGATACCATTTTGAGTTGCAAAATCTAAACTTGACTAAGTGATTATGGAACTTTGTGTAAAAATTGTGTGTTATATGTTGTTACTTGTTGATGTCATGTGATGCACTTAATCAACAGGGTGGGAAAAGATTTAGACCGATGCGAGTGGAAGGAATTGTGATATGGTGGAACTTCGTGTTTGGGAAAATATGAATTTTGGTACTTTGGTTAGAAATTGGGTAGTCTCGCTTTAGTCAATTAAGGACATAACTTTGCACACCATTGAACTGAGCCATAACTGTACGACCACATGCCTGGTATGGGACAAACCTAACTTAGTAAGCTACGAAATCTTGGTATTGACTACTCAGGCATGTAGGTTAGACTGTGTGCCAAGGTGGAGGTGTATACTACTGTGGGCGGGATACACTTATAAGTGGTTCGCCGTCACTCGGTCCAACGATGTGCGTGGGACTAAAGCACTCGGTCAGGTTGGTATGACGGTATGCACATCGGGAGGGTCAATTGTCAAAATGAAGTTTCAGAAAAGTTTTGTTATGATTGGTGCTAACTACACTGGTTATATCCTGTGAGTAAAGTATACAAACCTCTGCAGAGTGTTAATTAATCTATTCGAATAGCCGCGTTCGCGGTCATGAATATGCTCGGGGATTTTACACGAAGGGTAGATTTTCATAAAAACCATTGAGAAGGGACAACTGTGATTTAAATTCGTATAGTTGTGTGAAAGAAATTGATAGGCTTTGTGTTCTTTGTGAAAATAAATGTTAAACTATTAATGTTTATTCGTTTTAAATTACACTTTCAATCTATTATTTGTATTCAAATGGTTGCGTTTTGTAAAATAACCATTGAAGCCATTTCCCTTGGAATAAGGCATCATATATAATTGCATTTTGTGGTACAACTTGTTGAGTACTTGGAGTACTCATTTTTACTGTAATCATTCAGCTGAAGTGGAGGACTCTTCGCCTACTTTCGAGCAGGAGTTTTATGAGGGTGATCACTAGGTCTTGATCCCAGTCGGTTGCCTGTGGAAAGTCGATGGGTTTCCTCTGGAGTTGTTTCCATTCTGTCGCCGTCTCTTTTTATTTAGTGTCAGCCCTGCGTGGCTTAATAAGTGTAAACTCGATCATAAAGTCACAACCGTTATTTATTAATCAAATTAGTCGTTTATTTTTATATTCGTCTTGTGTGGAATGATATTCATCTATGTTGATATTGTGTACACTAGCGTGATACTGGATTAGTGCATTATACACAGATGGTCTAGATTTGCATATTTGGGTCCCGACATGTGAGCTTTATCTTTTAGTTGTACTGTTCGATATGACTGTTTGTATTTAAATATTCTGTCTTTCAATATTGGCAGGATACATTTTGCTTCGGTCATTACATATTTGATTATTTGATATATACATTGCCCTCAGTCAACATCAAATGCTTTCATCTTGGTCATTATGTGGATAATCAAATGCATTTATTCATCTTTCTTAGGGTTTCATTGACTTTGGTCGCTTTATCAGTTCTCGCTCTTTTCTAACTGGTTCAAAGCCTATTGACTACATTCAGGTAACACTCCCAGAATTCATATAAATTGTCTACAAGAAAATAGTGCCGACATTATCACACTGCCACATTGAAGATGGGGTTACATACTTACATCTGCAATAGAGCATGTTCTGTGATTTTCCTAGGATGATATAGGATTGAGATGCGAGATATTGGCCAGAAGCTGGTGATACCTACCTTGCATGAAAAATCTCGTGTAACCTATATACCTTATTTTTGTACTGTAGGTAATAATATTCCAAATTCCAATAGACCAATAGTCTAATACACATGGTCAGAGCTCTCTTGTATGTACGCCACATTGTCCATTCTTTCTCATTGTCACACTACTGTATTAACACAAGGGAAGGGGCACATGGAAGTAACACCCCCGAGTACATTTGCTAAACATAATCACAACCCTAAATTAGAGTATTGGGTTTAAGGGTAGAAAGCATAAATGGAACATAAACCGTCGAAAGCTTCAGTGACAGCTTCAATATATCATAGTTGTTTCATCAAGTGAGTTGTCACAATCTCAAGTTCTCAATGTAATACCTAGGTCTGCTCGTAGTGCGTCCCATGTGACTCATGTGGAGTTGTGTGGTAGGATTAGTCCCGCATTGCTTGTCTAAAGTAAGCTGTGGTAGTATATAATGCATGTTGGGTCTAAACGTAGCACCACTGTGTTAACCCTGTTACACGAAGCGAGGACGAAAGTGTGAGGTGCTATGTGTGTGCGGATCCATCCTACGGTAGACTAAGCATTGAGCGGATTTTGGGCCAGGTGTTACTGATAGTATCAGAGCCTCAACTTTCGTTGCCTGGGCATGTGCGGGACAGGGGCGCTTGCATATGGCACATGGCGCGAGTGGGCCTGGAGTGGACACATATCATGGCATATGTGCCGCACTAGACGCACGGACGTATACTGAGGGGTGGTTTTGGGCATTTGCCGCTTATATGGTGTGTTGCCGAGGGTGTTATCCCTTAAATGGGGGTGAGTGTAATATCCTAGTCTGCTCGTAGTGTGGCTTATGTGGAGTTTTGTGGTAGATTAGTGTCACATTGCCTGTCTAAAGTGAGTTGTAGTAGTACATAATGCCTGTTGGGTTCAAATGTAGCATCTCCGAGTTAACCTTTTACACAAAGCAATGACGAAAATGTAAGTGTGGTGCTATGTGTGTGCGGGCCCGCCCCACGGTGGGCTAGTCATTGTACTGATTTTGGGCCAGGGTGGTACACTCAATCAGGAATAGTGACTTGTCCAGTTGGTGTGTTCCTTTCTACATTTAAAGGCACACACTAACAAGATCTACACCAGGTCCTGGACTGCAGCGTATACACTTCTGAAGTTCAAGTTGAAGTTTTGAACTTGCTATAGTTAATCTAGACCAACAAATACTTCACAAGTTCACATAAAGGTTTGCTCAATTCATTGTTATGTTTATCAATGCAAACAATTCCAGCAGGGTGCTTCCAAGCTCTCTTATTAACTAAATAACCACTAATCAGAGTATTGGTTAAAGCATTTTGGTTCTTGCATGTGATACAGTGGTAGTTGTTGAACTCAACTGGTGAAGACTGTTGGCTTATTATTTTTTATCATATAGGATAGTTGACTGTCATCCATTCTCGTAGGACGTTCTCATCCTTTGTTGTGTAGTTTAATCAGCATGCATTCTTTAATCTCTCACAATTTCAGAGATTCCACAGTGGAGATTTAGTGAACTGTGAAACAACCTTTGAAATGATGGGTCGCACAGCACAGGTTTGTTCTAATTTCTGGTGAGGTCCTTTGTTGTTTTTACTAATATTTGGAATTTTGGATTTCTTTAATAATCAAGTACCATTTTAGGCCTGTGGACTAATATCTTTAAACATATTTCAGGTGAACATCATATGTGGACGTTGCTCAAATAAAGCATGCAAAGGTCTGCTGGCTTTTCTAATTTTCCATTTACATAATTTTTGTTGATAATCTTCCACCAAATACTCCTCGTGATCTTACAAACTCAATTCATATGTTTGGATTCTTTTTGGTGCATACTTCTTGAGAAAGGAAACTAACATTGAATAAGATTGCAGATGAACAAGGATGTATTTGCAGCGTATCGTATGACGAAATGATGTGCAGGTAACCATGAGGACTTTGCTTTATTTGTATTTTCAGTGAAGTGATTCCTTTTTATTGATGTTAAAGTTGTTAGAATAGGAGTCCTTTTGACTTTCCTTATCTGTATATACCTCTTTTGTACTCCCTATATGTATTGTCCATTGGGCCCTCTTGAATATACACGCAATATTCATAACATAGTATCAGAGTTAGGGCACTAACCTAGCTCTCTCCTTCCGCTACCATCCTTTTGCCGCCGCCTCGCCGCCGCTGTCGAATCGGAATCAAACCAGAGCCGCAATGGTTGCCCTCGCCGATGCCACCGCTGCTCGCCAGGCTCGCTGCCGCTCGTTGCGCGCTGCCGCCGCCGCGTCGCCAAGATCTCGCGCGACCGGAGCCCAACGCGTCCAGAGCTCGATGCGAGGAGCTCTGCCGACTTGGAGCTCGACCGACGAACTATTGGTTGTGGTCTTCACTCATGGAGATCATGCTCAATGGTCTCCGCCTCTGGGACATGTTACTGGAGCCCGACCTTGTCCGCCACCACCGGTTCAACCTTCTCCCAGCCAGCCAACCTACTTCTGCACTTCCTGCAGAAGATGAGGCCTCCAAGGAGGCAGAGGCCGCCATTGTTGATGCTGCTGATGAGGCCTTTCAATATACCAAGACGCTTTTGAGCGTTGGTGTGCTGATAAGTCTCGTGTTCGAGCCATCCTGGTGGTCGGTCGACGACTCCATCCAGTTAAACATTGTTGGCCTACGTGCCACTCGTCAGATCTGGGAATACTTGCACGAGCGATACCAGTAGAGCAGCGATGCTCAGTTCTTTTCGCTTCAGCGTGAGTTGGAGACGCTTCGCCAGGAGGACTCTTCTGTTGGCGATTTCTTTCGAGCCCTGGCCAGTCTCTGGCGTCAGCTGGATGACCTGGCTTCTCCTCTCTGCTAGGAGTGTCATAAAGCGCAGAAGGCGGATCGTGATCGCATTCGCCTTTATGATTTCTTGCAATGGTTACCTGTTAGGGCTCAACCGCTGAGCCGCTCACCACGACTGACAGTCACTGGGGCTCTCTCGACGCTTCGTGTTGAGGAGCTTTGCTGCGGGTTAGCATCACAGTTTGTTCCGACTGTGCTTGTTACCCCCTCTTCGACTACACCGATGATTTCTGCTTCGACTATAGTCCCTCCTTAGGTGTCTGTTTCCGCTCCTAGTTTTGCACCAACTAGGGTTCAGTGCAATTATTGCAAGAACTTTGGGCACGACTATCAGCGTTGTGCGGTGCGAAAAAAAAACAGAACAAGGCGCGTGGAGGTGGAAGATCCAGGGGGTAGGGAGGCTCTAACTCCTCAACGGGAGGACAGACCAGCACGTTAGGACCTTCTCATCAGTTCTGCCAGGCTCTACTTCAATAGCTCTCACACCAGCTAGCGATTTACGCCTAGCTCGAGACGCCTCTCTAGGTACTTATTGGGTTACGGATTACGGTGCCTCTTTCCACATGACACCGGACTCATCTCTCACTTCAGATGGGACATCCTTTTTCTATCTCTGCTCGCACGGTGACGGTACTCCTCTGCCTGCATCCGTCAGTCGAGCACTCTTTTGTCTCATCGACTTTTCTGTTTCAATTTGCTTCTCATGTTCCCCAGCTTACCATGCATCTTCTCTCGGTGGGTCAGCTCAACGATCTTGGTTGTAGGGTTGGTTTTGACTCACACCTGTTTCATTCAGGATCGACGTCAGAGACGGTACTTGGGATTGGCTGGCGCCGTAGGGATCGTCAGGGTCTCTACATCCTTCATCGCCTCCACCTTCTGTCCACTTCAGTTGCTCCTGTCACCTCTACGTCTACCACCACCTTTGACGTTTTTGCGCAGTGGCATCACCGTTTAGGTCATTTGTGTGGATCCCGTCTTTCTTCATTAGTTCGTCAGGGTGCTCTTGGACGTGTTACTGTTGACACGACCATGTTTTGTCAGGGTTGTAAGTTGGACAAGCAGCTACAACTTCCGTATCGTTCTAGTGAGTCTTTGTTTCCTCGTCCTTTCGATTTAATTTATTCAGATGTATGGGGACCTGCACCTATTATCTCTAAAGGCGGGCATAAACTTTATGTGATCTTAATTGATGATTATTCCTATTTTACGTGGATTTTCCCAATGTATAATCGTGGTCAGTTTCTTGCGATCTATCTTAGCTTTGCAACGATGGTTTGTACTCAGTTTGATTCTCTCATCCGTACTTTTCGCTTTGATTCTGCTAGCGAGTACTGTTCTGGCGCTTTTAGACAGTTTCTTTCCGAGCAGAGCACTCTTTACCCGTCTTCTTGTCTTGGTGCCCATGCTCAGAATGGGGTTGTTGAGCGTAAACATCATCTGATTGAGACTGCCCGTACTCTTCTCCTTGCCTTTCACGTTCCACCACTGTTTTGGGCTAAGGCTGTTTCTACGGCTGCATATCTCATCAATATGCAGCCTTCCACTACTCTTAAGGTTGTCAGTCCTATAGTGCGTCTCTACTCTCGAGCCCCCCAGTACACCCACCTTTGTGTTTTTAGTTGTACTTGTTTTGTTCTGCTGCAGCCTCGTGAGCACACTAAACTATCTGCCCAGACAGTTGAGTGTGTGTTTTTTGGTTATAGTTCTGAGCATAAGGGTTATCATTTGCTCGATCTTTCTCGCTCGACTGCATCGTGATTTCACGAGATGTTGTCTTTGATGAATCTGACCTTTCTTCTATCGAGATTCAGCTCCTCTCCTGTTTCCACCGTTGAGTCGATTTCATAGTTGTCTCTTTCTGATTCTTCACCCATTTCTCCACTATCATAGTCTTCTCCAGTCCGCTCTCAGTGGTTCCTACGCACCTCACCTCCGTCTCGCCTTTTGCAAAGACCGCTCTTGTTCTGCAACACCGTCTCGATTCTCTGGTATTCACTACTCCAGGCTTCCTCGTACTTCACCAGTCTCCTCTCCTGGTATCTTGCTAACACCCACATCTGATCCTCCTAATGATGCTCCTTGTTACGTCCGTTGTGACCGGATATCCCTTCGACCTCTGATCATCTTAGATTTACTCCGATAGCTCATGCTCTCTCTGTCACTGAGCCTAGTTCTTATCGTGAGGCTGCTCCTCATTTTGAGTGGCAGCTCGCTATGGCAGAGGAGCTTGACACTCTTCGACGCACGGAGACTTGGGATATTGTACCGACACTTGTGCATGCTCGTCCGATCACTTGCAAGTGCGTGTACAAGATTAAGACCATCCGATGGTACTATCGAAGCGCTACAAGGCTCAATTATCCACATTTTCTTAGATTACAAAGTCTTCTAATTAAATCATCTAACCCTCCGCTTTCTAGCCTGTAAAGTCGGTGCATTCGCTTCGAACAGCGGTCTTACTAAATTCATAACTTTTGTTTTATCCAACCAAAATTCGCGTTCTCAGATTCTACAGAACCATTGGACAATTATCTACAACTTTCATGTAGATCAAAAACTCTAATTAAGCTATTTACTATTTTTAATCTACAGTCTACCAAAACAGCCCCGAAAGACGACAACCGTAAAAACAGCAGCCTTCCGAAAATCATAACTCAAATTCTACTTGTCCGATTGACGTGATAAAATATGCTAAAGAAAGCTATCGACATTATCTACAATTAACTAGTAGATGACATTTCCAAAATTTGCCATTAAGGTACCCGAATAAATCGTACAACGGACAGCAGGCTAAACAGATTCATTAGTCGGCCCTTTTATTAAAAATTCTAAAACCTCTCTATTGCCAATGTAATTAACCACCGAAACTAACCAAGGTTCGCATGAAAACAATCTAACCTCCACGCGCGAAGAGTTCTCGGCTTGCACAAAGAAATAATCGCGACTAAGAAAAATCGCACCGCAGACACACAGATGAAGCAAGAAGAAGCAGAAGCGGCGGCAGCAAGAATCGCTCCAAGAAGTAATGCTGTTCAGCGCAAGAAGCAAGAGCAACGCAACACAATGACAATAAGAATCTCCAGCAGCAAAGATAGGATCAGCGCTCCATCGCTGCACTAAATCCACAGAAGATTTCTTCGACGCCTACCGGGCTTCCACGCACCACAAAGAACGCGCCGCAGGCGGCAATCCACGCGCACAACCAATGGCGTTAGCTTCGGCTCCAGAAGAAGCAGACACTAGCAGCAGCGGCGAAGATCCACCGCAACGCAGCCTCTACCGGAAGGCGCTTCTCGCAAGACAAAGAATCCAGCGCAGAGGAGGCAGCGACGCGGACGCAACACAAAGGCCCAATGGGCGGCCAGCGTCCGCAAGAACTTCGAGCAAAGAACGACAACAAGACAACGCACAAAGACAAATGCCAATAGAGCCGCCCACGCGCAAGTGCAGTAAGAATTGGTCAAGGCTATCAAGAAAATTGATGCGGCGGATGGAAAAAAAGAATTGGCTAGGGTTTCTAGAAAATCCACAATCCATTTATATAGCTCTAACAAAATTCAAATTCTATTTTTATGTGTACTATTTTATTTAATTACACCTGTGCCCTTAAGAGGTTAATAATTAATTATTTATTGTTACTATTTAATTAATTACGCCCAGACCTTAAGACGCGATTATTACTAATATTAATATTATTTTTCGAGTATTACATTCTACTTCTTACCGCAATTCGACCTCAATTCTAATCGCTGTCTACTCAAATAAAAACTCCATCTTTGAAATTAAACAATAAAACAACACGCGTGCTGACGTGAACAACTCCGATATTGCTCGCGCATGCAGACTCCAACTCCCAAGTCGCCTCTCTCTGACCGATGCGCCCACAAGACCTTAACGATACCAACGCCTTGTGCCTCAAGACTCGCCCCGACCTCTCCGTATCGCGCTACGGACGCGACTCAATCGTGAGGTCTTGCTCAATAGTCACGGCTCTAATGAAATCTTATGCTCGATCTCAAAACTTTCAAAGATCGAGACGTGAAACACATTAGAACTCCACGCATGGACTCGTGAAGATCCAGCGAGTAGCTAACTTTCCAATTCTTGCACAATCGAACGGTCCAACGTGCTCGCTAAGCTTCCTTTGGTACCGAACCAACAATACCTTTAGCGGGAGACACTCAAGAGCACTGTCACCCACCGCAAACTCCAAGTCACGCCTCAAATCAAGATAACTTTTCTCGTTTACTCGAAAGCCGCTAATGATTCTCGCCTCACCATGGCCACACGCCAACGGCTTTCAATCCGGTCCGACCTAAATCGCCTTCTCCAATCGCATCCCAACAAAGTGGCGATCGCACTTCCGCCCATAGAGAACCTCAAATGGCGCGCTCTAATACTTGGAATGGTAACTATTATTATAAGCAAACTCCGCAAGTGGCAATCGGTCCTCCCAACTACCCTTCCAAGATAGAACACAAGATCGCAACATGTCCTCCAAAGTCCGAATAGTCCGCCTGACGCCCATCTGCACGTGGGTGAAACGTCAGACTAAGGCGAAGGCAGTGCCCAATGCACTCGCAGACTCTCCCGAACTTGAGACAAACTGGGCGTCCTCGTCGAAAACGATGGTCTTTGGCACACCATGCGCCTTACTATCTCACGCACATAAATAGAGCTAGATCACTCATTGAATTTGTTGTGCGAATAGGAATAAAGTGCTGCAGACTTGGTCAATCGATCCACCACTACCCAAATCGCATCCTTCCTCGCGCGAACGAGGTAACGCCACCACAAAGTCCATAGAGATATCGTCCCAAGGCCATCGGGTACCTCCAAAGGTTGCAACAACCTGCGCAGACGCTTGTGCTCACTTTCACTTGCCGACACACACCACAAGAAGCCACATAATTAGCAATGTCCACCTTCATTCTTTTCCACCAAAATTTTGTTTCAGATCTCGATACATCTTAGTCTCACCAGATGAACAATTACGGAGTGCGATGTGCCTCCCTCAAAATATCATCTTTGACCTCCGCCTTTTGTGGCACGCAAAGGCGGCCTTTAAACCTCAAAGTACCAGAATCATCCATGCTAAAATCACCCTCTTTGCCTTCATCCAGACGCTTCCTAACCTCCTGTAATAACCGGTCACTACAGCTTCCCAGACACGGCCCGAATAATTGACTCAAGAATCAATGTGTCTCAACATGTGATGTGCCTTAGATAACAATAGGATATACCCATGCGATCAAAATCAGCAATGAGGTAATCTAGAGTAGCGTGAGTCGCCTTGCGACTAAGAGCATCAAGAACTACATTGGCCTTGCCTGGATGATACTGAATAGTAAGATCATAATCCTTGATCAACTCCAACCACCTCCTTTGCCTCAAATTCAGATCCTTCTGAGTGAAGATATACTTGAGACTCTTGTGATCTGTGAAAATATCACAAGGCTCGCCAGATAGATAATGCCTCCAAATCTTGAGAGCAAAACAACAACAGCCTAACTCCAAATCATGAGCGGGATAATTCGCCAGGCTTCTTTAATCGCCTCGACGCATAAGCAATCACCTTACCGCCTTGCATGAGAACACAGCCAAGACCCACTCGAGACGATCTCAAAAGATCGTGAACCGCTTTCCCCTCGGAAGAGTGAGAATAGGAGAGGTTACCAACTCCGTCCTTAAAAATGCGTAAATCACGCCACACTCATCACCCACCGAATCTCACACCTTCTCGAGTTAGTTGAGACATCGGTTTGGCGATGATAGAGAAATCGCACAAAACGCCGATAATATCCAAATTAAACCCAAGAAACTCCTCACCTCCTTCACACTAGCTCGGCCTCTTCCAATCCACCACTATGGATACCTTGCTAGGATCAACAAAGAATGCCCCGAGGGTTAATCACATGACCCGTAAAAACCCACCTCTGAAATCCAGAACTCACACTTCTTCAACTTAGCATAGAATTTGTGCTCTCTCAAGGTATCTAAAACCGTACCTCAAATGACGCTCATGATCCTCATTGGTCTTGGAATAGATAAGAATATCATCAATGAACACCACCACGGTCATCTAGATACTCGTGTAACGTGTTGTTCATGGTTTCCATAAAAATGGCAGGTGCATTAGTCAATCCAAAGGACATAACTTTATACTCATAATGCCCATACCTGGTGGAGAAAGCTGTCTTCTCTACATTCTGCGGTGCCAAAAAAACAGAACAAGGCGCGTGGAGGTGGAAGATCCAGGGGGTAGGGAGGCTCTAACTCCTCAACGGGAGGACAGACCAGCACGTTAGGACCTTCTCGGCAGCTTCGCGGGCTCTACTTCAATGTCTCTCACACAAATTGCTTTACGCGACCTAGCTCAGACGTCTCCTCTAGGTACTTCTTGGGTTCTGGATTCTGGTGCCTCTTTCCACATGACACCAGACTCATCTCTCACTTCAGTGGGACATCCTTTTTTCTATCTCTGCTCGACATACCGACGATTCTCCTGTCTGCACCGTCGTCGCACTCTTTTGTCTCATCGACTTTTCTGCTTCAAATTGCTTCTCATGTTCCCACCTACCATGCGCCTTCTCTCCTGTGGGTCACCACCGATCTTGGTTGTAGGGTTGGTTTTGACTCACACCTGTTTCATTCAGGATGGACAGACAGAGGCGGTACTTGGGATTGGCTGGCGCCGTAGGGATCGTCAGGGTCTCTACATCCTTCATCGCCTCCACCTTCTGTCCACTTCAGTTGCTCCTGTCACCTCTACGTCTACCACCACCTTTAACGTTTTTGCGCAGTGGCATCACCGTTTAGGTGATTTGTGTGAATCCCGCTTTCTTCATTAGTTCGTGTATGGGCTTCATTTCTGCGTCTATCTTAGCTATCCAAAATGTGTGAAACGAGTCAACGATATTATGAATTATCCACAAATATGTTTTTATGAATTCTAGCTTGAAATCGGCAACCATACAAACTACTTGATGAAGAACCGCAAGATAGGTCAAACAGATTCTAATTACTGACTTATCTACGCTACTACTGAAACGCAGTATGATACTCCTGTTAGAGATATGTTAGAATAGGAGTTAGAGTAGGGACTCTTATATGCCTTATCTATATATGGCATATATCTCTTGTACTCCTATATATATCGCCCTTTGGGTCTCTATTCAATATACACAATTCCTAACATGGTATCGAGCTTTGGTTTACTGGCTCATCAGTAAGCTCATACTAGCGCACGCCCCGGAGGAGCAATCTTACTCCGGTGGCTCTTTGTCTGCTCGTCCATGCATCCTGGTCCGAGGAAGCAACCAAGCCGACGATCTGAGAGACGAGACGAGACACTGAAGACGGCAGCTGACGCGTTTCTGGCGCTGCCTGCTGCTGGTCGGAGGCGCTCAACCCGTCCCGAGCTTGCTCTGTCCGCCACTCGAAGCGTTGTCCTGCTACGTGCCGTCCTCCTACGACTACCTTCGCTGCCATGTCCTGAGTCACACCAGGATCTCAGGCTGAAGCTCAGAATCCGACCGGCCCATCGTAGCTCTCCCATGGCGACAGACGGAGATCCGCACCCGGCTTGCTTCTTCCATCAATCTCCCTAGATCGGACTTCCTGGCTCGGTCTAGGTGTGTGGGGGACGGCAGACATTCCCATGAGGCCGAGGCGACCTGGACCCTCTACTGCCGTGGTAAGAGCTCGTCCCTCCATTGCGCAGACGGTCCTTGAGGTTGCTCTTGATCTCTCCAGTTGCCGTCTTCTAGATCAAAGAAAGCTCTGCGACGAGTCCTCGAACTCGAGGCTCGAGGCCCTTGTTTTTCTCGGATCTCTGGTGGGGATGGTTTTTGGTGTATGGATCACGCCACCCAAGGATGCCAAGGCCACCAACAAGCGCTATTCTATATTCCCAAGAGATGTGCAAGTGGATCGCATCATGGGTTTCCGATCGATTTTTCCCAAAGTATGGGCTTTCATTTGTCTTCACTAGGGTTGTTGCTAGTATTTGATGGTCTCTTGCTTGCTATCCGAGCTATGCAACGAGTGATATGGCTACTGTCGGTCTAGTTTTGTCCTAGTTATCTTTAGGTTTTTATGTCGCTTTATTCAAGGCGTCATCCAAGTCCAGTATCTCAATTTTTGAGTTACTGAAGCCATTGCGAGTCCACAAAATTTATTTCACATAGAAGCATAGGAATTGCCTTATGGATGGCAAGATTCGCCTCTGCCGCTATTTTCTTCGTCAGCCGAGATTCAGCGTTGCCTAGCCGTCAAGGCTGCAGCTTCTTCCACAGCCGCGTTTGTTGTGTTTCTTGTGCATTCTGCATCGTCTCTTTACTTCCAGTCGCTCTCTATCACCGTTTAGGTGATTTGTGTGGATCCCGCCTTTCTTCATTAGTTCGTCAGGGTGCTCTTGGACGTGTTACTGTTGACACGACCATGTTTTGTCAGGGTTGTAAGTTGGACAAGCAGCTACAACTTCCGTATCGTTCTAGTGAGTCTTTGTTTTCTCGTCCTTTCGATTTAATTTATTCAGATGTATGGGGACCTGCACCTATTATCTCTAAAGGCGGGCATAAACTTTATGTGATCTTAATTGATCATTATTCCTATTTTACATGGATTTTCCCAATGTATAATCGTGGTCAGTTTCTTGCGATCTATCTTAGCTTTGCAACGATGGTTCGTACTCAGTTTGATTCTCTCATCCGTACTTTTCGCTGTGATTCTGCTAGCGAGTACTGTTCTGGCACTTTTAGACAGTTTCTTTGCTAGCAGAGCACTCTTTACCCGTCTTCTTGTCCTGGTGCCCATGCTCAGAATGGGGTTGTTGAGCGTAAACATCATCTGATTGAGACTGCCTGTACTCTTCTCCTTGCCTTTCACGTTCCACCACAGTTTTGGGTTAAGGCTGTTTCTACGGCGGCATATCTCATCAATATGCAGCCTTCCACTACTCTTAAGGTTGTCAGTCCTATAGTGCGTCTCTACTCTCGAGCCCCCCAGTACACCCACCTTTGTGTTTTTAGTTGTACTTGTTTTGTTTTGCTGCAGCCTCGTGAGCACACTAAACTATCGGCCCAGACAGTTGAGTGTGTGTTTTTTGGTTATAGTTAGCATAAGGGTTATCGCTGCTACGATCTTTCTGCTCGACGGATCAGGATTTCACGAGATGTTGTCTTTGATGAATCTCGACCTTTCTTCTATTGAGATTCAGCTCCTCTCCTGTTTCCACCGTTGAGTCGATTTCATAGTTGTCTCTTTCTGATTCTTCACCCATTTCTCCACTATCATAGTCTTCTTACGTCCATCTCCGTGAGTTCCTTCGTACCTCTCTTCTCCGATCTTGCCTTTTGCAAAGACCACCTCTTGTTCCTGCAACACCACCGTCTCGATTCTCTGGTATTCACTACTCCAGGCTTCCTCGTACTTCACCAGTATCCTCTCCTAGTATCTTGCTAACACCCACATCTGATCCTCCTAATGATGCTCCTTGTTACGTCCGTTGTGACCGGATATCCCTTCGACCTCTGATCATCTTAGATTTGCTCCGATAGCTCATTCTCTCTCTGTCACTGAGCCTAGTTCTTATCGTGAGGCTGCTCCTCATTTTGAGTGGCAGCTCGCTATGGCAGAGGAGCTTGATACTCTTCGACGCACGGAGACTTGAGATATTGTACCGACACTTGTGCATGCTCGTCCGATCACTTGCAAGTGCGTGTACAAGATTAAGACCAAGTCTGATGGTACTATCGAGCGCTACAAGGCTCGCTTGGTGGCTCGCGGCTTTCAACAGGAGTATGGTCGCGACCATATGACCACTGTTCGCACTCTTGTTGCGGTTGATTCTGTTCGCAGGTGGTCCATCTCTCAGCTGGATGTTAAGAATACTTTTCTTAATGGTGTTTTGCATGAGGTATACATGCAGCCAACACCTGGGTATTCTGTTCCCAATGGGCATGTCTGCCGTTTTCGTCGTGCTCTTTATGGCCTCAAACAGGCTGCTCGTGCTTGATTTGTGCGTTTTACCTCAGTGATTACCGCTGTCGGTTTCACTGTCAGTTCCCACAATCTTGCTCTTTTTGTCTATGTCTCATCTCGGGTAGGACACTGCTTCTTCTGTATGTTGATGATATGCTCATCACTGGTGATGATTCCTCATTTATCACGTATGGTAAGAAGCATCTCAGTGAGCAGTTTGTGATGACTGATCTTGGTTCTCATATATACTTCCATGGGATTGAGGTCTCTTCCATGCCTGCGGGCTACTACCTCCCCCAGCAGAAGTATATCTAGGATCTTCTTGACCGGTCTGGTCTGACTGACACTCGCACTGTTGAGACTCCCATGGAGCTATCATTCCAACTTCGTGCCATTGATGATCTTCTTGAGGATCCTACTCAATATCGTCATCTTGTTGGGAGTTTGGTGTACTTTGTGAGCACTCGTCCTGATATTGTTTATGTTGTTCATATCTTGAGTCAGTTCATGGCTCATCCTACTCATCTACATTACAGTGACCTTCTTCGTGTTCTTCGCTACTTGCGTGGGACTATCTCTCGTCGTTTGTTTCTCCCTAGCTCCACCCCACTACAGCTTCAGGCGTACTCCGATGCGACCTGGGCTAGTGATCCTTCTAATCGTCGTTCTCTTTCTGCTTACTGTGTTTTTCTTGGCTCCTCCCTGATTGCCTGGAAGACAAAGAAGTGCAGAGGCTGAGTTAAGAGCTATGGCAGCATGACAACAGAGATTACTTGGTTGAGGTGGTTACTTGCAGATTTTGGAGTGAATGTGATGGGACCTACGACTCTTTTGTTTGATAGTACATGTGCTATCAGTATTGCTTGGGACCCAGTGAAGCATGAGTTCACCAAGCATATTGGTGTGGATGTTTCATACACTTGCTCATAGGCGCAGAAGGAAGTACTTAATTTACAGTTTGTGCCCTCATAGTTACATGTTACTGACTTCTTTATGAAGCTACAGACTAGGGTACACATTTGTATTTTCTCTCCAAACTCTGTGATCCACCATGTGTTTTTTTGGGGGGGGGGGGGGTTGTTAGAATAGGAGTCCTTTTGACTTTCATTAGCTGTATACGGTACCCCTTTGTACTCTCTATATATATTGCTCATTAGGCCCTCTTGAATATACACACAATATTCACAACAAAAGTTAACTGTCAAGAAATTGCAACTGGTTTCATAAATTTTTGTGTTTGCTAGAGAACAGAGCTGAAGCTGATGTACTATCAAGTGTAGGTTTTTCATCCAAGTTAATGACAGTAGCTATGCACATGTTAATGTACACATGATAATTTCTTCCATCTTGTACAAATGGAAAAAAGACCAAACATGTTTCTGAGTTCCTACCTTAGTATTTCAGAAAAAAAGATAAATACACTGACAAGAATGTTCTTGCTATGCACGCTGATAAATATTCGGAATGTTGGCAAAAACAACTCTGGTGCAAGCAATTTTTTTTTTAAAAGGCAGAAACCATGTGGTAAGTGGTAACCAATTGGTTACCCATTATGAATTCAAAAGGCTTTTGGCTTTTCACTTTTTTCTTAAAAAAAATCTGGTTCCTCACAGTACAGGTACCGGGCCATTGCAGGTCTGTGTGTATGGTAGCGATATTAGATATCTAATTCAGCACAATATTAAGCTTCCCACTTGATGTTGACTATCAGCGCTTGACACCTAACTTCGCTGCACATGCAGCGCTCTTTCATCCATGCTGCCTTATCCCAGTTTTGTGTTTCATCTGTTGGAGCCTTATAAGTGCCATGTTTCCCTGTATTTTGGGACAAGGAAGAGGGAAATGTAGGCATTTGATTGATATAAATACGGTTCTTAATTCTCTAAAACCAAAGAAACCGCAGTAGTCTGAACTTTGAACACATTATACTTTTAAATGTCCGATTACTGCTTGTTGTCTATGTTTCCTTGTCTGTTCTCATATATGCTTATGACATCATTTTTCTAATGTGCTCTGCGGCTAAACATGGTTCCTTTTTGTCAGGGTGGTTGTTGAGCTTGCTATTCCTTGTGCTAAAAGTGGTCCAAGAGTATTTAAGGGTTTCAGTGTGGGCTTCCATCCCCGATCATCGGAAGTGGTAAAGTTGGCTCTTTCTTTGGGTCTTAACCAGTGATTAAGTTCGTGTTACAAGTCTGTCGTTTGTCTAGGTTTACAACGGATTGACTCAGCTGGGATTCGAACAACTTCATCATGATTTTAGGTATGATCATGTCAAAGTATCCTTCAAATTTAGTGAGATTAAGGTACTTGTTTGGCCTAGTTAAAGTTTCAGCTTATCTAACAAGCCTAAGTAAATGTCAAATGGGAAAGCTTAATTGCTTTCATACGAAGAATCTTTAACAGGCTTTCAAACGTAGTTGCAGCTGGCTAGATGGGATTCACTTAGCGCTAGCTGGGTTTTTGTAAGATGTACTCTCTTAAAGATTGTATTATCCAAAATGTGTGAAACGAGTCAACGACTATTATGAATTATCCACAAATATGTTTTTATGAATTCTAGCTTGGAAATTGGCAACCATACAAACTACTTGATGAAGAACCGCAAGATAGGTCAAACAGATTCTAATTACTGAATTATCTAGCTACTACTGAAACGCAGTATGATACTCCCTCTGTTCATCTTTGTATGACGTTTTAGCCTTTGGCACCAGGATTAAGGAGTGAGCTGAAATGACGAAACTAACCCTATTAATTATTTCAAAAATACCTTTTGTGCTGAGTAAAGAGCATCATGATAAATACAAGTACGCTTGCACAATACCCCGTCCGCCGCTTTTCTCATCGAACAATGCATGCATCCATGCACAATAAATAATTCATACCTCCCAGCTTGTTAAATGCATGCATGCTGCAGGTTCTTCTCATTTTCTTGCTTGTCCATTGTTCTTCCTGTTATGAATATTGTATGTATATTTAAGAGGCCCAATAGGCAATATATATAGAGAGTACAAAATGAGTTGCCATATATAGATAGGAAATACAAAAGGAGTTCTATTCTAACACCCCCCCTCAAACTCATGGTGGATCACACACACTGAGTTTGGAGAGAAAATACAAATGTTGTGCTCTAGTCTGTGGCTTCGTGAAGAAGTCAGCAACCTGTAACTCTGATGGCATAAACTGTAAAGTAAGTACTCCCTCCGCACCTGTAAACGAGTGTATGAAGCATCTACACCAATGTGCTTGGTGAGCTCATTTTTCACTGGGTTCCGAGTAATACTGATAGCGCCTGTATTGTCAGACAAAAGAGTCGTAGATCCCACCATAGACACTACAAAATCTGCAAGTAGCCACCTCAACCAAGTAATATCTGTTGTCCCTACTGCTATAGCTTTCAACTCACCTCTCTGACTTGAACGGAAACTCTGCATCGCTTCTTAGTCTTCGAGCAATCGGAAGGAGCAGGTTAAAAAACCCTAAGGGCACTTTCTCGCCATCGGCGGAAACCAGAATCTACCGTTACCGATTTACTTGGAAAAAACCAGATGAAATTCGTTTGAATTTGCTTAAAGACAAAGCAAAATTCAAAACGAATTTGAATTTGCTAAACCGGAAAAACGGCGATTTTTCCGCTTCCTGCCCCCATCGGTAAGACCGTTACCGGCGTGTCGGTAGGTTTTTATCTCTAAGGAGGAGCCAAGACAAAAACAGTAAGCAGAAAGAGAACGACGATCAGAAGGATCACTAGCCAGGTCGCATCGGAGTACGTCTGAAGCTGTAGTGAAATAGAGCTAGGGAAAAACAAACGACGAGAGATAGTCCCACGCATATGAACAACATAACCAATATCAGGACGAGTGCTCACAAGATACACCAAACTTCCAACAAGATGGCGATAGCGAGTAGGATCCTTAAGAAGATCATCATCAGTGGCATTAAGCTGTAGGGATAGCTCCATGGGAGTCTCAGCAGTGCGAGTGTCAGTCAGACCAGACCAGACCGATCAAGAAGCTCTTGGTTATACTTCTGCTGGGAGAGATAGTAGCCCTCAGGTATGAAAGATACCTCAATCCCAAGGAAGTACGTAAGAGAACCAAGACCAGTCACCAAAAACTGCTCACTGGGATGCTTCTTCACATACGTGATGAATGAGAAATCATCACCAGTGATGAGCATATCATCAACATACATAAGAAGCAGTGTCCTACCCCGAGATGAGACATGGAAAATAAGAGTATGATCATTGGAACTAATAGTGAAACCGACATCAGTAATCACTAAGATAAAGCGCGCAAACCAGCACGAGGAGCCTGTTTGAGGCCATAAAGAGCACGACGAAGACGACAGACGTGCCCATCGGGAACAGAATATTCAGGTGGTGGCTGCATGTGGACCCCCTCATGCAAAACACCATTAAGAAAAGCATTTTTAACATCCAACTGGGAGATGGACCACCGGCGACGAAGCAACCGCAACAAGAGTGCGAGCATTGGTCATATGGGCAATAGGGGCAAAAGTCTCATCGTAGTCACGACCGTACTCCTGTTGAAAGCCATGAGCCACAAGAGAAGCCTTGTAGTGCTCAATAGTACCATTAGACCGAGTTTTAATCTTGTACACCCACTTGCACGTGATCGGACGAGCATGTATAGGTGTCGGTACAATATCCCAAGTCTTCGTACGTCGAAGTGCATCAAACTCCTCTGCCATAGCGAGCTGCCACTCAGAATAAGCACCAGTCTCACGATAAGAACTAGGCTCAGTGACAGAGAGAACATGAGCTATCGGAGCAAATCCAAGACAATCAGGAGGTTGAAGGGACGTCTGGTCACGAATGACGTAACGAGGAGCATCATCAGGAGGATCAGATGCGGGTGTCAGCAATATACCAGGAGAGGAGACTGGTGAAGGACGAGAACGCCTGGAGTAGTGAATACCAGAGAAAAGAGATGGTGGCGACGTGGTGCTGTAGGAACAAAAGGCGGTGCTGCAGGAGGCAGCACCGGAGGCGGAGGCACAGAAGGAACTACTAGAGACAGACCAGGGGAAGATTGTGATAGTGGAGAAATAAGTGAAGAGTCATAAAGAGACAACCGTGAAATCAACTCAATAGTGGAAATAGGAGAAGTCGAATCTCGATAGAAAAAAGGTTGAGATTTGTCATATACAACGTCTCGTGACATCCTGATCCGTCGAGCAGAAGGATCCCAGCAGCGATAACCCTTATGCTTAGAACTATAACCAAGAAACACACACGCAACTGACCGGGCCGATAGTTTAGTGCGCTCATGGGGTTGCAGCAGAACAAAACAAGTACAACAAAAAACACAAAGGTGAGTGTATTGGGGCTCGAGAGTAGAGACGCTCTATAGGACTGACACCCTTAAGAGCAGTGGAAGGCTGCATATTGGTGAGAGGCAAGGAGAAGAGTGCGGACAGTCTCAATCAGATGACGATGTTTGCGCTCAGCAACCCCATTCGAGCATGGGCAATAGGGCAAGAAGACTGGTAAAGAGTGCCTGCTCAAAGAAATTATCGAAAAGCGTCAGAACAATACTCGCCAGCAGAATCACAGTGGAAAGTACGGATGACAGAATTAAACTGAGTACGAACCATCGTTGCAAAGCTACGATAGATCGCAAGAAACTGACTACGATTAGACATAGGGAAAATCCACGTAAAACGGGAATAATCATCAATGAAGATAACATTAGATTTATGCTCGCCTTTAGAGATAATAGGTGCAGGTCCCTATACATCTGAATAAACTAAGTCAAAAGGTCGAGAAGACAAGAACTCACCAGAATGATAAGTTGTAGCATTTATGCTCGCCTTTAGAGATAATAGGTGCAGGTCCCCATACATCTGAATAAACTAAGTCAAAAGGACGAGAAGACAAGAACTCACTAGAATGATAAGTTGTAGCCGCTGCTTTTTCCGACACAACCCCGACAAAACATGGTTGATTTTAAGCAAAATTTAACGTTCAACCATAACACGTTCAAGAACACGCTGACGAACTAATGAAGAAAGATGGGACCCACACAAGTGACTTAAACGGTGAAGCCACTGCGCAAAAACTCCAGAGGTGGTGGCAGCAGTGGCAGTGGAAGTAGACGTAGAGGTGGTAGGAGCAAATGAAGTGGACGAAAGGTGGAGGCGATCAAGGATGTAGAGACCCTAACGATCCCTACGATGCTGGCCAGTCCCAAGTACCGTCCCTGTCTGTCGATCCTGGATGAAACAACTGACCCACCGAGAGAAGTTGCATGGTAAGCTGGGGAACATGAGAAACAGCTGGAACAGAAAAGTCAGTGGACAAAATAGTGCCATGACAGCTGACAGACAGAGGAGTACTGTCAGCTGTTTGAACAGAGGTAGGAAAAACATGAGGTCCTATTGAAGTGAGACATGTGGAGTCCAGTGTCATGTGGAAAGAGACACCAGAATCCAGAACCCAAGAAGTACCTGGAGACGTTTGAGCTAGACTGGCAGAACCTACTGAGCTGTGAGAGAGCTGCTGAAGTAGAGCTTGACAAAATTGTTGAGCAGAGTCACCTCACTGAGAAGGTCCTGACGTGCTAGTCTGTCCTCCCGTCGAGGAAGGACCTCCTTGCCCCCTTTAGACCGTCTAACCCTACGCGCCTTGTTCTACTTTTTTCGCACCGCACAACGCTGATAGTCGTGCCCGAAGTTCTTGCAATAATTGCACTGAACCCCAGTTGGTGCAAAAATAGGGGCGGAAACAGACACCTGAGGGGGGACTGTAGTCGAAGCAGAAACCATCGGTGTAGTCGAAAATGGGGTAGCAAGCACAGTCGGAACAAACTATGCTGCTAACCCATGGTGAAGCTCCTCAGCACGAAGTGTCGAAAGAGGCTCGGTGACTGTCGGTCATGGTAAACGGCTCAGTAGTTGAGCCTTGACAGGCTCAAAACTCTGGGCGAAGACGGCAGACAAAGTCATAAAGGCGAAGCTGATCGCGACCCGCCTTCTGCACTTTATGACACTCTTGGCAAAGCGGAGAAGCGAGCTCGTCTAGCTGGCGCCAGAGACTGGCCGGGGCTCGGAAGAAGTCGACGGAGGAGTCCTCCTGGCGAAGCGTCTCCAACTCATGTTGAAGCGAAAAGAACTGAGCATCGTTGCTCTGCTGGTATAGCTAGCGCAAGTATTCTAGATTTGACGAGTGACACGCGGACCAACAATGTTTAGCTGGATAGAATCGTCAACGCTGACCGCTAGGATGGCTCGAACACGGGCCTCATCAGCACACCAGCGCTCAAAAGCGTCTATGAGATACTGAAAGGTCTCATCATCAGCATCAGCAACAGCAATAATGGCCTCTGCCTCCTTGGCGGCCTCATCTTCTGCAAGAGGTGCGAAGTAGGCTATCGTGGAGAAGGCTGAACTGGCGACGACGAACAAGGTCGGGCACCAGTGACATGTCCCAGAGGCGGAGACCATCGAGTGTGATCTCCATGAGTGAAGACCACAACCAGTAGTTCGTTCCATTAAGCTTGGTTCCCGAGAATGGGATCGCAACTGATGGAATGGAAGCCATCGGTAGGCGGCGCTGGACATCGTGGTGACCAAGAGAATGAAGTCTAACAGGCGGCGCGGCGATTAGATCAACGTTTTTTTTGGGCCGCTAAATCGGCTTGTAACTTAAAAAGGCCGAAACGGCCGAATCCGGTCTGCGAACGCAACACACGAGCGAGGGAACTAGGGTTCCCCCTGCACCCCTGCAGGCGGCGGCGGTGGCTCCTCGGCGGCGGCGGAGTGCTCCTCCTCACCGCGGCGATCGAGGGCGCCGGGTCACAGAGCTGCGGAGGCGCGAAGACGCGAGTTTGCGCTTGTGGCGGACTTCGGTCGCGGCGGTGAGGCGCTGGGGTTGTTGCGGCCGGCGGAGGCGGCGATCGAGGGCGTTAAGTCGCAGCCGGCGGCCACCACGGCACGCGGCTGCGGCCTCGGACGGCCTCGTATGGATCGGGCGACGGCGGTGCAGCCTTGGGTCGACGCGCCGAGGCGCGGCAACGGCTTCAAAGCGGCGGCGGCGGCGTGGCCGGAGTGGCGACTCACGGCGACGTTTGGGACGGACGGCGACCAAGCGGCGACGGCGTCGGGCGGCAGTCGTCAGACGACAGGATGTTGCAGCAGAAGAGTTAGGTTAGTGCCCTAGCTCTGATAACATGTTATGAATATTGTATGTATATCCAAGAGCCCCAATGGGTAATATATATAGAGAGTACAAAGGAGTTACCATGTGCAGATAATAAAATACAAAAGGAGTCCTATTCCAACACTTCCTAGACCCTATTCTAACACTTCCTTGACCATTACCGAGTAGTGCTAGTAGTACTAGTCCATGGCCATATAGTCATACCATGACAATTGCAGTGACTTATGCTCGTTAAGAAGAGCATTCATGCAATAGTTTTATTGACTGAGTGGAAATCTGTGAAGTGGTATTTAGTATAGGTAGGTAACCTGGTTAAGTAATTTACGAAAGGTAAGGGCATAATTGGAAATTGCATGAAACATTCTCCTTGAAATTGTAAAATGTCATACATTCTTGAACGAAAAAACAAGTGTAAAACGCCATACATTTACGAACAGAGGGAGTACATGTTATTGTACTTAGCTCATCCTTCTGAATCATTTGTGTCAAATGTTTGCTCATTTCTTTGGCTAGTTTATGGTAGCGAATGAGATTTTTGATATCACTCGTTGTACTACCAACAGGAACCTATATAACAATACATGCCATCAACCCATCACATGTCAGGTGACTAAAGCAACATATATGCTAGATGTTCGGGTCAAGATTTGATGTTTTATTATGAATTCTGGTGCTGCTAGTACATGTATGTAGGGGCTGAAACTTGTCAAATATAGATTGGGTAGCGATCAAAGCTAGCTCTGATCCACATTATTTAAGAATTTGGACATGCTCTGATTCAAAAGCTGACTTGCTGACTACAAGATACTATTGGATTTTACATGGGATCACCTGTGAAACTCTATCATTACTTTCATTCAACACAAAGTTCAGATGTTACAATTTCAATAATACGTGGTAAAGATGTTTAGGCACTGAAGCTCTTATAAGTGCATACTTCCTATCATTGATGCATAATTTCACATCAAAATCAGAACATTGCACAGTTAAACAATAAATATCACACAAAATCGAAGAGTATACTAAGTTTTCTTAAGAAAATGTTTCTTTTCCCCAAACGTGTTATGATTTTATTATTTTTACATAATATAAATAATACCAAATTACCCCTAGAATTTTCTAATCCACCTAATTTAATACCACCGACTTGTAATTAGGATGTCTGCGTGCTGTACCATATGAGTAATATATACTATTTCTGTATAATTTTCATTGCAACATTCTTTTTCCTATGCAGCTTTCAGAGTGAGCAGATTCACGTGTCTTTATATCTTAGTGCCATATCTTCCCTCTCAGACCTTGTTGGAAATCCTACCTTCAAGGTAAGGAAAGACTTATGAGTTATGACTGTAAAAACAACACATTCATGTGCTAATAATTTTGTTTATTGTAATTCAATTATTGCTGTTGTGATGTTAGCTGTTTAGTTTTGAGCATCTAGTTAGTTTCTCCTCACTGAGATGTCAAAACCACGAGGTTAAGTTGTGTTCCTTTCCTTTCTTGTTGACTTGTCGGTGACCAAAGGCTTATTCACATGTATCCATGTAATTCATCATTAATGCATGATTTTGGCAAATGAGTGCATTGTTGTTGAAATCAGCAGCTAGGAATACCAGATAAGACTAAGAGACTGCTATTATCATTAGTGCTATTCAAACAAAGGAGTGCATTTTTGTTGAAACCAGCAGCTAAGAATACCAGATAAGACTAAGAGACTGCCTTAGTGCTAAGTGCTAACCAAAAGGCCCATTGCATACCATATATGTTGAGCTCTATGCACATAATTTGTTTTGTCATTTCCGTTACACAGGTTAATCCAGTGAAAGGGCTTGATGTTAAGCTTACAGGATCAGGGGCCTATGGTGCCATGCCTACTACCCTGTCTCCTACAGTTCTGAATGTGAATTGGAGATGTTAGTTTCTTCCTTGTCTCTCCATACTGATGCCTTTTGGTAACAATCAACAAATGAGTTCTGCCTTCTACATTTTGTAGGTGAAATCGTTCGAAGCAGTCCTTACGAGGTCAATATTTCATTCCCAGTGGAGGGCTATGATCCAATCGAATTCACACTTACCAAAGAATGTGGTTGGTTCTAGCCATACAATCATCAGCTGTGCATATGGATTTTAATTAATTGGAGTTGTTCCTGCTGGAGCTTTACTAGATCTTGATTTAGATTCCAGAAATATCGCAGAGGATGGATCTTATGCAAGTCTCAGTTGAGATAATTTCAAACTTAAAGAGATGCTATAGGTTTAATTTTGGGTAATGTGGGGAAGGAATTTAAAATATATATGTCTATTTAAAGTGTCATTTCCAATTCAGTCATTAGCATAAAAAATATGTTGCAATCTCGACTCGGAGTTTGAGAAATATTGCACAGCAAATGTTAAAACTATTTGTAGGTTGCAATGTTTTCATTAATTTACATGTTGGTTAGCAACAGTGTAAATCAGGATTAAGGTACAACAGCATGACAGGTTCATGATACACATGGTAATTATATTAATCATATAACATGAATAACGACTGCAAGTACTGTGATATAAGGAAAGCGAACCATATTTGAGAACAGTTTTACAGTATCCATCATTCTGATTCTTTAATACACGAGTATGCATATTTCACTGTACAGTCTTTTCATCAGTTTTGATCAACATGTGAGTTGTGGCCTACTTATATGCATTTGTTTTATATCTGTTGTTTGTGTAGGTTACACACAAGAAAGAGAGAGTGATCATATGAGAGGCTGGGCAACATTTGGAATTATTTCTTGCATGTATGTGTGTCTTCAACTTTAGAAGTTAGTTCATGGTAACTGCCAGTTATACACGAATTGTAACATCTGTTTTCTGAAGTTAGTTTTTCCCTGATTTTTGAATTATTTATCGCATATATGTGTTTCTTGCACTATATAGATTTGCTTCATGGTAACTACTGATTCTGTCATGATTTGTAATGTCAGTTTACTGAAGTTAGCTTTTCCTGATATTGCTACTATCATTGCTTTGTTGCTGCTGCATGCCTGTGCCTTCGTTGTCACTGTTGTGTTTACTATTCGGACTGTTGCGCTTTTTGTGTGTAGAATCATTGTCTTGTCAAGTCTACTTTGTTGTGGGGGGTTCATCTACAAAATCCGTGTGGAGCATCAGGTTTTCTTTTCTTTTTTTTTCTTTCCTTTTCGTGAAGTCATTGAGCAATGCTATTCAAAGTTCTCTCGAAAACATGACACACAACAATTTCAGTATGGTTTGCATGCACTGCCTGGGATGACCATCTTGTCCGCCTTTCTTGATGCTGTGAGTCGTTCACTATTCCTGAACTCTGAACTACCTTCTTATTGCCAGATCAAATCATTGATGGTCATGCCAGTAGATAGTACCTACTTCTTTCTAACCTAATCATTCGTCAGGTTGGAAGACCAAGAGGTTACATGCGAGCAGATGATTCTAGCGGAAACCATTCAAGCCGAGCATCATGGGAAAGCACGTCTAGTACCACACAAGCAGCACAGAGGACAAACGATAGGAGATATGGGACAATGTGAGCTAAAGGATGCTTAGTTTTCGGGATTATTTATTGTAGGTTTGCATTCTGTACTCAATTTACTTGGGCTTTGTTTAATGTCATTTCTCATATATATAATTGTGTACGACATCAGTTCTTCCTAGTTTTCTTCTCCCTGCATTTGAGCATTATTCTACTAGGGTGGTCTACAACTGCTTTGGTAACCTTGTATTTGTACTTTGTTGTTTCTTCTACTTAATGAATGACGCCCAATTCTTTTGCACGTTCTCGGAAAAAAAGCATTGTCAATCATCTTTTCAATTTGGAAAGCTCTTACAAATCAGGGTGGCTCACTGAACATGCCACTACTCTGAACCCTCACCAGTCGCCATGATCCCATGTATATGCATCACATTATCAGTGCATGCATGCCTGCAAACTTGACAGACAAAAAGAGATAAATGTTATTTACGCTATTTGAATGTATTACGAGTTCAAAAATCAAAAGCACAGACACCGTTGGGCATTGGGATATCACCTGTGCATGCAACTATTTTGTCATATGATCTTATCTGCTAGTGTTAGAAGTAGAACATGGTACAACTACACAAAAATATCTTATGGAGTTATGGGACTGGGATTTAGTAGTCAACCTCAGAAAAATATCAAATAATTTAGATAACAACAATGGATTAGGGAGACAACCCTCATAGTTTGTACTAGTTCTTAAGAATGTTAAGAGTGTTGTATATTCTTTCCCTCCCTCTCCCTCTGCCCATGTGACTTATGTAGCTCATGAGACTCATGTAACAATGTCTATATATATACCTCTCAATTAATGAATAACTTGCATAGTTATGAATAACAAAATCCTACTCTTCTCTTTTCTAACATGGTATCAGAGTTGCCTCAACTCTAACCCTAACCCTAGTTTCTGCTGCTCCCGCCATCGTTGAGCTTCCCCACCCGTGGGTTGGCGGGCCTTGAGCGGCATATCCAGTTGCGTTGCTTCCTATCCTCGAGTGTGACGTGTCACTGTCTGTAGGTGCGCCACCTCGCCATCGCCCTGGATCTAGTGACTAGATCCCCATCGCGGATCCTTGTTGCCGCTTGGTAGATCCGCCACCTCGCCATCACCCCTGGGTTCTGGTGACCGGATCCCCGCCACCGCCTGGTTCGTCACCCTTGCATCGCCATCCACGCAGCCTGGATTGGTGACTAGATCCTCGCCGCTTGGATCCAGTCCTGGATCCACGACTACAGTTTTGTCGTTGGGGATCCTCTAGGTGACGTCCTCCTCACCGCTGACCCTCCTCTTATCCGCCGGAGCACCCTCTGCTACGGGCGCTGACCTCTGCTCCAGCAAGATCCTCTGCTCCATCTCGGTGACGACGCTTCCTGTTGTTCAGTACTTCTCATTGCTCATATGGATTGCTCTGTTGATTGTGTTGCTCAGTACTACTGTTGATTGTGCTACTTGCTATTGTGTTTGTTGTTGTGTGGTTGTGGATGGCCAAATCTGACTCGATGTTCAGGGGTAGTTCATCCCTCGTGTTCATGGACATAAGCTTGACGGGTTGAGCTAGTGGACATGGGCTTTCTCAGTTAACACTACTCTTAGGGGTTATGGTTTGGCCTCTTATTTGACTGATGATCCTCTTTATTCAAAGAAGGTTGATGTTGAGGTAGTTAAGGTTTGGCAAAAAGAGGATCGTGTCATGACTGGCCTTGTTCTAAGGGTTGATGACTCTTTGAGAATGAGTCTTGAGTATCATACTTCAGCCAAGCAGATGTGGACATATTTTGAGAAGAGATATGTTCAAGAACCTTTATAGTATTCAGCAGCAACATGATTAGACAGTGAAGGAGTATTACAGTGCTATCACTGGCCTTCTAGAGTCTATGACACCGAAGGTTGCCACTGCTTGCCAGTCTTATGTTGCCAAAGATGACTATGCTCAACAGACACTCATGTATCAGTTTGTGATGGGGCTTCAATCAGAGTTTGAGCCTGTTCGCACTCAGTTGTTCAACTATCCTACTCCACCGATTTTGACCGAGGTGCTCTAGTTTCATTCGCTTATGCCTACCTCAGGATCCTAACCACATGTTGTCCTGGGTCTCTCACAACGGTCTGGATCTACTAGAGCTACACCCATAGGATTGCTGGTATGTTCTCATTGCAAGAGGATTGGTCATCATGTTGACAAGTGTTTCAAGTTACATGCAGATCAGCTTATTGATTATCGTGATAGACATCCATCTGATCGTCATCGTGGAGCATCTATTGGGCCTCCGAAAGCACTTATTGGGGCAGTCACTGCTGCCACACCCACATCTATTGTGACTTCTGGATCAGTGTCTGCTATGACCTCGGTTGCAACTTCTGCTCCTAGCGCTGCTCATCCTTGGGTTCTGGACTCGGATGCCTCCTTTCATGTTACATCAGATAGCTCTCAGCTTGTTACTCGGGGTAGTAGCCGGGGAAGGCGAGGACGAAGCCGAGGCAGTAGCAGCAGAGGTAGAGCAGTGGGGAGGCGACGACCTCCAGAAGCCGGGGCAGCGGTGGCGCCCTCCGAAAGCAAAGGAGTAGAGGCGTCTGGTGTCGGCGACGGCTCGGGGAGGCGGCGCCAGTCGTTGGGGCTCGACGATAGCTCTGGGGTGTAGCGGCGCGACCCAGAGCAAAGGAAAACAGAGGAAGACGATGCGGCTGCGGATCCGGGGCGGCGGAGTCGGATTTGGGGCCCTCGGGGGCGTGGTGGCGGTGGATCCGAGTCGGCGGCGACAGATCCGGCCGGTTCGGGGTGGCGGTGGCACCGGGTGCGCACGAAGCAAGGGACGGCTCGGGCGCGCGTGGAGCAGAGGAGAACCGGCAGAGGGTCGGCGCCAGCGGTAAAGGAGAAGCCTGGTGCGGGTGGATGGCCCACTGAGTGGCGACTTCGGTGACTGGCGGCGGCGGTGGATCTAGGAGTTGGGCAGTAGAGAAGAGGAGAAAAGAGAAGCGAAACCCTAACCTTAACCTTCCTGGTACCATGTTATGAATGAGCTTCATCTATTGCAGATGAGTCAATGAGTAAATATATACAAGTACATAGTAGAAGCATTATGCAGGAAATACCCTAATCCAGGGAAGAATATATAAACATCTAACAGTTATCACCTCAGTTCGTGGGCGTACTGATGCCAATGTGTAATAAAACCTTTTCTCTATTGTCTTGTCCGGTTTGTTAGCTCTATGCTGATTGTAGAGCCGTTGTTTGAAACTCACACATCTGGCCATTCCAATGGTGTGGCTACCTGTTGAAATAGAAAATAAAAGTATCGTTGAGGAGAATACGCGGATCCAAAGTAACAACTATATTTATGGAATCACATTTGAAATTGCACTGTTAGTTTCAAGCGCTACAATGATGATCTAATTGGAACATCTAATATGATTATGATCTAAAGTTATTTTTCGTTTTTATGTTCTTCCAATCATCCTTTTCTAGCAGATATCATTACTGACAACATTTATGCCTTTTTTCAACTACTTTTATTGTTTTTGTTACTGTCTTTTCAAGCTTAAGCTTATGACAAGAAACTGATGTAGAGAATATGAGCAATTGAACCATGAGCAATTGAACCACTTCTGGGTAGTTCATTCCCATCCAGCCTTTTTGTTTTACTACATTACCTCAAATGTTTGCTTTGAACATTGAAGAGGTGCCGTACCTGATAGTGCTACTAGATCCACCTTATCCAGTCCTTGCCTTTCAAAAAAAATTATTAGACGATGTAGTGTTGCATTTGGTGGAGGAAGGTTCTTATTTGCTAGCTTCATATTTGCCGTCTTTGAATCCCTCCTTCCTAGCGGAACTTCCCAATATGGGCCACCACTCTGTCATGAGATGACATTATCAGGCATGTGTAAATTAATCTGTAATAAAGAAATAGAGCTAATCAAGTTTTACTTTAGAATGCCAGTTTTTAGTACTCTAAATAAGACTAGAAGTAGTTAGTAGTTACTTTGAGAAATTCTCTCTATTTTTTTTCTTACAACTAGCAGAGGTTTTTGTAATTAGAGAGCATATATTTACCAGTACTGTTGAACCTCTGGCAGCTAGGGCAATAGTGTCAGCACAAGATACTGTTTGTGGACATGCTTCTTCAAGTGCAGCTTTGATCTCATCTATGACTTTGAATCCTCTGATAGAATTCTTGTTTGGGACAGTATTTTTTTTCCCGCTTACCTCAAATGTTTACTTTGAACATTGAAATTGTGCCAACCTGAACAAAGCAGGTGAGCCTGAGAAGGGAAGCGGCTATCCGCTGTTCCTTTGCAGTAGCCTTCTTTAAGACAGACACCACAATCTCATTAGCTTGTGGGCGTGTGGATTTGTAGAAATCTGGTGAAAGACCTGACTCTGGACCAGAGGTCGAAATACCGGCCGGTTACCGGCAGGAACCGGTTATCCCGACCTGGTCCGGGATAAAAAAAACCTGACAAAAATATTTGAAGTCAAATTTAAATTTTTGATTCCATAATTTCCTTCCCTAGTTGGTTTATGCATTCTTATGCTAGATTATCTATTGAAACATTGGTTTTTAGTATAAGTAGCATTTATAATATATAAAAGAGCATTGGATGCTCTTTAGATACTCCTTGGATGCTCCAACTTGTCCTAAAGTGCTGGACAGCAGCACATGCTATTGTGTCCTTCCCTCTTGCTCCTTCCCTCTAGCAGCAAGCAAGCAGCAGCCTTGCTCCCTCCCCCCTGGAGCAGCAAGCAATAGCAGTAGCAGCAGCGGCAAGCAGGAGGAGCAGTAGTAGTAGCCGGAGGCGCAGCAAGAAGCAAGCAAGCGGCAGAGGAGCAAAGAGTGGCCGTGGCAATGACTTCGGCGACACCTAAGCCGGCAGAGTGGCGGAGCTTTCGGCGAGAACCAGAAGGTGAATTTCTCTCTATGAGCCGATAGACATCCTAGATAACATATCTCTGAAACATATATTCTGTTAATGTAGGTGATGGCTCCTAAAACTATCAATGTCTGGGATCATGGAGAGAGACTAGGAGGTGCCGGTTGGAAGTGTAGATATTGTAACCTTAAGAAATCAGGTGGAGGTATCACCCGCCTAAAAGAACATCTTGCTGGGAAACATGGCGATATTATTGCTTGTAGTGGGGTTCCGGCGGAAGTCCGAAGGCTCATGATGGCAAGTCTTGAAGAAGCGAAGGCACGAAAGAAATCTCTTAAAGATAAACATCTGCGAATGGAGCAAGCCGCAAGAGAGCTCTGTATCTTGTGGTCCATCATATGAAGATGCCTTCGATGGTAACGAGGAAATGCAAATGGAATGGGCTAGTCAAGAGTGTTAGAGGTACATCAGCTGCAACAAAGGGCCAAAGCCAAGGGTGCGACGTTTGAACATGGTGGTGGTAGTGGAAGTGGTACAGTAAGTGAAAGTAGAAGTGGAAGGGGAAGTGGAAGTGGCAGAGGTAGTGGTATAGGAAGCAATACTTTTTCGAGGATGTTTGGCAGGTCACACCCATGAGAGTTGATTATGATATTTTCGTAGTTGGGCACCCGTCCAACCCCGCATTGATACAACACTTCGCGGAGAAGCAAAGTCAAAACTTGAAATTTTTTGGTCTAAGTGGTTCCATAGTAATGGCATTGCTGGAGTTAAGGCAGAATGTCCTTATTTTCGTGCCGCCATCAAAGAGATACAAGAACTTGGCCAAGGGGTTCCGTTACCAAGAGGGTATGAAATCAATGAGACATATCTTGATACCAACAAACAAGAGGTAAAGGAGTACGTAGCACAGTTCAAAGAAGATTGGGATATATATGGAGTCTCTATTATGTGTGATTTATGAAGTAGGCCTACACAAATGAGTATCATTAACTTCATGTTGTACTGCAATGAAAGAATATTTTTCCATAAGTCAGTGAATGCAACTGGTGACATACAAAATGCTGATTTTTTGTATCATGAGATTCGTAGAGTTGTGGAAGAAGTTGGAGTTAAACATGTCATGCAGATTGTGACTGATAATGGTGCGAATTACAAGAAATCATGCGAACTGGTAATTGAAGAGTATCCAACTTTAGTCTGACAGCCATGTTCAGCGCACACCATCAACCTCATGTTGAAGGATATTGGTTAGTTCGACGAGGTTGATACAGTTGTCAAGGCGGCTAAGAGGATTTGTCGGTTCCTATACAACCACAGTCGGCTCCATAATGAAATACGCCAACAAATTGGAGGAGAGATAGTTCGTCCAAACGCCACTAGGTTTGGAACGACATTCATTTTCTTGAAAAGTTTTTGGGATAGAAAAGCAAAGTTCACGAAGTAGATGTTGTCAAATGTATGGGGCTCCAACCATTTGAGCACGATCGAGGAAGGAGAATACATGTATTCCTGTCTCACAAGTAGACAATGGTGGTCAAGTATGGATTGGGTTATAAAATTGGTAGAACCAATTTACTGACTACTCAGATATGTATACCAACAGAAATCCACAACATTGGCAGGAATGGTTGGAAAGACGTATGAACTTAATTTCGAACTTCAAGACGTATTGAAAGAAGATAATGCCACTTATGATCGTGTCATAAAGCTTATTAATAGAAGAATTGCAATGATGAAGGAACACACATATATAGTTCCAGGCAAGTTCATAATTTTCTAAATCCAAATAAATATCATATATTTGTTGTATTTTTTTCTAACATTCTAAGTGTATTTGTTTGCACAACATCGTTACTAAACCTGTAGAGCCACAACTTATATAGTTTGGGGGAAGAATCCAACCCTCGTTGCTTCCCTGACAATGGCAATTCAAAGAATAGCCGATACACCCGACGACGCAGTGCAGGCTCTAGACAAGCTAGAACTATATCGTAATCGACAATGTTTATTTGCTTCAAATGAGGCTTACATGAGTGCTAATCGTCATTCTGCAGGTATGTTGTTATGAACTTACATATACATGAAAAATGACCCATCACTATGAGTTTAACATAAATTTTATGTTACTTGTAGCTACATAGTGGATGACGTTTGGAGCGCAGACACCAACATTAACAAAATATACCTTGCGGATTGTCTCACAATGTGTTTCGTCCAGTGGATGTGAACGTAATTGGAGCACATTTGCATTGGTACATACACAATTGAGGAACCATCTTGGGTACAAGAAACTACATAAACTTGTGTATGTCCCACTACAATCTAAGGCTACGATTGCAAGAGTATAAGACTAGAAATGAAGATAGGGATGTAGATCCTTTTGGCGATCTAATAAATGTCACTATGTACGACAGAGAACCTAATCCATGAGTGGCTTGATAGCTCCATGATACAATCAGAGCCACTACTAGACGAGGAAGGTGACCCCCCCCATACCATCTACAGTTATAGTTGACGCCATCCCTCAAAAGGAATAGGATAAATCACTAGATGATGAACCGTTGGTGCAATGGACAAAGAAAAATATTGGCAAGAGTCATCTTGGGAAAAGGAAATATTGTAGCCAACCGACTGAAAAATTAGCTGCGGACTTTGCCTCACACAAACAAGGAAACAAGCGCCTGATAAGAAGAAGAAAAATGCCATTGAGGATATTGTGGGAAGCGACGAATAAACAGAAAGTCCGCCATCTGATGAAGTACAGTACCAAGAGTCTGGTGATAGTAGCTCTCCGTCGCCCGATGATGGTGCCGATGGTGGGACAACTCATGATGCAGGACAAGACCAACCATTGGAATTCACATGCGAGCAAAACTTCACGCATGCTACTCAGGATGAAGATCATGATTGTCATGCTTCAAGACCAATTCATAAGACCTACACGAGGGCTAAGAGTCGCCAAAAATATCAATCTCAGCCACATGACTCTTCTTACTATGAATCCCATGCTAGCTCAAGGTCCACTCGGATTTATGGACGTCGAGATGACACTCTATTTGCATTCTGGTGATGATTTTCATTTGTCAGACATCTCTTCTGATCCTAGTTCCCATTATGGTCTTGTGTCCTTCAATACCAATACCAGAATGGTTTGCTAGTGGGTCGAACTTGAATATTATCAACAACTTTACACTCATTGGCTACAATATGTTCACGAAACACACACTTGGGATCAATACAAAGCTCACATATCTCAATATGAAGTACTTGTACTATATAATAACAATGACTACATTGCACAACCTTCGCGCTTCTCGACAATGTACTGGTATGAATTACTACTCATTATTGTTTTTAGTTTGCTAGTCAAGTTATCATTCATTACCATTAATTTATGTTTTTTATTATTTTACATGTTTTATAACACTTGGACGAGAGGACTGCTCTAGAGAGTGAAGCTACCAAGGAGGACTTTTTATGTACAACTTGAAACACTTTCTCATTAATATTTGCGTTATTCCAAAATTTAATTTGCTAATTACCATTTTCTATATTTTCTGGTATTTTTGATTTTTCCACCGGTTTTTCCAGTTACCGGCCGGTAACCGGCCTCGGGAAAACCTCAGACCAAAATTTGAAATGCAAATTTGCCTGGTTTTTTTTTTTGAATTTTTCGGTAACTGGCTGGTTACCGGTACCGACCATCCACCGGGAATTTCCCCGGGACCGGGATTTCGATCCCTACTCTGGACTATGTCCAATTGGATAAGCACCCTCTTGGTGACCAGGGAAAGCAGGAGAGGCAGAGAAGTAGAAAGAAGCAATGAAGATTGCACCAAGGATTCTCCTGGATGAAGCCATGTGCTTTGGAATGGCGGTGATTTGGTTCTTGCATTTTACTTCCTTTTTATAGAACTCATGTGATTCAACTCCATCATTCCATCCACTCCACTTGTGCTAAGAGCTAAGGTTGTCAGAGTCGTGATTCTGAATCGAATCGGAGACACTCTAGAAGGATTGTATTTTAGCATCAAATCGTAGAATCTAAGGCCCTGTTTGGTACAGCTTCCACTCCCAGCTTCTTAATCGATTCTCGTGGAGTTGTACCAAACACTCTGATTCTCAAAACCACTAGATTATGCTTCTCGCAAGGAGCTGTCTCGAAAATGAACTAGCAGCGAGAAGCAGTCTTTCAGCAGATTCTCGTGAGAATCCAACCTTCAGAAACGAAAATACCCTTTTAAGTTGAAGGTTTTTACACGCAAAAACCACTGAGTTACACAAATACAATTGAAGTATTACACCCAGGGGTGACATGGTCTATTTGTCTCTAATCCTCACTCATATAGTTTTTGGAGCCAACCTACCAGCCAAACGGTTTCAACAGACAGCTCCAGATTCTCAGAGAAGTGAATTCTCAAAGAATCAGGAGCAGAATCTGAAAAATGAGAATCTAGAGCTGTACCAAACAGAGCCTAAGATTCCACCCGATTCTACCTTTTCCCCCCAATATGCCGTGTATTCCAATAGTGATACGAGTGCTTATTTTGTCATTTGATATATAATTTGATTGATAAATATCTAAATCGTATTTTAGATTTCATGTCATTCAGAGCTACAACTAAAATATTGATTTTAACAACTTGTCACTAACCGAACATTTTACATAAAAAGTAAAATAAAAAAATATTTTTTATTATTTCAAATCTCCAAGTCTTAATGTCTAACCTACTAATTACGTAATACTTATCATACAAAATTGAGGGATATGACATAACGAAACACCTAAATCTTTTATAATATGAGGTGATGCCTGATTCTACGACTAGAGTGCGATTCTACCACGAATTCACGATTCTACTATGTGCAACTCAAGGTGCGATTTGAATCGTATTGGTGTCGTAGGATCGTACGATTCTACCAAGTAGAGTCGTGATTTTAACTACCTTGGTAAGAATCATCTATAAGCTTCAGGTGTACCTGATTTAGAGGTGGATTTTGTCAATTTCTTCTATCACTCATCTGCTACCAATATCTCCTATTATTGGTTCCGCATTATTGTTTCATGTGTTGCCATGCATGACCTGTCTGAACACCATATGTTCTATTATTGGTTCCACATGAAGAGCAGTGATAATTTAATAGTAGGGCCACGTATGTTCTTGTGTACGGCGTTTAAGATAATTGAAGTTCCCCTGTTAGTGCTACTATCTTTGAAGGTTTATCGGTGTACCTTTGGCACTCGAGAAACACATGGATTTTCTGACGGCGAATGACCCGACAATAGATGGACTATACACCAGATTAAAGAAGTTTACTACTGAAATCATCAAAACATGACATTATATGGACTATTTGGACGAGGTTTGGGCGTAAATACCGCGCGCAGCAAGCAAGTATGTCAGTCGGCGACCACTCGTGGCAGTTTCACATGCAGTGGTTGACGGGGTGATATGATAGCGATTGTTAGCATAATGTAATTATAGTAGGTCGCCCCTTAATTATGGCTGTAATCTTGCTCCTGTGCGGTTGGCTTGCATGTCACCCCGGCTGCCTATATGTACCCCTGAAGATATGGAATACATTCATCCTAATCACGTTCACATGGTATCAGACGCTGTTACGATACGCTACACTTCCGCAACCCTAGTCTAGCCGCCACCATCGCCGCCGCTAGCCACTGCCGCCGATCCGATCGCCCGCCCCGTCGCTGACTCCGTCGCCGGGTGCCGCCGCTGATCCCATCGCGGTGCTCCCGCACTGCCGGTTCCACCGCTGCCCTTCCTCTCCTCGATGTCGGACGACGACGCCGCGCCGCGCGGTAGCGGCCGAAGATCGCCGTCTCGCCAGGAGGCCGACGATCGCCGTCTCGCCAAGGAGGCCGAGGAAGCCCGTCGCGCCGAGGCTGCCCGTCGCGCCGAGTTGGCTCGCCTCCGCGTGGCCGCCCTGGATACCTACGAATCCGCCCACGAGGCTCTCTGGGCACAGGCCACCGCCGTCATCAACGTCCGCGCCCTCATCCCCGTCGTGCTCGAGCAGGCCGCCAACAACTACAGCAAGTGGCGTGGCTCGTTCCTCATCGTCCTCGGCAAATCGCCTAACTCGTCATGTCCTCGAGGACGAGTCCTTTCCTCGCGCCCGGCGTGGTGCGACGGATCGCACCGCCTTGGCGTGGATCTACGGCACCGTCTCCAACGATCTGCTGCAGTCGCTGATGCTTCGGAAATTCTCCGCTCGCAGTGCCTGGCGCTTTCTCGAGGGCGAGTTCCTCGGCCAGAGTGAATCCCGCGCGCTTCTTCTCGAGACGCAGTTCCGCAATCTTCGTCAAGGCTCCATGACCATCACCGACCATGCCGCGCTGAGTCCATGGCCACCTCCTCGCCGAGTTCGGCGATCCGATCGGCGGCCGGCAGATGGTCCTCACGCTCCTCTGTGGCCTGAACGGTCAGTTCCGCCACATGGTGTCCATCCTCAAGATGCATCGTCCGTTCCCGACCTTTGAGGAGGCTCGGACTCATCTGCTGCTGGAGGAGATCGAGAACGAGGCACGGCCGCCATCGCCGCCCTCTGCCCTCGTCACCACTGCGCCTCGCCCGGCGACGCCCGGGCTTTCGGCACCACCGCGCCAGGCCGTCGCACCTCCCCGCGCGCCCTCCACGGTGCCCCGGCCGCGCCAACACCGGGCGGCGGACGGCGCAACGGCCGCCGTCGCGGTCGTGGTGGCGCGGCGGCCTCACACTCTGCTTGGCGGCGCACCGCCGGACCTCACCCGTCTTCGGCGCATCCGTGGCGGTACCGTCGGATGTGGCCGTATGACCGGTCTGGCCGCCCCCCGATGGCACCACCTGCGTTCACCGCCATACCACACTACGGCGGCACCTACGGTGGCGTATACGGCGGCGCCTACGGGCCCCCAATACGGCCCGTACTACGGGGGAGCCTCCCCTCCGCCACCGGCCCTGCCTCCGCCGCCTTCCAGCCCCTCGGCGGTGCCTCGTCCGCCCACAACGCCTCGAACCACGCCCATGGCGGCTCTCGAATCGAGATTATTTGGCGCGCATCGTTCAACACCATGACGCTCAACCCGCCATCGACCTCTTCTGAGTGGTATGCTGATTCGGGCGCTGGTTCCCATATGACCGCGGACGCTGGTAACCTCTCCACCATTTCCCCACCTTCCTCATGTACTCCTTCATCTATCATTGTGGGCAATGGGGCGTTACTTCCTGTCACTGCCACTGGATCACACACTTTTTCTTTTCCGCATCGTAATCTTGCTCTTAACGATGTCTTGGTTTCTCCTAACATTATTAAGAACCTGATTTCCATCCGTCGTTTTACCACCGATAACAACTGTTCCATTGAGTTTGATCCTTTTGGCCTCTCTGTGAAGGATTTACACACCAGGAACGTGATCGCCAGGTGCAATAGCTCCGGCGACCTCTATCCGTTCTATCCTCTCTCCACCAGCGCCGCCGCATTCGTCGCCGCCCCGACTTCACTTTGGCATCGTCGTCTCGGGCATCTTGGGCGTGAAGCTCTGTCCAAGCTTGTTAGTTCCAGTGTTATTTCTTGTAATAAGGATGATCTAGACCACATCTGTCATGCGTGCCAGCTTGGTTGGCATGTGCGTCTCCCTTTTGGTTCATCTAGCTCTCGAGCACTTCATACTTTTGATTTAATACATTGTGATCTTTGGACATCTCCTCTAGTTAGTATGTCCGGATACAAGTACTACCTTGTCATTCTTGATGATTGCTCGCACTACTTTTGGACTTTTCCTCTTCGCCTCAAATCCGAGACTTTTTCGGTTCTTTCTCACTATTTTGCTTATATTCGCACGCAGTTCGGCACCACCATTAAGAGCGTCCAGTGCGACAATGGTCGTGAATTCGACAATTCTCAGGCCTGCACGTTCTTCCTCTCCCACGGTGTTGCACTCCGCATGTCGTGTCCATATACTTCACAGCAAAACGGGAAAGCGGAACGTTCTCTTCGAACCATCAATAACATTCTGCGTTCCCTTTTGTTTCATGCGAGTCTCCCTCCAGTTTACTGGGTTGAGGCCCTTCACACCGCCACCTATCTTGTGAACCGGCTCCCCACCAAAACCCTCGCCTTCTCGACACCCTACACCTCCCTCCATTCCACCCAGCCCTCCTACGCCCACCTTCGTGTTTTTGGCTGTGCGTGCTATCCCAACATGTCCTCCACTACGCCCCACAAACTCGCTCCTCGTTCCTCCTTGTGTGTTTTCCTTGGTTACTCCTCGGAACACAAGGGCTATCGGTGTCACAGCGATGTCTAAATCAGAAGCACACAGGGATGCAGTCGGTAACAAACTTTTGATGCAGGGAATAATCGTGTGTTGTTCCCGGTTTAGGATTCTCATACTTTTTTATTAGTAGTGCTAAGGATTACAATTCAGCTGTAAGATAACTTTTGACTCACACACAATTTAGATTTTTATTAAGGGCACAACTAGCTTTCGGACGTTTGAGCGTAACATCGTTGTGTGCTAAACACAATAAAATTCAGAACGTGCGCAATATATCAAAAATTCATATGCATTATTTCAAAAACATCACCGTGAACAGACGTGTTAACATCATCTCAAAGAATATCATAATCAAAACAAAGCATACGAAAAAAAAACGTGTTGAAAAATATTGTAACATCACTGTGAACAGTATACAACATTTTTTTCAATGGTATATAACATCTCAAAAAATAGTATGCAATATTATTTTCAACGGGTCATAATATTTTTGCTAACGGCTCGCAACATCAGAACAAATCGTAACATCAGAATAAAAAAAGGAAGCAATAGACTTGGCCGGCGGGGATTGGCCGGCGACGGAGAGGCGACCGTAGCGGAAGTGGCATCTGCGGCGGAGGCACGTGGCCTAGGCAAAGCAGAGGCGCAGTCGTCGAAGCCCAGTCGTCGTAGCAGAGGTGCAATCACCAGGATGCTTCGGCGGCGAGCCACCAGAGAGAATAGCAATCAGGGAGGATATTATTGGAAATAGGTTCATACGAACAAGTCTATTATTTTATAATTTTAAAGTATGTATAGTTTAAATACCATATTAGAAATAGACCACGTACGTCAGACATTAAGGCTGCTTTGGAAAATGTTGCTGGTCGATCTCGTCCGATACCCGGATCTGCCCGTGCTTTGCTTTCGGTCGGCACGGCTCCTTTCGACGACCAACCTCCGTTGACACGGGGAGAAGTACAAACGCAAACAAAAACCAACTCGCACTTTTGGTAGGCACGCACATACATGACATGACATGAGAGAACGTGCTCCACCCAATAGCATGCGTGCATCGATTCCGTCTCGCTGCACTAATTGTCTGTGGAATGGAAAAGGCCAATCATCTTAATAATTGGTAATTTCATTAGCTAGGTAGGTAGGTAGGTAGTTAGTTGGGGTGATACATGTGATACCCTCGTCTATTCATAAAAATAAGTTATTTTTATTGTGTGTAGTTAAAATTTAGAAACTTTCGATATTGATATCTTTTTAAATATTTAGATTAGATACATAAAAAAATTATATTTCTAAATTCGTTTAAAAAAATACTTTCATACTATTATAATTTTATTAGGTTTTATAAATATATTACAATAGTAATTAGCGGTCAAATTTGTATATTAAAGACCGTGTTTGTCCAAATGATTTATTTTTGTTAACCGGAGGGAGTAAGGGGTAATTTGATTAGAAGTTTTGACAAATCTAGCCCCGTAGATCACCAAAATTCCAAATATAGCCCCTTTAGCACAAAAATTTCCAATCTAGCCCCTCGGGGTGACCTACTGCGCTCGGCAGGCCACCTCCCACGCAGCAGCAGCTTTTAAAAAAAAATATATTAAATAATATTTTTTTGAAGAATTTTTAAATATAGCAAATGAGCTAAAAATTATAAAAATTTTGTGGAGCCTCCCGGCACATTTCTTATTTTTGTAATTTTTCAAAATTTTATCCCTTCTGATTTTTTCACAAAAAATCATTTAAGTATATTGTTTGTATGGATTTTTTAATATAGAAAATGAGGTCCAAACATTATAATTTTTTTTCCTGGGCTCCTTACACAGTGGACTTGATTGTGTAATTTTTACAAAATTTTATAAGTTCTGAAATTATCTCGACAAATTAAGGGTTTAGGTCTCGAAAATTAGGACGTAAGGTTTCCAAAATTAGGGTTTCATAATTTTATGTGATGAAATGTGGGAAGTTTAGTACCACATGACTACTCTAGATAAGAGACACTCCCTCCTCTGCACATCTGTCGTCCCGTCGCTGCTGTCTCCCTTTACCCGTAGTATGATCCATATTGCCCGCAGTATGCAAGTATTATTGACATGTGGGGTATGCACCTATTTGTCAGTGACATGAGGGCTTTTTCCAGACCAAGGCCCGTGGTTTAGGGGCGATTTTGGTTCCTTTAAAATGTTGTGGTCCTTAAAAGGCGTTTCGGCCTAAAGTTGTAGTACTAAAATATGATGTCTTTTCTATGGAAAAAAAGATTCTATACTGGATTAACATTTCCTCTCTTACCTAATTGTTACTCATTCTTGTTGAGCAGTGTTATTTGGCATTCCTAGAGCTTAAGAGTGAAATTTCTGTTTATATAATGTTCCACAGAGCAGAACAATAATTATTCCGAGTGATTTTTTTTTGAATATATCGCAATCTATAACTATGACATGATGTTAGTCTATGAAGTGTACCAATCAGACTGTATTATGATGATAAATATTGATGTTCTATAAATGACAATGCATGCTTATAGCTTTGATTCAAGAGTAATCTTGATTCAACTTTTATGAGTAATCTTTATGCAAGTCTAATTTGATCTTTCATCTTTGACTTGATTTTGTATTGCATATTTGTGAATATAACCTGTTTTCTGAAACATGTGTTTTAGGATTTACTCCAGAGAAGTTTGATAAGAATAACAAGTTCTGGTGAGACTAGGTTCGCATGTATTGGTCATTTCTTGGTGTTGAAAAGATTAGCATCCGAAATGTCATGGACATGAATGCTAATTATGGCGGTTTTGCTGTGGCACTAAGCAATGATCCTGTCTGGACTATGAATATAGTACCCCATACAATTAGCAACACATTGCCTGTTATCTACGATCGTGGGTTAATCGGTCTTACCATGACTGGTTAGTATTTCTTCCGAAAAAATAAACTTCCATTTCCCTTGCTTATGATGAAGCTAAAGCCATTCATGTTGCAGGTGTGAGCCATTCTCAACATATCCATACGAACTATGAACTTATCTCTGAGCACAGATATGTATGAATGGAATGAATGGATGCATTGAAAGGAATGGACTACTCAGCTGCTTATACCGGTATAGCGAGTGATACACCCGTCGGTGTTCACCAAAGTCCGTACTTAACCAAGTCCGGGGACCCAAATATCGTATGAAAAACGTTTCATACGGGTGTCCGAAGTTACCCACATTGGAATGGTGGGTCTTACGTGCCCATGCTGGAGTTGATGGGTCTTTGAAATTCCACTCCCGTGGTTAAAACAAAAGCAATGCATGAATGGAATGAATCATTTGAAATGAATTCCACTAACTTCTTCCACATGGATTATCACACAAGAATGAATGTATACGACATTGAAAATGAACAGGAATAGCAATATTAACAATTCATCAACGTCCAATCATCAACAGTTAATATGATAACACTTGGTACTTGTCTTCCGCGCTATGACATGTTAGGAGGCAACGAACGTATGCCTCCACTCACCGCCTACACAAACATATATTCGGAATAAGGATAACAGGATACGACATAGCTACAGGAGGCCTACAATAACCCTTCAGCTATTCAACACAATCAAAGGAGTTAAGACTAGCATTACACTATTCAGTCTCCTGCCCATCCTACCGGACAGCAGTACCAGAAAAATCATAATTAATTATATGGAACTCGAAACGACATGAAACCAATGCCCATTGAAACTTAACGCATAAAACTACTAAACTCTAGTTGACGGGGTTTATCGATTTGGCCAAGACAAATAGTTGATCAATAGTTGAAAATGTAAGACAGGAATCTGTCCAGACCACAAGACAGCAGCAAAGAAAAATGCATAACTTCTTACATTCAGGTAAAGTTTCTGTCTCTGCAATCTGACAGTCAGGAAACAGTGACGGTAAAAATTCCATAACTTTTGATTTTCAACTCTAAAAATTATGTTCTTTATCAACTTGGAAAGCTTACTGAATTCTCTACAACATTCATTTTGGGTGAACTTTCTGATTCAGCTTCTCAATAATTAATAATGGTCTCTCAACAATCTTCCAATTCTCGTCAGCTCTACTGGACAGTCGCGGTTAAACTACCATAACTTCTAAACCATAAGTCTAAATCAGGTGATCTCGGTGCCAAAAGAAAGATAAGGATGAGGGCTACAACTTTATAAGAGGTGGTCAGATCAGAAAACATATGCAGGCTACCCAAAACCGACTAACAACAGAACTGAACCAATCTGATCTACCTCTGACAGCACCAACACGAATTGAAAATACTACCGATCTATCGGGGATCGAAGTTACCCTTGATGATCCGCTAGAAAATGGCGCCTCGCTGCGTGCCGGAGCTCCTCCTCCTCCTCTCCTTCCCTTCCCTTCCTTCTTCCTTCTTCCCTTCTCTTCCTTCTTCCCGTTCCTCCTCTTGGCCGGCCCTCCAACAAGCGTCGCCTCGCCTTCCCTCCAATGGACTGCAGCAAGGAGCTTCGCCGGGGAGGGAGGTGGTGCTGTGGTGGAGATGGTGGCGTAGGGGAGAGGTGGGGGTGGTGCACAGCAGGGAGGAGAAGCAGAGGGTGGCGGCTACAAGTGGGAGAAGGGGGAAAGGAGATGGGTGGCTAGGGTTTAGGGGGGAGAACACCCCCCCTTTGGCCGGCCCCCTCATGGGCCACCCTGGGCCGAGGCCTAGAGCCCAGGTTGCCGAAAAACATAGAAAACCCCCCGATGAAAAGACAAATTCTAATTTTTTTCGATTAGCTCCCTCTTCCAAAACTTCTAATAAGCCGATTTACTTTTGGGGTATTACAGCATCACTCGCCTCCAGGTAACCATGCTTTATATTATCATTAATTGTTGACAGTTATAAATATTTTTATTTTAGTGCATCTCTTTTCTACTAATGTCAATGATCGTAAGAACAAAATTTTGCTTTATGTTTACAAGAACAAAGGGTTTTTATTAGTGCAAGAGCAAAGGCATTATCATGCTCATGATCACGATAGATTCCTAGCAAAGTCTAGCTTTATTTGTTTAATATTTTTGGTATGGTTATTTACTGTGTCCTCCTAGAAAAATAGAGTTGAAATGCCTTACCATTATATCTATATTTGTGAAGAAATATTTGTCTTTTTTGGGGCAAACTTAAATGATTGAACACGCTAACCATAAGGTATTTTATGATCTTGTTTAGATTAGTTGAAAACTATTTTTCCATTTTATTTTATATTACCCTCCAAATGGTTGAACACGCCTTTCCTGATTTTGCACAAGGTGCAGGCCCGACATGTTAATAATACCCGCATACTGCGAGCAATATGGATCATACTGCGGGTAAAGGGGGACAGCAGCGACGGGACGACAGATGTGCGGAGGAGGGAGTGTCTCTTATCTAGAGTAGTCATGTGGTACTAAACTTCCCACATTTCATCACATGAAATCATGAAACCCTAATTTCGGAAACCTTACGTCCTAATTTTCGAGACCTAAACCCTTAATTTGTCGAGATAATTTCAGAGCATATAAAATTCTGTAAAAATTACACAATCAAGTCCACTATGTAAAGAGCCCGGGGAAAAAATTTATAATGTTTGGACCTTATTTTCTATATTAAAAAATTCATACAAACAGTATACTTAAATGAATTTTTGTGAAAAAATCAGAAGGATAAAATTTTGAAAAATTACACAAATAAGAAAACTGTGCGGAGGCTCCACAAAATTTTTATAATTTTTGAGCTCATTTTCTATATTTAAAATTCCTTCAAAAATATTATTTAATATTTTTTAAAAAGTCACTCTCGCGTGGGACCGCAGAGAGCCACTGCTGCGATCCCCGACGGCAAAGACCTTCTGTCTTCTTCTTGGGGCCTGCTGCGGTCCCCGAGCGTGTGGTGTCACCCCGGGGGGCTAGATTGAGAATTTTCGTGCTAGGGGGCTATATTTAGAATTTTGGTGATCTACGAGGTCAAATTTGTTCAGATTTCATTTGATTAGCTAGCCAGTCATCCTAGGTCAAGTGAGCACTCTCAAATATATGTGTGAATTAATCATGACGGCCAATTGACCATGCATCCATACCGATCGCTGTCAAAGAAAGGGCATGCATGCATGAGCGAAGCTTAATTAGGTACCTAATTAACGTTGTAGTTATCGTCGTCGTCGTCATCAGAAAAGTGGGCTACCCCCTCTCTCTCCTCTCTCTAGGTCAAGGCCCTCCTTTTAATCTCCACAACAAAACTAGAAAAGGATATGATATGATATGCATGATCTTAATTACGACGTTTATGTGGGTCTCACATTTTTCGTTCCATACAAATCCTAACAAAGGAAAATGGTTGGTTGCTAACTGATTAATTAAGGCATCGCTTACGCAAGCAACACTAAGTACAGTGGTGGGTGATTATAGGCTCGCGGGAAAGCTATGATTCCTGCTTAGTTTGCAGTTTGCAGCCTTGAAATGCTGGGATAACCGTTTAGCCATTGTCCGCAAAAGTTTTATGTACATAAAATAGATACTATCTCCGGTTCACAAAAATAAGTCGTTCTAAAATGTGTGCGACCAAACTTTGGAACGTTTGGCTATATATATATATATATATATATATATATATATATATATATAGAGAGAGAGAGAGAGAGAGAGATGATTAGATATATGAAAAATTATATGTGTAGATTTGTTTTGAAAAGTACTTTCGTAATGTTATACTTCTATTAAGGTTTACAAATATATTACAATAGTAATTAGTGATCAAAATTGTATTTTAAGGGTCGTGTCAATGTTCAAAACAACTTATTTTTTGTGAACTGGGGGGAGTAGATAAATTACGGCACGTTTGGTTGCTTGTACTAGGTGGGATAGAGATGGATAAAGGGCTATCTAGCGGTGTCCAAATGGGCCGCTCGGCACAGCACAGCACGGGCCCATGCCAACAAGGCACGCCGGTCTATCAGGCCATGCCGGGCTATAGTGCCGGGTATGATAAGCTTGGTCGTCGCCGCCTCCGCCAGCCATGGCGCCGCCTCGGCCTCGACCGCCAGCCACGGTGTTGCCAGCTCTGTGTCGTCGGGCATGTCACGCCTGGTTCGGTATTGTGCTGAACCGACTCTTGGGCAGACCAACAATCCCATGATTCAAGCCGGCATGACTTATTTGAATACCATTAGGGCTATTTACGTGTTTGGTTGCCTGAATTTAATCATCCTATCTTGAAACGGTGAGAAAGTTTAAGGGATATAACCCTCCCTCTAGATGCATGCGGAGCCATCCCGTTGTAAAAAAAAAACGACCAAACCACGTCGTACAATTGCCAACTTGTACATATATACATAGCATAGGTCCCTGGAAAGATTAACAACTACGTACGTACAAAGCATATACTGCGCTAGATTGGATAGAACCAACAGCTATAGCCGGTGAAGACGGGCGAATTAATATAAGATTACGAGCCTTCACCTAAAAAGAGATGAAAAACATCAACACATATATCAAACCAAACTATATATAGCCAGCTAGGTCCCATGTAACCGACGCGCGGCCATCAAACTCAAAGTCAAGTGGTTATCCAGATTCCATGCCCAGTGGAAGCAGACGAAAAGGCCATGCAGCCACATGGGAGCAGACGAACGGGTTGGTTGGGCTGGGTGCGGGGCCTGTAGTCGGTGCACTAGCTAGTAGTAGTACGCTTTTCTTCTTCTTCTTTCCTCTCTCTAAGCTGCGGTACATTTGTACTAGAGTTTATGCTTACACGGAGGGTGTAACGTCTCAAATTTTCAATCTTAATTTAAAATAAAATTTAAATATTTTTAATTTCTAAATCATCTAAAAAATAACCAGGAAATCTCCTTTTCTCTTTCTCTCTCATCGTATGGTTATTTCTTGTGTCCTCCTAGAAAAATAGAGTTGAAATGCCTTACCATTATATCTATATTTGTGAAGAAATATTTGTCTTTTTCGGGGCAAACTTAAATGATTGAACACGCTAACCATAAGGTATTTTATGATCTTGTTTAGATTAGTTGAAAACTATTTTTCCATTTTATTTTATATTACCCTCCAAATGGTTGAACACGCCTTTCCTGATTTTGCACAAGGTGCAGGCCCGACATGTTAATAATACCCGCATACTGCGAGCAATATGGATCATACTGCGGGTAAAGGGGGACAGCAGCGACGGGACGACAGATGTGCGGAGGAGGGAGTGTCTCTTATCTAGAGTAGTCATGTGGTACTAAACTTCCCACATTTCATCACATGAAATCATGAAACCCTAATTTCGGAAACCTTACGTCCTAATTTTCGAGACCTAAACCCTTAATTTGTCGAGATAATTTCAGAGCATATAAAATTCTGTAAAAATTACACAATCAAGTCCACTATGTAAAGAGCCCGGGGAAAAAATTTATAATGTTTGGACCTTATTTTCTATATTAAAAAATTCATACAAACAGTATACTTAAATGAATTTTTGTGAAAAAATCAGAAGGGATAAAATTTTGAAAAAATTACACAAATAAGAAAACTGTGCCGGGAGGCTCCACAAAATTTTTTATAATTTTTTGAGCTCATTTTCTATATTTAAAAATTCCTTCAAAAATATTATTTAATATTTTTTTAAAAAGTCACTCTGCGTGGGACCGCAGAGGCCACTCTGCGATCCCGACGGCAAGACCTTCTTGCTTCTTCTTTGGGGCTGCTGCTGCGGTCCCCGAGCGTAGCAGGTCACCCCGGGGGGCTAGATTGAGAATTTTCGTGCTAGGGGGCTATATTTGGAATTTTGGTGATCTACGAGGTCAAATTTGTTCAGATTTCATTTGATTAGCTAGCCAGTCATCCTAGGTCAAGTGAGCACTCTCAAATATATGTGTGAATTAATCATGACGGCCAATTGACCATGCATCCATACCGATCGCTGTCAAAGAAAGGGCATGCATGCATGAGCGAAGCTTAATTAGGTACCCAATTAACGTTGTAGTTATCGTCGTCGTCGTCATCAGAAAAGTGGGCTACCCCCCTCTCTCTCTCCTCTCTCTAGGTCAAGGCCCTCCTTTTAATCTCCACAACAAAAATAGAAAAGGATATGATATGATATGCATGATCTTACGACGTTTATGTGGGTCTCACATTTTTCGTTCCATACAAATCCTAACAAAGGAAAATGGTTTGTTGCTAACTGATTAATTAAGGCATCGCTTACGCAAGCAACACTAAGTACAGTGGTGGGTGATTATAGGCTCGCGGGAAAGCTATGATTCCTGCTTAGTTTGCAGTTTGCAGCCTTGAAATGCTGGGATAACCGTTTAGCCATTGTCCGCAAAAGTTTTATGTACATAAAATAGATACTATCTCCGGTTCACAAAAATAAGTCGTTCTAAAATGTGTGCGACCAAACTTTGGAACGTTTGGCTATATATATATATATATATATATATATATATATATATATATATATATATATATATAGAGAGAGAGAGAGAGAGAGAGATGATTAGATATATGAAAAATTATATGTGTAGATTTGTTTTGAAAAGTACTTTCATAATGTTATACTTCTATTAAGGTTTACAAATATATTACAATAGTAATTAATGATCAAAATTGTATTTTAAGGGTCGTGTCAATTTTCAAAACGACTTATTTTTTGTGAACGGGGGAGTAGATAAATTACGACACATTTGGTTGCTTGTACTAGGTGGGATAGAGATGGATAAAGGGCTATCTAGCGGTGTCCAAATGGGCCGTCCGGCACAGCACGACACGGGCCCATGCCAGCACGGCACGCCGGTCTATCAGGCCATGCCGAGCTATAGTGCCGGGTATGATAAGCTTGGTCGTCGCCGCCTCGGCCTCGACCGCCAGCCACGGTGTTGCCAGCTCTGTGTCGTCGGGCATGTCACGCCTGGTTCGGTATTGTGCTGAACCGACCTGCTGGGCCGGGCCAACAATCCCATGATTCAAGCCGGCATGACTTATTTGAATACCATTAGGGCTATTTACGTGTTTGGTTGCCTGAATTTAATCATCCTATCTTGAAACGGTGAGAAAGTTTAAGGGATATAACCCTCCCTCTAGATGCATGCGGAGCCATCCCGTTGTAAAAAAAAACGACCAAACCACGTCGTACAATTGCCAACTTGTACATATATACATAGCATAGGTCCCTGGAAAGATTAACAACTACGTACGTACAAAGCATATACTGCGCTAGATTGGATAGAACCAACAGCTATAGCCGGTGAAGACGGGCGAATTAATATAAGATTACGAGCCTTCACCTAAAAAGAGATGAAAAACATCAACACATATATCAAACCAAACTATATATAGCCAGCTAGGTCCCATGTAACCGACGCGCGGCCATCAAACTCAAAGTCAAGTGGTTATCCAGATTCCATGCCCAGTGGAAGCAGACGAAAAGGCCATGCAGCCACATGGGAGCAGACGAACGGGTTGGTTGGGCTGGGTGCGGGGCCTGTAGTCGGTGCACTAGCTAGTAGTAGTACGCTTTTCTTCTTCTTCTTTCCTCTCTCTAAGCTGCGGTACATTTGTACTAGAGTTTATGCTTACACGGAGGGTGTAACGTCTCAAATTTTCAATCTTAATTTAAAATAAAATTTAAATATTTTTAATTTCTAAATCATCTAAAAAATAACCAGGAAATCTCCTTTTCTCTTTCTCTCTCACTCGCTGATATGTAGACCCGGCATGTCGGTCCATATCTATCTCCCTTTATAAGAAACCAGCGCATCTCCTTTTCCTTTCTCTTCCCCATTTCCTCCCTGGACTCCTCATTCCTCAAGCCTACGCAGCCCCTTCTTTCTTTCTTCCTCAAGATAGGCCACCGCCACCTCCCATTGATCTCTCTCCCCGACCAAGATTTTGTTGAGCTAGCTGCGTCATGGCGCGTTCTCGAAGGTTCTCCACCCATCCCCCACCTCCTCTTGTCTTCTCTATCGCTGTGGAGATCCACCACCGCCTCCTCTTCTCCGTCGCCGACCGTCGTCGCCCTACCATCTCGTTCATCCCCGCGTCACCTCGACATCACCAACATGTTCCCCTCATCTAAACGCAGCTCGTGCTCACCCTAACTCCTTCAGGGCGCCACTGAGTCGTCGTCTTCACCACCGCCGCGAGCCCCGTTTCTTCTCCAAGTCCGGCCGTGTGCCACCTTCCCCGTTCCCCCTCTCCGGTCATCCATTCGCCACACTACCCATGTCATGGTGTGCCCCTCGGTCTCCTCCACCAATCCCCCGAGTTTCCCCTCCTCTCTCCCTTTGTCTTCCCCACAAACGGAGTTCTTTTGCTGCCAGCCTAAACCCTCTTCTTCGCGCATTCCGTCGCCATCATTGATCCCCCAGCGACATCGTCACCACCATCAGGTTCGCGTCGTCGTGTTCTACGCGGTGCTCTCACTACCTTGGCCGAAGCGTCACCAGAGCTCTTGCCGCCGCTCACTCGTTCTTCTCCGTCACTTCCCCAATTTTCTCCTCCCTTCTCCCATCCACCTCGCCAGAATCCACGTTTTTGTCTTGCTGGCCGAAGTTCACTTCAATGTCGGTTGTGCTGCCTATAATGGAACCCAGCCACATCTGACCCCACCATTGGCATCGCGCGGTCACGATCTACGTGATGCTCCCCTCCTTTTCACCGGACCGCCACCGGAGCACCGCCGCCACTTGTGCGCCTTTTCCACCTCTGACGCCACCTCCAGCCACCTGCGCCACCGCCGTCACCTTCCCTCCCTACCTTGGTCCCATGGCAACCCATTTTGCCCTTTACTCCGGCCACCACCGCTTCCCTCATCGGCGTCGCCGCCCGTGCAAGCCACCGCCGAGCCAGAGCAGCCCAGCTCTGCTCTGTTTCCCTTTGTGAAGCTCCTCTCTATGTGTCACTTCTTTGTCCCTCTAGCAGTTGGGTCCCATTGTCATACCCCATTCACTCCTTTCTTTCTTGCTTTCACTTGCAAGTGGGCCCTTTTTGTCATCCTCTCTCATTTTCCCTTCTTGGTTGTTTCCCTAGCACCTGTGATATGTGAGGTCAAATGCTATTTTGTCAAGTCAAAACGAAAACAGCATATTCCAAGATATTCTCCTTTCAATTTTCTATCATTTCATGTGTTTAGCAAACTTATAGACGTTTGTTCGCCTTCATACGAACTCCGATTCCGCCAATTCTTGTTCCTAAATTCTTCTAAATTCAGTATCTTTCTTTTGGTTATGGTTTTGTAATTTTTGGATTTTATTTGATTATTGGCTCATTTTTGTGTATAGGTTTCGACGACTCCGGGGAACCCCAATTATTTGAAGGCCATGTTTGTTTAGGCTTTTTCTTTGACTTGTAAGCAAAAATACCTAAGCCTAAACAAAGGGGTGTCTTTTTTACTCAGCTTATAAAAAGCTTAAGCCTATTTAAGCCTAAAAGCCATAAGCCGTGGGAGAGGTGCTTTTTTTGGCTTTTGCCGAATGAAATAACAGTCTGCCACTGAAGTTCGTTGAAATTACTCACGAAATGCCATTGTATATAAATCTCAATCTCTTCGTTTTTTTCCCTGTTCCGTCGCCCCCCCCCCCGCGCCTATTCCCTTCGGTTCCCCCCCCCCGACCCCGCCACCGCCGCCCCCCTCCCCCAACGCCAATCTCCTCCCCTCCCCCGACGGCTCCGCCTCCCCCCGACTCCGCCGCTCCTCTCCCCTAGCGCCTCCTCCCCTCGCCCTGACGACAGCCTTGCCCTCCCCCCAGACCGATCTCCTCCCTCCCCAACGGCTCCGCCCCCGACTCGCGCTCCTCTCCCAGGCCGCCTCCCTCCCCTGCCTCGATGCCGCCACCACCGCCCCTCCCCAACGCCTCTGCCTCCCCAGGCGTCGATCTCCTCCCTCCCCAATGGATCCGCCTCCCCCGACTCACCGCTCCTCTCCCCCAGCGCCGCCTCCCCTCCCCTACCCCGACGACGCCGGTCCTCTCCCCCAGCGACGCTCCAGCTCCAGCCTAGCCGGCCTCACCGCCTTCCTCATCGTCATTGCCTACGTATGCATTTCACCATAAATGTTTGGTAAGCTGTGCTTAACCCATTTCATACCAGCCAGTCCAAAGTTTATCAACATGTGTTCACAATCGTTTAATATTTACATCCATTTTACAGTGAGTAAAAACAATATAGTATGATTGGATAAATACTTCAATGCAGAAGTTATTGATAGTACGTTTACAGAATTTTGTTAATTAATATGTACATGGTTTTACAAAATAACTTTGATAGCATGCTAAGACATTACATTTCCATTTTTCCACTCTGTGGAATATAAACACTTATGCAGTACTTGCCTGTGTCAATGTCGTCGCATCAGCAATTACAAATGGCATATTTACAAATTGAGCTAATGTCTTAGCAAGTAAAGTTTTGCCTGCAAATGAAACATGCCAAACCAAATCATGGTGAGTGAACTATCTTTATAGGCAGCAAAATATTATCCAGGCATATAGCATTGGCCGAATCAGCAATGGTAGGAAATGTCTTCACCGGAGCCAGTTGGCCCCATTAAAAGTACATTGCTTTTATCTAGTTCATTGTTATCCTCATTGTCAGCTTCATGAAAAATACCCGAATCTGCTCCGGGCCTAAATGTTTTAGCTGATATACTGATGTGGGGGAATTTTTGCGCAGATACCTCCCAGGAAGATGGCTGCCTCCTACAGGTACTCTTCTTAGTTCACGGAAGAATCTGATAATGGACATGATTTATACGAATAAGGCAGACAGGGTTAGGAGCTCTGACTATCTTGTTTCGGCAATTCTTGGTTCCGTTTGCTCGGCTAGTTTGAATGCCAAGATAATGGATTTGGACTTCTTCTGTTCTGATTTTTTAGATGAATTGTTATGTTCTGATTTAGAAAGAGCTGGGATACAATTGTTGAACCATGGAATTATGTTACACTGATTGTGACACCCAGGGCTGATGAGTGGAATGTCAACGAATGGGCTTGGGAAGGTGCGCTTAAGGTTGTTAGTAAGGGAGAAGAATGCATTATCAAGTTGGAAGATAAGAACACTGGTACAATCATCTCGTTAGTGCGGTTGGCCAGTGCTTGTAACGTTTGTGTTATTAATTCCTCTCATGCATTTCAGGGGAGATGTACGCTAGGGCATTTCTCAGAGAAGGTGAACCACATCCTGTGGAATCTGTAATTGATAGCAATAGGTCTGTACTTATGGCTTCCACCGGGCAGTCTAATCATATGGTGAAATGTGTGCCTTTGTAGTTAGTTCTATTCCTCATGAGATACTGCATAGAGACTGTATATGCAGAACCTGAAATGATTCTTGTTGCTTCATATTGTGTTTGCAGATATTTTGTACTTCACGTTAAATGAGACCAAGCATGTTTGCAGATATTTCATTACTAAATGGGTTTATTAAATGAGACCAATCAGATCCTCTAGCCATGCAATCAGATCTTTGGGTGCACTTTCAGTTGGCAAGCATGTTTCCTTCCAAGTTATATGAATTATTTCTGTATTTGGCCGCAAGGAAGTCTTTTTTTCTTTGTAATTGTAGTTGTGTATGGTACAATGGTTGTACAGTAACTTGTTTAGTTGTTTATACAATGGACCATTTTCCAGTATGATTTGATTGTTCTCTTACATTATCAAAGATATGTAAACAAGAAGAAGACCATAAAAACATCCTTCAAACCATCAAGGGTAATTTAGACTTTTTATCCTTCACACACAACTCAATAAGCCAACATCCTATAAAAAGTCATATTACCAAACACCAAAGTTTGGCTTAAAAGCTGAGGGGCTTATAAGTCGATTAAGCCAAAAAGCTGGCATTAAGCTATAAGACAAAAAGCCTAAGCCTAAACAAATAGAGCCGAAGAGTTAGATCCTCAGGCATTTGAGCAAGACAAGTTACATTCTTTGATCATATTTGAGGCTAGTATTTAAAGTTATTTAATTTTTGTTTTAAATTATTACTGCATGCTCATTTATTTTCATTTATTTAAATTCCTATCGTAAATTATAGTTATGTCTAGATCATTTGTACCACCAATCTTAACATTGATTCAAACATACCTTAACACTTTAGATGGAAATCTAGTTTATGCAATAGTCTGAACTAGAATTGTTGGAAAAAATTATGCTTAGCGATGCGTAGACCTGAAATATTTAATTTGGGAATTTACAGCCAAAGATCAAACGTTGTTTAAAATTGCATGAATGACATTGGTTTGTCATGAAAATTTACAAATGCTTTGAAAACTGAAATAAAATGTAAAGTTGGTTTGTACTTGGGCGAAATGGATGGTTGGTAGGTGCAGCTTTATGCACATGCTCAATTCGGAAATGGATTGAGGCTCGGGGTTAATTTGGAAGTCACCAAAGTCAGTTAAGGACCGATCTTCGAGTCGCATCTTACAAAGCTCCATCGTACTACCACATATCCTATGTGGGTAGGACTTGACTAAATAATTTGTAATATTCCACTGTTAGTTGTGCCATGCTGAGGTGTGTTTGTCGGTTAGATAGTATTCCCACTTGGTGGAAAAGGGGGCTCCCAGCGGGTGGTTAGCCCAATGGAAGTGAAACCTTAGCATGCATGACTACTTTAGAATGACACATTGTAAAGACCTTGTGATATTTGCTTAGTCGCACGCCTTTGAAAGCGTGTCCTGGCCGATATGTTAAGCAAATTATCTCTTGTGAGTAAAGTTGTACAACCTCTACAGAGTGTAAAACTATTCAAATAGCTGTGTCTACGGTCATGGACATGTTGAGTAAAGCCACTTAAAGTTAGACTTTGATTTTGTTTTAAAAATAAATTTTAACAAATGTTTTAGGATGGTTAGTCCTTGTGGGAAATCGAGCGGTTAGCCATGTGATAGGATGATATCCTTCACCAGAAATATATGGAGGTCATCCTACTAAAACTTGAGAATTTAGAAAAATGAATTTTAGTTATAGAACAACTGCTTTGGAACTTAGTATAAATATTTAAAGAAAACCTGGCTTTATGCAAAATCAACCCTACAAGCCATCTTTTGTTATACCCTCATGCATTATAATTTGTTATTGGGTGTAACTTGCGGAGTATATTCATTTATACTCACCTTGCTTAATAAAATATTTTTCAGATGAGGAATACTATGAGGAGGACAAGAACTTTGACAACTAGACTACGCCCCCAAACGATTGTCTGTAGTGAATTATGTGGTCTACCTTACTGCTTATGCTTCCGCTATATTTTGCTTTTTGTATTATGTCCTTTTGTAATGAACTTAAGTTATTATGAATGAATCGTGTCTTATGGATATGCCATCACCTTTTGTTTGATTGTGTACACTAGCTATTGATCATGAGACTAGTGTGGAATACACAGAGGATCCGGGATCCTTCGCTCCCGGGTTCGACAGTGGACCTATGATTAAAATTTAGAGAGTACTAATGAGATTTAGTCACTTGCTTGCGGCTTGCTGAATGCCGAATTGCCGATCAACAGTAGTTTGTTTGAGCACGATTGGACTAAGGTGCTAGAGGGGTACAACATGAGCTGCCGCCTTGGGTCTGCCCCTGAGCTTACATGATTATGTACTTTGCATTCTTGGGAATCTATGGTTATGGGCAATTTGATTATGATTATGTATGGAGTAGATAGCTAGCTGTTGTTTTGCTTAATTAATAGATGATGATGATGATGATGATGATAAGATGAGTCCACGTGCTTTTCACGCATGACTCAATGTTCCTGCCCTTCTCGAGTTTCAACAAATTAGATTAAATAAATATTTATAGGGTGGTTAGTAGTTGCAAAAATCGAGGTGATTGAGCAGCAATATATTGCATGCATGAACGATTATTCTTTTATTGGTATGAGCCATGAACCCTTTTTCTGATTATTTTTCCAGGTCAGCACGAATTGCTTGTGAGGGTACTCTTTTCTTCAGATGGGTGAGGGTATTAATTAAAACAACAGTCTTGCAATTGACCAGCAAAATTTTTAGAGAAAATGTCATGTATCTCTCCGAGAGAGAAAGAGTAATGCCCTTTTTCTTTTAGTTTCAGAGTTTTGCTACATATATATCGCTGTGTAGCATATACCAAAATGCTCCAGGTAGTAATGTTGATGAAATCGAATCTACACATGGATGCATCTGACTCCTTGATGGTTGTCCATGTGAGTAGGTACGAATACGATTGTGTCAAGTGCCAACAGATCTTGCTATCATGCATATACCACTGGATATGCTAATTAGTCTACACATGCAGTGTAAATAATCACCCAATTTGTGTTTCTGTAAAGATTAATGAAATTTCCTCAATCATCTAAGGTGTGTGCATAACATGCTTACAACGATGCAGGTGTTAATGTGTTGTTTTGCACCCAATTGCATATGTTAAGAGCAAGCTCAATTATCTTCTTAACTTAGAACATCTTATCTGGTATTTGAGGCTCCTTCACATGCATGTAACCGGGAAAGCAAGCTAGCTAGCATATATTCATGTTTTATAGCGAATGATCAACTATATTAACTTGGGATTGAGTGAGCCTGAGAACCAATTTTCCAATTTTTTACGACCAAGATTTGACCCAAGCTTGGCACAAGAGATGCAGAATTAACCATATCATTTACATTGTAATTCGGTCAATATAATTTATTTTCTTTTTTTCCTTTCCCTAGAATGTAGCTAGTTTGTATCTTCTTTTTTTATGCGGTGTGTCAAACATTCATCACACGCATCAGATTGCGTAAAGTGCTATTAGTTTTCCAGAAGCATGGAGAAACATGCACATCCCTCCTTTCTCTATCAAACAAAACACTTCACAAAACAAAACATAGATAAAAATATAATTAGCCATATCTTAGAAGCCAAGGGCCTTCTCTAATAGTCAACAAAGCAGTGTTCAGGTTGTCTTCTTCTATGATCAACAACTACCGTAACGATGACCTGCAACATTTTTAGTGTGACATTTGTAGGCTTCCATGCCAAGTGTTGTGGTAAATGTTAGGGCACGGGTTCGAGGACCGAAGGTAGGACACTCATTCTTGAGCAGTTGGTTATCCCACCATCAAGACACCGAGGCTTAGTTGAAGAGGAGGGAGAGAGACTAAGAACTTTGTTTATTAATTGCTTGATTGATAATGGATACATGATATCCCTTTTATAGAAACAATATGATTTGACGTCTAAAAAATTATATATAAGGAAACCTATAAATCCAATATAATTTTTTTGACTATTAGAAATAACATTCATAATATATAACTTGGTACATAAGGAATTTCAAAATAACATACATAATCAGTTATTCTTTATCTTAGAAAATCCATCAACCATGTAGGGGAAATAACAGTGCTACAGTACCCACGATGCTATTTTTATGAATATTGTGTGTATATTCATGGGGCCCAATGGACAATATATATATAGAGTACAAGGGGAATAATCCATATACAGATAAAGAAATACAAAAGGTAGATAAGGAAATACAAAAAAATTCATATTCTAACCCCCCTCAAACTCATGGTGGATCACACACACTTAGTTTGGAGAGAAAATACAAATGTTATACCCTAGTATGTGGCTTCATGAAGAAGTCAGCAATTTGTAACTCTGAGGGCACAAACTGTAAAGTAAGTACCCCCTGCATCTGTGAGCGAGTGTATGAAGCATCCATACCAATGTGCTTGGTGAGCTCATGCTTCACTGGGTTACAAGCAATACTGATAGCATATGTACTATCAGACAAAAGAGTCGTAGGTTCCATCACAGATATTCCAAAATATGCAAGTAGCCATCTCAACCAAGTAACATTTGTTGTCACTACTACCATAGCTCTCAACTCAGCCTCTGCACTCAAACGGGATACTGCAGTTTGCTTCTTTGTCTTCCAGGCAATCAGGGAGGAGCCAAGAAAAACACAGTAAGCAGAAAGATAACGACGATCAGAAGGATCACTAGCCCAGGTCGCATCGGAGTACGTCTGAAGTTGTAGTGAGGTGGAGCTAGGAAAAACAAACGACAAGAGATAGTCTCATGCAAGTAGCGAAGAACACGAAGAAGTGGACTGTAGTGAATATGGGTAGGACGAGCCATGAACTGCTCAAGATATGAACAATATAAACAATATCAAGACGATGGCTCACAAGATGACCCAAACTCCCAACAATATGGCGATATCGAGTATGATTCTCAAGATGATCACCATCAGTGGCACAAAGCTGCAAAGATAGCTCCATAGGAGTCTCAGCAGTGCAAGTGTCAGTCAGACTAGACCGATCAAGAAGATCTTGAACATATTTCTGTTGGAAGAGGTAGTAGCCCTCAGGCATGGAAAATACCTTAATCTCAAGGAAATACGTAAGAGAACCAAGATCAGTCATCAAAAACTGCTCACTGAGATGCTTGTTCACATACGTGATGAATGAGAAATCATCACTAGTGATGAGCATATCATCAACATACAGATGAAGCAATGTCCTACCCCGAGATGAGATATGGACAAAAAGAGCATGATCATGGGAACTAATAGTGAAACCGACAGCAGTAATCACTGAGGTAAAACTCGCAAACCAGGCACGAGAAACATTTTTGAGGCCATAAAGAGCACGATGAAGACGACAAGACGTGCCCATCGGGAACAGAATACCTAGGTGGTGGCTGTATGTAGACCCCCCTCATGCAAAACACCATAAAGAAAAGCATTCTTAACATGCAGCTGAGAGATGGACCACCGACGAATAGAAGAAACCGCAACAAGAGTGCGAATAGTGGTCATATGGGCAACAGGGGCAAAAGTCTCATCGTAGTCACGACCGTACTCCTACTAAAAGCCACGAGTCACAAGACGAGCCTTGTAGCGCTTGATAGTACCATCAGACCGGATCTTAATCTTGTACACCCACTTGCACGTGATTGGATGAGCATGTACATGTGTCGGTACAATATCACACATCTCCGTACGTCAAAGAGCATCGAGCTCCTCTGCTATAGTGAGCTGCCACTCAGAATGAGGAGTAGACTCACGATAAGAACTAGGCTCAATGAAAGAGAGAGCATGAGCTATCAGAGCAAAGCTAAGACGATCAGGAGGTCGAAGGGATGTTCGGTCACGAAGGACATAACGAGGAGCATCATCAGAAGGATCAGATGTGGGTGTCTGCAAGATACCAGGAGAGGAGATTGGTGAAGGACCAGGGCACCTAGAGTAGTGAATACCAGAAAAACGAGACGGTGATGCTGCAGGAACAAGATGCGGTGCTACGGAGGCATCACCGAAGGCAGAGGTACGGAAGGAACTGCTGAAGATAGACTAGGGGAAGACCGGGATAGTGAAGAAATAGGTGAAGAGTCATAAAGAGACAACCATGAAATCGACTCAACGGTGGAAACAAGAGAAGGAGCCGAATCTTGATTAAAGAAAGGTCAAGATTCGTTAAAGACAACGTCTCATGAAATCCTGATCCGTCGAGCAGAAGGATCCTAGCAAGATAACCCTTATGCTCAAAACTATACCTAAGAAACACACACTCAATTGACTGGGCCGATAGTTTAGTGCTTTCATGAGGCTGCAGCAGAATAAAACAAGTACAACAAAAAACATGAAGGTGACTTGTTGGACCGAAAAGGCGACTAGAGGGGGGGGTGAATAGGAGCACGCTCACTTTTTCAACCTCGATTAGATTCAACACAAATTTCACTCCAATAGCTATAGAAGCTATGAAGATCGATATACCAGTTCAGCGGAAGACTAGGATTGAATCCAATCAAAACCCCGAAGCAAAACAACCAAAAACAACCAAACTGAATTTCCTAAGTGTGGGCGGTCGACCTCTATTCAAGGGCGGTCCGACCGGTCCTATGGGCGGTCCGACCTCGATGAGGCGGTCCGACCTCCAAATTATGAACAGTGAAATCACCAAAACGGTTGCAAATAGATGTAACTTTGATCTACAACTCCAAACTTGATGAAACTTGGTACACACCTTCTAGGATGTCGAAACCTATTCCAATCGAAGATCGTGAAGATCTTTGGAAAAGTTCAGACCTTTTCAGTTTGAGAGGTGGAAGGTTTGAAACCGAGTCAAAACGAAAACTATATCGAAAAACTTGCTCGTGGGTGATTGATGATCAAGATGATCTTAGATGTGTTCCCACATGTCACAAAGAAGCTAGATCATGCAAAGAAATCAATCAAAAACATGCGAATCAAAGAAAGACTCAAAATCACCAAATAGAGAGAAGAGGGCAAATGAACTCATCTTGAAGAGAACTCTTCTTTGGATTGATTTGATAATGTATCGATTCTGACCACTCATACGGATACGCATGGACACAAGATCAAAACATCTCTCTCTCTAGAACCCTAATCTCCACTAAACCTTCCTAAGCACTTAAGCCAAAACTAGGGTTTCAAGCATGAAAGGGTTGAAGGGTGCACCACCTCCTCCTCTATTTATAGTGGAGACTTAAACCTTCTAGAAGAGTAACCCTAATGGGCTCCGTTAAGGCCCAAAACAAACGGTCACATATGCACGCATCTTGAAGCGCCGTCTTCATCTCCTCTTGACCTACTCCGCTTCTCCACGCCATCTTGCGCGCGAGTCGTCAAAAGTCACCAAGACGGATTCGGTATAATTACCAAAATACCCTTCTCGATCTTTTCGCAAAGACCGAGTCCCATCTTTGTGAAGCACCTCCCATGCTTCGCCACGTGTAGGTTGATCAACGGCTCTCAACATGTCGGCAAGTCTCTCCATCCGCTCCCACCGAACCACCATGGCACTTGCACCACCCCGCGCCGCTTGATCCAACCCGGCCGACCGAACGCCTGCTCGGTCATCCTTGTCTATTCTGCACCACACTTGAGTTCATTGACCTCACCCGCATCGCCGATCGCTCGACCTCGCTCCAAGCCTAGTCCCGATCATCCTCGCCGTTGACCGTCGTTGACCACCAAGCAACCTGCACAACAATAAACAAGCAAATCGAATCCGGGAACAAGTTCTTCACAACTTGACCCACGTTAGTCAAAACATGCATCATGCAACACATATGCACCAAACCCATGACTTTGACCTAACAAAACATCATCGCCACGAGGTTGGCCGATGAACAGCGAACCGGTCGATCCCTCGTGGCCGGCCTCGATCATCAACCACGGCCCGATCGCCACCACAAGGCGGTCGGACCGCCAGAGGACTTAGCCAATTTTCAACCCCTGAAAATCCGAAACCTACTGGAAACTTTAAACCAATAGAACTTTTGCTTGGGAACTCCAAAATTATGAGACCAAGTGTATTAGGATCCTCACTTGTCTACAACACCTATTTTGGCCCACCCATTCTCGACCATTTTAGTCACGGCACGGTCGATCACGCACATGGCCGGTCCGATCGATTTGGGACCGGCGGACCGCCATGCTATGGCGGTCGGACCGCCTCGCCCGTAATGCTCAACAGATCTGAAACTTTGTCGAAAACCCGTGAAACGACAAACCGTTAACGCCATTGCCAATTGTCACATCATCCTAAGATCTGGAGCATATCCCCATGATATCCACATGACTGTACTAGGGGGCTCGAGAGTAGAGACAATCTATAGGACTGACACCCTTAAGAGCAGTGGAAGGCTGTATATTGATGAGATATGCAGCTGTAGAACTAGCCTCAGCCCAGAACTGTAGTGGAACATGAGACGCAAGGAGAAGAGTGTGGGTAGTCTCAATCAGATGATGATGTTTGCGCTCAGCAACCCCATTCTGAGCATGGGCACCAGGATAAAAAGATTGGTAAAGAGTGCCCTGCTAAGAAAGAAACCGTCGAAAAGCGCCAGGGTGGTACTCGTCAGCAGAATCAAAACGAAAAGTACGGATAGAAGAATCAAACTGAATACAAACCATCATTGTAAAGCTACGATAGATTGCAAGAAACTGGCCACGATTAGACAATGAGGAAATCCATGTGAAATGAGAATAATCATCAATGAAACTCACATAAAATTTATGCCTGTTTTTAGAGATAATAAGCATAGGTCCCCATACATCTGAATGATTTAAGTGAAAAAGATGAGAAGACAAGGACTCACTAGAATGATAAGGAAGTTGTAGTTGCTTGCCCACTTACAACCCTGGCAAAATATGGCCGTGTCAATAGTAACACGTCTAAAAACACCCTAACGAACTAACGAAGAAAGGCGAGACCTATACAAGTGACCTAGACGATGATGCCACTGCGCAAAAAACTCCAGAGGTGGTGGCAGCAGTGGTGGTGGAGGTAGCTAGACGTAGAGGTGATATGAGCAACTGACGTGGACGGAAGGTGGAGGCGATCAAGGATGTAGGGACCCTGACGATCTCTACGGCGTCGGCCAGTCCCAAGTACCGTCCCTGTCTGTCGGTCCTGGACAAACAAGAGTGGGAGTCAAAACAAACCCTATAGCCAAGATCGGTAAGCTGACCCACCGAGATAAGCTGCATGTTAAGCTGGTGAACATGGGGAACAACTGGTACAGAAAAATTAGTAGACAATAGAATGTCATGACAGCTGACAAACAAAGGAGTACCATCAACTATCTGAATAGATATAGCAAAAATAGGAGGTCCTACTGAAGTGAGAGATGTGGAGTCTGGTGTCATGTGAAAAGAGGCACCAAAATTTAGAATTCAAGAAGTAACTGGAGGAGACGTCTGAGCTAGACTAGCATAACATGCTCAGCTGTGAGAGAGCTGCTGAAGTAGAGCTTGGCAGAACTGCTGAACAGATGTAGTCACCTCGCTGAGAAGATCCTAACATGCTGGTCTGTCCTCCCGTCAAGGAAGGGCCCCCCTGCCCCCCTTGGATCGCCCACCCCTACATGCCTTGTTCCACTTTTTTGCACTGCACAACTCTCGTATTCGTGCCTAAAGTTCTTGTAACAATTGCACCGAACCCTAGTTGGTGCAAAAACAGGAGCGGAAACAGACACCTGAGGAGGGACTGTAGTCGAAGTAAAAGCCGTCAGTGTAGTCGAAGAAGAAGGGGTAGCAAGCACAACCGGAACAAACTGTGATGCTAACTCGCGGTGAAGCTCCTCAACACGAAGCGTCGAAAGAGTCTCGGTGACTGTCGGTCATGGTGAGCGACTCAGCAGTTGAGCCCCGATAGGCTCAAACTTTGGGCAAAGATGATAGATGAAATCATAAAGGCAAAGGCGATCATGATCCGCTTTCTGCACTTTATGACACTCCTGGCAGAGCGGAGAAGCCAGCTCATGCGGCTGGCGCCTGAGACTGGCCAGGGCTCGGAAGAAGTCGTCGACGGAGGAGTCCTCCTAACGAAGCGTCTCCAACCCACGCTGAAGCGAAAAGAAATGAGCATCGCCGCTTTGCTGGTATCGCTCGCGTAAGTACTCCCGGATCTGATGAGTGCAACACATACCAACAATATCCGACTGGATAGAGTTATCGACACTGACCACTAAGATGACTCGAACATGGGCCTCATCAGCGCACCATCGCTCAAAAGCGTCTATGGCATACTGAAAGACCTCATCGCAGCATCAGCAGCAGCAGTAGCGACCTCTACCGTGCATCGCGTCTTGCTCCATGGCACCAAGGGATCTCATTAAATAATTCTCTATTTCATAACACAGGTCAACGGTCTGGTATGCCTTTCTTTTAAGGACCAAACCTAGATTTATATTAAACAACAGGAATAGTATAAAATCCCAAATTTACAATGTAGTACAAACATTGAAATTACAACAAAAGTTGCAAGGACTAAACTGCAAAATAATAATTCTCCTCTTGTGCTTCGACGGGTGGAGTTGCTCATCGAAGATGGATGAAGTGGCCGATCCAGAGGAGGATGCCAAGAAGACAAGCGACGTCACGCTAGATCAACAAACCGTAGCACTCGAAGAAATCGACCGGATCTACTCCTTGGGAGGAGGAAGAAGCAGCTGAGGGAGGGAGTGGAAACTACACCTAGGGTAATTTACATAGGGGAAAACAAGTGGGACCCCTCCGGCTCGACGCTAGCGAGAAGCCAAGGCAAGATTTAAATCTATTAAAATTTGTGAAATAAAGCAAGGAAATGGATACATAAAACACGGGTAATTTAAAGAGCTGTGGACAATGATATATATATATATATATATATATATATATATATATATATATAAGCCTTTTTCCTACTCCCGGAGTAGTTACTCCTATTAGATCTCACAAGTGAAGGGAAGCCTAGTGGAGAACAAGAGAACTCTTACTTAGGTGGTACACACATTTATATGTACAAATTTTAGACATACTCCTTTTAGTAAATATGTAACATCATGACGAAAAAGGCAAGATTTAATCTATTAAAATTGTGAAATAAAACAGCCCATTAAAATGAAGATACATAAAAGAGCTTTGCCTACCAATGTCTTATATATATATATATATATATATATATAAATAATCAAAGCTTGCTTAAAAGCAGGTCGGGTTGGTAAAAGGATTATCAGAATAATACATTAAGCAACTCTCTAATCAATCATTTAGTTGTCAAGTCCTTCAATTCATGGAGCAAGTTTTAAGAAATCAGTGGCAATTTATTTTCAATTATGTTGGAAAATTTGTGTTGGTTAACTTCTAAGAAATGTGTAGGACCTATTTAAACTTTGGCCTTCCCTTCCACAGTAAACTTCTAATAAATCTGTTGGAAAATTTGTGTTGGTTAACTTCTAAGAAATGGTTGCTCTGCTGTTGAGAGTTTATTATTGGTGGAAAATGGGCACGGGGGGAACAGGAGACAATTATGAATCAGGAGCCTGACACGACAGAAGTCAAATTAGCAGGTACTCTTGCACATGTCACTTTTGTCTCCCCCCAACGTTTGTAGCAGTAGGGATGCTAACTTTGTAGTCCCTTTTAGGTGTGTGACATGCTCTTGCTATGGCTATATTATAGCTTTATAGTTTAGTTGCAATCCCCTACCATTCTACCATATATGTGAGAACATTAGAGAATAAATACATCAGGCACTAAATATGTTTAATAAAAATATATAAATTACATTGAATCATGAAACAGTCCATCAGACCACCACCCATAGCAATCCAACGACTCCCGCGGCGCCTCCGGACACGAACCTTCTTTATGCCACAAGTTTTTCTTCTCCCATCTTCCTCCTTCGCTCGGCTTTCCAATCCCTTGCTCCTACACAGCCTCCTCTTCACAAATTCTCCTCCTCGCTCCCATGCCCTCCAATCTCCCTCTCCCTCCTCATTGTGGCGCCTGCGACGAGATAGAACGAGGAATGTTGGGTGCAGTGCTTCTTTTGCTGCTTGGGGTGGTTCTTCTGCTGCGCCTTTATCCTTGGGAGGATCGGACTACCGCTATAAATAGCCAATGGCAACGGATCCGTACGACGCTAGTGTCCAAAACGGACTAGATATCAATTTGAGTTCTGACTTGAAATTAACATAATAATACTATCTGATCACTATTGTGGCCATCTCCACATTATCTTCAGAAAACTTTTGCATTTCCTTAAGTAGCACATGTTTAATGATAGTTTTGTCTATCTACACTGGAACAACTGTTAACGCAGTAGACACGTAGCGTATATATATACCTGTAAGCCTCTGCCAGTAACAACCACGCTATTGTTTCCTTCAAGAAACGGCCACTGATATGTGCTGCACAGAAGAGCAAGGCTGCTCTGCCAGTGACGAAGCTTTGGAACAGCTGAAGTCCTTCCGGGAGCCTGCTCGATATGAATGTAGGCCATGCGACCACCTAACGCGAATCACCACGCATCTTCAGAGTTTGGTACACCGCGAATCCCCTTTGGCCTGATCGGCATGCGTGTTAGCCAGGAAATCAGAGCCTGAAGCCCTGAATATGCAACGGAAGGCACCATGCTACACAAGCTCTCTAACCATCTGATGAACCAGCCAAGCTTTCAGTTTGGTCGCTACAGTAGCACAGCAGAAGTAACGTGATTTAGTGCGATCCTACGATGCATACTGACACGGCAATGTCGGGAAAAAATCTTAGAGATTACCCTTCGATCCAACATTGAAAAAGACACGGCGCTCTAGTGTAGCATCGTGCTTTGATCCCCAGAGGCGTCCGTGTTGTATGATCGCCAGCAATAAGAAAACCTCCATGCGCAGAGACCTGCATACGGTGTTGCATTAATCAATAGCGTCCGACCTGCAACGACCCTTGCGTAGAACAAAAGCAGCAGGATTAATTGGGAAGCAAAACCTCACTTTTGGTTACGCCTTTTGTACTTTTGTCAGCTTGATTCCACATATGATATGTTGTATTGTCATGTGTTGGGCGAGGTTAAATATGGTTTGGGATATCTATATGCTAGTACTTGTGAGGGGTGAGCCTACCGTGATGCAAAAAGGTTGAAGGGAGACCGATGCCTGACCGATTGTAAGATTGTACCTGCCTTATTAAGGCAGTTTAAATCAATCACTAAAACATTCTGATACAGGAGGGGGCAATATTTTACGTGATCACAAAATTATGTGATTAATTCATAAACAAAGTTTCCAATAATGTCGTATTGTGGTATATGGTTACGTTTGTCACTCTTGTAACCTTGTTAAAGACATTGTATAGTGCATATGGACAGCATAATCACCATACCTTCCTTCTCTTTTCTGTATTCCATCGCAGTTTTGCGAAAATTTCACAGGAATGGTTGTTCTTCAAGCGGCGGTAGCTGTAATGATGTTTCAGCAGTATAAATTAGCATCTTAGCTTATCAATAATATAAGTATTAAGCTTAAACTTATATGAGAAATCTCTCCGTCTACACTTTGTTTACGTAAAAACAATCTTCGAGTAACTTCACACTAAAAATGCAGACCCAAACATGAAACAAGACAGTAAGACTCTTAGCACTCTTGCGATAACACTAATGGAGGCGAGTAGGGGTTAAAATAGATCGGATCTTTTCCGACCGATCCGAATGGAAGTGGATTTAGATTTTTCTCGGATAATTCTCGGATCAGAAACAAATATAGAATTTTATTTTATCGGAAACGAATACGGATACAATAGCCCTATTATCCATCGAATACGGATTATCCGGATAACACGAAGGCCGTATATCTGAATTTCGGCCCAAAAGAGAAAAGGATATTTTAATTGATTTTCGAATTTCAGAAAATGCAACAAATCAAATAGCTTTTAGAAAGTAGCAAATATAGTTCAAAAATTCTAGAAAAAATCACAGAAATTCCTTGAATTATTTTAAACTTAATAAAATTAATTTCAATTTAAAGTTGTTATTATTTTTGCACATAAATTATTTTTTATTTATGGAAAAATAGGGAAAAACTTTTTAAAATACAAAAATTCAAGAAACTAATTAAAAATTTTGTTTTTCACTTTAAATCAATAAAATCCCAGAAAAATTAATAAATTTTATTTTTGACATTAAAAACTAGGAAATTAAATAATTGACTTTATTTTATTATTTTTTCTTTTTAACCAAGTAAACTCTTTTAAATCTCATAAAATCCAATAAAATAATAATTTTATTAACTTTATTTTTGGTAACATACTTTGGGATGTTATAGTCATTTGCGTATAAATTAACCATCCAACCTGATCGATATTAGTGTGAACTAAGTTTTATATATTTGATGAACTAAGTGTGAATATGTAACAACTTGTGACTTTGTGAGTTACGACTTATGAGCTAAATATGTTAAACTAAGTGTTATGTTTGTGATGAACTAGTTAATACAGCTTGCTAGTGCCAATGTTACGTATGATTGCTGAAAATATGAATAATTTATGAATGTTTGTATCAAATAAACTGGTTATATGTTTTTGTTAATTTGAGGCATACAATTTAAAGGATTTTCATATTCCGAAAAATATCCGCGACCGTATTCGCAACGTATTCGTATTCGATATTATTCGTATCCGGAGTATTTATATTCGTATCTGGATCCAAAAACAAATATAGCAAAATCATTATCCATCCGTATCCGATCCGTTTTCAGGAGTTCAGACCTTTGGAGTTACTTGATGGAAGAACCACGGCCGAAGCAGTTGAGAACAATGCCTAGCTAGCTCACTTATTCTATACGCATTGCCTAACAACCCAGCTGCCCTGCTGCATCTCAGCGTCCTCTGCTCCAAACCACCCTTCTTCCCTTACTCCTACTACTATATATACCACCCCATGCCCACCCCATCTCGCCATCCACAAGAAGAGTAGAAACAAACAAGTAGCAACTCTCTTCTCCCACTTGAAACGTAGTGCGGCAAAGGTTTACTTACATACATGGCGACTTCCATGGGTTGCCTGGTGGTGCTCTGCCTTGTTTCTCCCCTCCTCCTCGCCGGCGCCGTCCGCGGCAACCCGTGGTACGGCTTGTTCCCACAGTTCTACGACCACTCGTGCCCGCAGGCGAAGGAGATCGTGCGGTCCATCGTGGCGCAGGCCGTCGCCAGGGAGACCAGGATGGCGGCGTCCTTGGTCAGGCTGCATTTCCATGACTGCTTTGTCAAGGTCTCTGCTTCCTCTCTGCTATAATAGCATTCTTTACATGTTTCGGCAAAGCTGTGATGCTTGCTGAACATAGTTCCAGCAGTTTAGTGCTGCAAATTGCAGGCTTTACATTTTGAGTTGTATGTTTAGTACAATTAGATTGTACGTTTCAAAGACAATGATATGCATGCTATTTGACTTTCTAAGGGTGAAATCCATATAAATGTATTGCAAACAAACATGAAAAAAGGGAGTAGTTATTTTTTTTGCCATATTTGTACCTAGGTATTGGAAAACATTTAGGCTAACTTTTTTACCAATGAAAAGATAGCCTACCTACATTGCCCATGCAAGCACTACCTTTTGTCTTGGTGACATGATCGAGTCCGTACCATGATTGCTTACTTCTGTTTTTCAAAGAGAGGGAAGATTGCTTAATTCAAATGCACAATAATTGGCTCTATCCATGCAATGTTCACCCTTCATTCAATGCATGTGCCTAATAGCCTATACTGCTGTTTCGTTGCATGTACCTAATCTATGTACTATTTCCATGTGCCTAATCTGTCAACCAACCTTTTTTCCAACATGATTCTGTGTGTAGGGGTGCGACGCGTCCGTGCTGCTGGACAACAGCAGCAGCATAGTCAGCGAGAAGGGGTCCAACCCCAATAGTAACTCCCTCAGGGGGTTCGAGGTCGTCGACCAGATCAAGGCCGCCCTCGAGGCCGCCTGCCCCGGCACTGTCTCCTGCGCCGACATCCTCGCCCTCGCCGCCCGCGACTCCACCGTCCTCGTACGTAACACCACCAATAATTCTGTCCAACCACAAGAAAGAGCAAATCGAATTAGTAGAACGGAAAATGAGCATGACTTCTGTTCTATTTACATGTGCCTTAGCCTTTCTATATCCTATAGCCTTGGTGAAAGACTGCCCCTAGCACCAGTTAAACAATGCGGTGTGTGATTCTTTTGGGCTCACACCTGCAGGTTGGTGGTCCATACTGGGACGTGCCGCTCGGCCGGAGGGACTCGCTCGGTGCAAGCATCCAGGGCTCCAACAACGATATCCCAGCTCCCAACAACACCCTCCCCACCATCATCACCAAGTTCAAGCTCCAGGGCCTCGACGTCGTCGATGTTGTCGCCCTCTCTGGTAAACTTCTCGCCATTTCATTTCATACAGTCTTCGTTATGTCTCTTCGTTATGTCTCAGTGTACTCACATTGCACAACATGGTACACAGGTGGCCACACCATCGGTATGTCTCGGTGCACCAGCTTCCGCCAGAGGCTCTACAACCAGACCGGCAATGGCATGGCTGACAACACACTGGATGTGTCCTACGCGGCGCAGCTGAGGCAGGGGTGCCCCCGCTCTGGTGGCGACAACAATCTCTTCCCACTGGACTTCGTCACCCCAGCCAAGTTCGACAACTTGTACTTCAAGAACCTCCTGGCCGGCAAGGGCCTTCTCAGCTCTGATGAGGTCCTGCTCACCAAGAGCGCCGAGACAGCGGCTCTCGTGAAGGCATACGCATATGATGTGAATCTCTTCTTCCAGCACTTTGCACAGTCGATGGTGAAGATGGGTAACATCTCGCCGCTCACCGGGTCACAGGGGGAGATCAGGAAGAACTGCAGGACGCTCAACAACTATCACTGAGAAGGCTACTGAGGCTGCTTTATGTGCTGAATTGTACGTGGTGCTGGTGCCATATTTTGTTTGAATAAGCAAGTGTGGTTGTAGTGTTCAAAGTTGTTTGATCATTTGTGTTTATGTAATTGCATTGCGAAATGCGTATGTACTAATAATAATTCAAAATATAAGATGAGTTCACTTGGTTGCTTTAGATCTGGTTGTTTGACTTACCAAGTTCTGATCCCCAAGTCCCAACTCATGGTACATGTCGACCTATTCTTCAAGAGCTCCCCTAGTAGTCCAGCCGAGCAAAGTTTGACATTTATCACCTGTCAAAATAAAATGGACCAAGAGTTAGTTTGTACAAGATACCCACAAGTGACGCATGTAGCCATGTTGTGTCTCCAAGAAATCTCCCAGGCTCTCGTGCAACCATTCAAACTAAGTATGACTTGAGTACTTGACCAAGTTCGTGCTGACGACCACTAGGATAAACCACATCGGATTTTTCAGGCATACTACTATACCACCCAATTTCAAATGAAGAAAATCAGGCACAAAGTGGTCCTTTTCACCATAATAAGTAGTTCAAAGCTAGCAGTAGTCTCATTCTTAGATGACAGCCGCAGAGTACCAATAAAACTTGAATAACTGCAAACGATGTATTATCATGCTTGGTAGCATCAAAACAACGTAAATTAGTTATTCCATGTTTCAGTATAGAAAATTTGAGATGCAATTGATGATTGTAAAAATAATTTCAAGGACCTGCTATGTTGATCTTTCATCAAATGGATGCTGGCATGCTCCTTCGCATCAACAGATGCAGGTACAGCGCAAGTCTTTGCATTGCAAAGTTTTTGCTTTCACACCACACATACACACAAAAAAGAGACTGTAGTTTCAACATTTCATGCACGGATAAGACCCTTTGGGAATTTCACCGCCCCTTTTCAATCCTAGAGCTAATTTTACTTTCGTTTACCCCTTCTTTGTTCCCTTTTCTCTAGAGTAGGCCTCCCACATTTTTATTCCCTTCAAACTAAGTACATAACAAGGGTATGTATCTCTAACAGATCCCGCCAAAGTTCTCCTTTTTCTATGATAAAAATCTGAAGTACCTAGGAATCTAGGATGGCCAGTGAGAAAAGGTAGCACCATGAGATTCACATTTATGAGCTAAGCTCAGGACCATAGTAAATATAACTACACACAATTTGGCACCTGACTTGTGAATAGCAGAAACCTTATACATACCAGAAGCAGTAATCTGTTCTGCCAGTAGATAAAGTGCGCCCTGTTAGACAACAGAAAATTCATAACTTACTAAAAAAATAGTGTTCATTATATTGAACCTTAGGAGGACAAGAACTTCACTATCGTGAACTAACATATGGAGAGTTCAGAATATATATGAAGGATTTATTTTTTTTTTAAAAAATGCATATAATTTTTAAACCTTGTTGCATAATCACTCAATAACCCAGATAAGACCAGCAGCTAGAGCAAGATGCAGGAGGCAGAGCGTGAGCAACTGTGCAAGTGGGCCGTGTTATGAATATTGTGCGCATATATTCATGAGGCCCAACCAATAGGCAATATATATAGTTAGTACAAAGGGGTTACCATATACAGATAAGAAAATACAAAAAAGTCATATTCTAACATCTCCTCTCAAACTCATGGTGGACCACACACTGAGTTTGGAGAAAAAATACAAATGTTGTGCCCTAGTCTGCGGCTTTGTGAAGAAGTCAACAACCTGTAACTCTGATGGTACAAATTGTAAAGCAAATACACCCGCCTGCACCTGTGAGCGAGTGTATGAAGCATCAACACCAATGTGCTTGGTGAGCTCATGCTTCACTGGATCCCGAGCAATACTGATAGCACCTGTACTGTCAGACAAAAGAGTCGTAAGTCTATCACAAACACTCCAAAATCTGCAAGTAGCCATCTCAACCAAGTAACCCCTGTTGTCACGGCTGCCATAGCTCTCAACTCAGCCTCTACACTCGAACGGGATACTACAATCTGCGTCTTAGTCTTCCATGCAATCAGGGAGGAGCAAAGAAAATACAGTAAGCAGAAAAAGAACGACGATCAGAAGGATTACTAGCTCAGGTCACATCAGAGTACGCCTGAACCTGTAGTGAGGTAGAGTTAGGGAAAAACAAACGACGAGATAGTTCCATGCAAGTAGCTCAAGATATGAACAACATAAGCAATATAAATACGAGTGCTCACAAGATACACCAAACTCCCAACAAGATGACAATGTGGAGTAGGATCCTCAAGAAGATCATCATCAGTGGCACGAAGCTGTAAGGATAGCTCTATGGGAGTCTCAGCAATGCGAGTGTCAGTCAGACCAGACCGATCAAGAAGATCCTAGACATACTTCTGCTGAGAGAGGTAGTAGCCCTCAGGCATGGAAGAGACCTCAGTCCCAAGGAAGTACGTAAGAGAACCAAGATCAGTCATCAAAAACTGCCCACTGAGATGCTTCTTCACATACGTGATGAATGAGAAATCATCACCAGTGATGAGAATATCATCAACATACAGAAGAAGCAGTGTCCTACCCCGAGATGAGACATGGACAAAAAGTGCAGGATCATGGGAACTAATAGTGAAATCGACAGCAGTAATCACTGAGGTAAAATGCACAAACTAGGCACGAGGAGCCTATTTGAGACCATAAAGAGCACGACGAAGACAACAGACGTGCCTATCGAGAACAGAATATCGAGGTGGTGGCTGCATGTAGACACCCTCATACAAAACACCATTAAGAAAAACATTCTTAACATCCAGTTGAGAGATAGACCACCGGTGAACAGAAGCAACCGCAACAAGAGTGTGAACAGTGGTTATATGGGCAACAGGGACAAAAGTCTCATCGTAGTCACGACTGTACTCCTGCTGAAAGCCGTGAGCTACAAGACGAGCCTTGTAGCGCTCGATAGTACCATCATACCATCTTAATCTTGTACACCCAATTGCACGTGATCGGACGAGCAAGCACAGGTGTTGGTACAATATCCCAAGTCTCCGTACGTCGAAGAGCATCAAGCTCCTCTGCCATAGCGAGCTGCCACTCAGAATGAGGAGCGGCCTCACGATAAGAACTAGACTCAATGACAGAGAGAGCATGGGCTATCGGAGCAAAGCTAGGACGATCAAGAGGTCGAAGGGATGTCTGGTCACGAAGGACGTAACGAGGAGCATCATCAGAAGGATCAGATGTGGGTGTCAGCAAGATACCAGGAGAGAAGACTGGTGAAGGACTAGAACACCTGGAGTAGTGAATACCAGAGAAACGAGAAGATAGTGCTGCAGGATTAAGAGGCGGTGCTGCAGGAGGCAGCACCGAAGGCAGAGGTACAGAAGGAACTACTGGAGATAGACCAAGGGAAGACTGGGATAGTGGAGAAATAGGTGAAGAGTTAGAAAGAGACAACCATGAAATCGACTCAATGGTAGAAACAGGAGAAGAAGCCGAATCTCGATAGAAGAAAGGTAAAGATTCGTCAAAAACAACGTCTTGTGAAATCCTGATCCATCGAGCAGAAGGATCCCAGCAGCGATAGCCCTTATGCTCATAACTATAACCAAGAAACACACACTCAACCAGGGATGGAAATCCCGGCCGGTTACCGCCGGTTGCTTACCGGTGGGCGGTGGGATTTGAAATCCTGGCCGGTTTTTCCGAGTTTGCAAATTCAAATTTTGAATTTCGATTGATTTTTAAGCAAATTAAACGAAATTTGACCGAATTTTTCCCGGGAAAACCGATAACCGGCCGGTTACTGGTACCAACCACCAGTCGGGAATTGCGCCGGGAACGGTTTTTCTATCCTTGCACTCAACTGACTGAGCCGATAGTTTAGTGAGCTCATGAGACTACGGCATAACAAAACAAATACAACAAAAAACACGAAGGTGAGTGCACTGGGGGGCTCGAGAGTAGAGACGCTCTATAGGACTGACACCTTGAGAGCAGTGGAAGGCTGCATATTGATAAGATATGCAGCTGTAGAAACAGCCTCAGCCCAGAACTGTGGTGGAACGTGAGACACAAGGATAAGAGTGCGGGCAGTCTCAATCAAATGACGATGTTTGCGCTTAGCAACCCCATTCTGAGCACACTAGGACAAGAAGACTGGTAAAGAGTCCCTGTTCAGAAAGAAATTATCGAAAAGCGCCAGAACAGTATTCGCCAACAGAATCACAACGAAAAGTACGGATGAGATTGAGAGAATTAAACTAAGTACGAACCATCGTTGCAAAGCTACGATAGATCGCAAGAAACTGACCACGATTGGACATAGGGAAAATCCATGTAAAACGAGAATAATCATCAATGAAGATAACATAAGATTTATGCCCACCTTTAGAGATAATAGGCGCAGGTCCCCATACATCTGAATGAACTAAGTCAAAAGGACGAGAAGACAAGGACTTAATAGAATAATAAGGAAGTTGTAGCTGGTTGCCCAGCTTACAACCCTGACAAAACATGGCCGTGTTAATGGTAACATGACCAAGAACATCCTGACGAACTAATGAAGAAAGACGGGACCCACGCAAGTGACCTAATGGTAATGCCACTGCGCAAAAACTCCAGATGTGGAGGCAGCAATGGCGGTGGAAGTAGACGTATAGGTGACAGGAGCAACTAAAGTAGACGGAAGGTGGAGGCGATCAAGAATGTAGAGACCCTGAAGATCCCTACGGCGCCGGCCAATCCCAAGTACCGTCCCTATCTGTCGATCCTGGATGAAACATGTATGAGAGTCAAAACCAACCCTACAACCAAGATTGGTGAGCTAACCCATCGAGAGAAGCTACATAGTAAGCTGGGGAACATAGAAAACAGTTGGAACAGAAAAGTTCGTGGACAAAAGAGTGCTCTGACAGCTGACAGACAGAGGAATACCATCAGCTGTCTGAACAAAGATGGAAAAAATAGGAGGTCCTATTGAAGTGAGAGATGTGGAGTCCGGTGTCATGTGGAAAGAGGCACCAGAATCTAGAACCCAAGAAGTACTTGAGGAGACGTATGAGCTAGATGGAGAACCTGTTGAGCTGTGAGAGAGCTATTGAAGTAGAGCCTGGCCGAACTGCTGAACAAAGTCATCCTGCTGAGAAGGTCCTGACGTGTTGGTTTGTCCTCCCGTCGAGGAAGGGTCTCCCTACCCCCCTGGATCCTCCAACCCCACATGCCTTGTTCTATTTTTTTCCGCACCGCACAACGCTGATAGTCGTGCCCGAAGTTCTTGCAATAATTGCACTGAACCCCAATGGGTGCAAAAACAGGAGCGGAAACAGACACCTGAGGATGGACTGTAGTCGAATCAGAAACCGCCGGTGTAGTCGAAGAAGAATGGGTAGCAAGCACAGCCGGAACAAACTGTGTTGCTAACCTGCGGCAAAGCTCCTCAGCACGAAGCGTCGAAAGAGCCTCGGTGACTGTCAGTCGTGGTGAGCGGCTCAGCAGTTGAGCCCTGACATGCTCAAGCTCTGGGCGAAGACGACAGACGAAATCATAAAGGCAAATGCGATCATGATGCGCTTTCTGCACTTTATGACACTCCTGGCAGAGCGGAGAAGCTAGCTCGTGCAACTGGCGCCAGAGACTGGTTAGGGCTCGGAAGAAGTCGTCGACGGAGGAGTCCTCCTGGCGAAGCGTCTCCAACTCATGCTGAAGCGAAAAGAAATGAGCATCGCTGCTCTGCTGGTATCGCTCGCGCAAGTACTCCCAGATCTGATGAGTGCAACGCAGACCAACAATATCCGGCTGGATGGAGTCGTCGACACTGACCACCAAGATGGCTCGAACACGGGCCTCATCAGCGTACCATCGCTCAAAAGCGTCTATGGCATACCGAAAGGCCTCATCAGCAGCGTCAGCAACAACAATAGCGGCCTCTGCCTCCTTGACGACCTCATCTTCTACAGAAGATACCGAAGTAGGCTGTCTGGTAGGAAGCTGAACTGGCGACGGTGGACAAGGTCGGGCACCAGTAACATGTCCCCAAAGGCGGAGACCATCGAGCGTGATCTCCATGAGTGAAGACCACAAGCTGTAGTTCGTCCCATTAAACTTGGTTCCCGAGAATGGGATCGCAGCTGACGGAACGGAAGCTATTCATAGGCAGTGCTGGATGGCGCGACAACCAAGGTAACGAAGTCTAACAGGCAGCGCTGGATGGCGCGGTGGTTAGATCAACGTACTGGTTTTATTTTTGTTTTTACAGGCCGACTCACACTAAAACCGGCCCACGCAAGAACGCAAGAGGCAGAAGCACGCGCGCGGGGGAACTAGGGTTCCTCCTGGCTGGCCGCGGCACCGGGCGAGGTCGATCGGCTGCGGCGCGACCCGAGCGGAGGCAAGACCGACGACGGGCAAAGAAGAACGACGATGTTAAGTCGGCGGCGCCACGCAACGTCGAGCGTTGGGCTCGAGCGTGCGGACGGCGGCGGAGGCGCAGACGACGTGATGGTGTTTCGTCGGAGCGTCTCCAAGCGGCGGCAGCGGGTCAGAGGCGACGTGCTACGGCCGACGTCGGGCGATGGTGTCATCCGGCGTCGGTTCGGCCCACTTCGTCGATAGACGGCGTCGGGTAGGGAGCAGCGTCCTCGGGCGGCGTCAGCGGACGGCTTGATGACGGTCGATGGAGTGCGGCGGTGGCCTGGTGATGGCGTTGTGGGGCCTCGAGCGGTGGCGGCAACGGATGTGGCATGAAACAACGGCGTAGTCGGGAAGGACGACGGGGCGCCAAGATTGCAGCGGAAAGATAAGTTAGAGCTCTAGCTCTGATACCATGTTATGAATATTGTGTACATATATTTAGGAGGCCTAATAGGCAATATATATAGGGAGTACAGGGGGTTGCCATATACAGATAAGGAAATATAAAAGAGTCTTATTCTAACAGGCCAAACCTTGGGGAAGTTTAAAGGGAATGTCCACATGCAAGTGGGCGGACCTTGGGGAGGTTTAAAGGGAATGTCCATGTGAAGGAGGAGGATTACTTTCTCTTTCTTTTTCGTTTGCTATGAAAGTATTTAATTGTGGACTCTGTGCTTAAGAAGTCACTCATTAGCTGAAAATAACCAGCTCACCATCCAGGGTGGCTTTTGGGAACGAAATAAGACATTTATAACTAGCTTCTTATGGGAATTAGTTTTTTGAGCCTCTTGTATCAGGGATTAATGGTTATTTCTTTCCAATTCCGACAAAGATGCATAGGTTTCTTGCAAAACCACAAAAGTTAATATCAGTAAGTCAAACATGTTTTTTTTAAAAAAAAACATGTTTATCCGAAACCAGCCAGTTCCTATATAGTTTTGGGCTAACCCTTGTGAGATTGGATTAGGCACAAAGATAGTAGATTGATTATCAGAGATAAGAGGTTACACATATATAGGCAAGGATGACCTAGGTTTATGGAAACAGAACCAGCGGTGATCCTTGCCTTATAGATATCAATCTATCTATCCTAACCAAATAGGCACTGGGCCTTAATAGGATGCACAGGCCCAATAGGGTTGCAGCACTCTCTGTCTAACACGCCCCCGCAGTCGAAGCGGCAACCTTGGTGACGTTGAGACTGGACCTGAACTCATCGAAGATGAAACCGGGAAGCCCTTTGGTGAAGATGTCGGCGTACTGCGACGTGGTGGGTACATGCAGAACTTTGATGTCACCAAGAGCTACACGCTCACGAACGAAGTGGAGGTCAATCTCAATGTGCTTGGTGCGTTGGTGCTGAACGGGGTTGGTGGACATGTAGACCGTACTGATGTTGTCGCAGTAGACAAGCGTCGCCGCCGGCGAGGCGTATGAAGTTCAAGTAATAATCGCGCGACCATGTGACCTCCGCGACGGCATTGGCCACTGCACGATATTCTGCTTCAGCGCTAGAGCGGGACACTGTGGGTTGGCGCTTGGAAGACCACGAGACGAGGTTATCGCCCAGGAAGACTGCATAACCTGAGGTAGAGCGGCGCGTGTCTGGGCAACCAGCCCAATCAGCATCCGAGTAGACCACCAAGTCGAGCTGTGAAGACGGCCGAAGGACGAGTCCCAAATCCAGAGTGCCCCGAACATACCGGAGGATGCGCTTGAGGCGCAAGGTGAGGTTGGCGAGGATCATGCATGTGAAGACAAATTTGTTGCGGCATAGAGAGATATCTGTGCAGTGAAAGTCGGATATTGTAAGGCGCCACCAAGTTGCGAAATCATTGGGGTCTGGGCAGAGCACCGGAGGCTCGCAGGAACCTTCGCTTAGTGTCAGCAGAGTACTACAAGGTTTGCAATCGACCATACCGGCCGATCAAGAATGTCCGGCATATCCTGTCGCTGAGAAAGGAGTAGTCTGTCACCGTGGCGGCCAACATGCATCCCGAAAATGATGAAGCGGTCCTAGATCCTTCATAGAAAACTCGAGTGCAAAAAGCTCGATTATCTTGCGCCAAGCGAGGGACGGTGAGGAGGTGTGAGACGATGTCATCAACATAAAGCGGTACAACATGATCAGTCCGCGGTTGTAGATGAACAGCGATGTATCAGACTTGGCCTCTGTGAAACCCAGAGTGAGAAGATGAGCGACGAAAGCGGCTATTCGGGCCGGGCGCTGTTTGGACCATAGAGGATCATTCGGTGGCAAGCGAAGTCGGGCGGCCGGGTCCTCGAATCCGAAGGTTGTGAGCAATAGATCGTCTCGGAGAGCTTCCGTGAAGAAATGCATTCTTGACATCAAGGTGGTGAATGGGCCATTGTCGGGACAAGGCGAGGTGAGTCTGATGCGTCTCGCTTGCGGCTTGACAACCGGGCTCAAGGTTTCGCCGAAATCAACGCCAGGTCGCTGAGTAAATCCGCGAAGAACCCAGCGTGCCTTGTAGCGCTCCAAAGATCCATTGGCCAGGAGTTTGTGCTTGAAGATCCATTTCCCGGAGACGACATTGGCACGGAGAGGACGCACACCAATTCCAGTGTGATTGTGCGCGAGGCGATACTCTCCTCTCCATAGCCGACCGCCAATTGGGGTCGGCGAGGGCACTACGGAAGGTCTTCGGGATCGGGGAGAGGGACGAGGCGTGATACAGGGCAGGAATGCGATATCCGGCCTTGCCACGAGTCGTCATGGCGTGCTGGTTTGCCACCGGAGAGATAGGGACGGCGCCGCGCGTCTTTGTGGTAATGTGAATCCGAAGGAGCAGACGGTGTCGAGACTGCAGGAGCAAGGCCCGCTGTGTTGTCTGCGCTGGTCGACTGCGGTGCGGTGCGGCGGGAGTACACGCGGAAGTCGCCTTAGGAGATGCCGCGACCTCTTGGCGCGCAGAGCATAGCCGCACGGGTTGTCGCGGTACAGACGGCTGCGTGGCCGCGACGTGGTCGTCTGGATCGCATGGTCGCCGTAGCCGCACGTGGTCGTCTGGGGAGAGAAGCCGTCGGACTCCGCCGCCGTGAGGAAGGAGGAAGTCACGGTAAACCTGCAGGATGCAAAAAACGAGCCGGGCCTATGGGCAGCGGTACGACATTAGTAAGTTCATCCAAAAAGGAGAGGTCTGCAGGAGTGTGAGAGGCAGACTGAGTCGCAAAGGGAAAACAATGTTCATCAAAGATGACATGCCGAGAAATGATGACCCTGTTGGAAGTAAGGTCAAGACACCGGTACCCTTTGTGATTATCAGAAAAACCAAGGAAGATGCACAATGCGGAACGCGGGGCCAACTTATGGCGGCGGTGGCGGAGAGGTTAGGATAGCAGGCGCAACCAAAGACACGAAGATGATCGAACGCAGGGGCGGAGCCGAAGAGAGCTTGGTGCGGTGTGGAGTGGTCAAGTGTCTTAGAGGGCAGGAGGTTGCGGAGATAAGTGGCGTGATGCAAGGCCTCGACCCAGTAGGAAGGCGGAACAGAAGCCTGAAAGAGCAAGGAGCGAATGACATTATTCAGAGAGCGAATCATACGTTCGGCCTTGCCGTTCTGAGCAGAGGTGTAGGGACATGACATCCGGAGGTGGGCCACGGCTGAGGAAGAAAGTGCGGGCGCTAGAGTTGTCGAACTCGCGGCCATTGTCGCACTGAACTGCCTTAATGGTGGCGCCAAACTGGGTGGAGACATAAGCAAAAAAGTTAGAGAGAGTATAAAAGGTGTCAGATTTGAGACGCAAAGGGAACGTCCAAACATAATGAGAGCAATCATCTAGGATGACCAGGTAATATTTGTAGCCAGAAATGCTAGCAACAGGAGAGGTCCACAAGTCACAATGAACTAGATCAAAATGATGTGTTGCTCGGGACATAGAAACATGAAAAGGAAGACGAGTATGACGTCCAAGTTGACACGCATGACAAACCGAACTGGTGTCTTTATTACAATGTGGAATCAAGGAGGCATGCATAAGACTGGAGAGGGCGTCGGGGCCAGGATGGCCGAGACGTCGATGCCACAGGGACGCGGAGGTGGAGGCATGAAGAGCACCCGCAGCAGGAAGGCGCAATGGGTAGAGGGGCCCGGAGCTATTGCACCTGACGATCTCGGTCCGAGCCGAAGATCCTTCATGTAACAACGAGACGGGTCAAATTCCACGAGCAATTGTTGTCGATGTGAATTGGCGACGGAAATAAGATTCTTAATAAGGTTTGGAGATACAAGGACATTATTAAGATGAAGGTGGCTGGGAGGGTGGTTGCGCCGATGGAGGTAACAGGAAGAAGAGAGCCGCTACCAACAACAATTGAAGAGGAGCAGTACAGGGAGGAGGTGTGGGAAAGAGTACCAACATCGGAAGTCATGTGTGGCGTGGCCCCGAATCAAGTACCGATCTGCTGCGGCCACTTTGTAACGCGTCATGGTGTTGAAGGATTGGCGAGGTCCGATGGTTCCATCTCGAGGCGGCCCAAGGGTTGAAACCCGAGGCGGAGGCAGTATCAGCGTTTGAAGCACCAAAGAAGGGCGTGAGGAGGTGTCGTCTGCTGGAAGTGCGTCTGGCGGGAGCACTGCTGAGGCGACTGCGGGGATGGGCGCAAGAGAAGGATCGGGTCCATACATCTGTATGGAGCCTGCCCACGGTTGGAGGTAGGAGGGCCAGGGCACGCCGGCCCTGGAAGCACCGTGGCCACCATGGCCACCGGAGCCACCTTGACCGCCGATGGATGCTGAGAGGGTCGCCCGCCCGTTCTGCCGTTGCCCGCCGATTGTTGGGAGGGGCGCCCCCGGAGCCGGCTGAACCCGAGGACGGTGGGGGCTGCTGCTCCTGACGAGGAGCGGCGCCGAGAGAAGCGCCTGGCCGGCGACCACCAGACGATGGAGGCGTGGACGGCCGATGTGCTCGGTTCGATTCCTCCAGCAGCAGTCATTCCGGCTTCGAGAACGTGGGAAGGGCGGCCACGGCGGAGGTGGCCGATGGAGGCAAACTTCTCGTTGAGGCCGCGAAGCAGGGTGAGGACGAGGGTGCGGTCTTGGACGTGTTCGCCGAGGTCCTCGAGGGCGTCGGCCATGCCCTTGAGGCGCCGACAATAGTCGGTGACGGAGAGGTCCCACGGGCGAAGGTCCGAACTCGGCCGAGGTGAAGAGCGCGTCTCTGGTTCCCAGAACCGTGACTCCACGGCCAGCCACACCGAGCGGGCTGTGGAGCGGGAACGGGGCACCATGTCGGATAGCTCGGGAGAGATAGCGTCGTAGATCCAGGACTTGACCACGCAATCCATGCGTGCCCACCCGGGAAGGCCGGGTTGGGGTCGTCTTGGAGGACATGGTCTTGAGGGTAAATTTCCCCAAGGCGAGGAGGAAGAGTTCGCGCCACCGGGTGTCTTGGTTGGAGGAGAGATCGAGGACGATCGGTACAAGAGTGGGATATTCGGGCGCCGGCGGCTGCGAGTGGAGGTTGACGATGACCGCAGCTTCATGAAGAAGCGAGCATCGCGGAGGAGGAGGAGCGTGCCATTGGGCGAGGTTGGTCGCACAGGCCTCGGCCATGTGCGCTTCCTGCTGGCCAGCGAAGGCGTTCGCGATCTGCGGCGTCCTCGGCCTCCGTTCGGCGGCGGCGGCGGCTCAAGAGCCGCGGCGCGCGCTCGCAGCAGCAAATAAGGCCAGCCTTCGCTGACGGCGGCGGCACAAGGCCGCCTCGGGATCGGCCAGGTGGAGGTGGGGGTGATCGACATGGCGGCGATCGGTGGAGGAGAAGGCGCAGCGCGGGGGCGCGCCTAGGCAGCGGAAGAGGGGCCGGGAGGAACCCGGGCGACTGATACCATGTGAGATTGGATTAGGCACAAAGATAGTAGATTGATTATCAGAGATAAGAGGTTACACATATATAGGCAAGGATGACCTAGGTTTATGGAAACAGAACCAGCGGTGATCCTTGCCTTATAGATATCAATCTATCTATCCTAACCAAATAGGCACTGGGCCTTAATAGGATGCGCAGGCCCAATAGGGTTGCAGCACTCTCTGTCTAACAACCCTAACCCAATTGAATTCAAAATACATTGTTTGAAAGGATGTGACACTTTTAATAGAAGGGTGCATAAATAGAACAAGAGAGAGCACCTGCTTGTACCCAATTCATATCCATAAGGTGTTTTTGCAGATATTTCTACAGGAACAAATGTAAGGGAGAGAGATTGGCACAGCTTCTTTCATGTATTTACAGCATCTGTATCTGCAGCGGGAGACAAACACATTGTCAAAGATTTAAAAGGCGGTTAGATTTGATATATGACTAGAAAGTGAAAATTGTTAAGGGTGGCAGTGTAATAATGTAATAGTATGTGTGTCAAGAGTATTTGTGGTATTGTAGTGCTAGTCTAGGGTTGTGTCCCTTGTACTCCATAATCCATATATATGCCCATGGGCTCTTGCTATACATCCAGTTGAGTTGGGTCTCCTCAAAAGTTAACAAAAATAACAAGGCAATAAAGAAACTTAGACCATATGAGTCAAACTATTTACCTGCAGATCCACTGCTCTCATAGGATTTCTATTTGCACACTTTTTCTCTTGTGCGATGTTTTTTATCACAAAGGCATGGGAATTGTCTGGTAGTTTACTACCCTCAGTTATTCTGGTTGTCATGTAAGTGTATTTCCTGCTCGATGAACTGACATCGGTTTCCTCTTTTCTCATGCCCTACCCAGCCTACAAGACGTATCCTGACTTTCATATCTTGAACAATATTGCAAAAACATATGCACAAGACAACCAAATTACAAATATGGATGAGAAAAGAAAAGACATGTACCATGTGTCCAGCGGCAGAGGTCCTCTGTAACTGTTGGAACCTGTGGACAGTCAGGGGTCTCATTTGATTTGGTGTGCATTGCTGGGATAAAAGAACCAAAGAACGGTAAGATCATAAAGGGTATATGAGTTTGTGTAACGAGTCAAATGGGCAGTCGAGTTTTGCTAGAAGAGACAAATGTTGCTACATGTGAAAAGTTGATTTCCACCTTTGCGAACCCTCCTGTTGCCAACTGCCAACATCGTCAATGATGCTGACAGATGTTCCCCTAACCTATGGAACACAGGATAGACGAAGTATTATGATATCTCTTGGAAATTGGAATATAATTCTTAGTGTGAATCACCAAGCATCAGTTATATCTAAAGGAACATGGTGCACTTACGAGTTGCTTTGTCTGCGGATGATGATACTGTGGGCCAGCAAAACTTCCCTAACAGATTGAACTGATTGCCAAATTTAACCAGAATTCTGAAGCATTGCTTCAATTGCCTTGTTGGCCTTAAGAAGCTCCCCTTTCGAACAAAGTGAAGCAATAGCAGGATAATATGTGTCAAAGTCATCATAGAAAGACTTCCCTAGCAAATTACCATAGTCAATATTAGTATCATCACTTGGTGCGCAAAAATTGTCAGCTCCATCTATTATGGGTTGCACTATGCCTTCAGAATTTCCATTAAAGCGATTGCTAGAGACATCATAGCGACTGAACTTAAAACTTGTCCTGAATCTGTCCTGGGATCACAAGTATCGTCAGTTCTCTGTAGCTTCTTGAGGTGAGCAAGTGTATTACAACTATTAGAATCTGAAGAGGATACAGACATGAGTCCCACTTCATTTAGGATAGTCACAACCTCATCGATCCTCCCTTGCTCACATGAAGAAGAAAGAAGGCCAACAAGAGACTCTGATTGGATCGCGTCTCCAACGCTGTTTATTAGCTCCACAGCTTCTTCGCACTGAAACAACTCCCTCAAAATGCCCCTCGATTCTTCCATCCTTCCTTTTGCATAGAGTCCTTTGACCAGGCTCATGAAACCAACAAAATCTGGGACCATCTCCTTATAACGGTATTCAGTAAAGAAGCCTAATGCAGCTTCAGTGTCGCCTTTCAGACAGTGACCACTAATAATTGTACCAAGTGTAAAAGCATCTGGTAGTAGAAAGAGTTCCTCAAAATGTGACATAAGATCAAGTGCTTTTTCAGTTAACCCATAGTTACAATAGCCACTTATCAACAAGTTGTAAACACGTGTAGTGGGTCTGATACCCTTGTTGAACATTTTCTGAAACAATTGATATGCATCATCCAAGAAACCTTCTCTACACAAAGCACCTATAAGTATGGCATAAGTGGTCATTGTTGGAAGCACTTTGCTGCTTTCTAAGTAGTCAAAGAGCCTGAATGCTTCCGTAAGGCATCCCTGCTGGCACAAACCATTGAGAACTGAGTTATGGATCATAATGTTTGGATGAATCCCCTCTCTTTTCATGCTTTCACACAGGTCTAATGCCTTTTCAAGATAACCACCTTTACAAAGGCCTTCCACTACTATTGAGTACATGGCTAGATCAACTGATAACCCACTTTGTTTAACTTCCTTCAAAAAGTTATATGCATCCAGAATTTCACCTTCCTTCTTTAGTGCATAGACAGCTCCTCTTAGAACACTGACAGGAACACTGCCATTGTCCATGTAATTGGAAAACCGAATAGCTTCACCAACACTCTTCTTGCTAAGGTGACAAGACATCATATTAATCATTCTAGGTTCATGCAGGCCATGAATCTTAATGAACTCACATAACAATGGTTGTATGACCTGTTCATTTCCATTTCGGAGTAAACTCTTGAGTAACTTGTAGCATGTTTTGCTAGTTACAGCAAAGGCTTGCATTCTGAGTAACTTGTAAACATCCATTGCTGCTCGACAACAATCCCTAGTGCTCAAGAAAGCAGAAGCATAATTACAAAGAGATGAAAACAAGTGAGTTTCTAATTCATCCATCTTAAGTATTTTACTTGCTTTTGCATCATGCTTTGATATTAAATTATTTCAAATGGATGTTAAAAATGCTTTCTTAAATGGCAAAATATCTGAACTTGTTTTTGTTGAACAACCTCCGGGTTTTGAAGATCCCAAAAATCCTAATCATGTGTATAAACTCTCAAAGGCGCTATATGGTTTAAAGTAAGCTCCTAGAACATGGTATGAGCGCCTTCGAGATTTGCTACTCTCTAAGGGATTCAAAATCGGAAAGGTTGATACAACTTTGTTTACTAAAATTATTGACGGTGATTTCTTTGTGTGTCAAATTTATGTTGATGATATAATTTTTGGTTCCACTAATCAAGATTTTTGCAAAGAATTTGGTGATATGATGTCTAGAGAGTTTGAGATGTCAATGATAGGAGAACTTAGTTTCTTCCTTAGACTTCAAATCAAACAACTCAATGATGGGATCTTCATAAGTCAATCCAAGTATGTGAAGGATTTACTCAAAAGATTTGGCATGGATGACGCAAAGCCCATCAAGACTCCCATGGCTACAAATGGCCATCTTGATCTAAACGAAGGAGGTAAATCTATTGATTTAAAGCTTTATAGGTCTATGATTGGTAGTTTGCTTTATCTTACCGCATCTAGGCCCGATATTATGTTTAGCGTTTGCATGTGTGCACGTTTTCAATCGGCTCCAAAAGAATGTCATTTAATGGCTGTCAAAAGAATATTAAGATATTTAAAGCATTCCTCAAGCATTGGCCTTTGGTATCCAAAAGGTGCTAAATTTGATTTGATTGGATATTCGGATTCGGATTATGCGGGTTGTAAAGTGGATAGAAAGAGCACCTCAGGGAGTTGTCAATTCTTAGGTAGATCCTTAGTGTCATGGTCTTCTAAGAAACAAAACTCATGTTCTTTCCACCGCCGGCCGAATATGTTTCTGCAGGTAGTTGTTGTGCACAATTGCTTTGGATGAGGCAAACATTGATGGACTATGGAATAATGTTTAATAAAATGCCTCTTTTGTGTGATAATGATAGTGCAGTAAAAATAGCCAACAACCCTGTCCAAAATTCAAGAACCAAACATATAGATATCCACCATCATTTCCTTAGAGATCATGTATGCAAGGGAGATATTGAAATTAGCCATATTTGCACTGAAAATCAATTAGCGGATATCTTTACCAAACCTTTAGATGAAGGCCGTTTTTGCCTATTGAGGAATGAGTTAAATGTCATTGACTATTCAAATGTCGCTTGAACTCTTGTCACATGCACCTTGGGTCTTAGTTGCATTTTTTGTCATTTTTAAGATGTCCTTTCTCAAATTTTTGCTCAAAATGTGATATGTTCGTAAAAATTACTTTCTTAAATAGACATTAGTCTTTTCATTGCATAATAATCCTGAATGATACTTGGTTGAGTGCAAAAACTAAGGATTATTTGCAAAATCTTCAAATTCAGCTCTCTCTTCCTGAAGTGTCAGGATAATCGGAACTTCCGCCTTCCGTGCGGAACTTCCGTTTCCTAACTTCCATTGTTGAATGCGGAGCTTAGCTTTCAGCAACTCTCTCTCCGGCATCGGGATAATCGAGCTTCCGGCCTTCCAGTAGCGAACTTCGATTTCGGAACTTCATTGTTGATTTTGAACTTCCATTTTCCGGCGGTTGAGAGGCTTTAATGCCCCTGCGGTTCCTCCGTTTCTCTCTCTCTTTCCAGCCGCCGCTTCTTCTCTCCCGAGCGTTCCTCCTCTCTTCAAAAAACTCCACCTAAAGCAGCGACTTTTCTTCGGCTTTTCATCAATCTCATCCGATCATTTGAATCTACAGGGTTCATTCAACTCGTTCCTCAAGGTATAATCAATCCCCTTTGGATTTATGCCTCTTATGAACCCTAGTTTTGAATATTTGGGGGAAATGCAAATGTAGATGAAATCTGTGGTAAATTCTTGGGCAAATAGATTTATTCAGTATTGTATGATGTATATGTTGTTAGAGATAATGTTAGAGATAAGATAGAAATCTGTTTCAATCTGTTTCCCAGTTAAGAGTCTGTTTGTAATCTGTCGCAGAGATATAATTGGAAGACCTGGTTATAGATAGAATAGATTGATTTGAATGTAATAGATAGAAATAGCTCTACCGGTCCTCCTTAATTTATCAGATCAATATATTGTACCATATATGGCGTTTGACCTATATATAACCTCGCAGGATCGGTGGTGATCCTTAACCCCAAAACAATAGAACTTTACATGGTATCGAGCCTCTCCTCAATGGCGTGCTCATCTACCCTTATGGCCGCCTCCTAGGTCATCCCGTGATGAAAAACTCACCAAATCCAATTACATCTTTGTGGAGCCCAGATTCTCCCAAATGATTCGTGGTGCAAGACTTGCCGGCTAACTTGATGGATCGGCAACAGCACCAGCAGAGGATATTATCACCAAAGATGGCGAGAAGGAGATCAAAATCTTCAATCCTGCGTATGATCTGTGGCTCGAGAAGGACCAACAAGTCCTGGCTACTTACTCTCCTCTCTCGAGAGATTCGATCCATGTCGTCTCCAAGAAGACGGCTTCGAGGTCTGGAGGGCTATTGAGCGGATGTTTCTCGCTCAAACTCGTCAGTAGTCAGTCAACACGCGCATTGCCCTAGCAACAACAAAAAGGGCAATATGACGATTCCTGAGTATGTTGGGAAGATGAAGGCCCTTGGAGATGAGATGGCAGCCGCTGGAAGTCACTTGATGACGAAGAACTAGTGTCCTACATCCTTGCTGGGCTTGATCTTGAATACAACTCCGTTGTGACCAATGTCACTGGGCGATCTGATCCTGTTACTATTGGTGAGCTTTACTCTCAACTTCTAAGTTTCGAACAGAGATTGAACCTTCTGCAGGGCAATCAATACCGATCATCTCACAGTCGCAATGCGTGGACAAAGTGGATCTCATCATGGCTTCCAGTATGGTCGTGGAAGACGCAATGGAGGCCGAGGTCGCAGCTATGGGAGTCGTGGCCGCGGTGCAGCACCCAGCAATACTAACCGAGGTGCTGCAGACACAAACACACGTCCCATCTGTCAACTTTGCAAGAAAAAGGGACATATTGCTCCAGCCTGCTGGTATCGCTTCGATGAGAACTATGTTCCTGAAGAGAAGAGTGCATCTGCAGCAGTGAATTCTTATGGCGTTGACACAAACTGGTACACTGATACTGGTGCAACAGATCATATCACAAGTGAACTTGATAAACTGGCAGTACGTGAGAAGTATACTGCTGGTGATCAGATCCACACAGCAAGTGGGGCAGGTATGGACATTCATCATATTGGTCATACTATTGTTCGCGCCCCCTCTCGTAATCTCTATCTCAATAAAATTCTCCATGTCCCTAGTGCTAAGAAAAACTTAGTTTCTGTTCATCGCCTTGCTTCTGATAATCAGGCATTTCTTGAATTTCACCCTACTTTCTTCTTGATTAAGGATCAGATCACGAAGAAAATTCTCCTCAAAGGCAAATGTGAGGGAGGACTTTATCCTCTCTCATTCACACCTTCGGCTGGTCCCAACAAGCAGATCTTTGGAGCAATAAAACCATCCTCTTCAAGGTGGCATAGCCGTCTTGGTCATCCAGCATCTTCAATAGTGCAGCAGGTCGTTAGATTGAATAATCTTCCTTGTTCCCCAGAGTCCAATAAAAAGGTTGTTTGTGATGCTTGCCGACAGTTTAAAAGTCACCAATTACCTTATTCCAAGTCATCTAGTGTTTCTAAATCACCTCTAGAGCTAGTTTTTTCAGATGTCTGGGGTCCAGCATGTGAGTCTGTAGGAAGAAACAAGTTCTATGTCACTTTTATTGATGACTATAGCAAATTTGTGTGGATTTATTTGCTTCGTTACAAATCTGAAGTTTTTCAAAAGTTCCGTGAGTTTCAGCAATTTGTTGAACGGCTGTTTGATAAAAAGATCATCTCTATACAAACAGATTGGGGTGGTGAATATGAAAAACTCAATCCTTTCTTCAAGCAAATAGGCATATCTCATAGAGTCTCTTGTCCTCATACCCATCAACAAAACGGTGCTGCTGAAAGAAAACATCGGCACATCGTTGAAATTGGTCTTTCTCTGTTAGCTCATGCATCTATGCCGCTTAAATTCTAGGATGAGGCCTTTGCTACAGCCACATATCTGATTAATAGAACATCCAGTAAAATTCTGCAATTTTCCACTCCTTTGGAACGACTGTTCAAGATCAAACCTGATTATGAAACTCTTCGTGTGTTTGGTTGTGCCTGCTGGCCTAACTTGCACCCATATAATACTCGCAAGCTTCAATTTCGCTCAAAACAGTGTGCCTTTTTAGGCTATAGCAATATGCACAAGGGTTTCAAATGTCTTGATATTCAGACTGGTCGTATCTATATATCTCGCGACGTAGTCTTTGATGAAGAGGTCTTTCCCTTTGCAAAACTTCATCCAAATGCTGGTGCTCGTCTTCGGTCTGAAGTGCTCCTTTTTCCTTCCTTGTTTGGCACTATTGATCACGGGGGTGCTCAGTCAAATGATCAATATGATGATTCTCCTGATAATGATGCTCCATCACAGTCAAATGATCAATATAATGATTCTCCTGATAATGATTCTCCTGATAATGATGCTCCTCCAACTACTAATCCTTCTCATGCTCCTCCTTTAGACATCGCCCGGCCAGGTTGAGCAAGCAGAAGAACTTGAGTTTCGAGACGGCAGAATCGAGCGAAGAAGATGCACCATGCATCCAAGCCACCTATTACTCAGGTGTACAATCAACGTACTAAAGTCTCTCCACCTGCACATAGATCACCTGATTCCCAGTCTCCAATGGAAGATTTGTCGCAGCCTCCTGAAATGATGTCTTCGCATGAGCAATCTCCTGAAGACCTCTCTGACAGCTCTGCAATGACACAAGGCGTGATCTCTTCATCTCAACATCGACCTGTTACTCGCCTACAGCAAGGTATTACAAAACCAGTGACATTTACAGATGGTCGAATAAAATACACTGATGGGAGGATCAAGTATGGTTTCCTTACTGAAAATGGTGAACCACGTAACTTGGAAGAAGCTATGCAGTCTGGAAACTGGAAGAAAGCAATGGATGAAGAATACATGGCACTTCTGAAAAACAAGACATGGCATCTTGTATCTCCTAAGAAAGGGATGAATCTAATTGATTGCAAATGGGTGTACAAAGTAAAGAGGAAAGCTGATGGAACAATTGATAGGTACAAAGCTCGTTTAGTAGCCAAAGGCTTCAAACAAAGATATGGGATTGATTATGAAGATACCTTTAGTCCAGTAGTAAAAGCTGCTTCAATCAGACTTGTTTTATCTATTGCAATCTCGAGAGGATGGAATCTTCGCCAACTTGATGTAAAGAATGCGTTTCTTCATGGTGTTCTTGAGGAGGATGTGTTTATGAGGCAGCCGCCAGATATGAAGATATGAAAATGAAAGATTATGTGTGCAAATTAGACAAGTCATTATATGGATTGAAGCAAGCTCCTAGAGCTTGGTACTCAAGATTAAGTGAGAAGTTGATACAACTCAATTTTCACTAGTAAGAGTCGATACATCACTTTTCTTTTATAGAAAAGGTGATGTGATCATCTTTATGCTCATCTATGTGGATGATATAATTGTGGCTAGTTCATCAGCTAAAGCTACACAAGCTCTCCTCAAAGACCTTCAAGGTGAGTTTCCACTAAAAGATTTAGGTGATCTACATTATTTTCTTGGGATTGAAGTGAAGAAGATAAATAATGGAATTCTCCTAACACAAGAAAAATACATCTTGATTTGTTGAAGCGAGTTCGGATGCAAAGGTGCAAGCCAATGAATACTCCTATGTCCACTGTTGAAAAAGCTGTCATTAGAAGGAAATAAATTAAGTCCCGAGGATGGCACAAGATATAGAAGCATAGTTGGAGCTTTGCAATACTTAACCTTGACAAGGCCGATATTTCCTTCTCGAAATAAAGTTTGCCAAGATCTACATGCACCAACAACTGCACATTGACAAAGACTAAAAGAATACTTAGGTACTTGCAACACACTATGGGATATGGACTGAAAATTACTAAATCTTCTTCTATGTTAGTTTCAGGATTTTCTGACGCAGATTGGGCTGGATGTTTAGATGATAGAAAATCCACAGGAGGGTTTGCTGTCTTTCTTGGAACCAATCTTTTATCCTGGAATGCAAAGAAACAACCTACAGTATCTAGGTCCATCACAGAAGCTGAGTACAAGGCAATGGCTAATTGTACAGCTGAAATAATGTGGATCCAAACCTTTCTTAAAGAATTGGGAATTTCTAGTCCTCCTGCAGCTCGGCTATGGTGTGATAATCTTGGAGCAACCTATTTATCTGCCAATCCAGTTTTTCATGCTCGGACTAAACATATTGAGGTGGATTATCATTTTGTTAGAGAGAGTAAATCAAAAACTGCTTGATATCAAGCTTATTCCAACAGGAGATCAGATTGCAGATGGTTTCACCAAAGCTCTACCCATTCAACGTCTTAAAGATTTTCGAAGCAATCTCAACCTGAGAAGCTGCCAACACACTATGAGACACAAATGCAGAAGAAGGCATAGACTTGAGACGTGTTTCTTCTGCAAGTAAATCAGATAATGCATGTGCCATGGTGAGAACAGAAGAATTGTGAAGCAATCGTGTACGAATGGAATCATACTCAGCCCGGACTCCCATGACAAATCTGTAAGTAAAAAACTTTTCAATAAACTTATGTGCTGGACATGAGGCAGTTGTACACTCAGGTATCATGGAAGTCAGAGATCCCATCAGACGATCAAAAACAGAGTAGTACTCATCAATGGACATATCATTCTGCTCAATCACATGAGTTTGCTGCATGAGATTATGCAAAAGAGCGCCACTATCCTGAACATAGCACTCCTTCAAGTTGCTCCATATGCCCTTAGCTGTTTTGAACTTAGAAAGACTCATAATCATGGATTGCTTAGTACTATTGACCATGGCAGCCATCACTTTCCCATCATTAATATGTCATTCTTTTCTTCGCAGAAACATTACTACCATCATCCTTAAGCACAGGTGGAGGTTCAGTTAAATGAAAGAGTAAACCATAGCCCCTCAATGCAGTCTCTACACAAAAAGCCCACTCTGGATAATTCTGACCATCTAGGGTGAGATTGATAACTATTGCATTTATCTGAGACATGTTGAGAAGTGCTAGAACTTGAGCAATGCAAGCAGAGTGAACAAATAGTAATGTAAACAAAGCAGAAACGGTTACCACAGAGAGCCTTCCCTTGTGATGCAATTGCTCCAGCACGGAAAGATGGAGGCAGACGAGGCGATGCCCAGAAGCGGCGGCGGCAGAGAGCAGAGTAGCGTCAGAGAGCGTCAGAGCGGACAAGACAAGAAAGCGATCGAACCCCAAAGAAGCGTCGTGATCCGACGAAAGCGGCAGCGGACCCAGAATGCGACGGCGCCCAGAAGAAGCGGCGGCGAGGATGGTGCCGATCCAGCCAAATGCGAGGCGGCGATTCGACGGAGACGACAGCAGAGCGGCGAGGTGGCGGCGGATCGACGACGATTCGACGAGGCGCCTCAGCGGCGCCGATCCGACGAAGAAATCGCGAAGTCGCCGCCGCGACGGGCGACCCGCGACGGACGGCGGCGGTTTGCGGCCGGCGGAAGGCCACGACGGCGACGAGACGAAGAGTCGGCGGCAGGTTTGACGGAGCCGATCACAGCTAGCGAGACGGCGGACGGACGGACGAAAGATAGATTTGGATCGTGGGAGGACTAAAATAATCCTAACCTAACCCTAATCCATGGCTCTGATACCATGTGACTAACTTAAGATTTCAGAGTGCGTAACTACAATACTGGAGATGTCAATATATAGATGACTACATGGGCCACATGGGCCCTATAGTATATGGGCCTTAATATACTTAACACTATTCACCCCCCTCTAGTCGGTCATCCTTAATCCTACATATGTGTGTCAAGGGTATTTGTGGTATTGTAGTGCTAGTCTAGGGTTGTGTCCCTTGTACTCCATAATCCATATATATGCCCATAGGCTCTTGCTATACATCCAGTTGAGTTGGGTCTTCCTCAAAAGTTAACAAAAATAACAAGGCAATAAAGAAACTTAGACCATATGAGTCAAACTATTTACCTGCAGATCCACTGCTCTCATAGGATTTCTATTTGCACACTTTTTCTCTTGTGCGATGTTTTTTATCACAAAGGCATGGGAATTGTCTGGTAGTTTACTACCCTCAGTTATTCTGGTTGTCATGTAAGTGTATTTCCTGCTCGATGAACTGACATCGGTTTCCTCTTTTCTCATGCCCTACCCAGCCTACAAGACGTATCCTGACTTTCATATCTTGAACAATATTGCAAAAACATATGCACAAGACAACCAAATTACCAATATGGATGAGAAAAGAAAAGACATGTACCATGTGTCCAGCGGCAGAGGTCCTCTATAACTGTTGGAACCTGTGGACAGTCAGGGGTCTCATTTGATTTGGTGTGCATTGCTGGGATAAAAGAACCAAAGAACGGTAAGATCATAAAGGGTATATGAGTTTGTGTAACGAGTCAAATGGGCAGTCGAGTTTTGCTAGAAGAGACAAATGTTGCTACATGTGAAAAGTTGATTTCCACCTTTGCGAACCCTCCTGTTGCCAACTGCCAACATCGTCAATGATGCTGACAGATGTTCCCCTAACCTATGGAACACAGGATAGACGAAGTATTATGATATCTCTTGGAAATTGGAATATAATTCTTAGTGTGAATCACCAAGCATCAGTTATATCTAAAGGAACGTGGTGCACTTACGAGTTGCTTTGTCTGCGGATGATGATACTGTGGGCCAGCAAAACTTCCCTAACAGATTGAACTGATTGCCAAATTTAACCAGAATTCTGAAGCATTGCTTCAATTGCCTTGTTGGCCTTAAGAAGCTCCCCTTTCGAGCAAAGTGAAGCAATAGCAGGATAATATGTGTCAAAGTCATCATAGAAAGACTTCCCTAGCAAATTACCATAGTCAATATTAGTATCATCACTTGGTGCGCAAAAATTGTCAGCTCCATCTATTATGGGTTGCACTATGCCTTCAGAATTTCCATTAAGGCGATTGCTAGAGACATCATAAGCGACTGAACTTAAAACTTGTCCTGAATCTGTCCTGGGATCACAAGTATCGTCAGTTCTCTGTAGCTTCTTGAGGTGAGCAAGTGTATTACAACTATTAGAATCTGAAGAGGATACAGACATGAGTCGCACTTCATTTAGGATAGTCACAACCTCATCGATCCTCCCTTGCTCACATGAAGAAGAAAGAAGGCCAACAAGAGACTCTGATTGGATCGCGTCTCCAACGCTGTTTATTAGCTCCACAGCTTCTTCGCACTGAAACAACTCCCTCAAAATGCCCCTCGATTCTTCCATCCTTCCTTTTGCATAGAGTCCTTTGACCAGGCTCATGAAACCAACAAAATCTGGGACCATCTCCTTATAACGGTATTCAGTAAAGAAGCCTAATGCAGCTTCAGTGTCGCCTTTCAGACAGTGACCACTAATAATTGTACCAAGCGTAAAAGCATCTGGTAGTAGAAAGAGTTCCTCAAAATGTGACATAAGATCAAGTGCTTTTTCAGTTAACCCATAGTTACAATAGCCACTTATCAACAAGTTGTAAACACGTGTAGTGGGTCTGATACCCTTGTTGAACATTTTCTGAAACAATTGATATGCATCATCCAAGAAACCTTCTCTACACAAAGCACCTATAAGTATGGCATAAGTGGTCATTGTTGGAAGCACTTTGCTGCTTTCTAAGTAGTCAAAGAGCCTGAATGCTTCCGTAAGGCATCCCTGCTGGCACAAACCATTGAGAACTGAGTTATGGATCATAATGTTTGGATGAATCCTCTCTTTCATGCTTTCACACAGGTCTAATGCCTTTTCAAGATAACCACCTTTACAAAGGCCTTCCACTACTATTGAGTACATGGCTAGATCAACTGATAACCCACTTTGTTTAACTTCCTTCAAAAAGTTATATGCATCCAGAATTTCACCTTCCTTCTTTAGTGCATAGACAGCTCCTCTTAGAACACTGACAGGAACACTGCCATTGTCCATGTAATTGGAAAACCGAATAGCTTCACCAACACTCTTCTTGCTAAGGTGACAAGACATCATATTAATCATTCTAGGTTCATGCAGGCCATGAATCTTAATGAACTCACATAACAATGGTTGTATGACCTGTTCATTTCCATTTCGGAGTAAACTCTTGAGTAACTTGTAGCATGTTTTGCTAGTTACAGCAAAGGCTTGCATTCTGAGTAACTTGTAAACATCCATTGCTGCTAGACAACAATCCCTAGTGCTCAAGAAAGCAGAAGCATAATTACAAAGAGATGAAAACAAGTGAGTTTCTAATTCATCCATCTTAAGAATGAAATTCAGCACACCATTTTCACCATCTGATTTAAAGTGTGCATGAATCAACTTCCTGTAAGTACAGGAATCAGGCCTTAAATTTCTCTGAATAAGATCATAAAAAATTTGGTCAGCCATGTTGACCTTTCCTCCATTACATAGTGCTCTAATCAGGCAACAGTGAACAACTGTACTTGAGAATGATGTATTTTTCTTGTACTCATCAAACAACTCCAGTGCCCTGTCAATTTCTCCAAGTTTACACATCATGTCTATGATTGTATGATAGGTGACAGTATTCGGGCTTAAGCCCATATCAGGCATTCTATGAAACAAGCTGCAGGCATCATCCACCTTGTTGATAATAAATAATGCTTTGATAAGTACATTGCATGTGACAACATCAACGGCAATCCCACTGCTCTCAAGTCTACCCTTTATTGCCATAACACCGCTAGTATCCTTTCCCTTAATATAACCATGTAACAGCGTGCTATATGTGAAATTATCAGCATCAACACGTTCAGAGATTTCAACAGCCTTGTTAGTGTCACCAGCCTTACATAAACCATTTATTACTGCATTGTATGTCACAATCCCAGCTTTTATCCCCTTACACTCCATCTCTTCAAGCAAAGAAAAAGCCCTATCCAAATCCCCCTTTTTGCACAAACTGTCGATTAAAATTGAATATACATACTCGTCCACCGCCACACCTGTTTTTTCCAGTTTCCTCACTACAGAAAAAGCATCTTCCAACCTGTTCCTCTTGCAGAAACCACCAACTAATGTTGTATAAGTGATCAAATTCGGCTTAGCATCCCTTCGCTCCATCTCATCTAAAAACCCCATAACTTTCTCCACACTACCTTGTCTACACAGCCCATCAATAACAGTAGTGTAATTAACCACATCGGCTGCAATGAACTTGTCTAACATCAACCGATGCTCCCGAAGCCCTTCCATCAACAGCCCGCCACTCATGTATCCATGAACCAAGCTACTGTAAAACACCGCATCACCAACCATACCTTTCTGCTCCATCTCCCTTACCAGCTCTGCCGCCTCACCAATTCTCCCCTCCCGCCCGAGCACATTGACAACCGCAGTCAGTGTCACCAGGCACGGCTCAAACCCGCTGAACTCCCTACTCACCCTCTCGTAGAACTCCAACCCAGCTGCAGCCTTCCCGGCCTTGGAGAATCCGGAAACGATCATGCTACAAACACGATCGTCCACCTGGCACCCCCTCGCGGTCATTACATCGAACACCTTGAGCGCGCCGTCCATGTCCCCATGGGTGCACAGCGCCGACACCATCACACGATACGTGTACGGGGACAGCACCGCCCCATGATCCTCGACGCCGGCGGTGAGCAGCTCCAGCGCGAGGCGCGGGTCGCGCTGCCCGCCGCACGCCCGGCGGAGCAGTGCGTCCCAGAGGCGGCGCTGGGGAGGGGAGGCGAGCGCCAGTCGTCGTGCTCCGTCGCGGGGGCGGGTGGACGCGAGGAACGCGGAGGCTGCGAGGAGGTGGGTGAGCGGGGTGGGGGGCAGGGAGTTGGCGAGCGCCTGGGTGGCGAGGGCGCCGACGAGGCGGTGCCTGCGGTGGCGGAGGAGCGCGGCCAGGAGGCTGTCCACGTGGTGCTCCGTGACTGCGCGGCCGAGCTTGATGAGCGACGGGAGAGGCGACGGAGGAGGGGGTTTGCCGCCGGGAAAGGCCATGGCGGGCGGTGCTGCCGGCCGCCGCGGTGAGAGTGGAACATTCAAAATGCCTGGAGAAGGGAGGAGGTTTTCGCCTTTTCGGAAACTGTTGGTTCTGGTCCGGCCCGGGTTCGGATCGGTCTGGATTCTGACTTGGGCCCAGTCCAGTGACTAGATAGATCATCCAACTGGCTCGGCCTAGTCTAGTTTGAACTGGGCCTCAGCGAACGGACACAAGGTGCGCCGTCCACGACCCCCGCATCTCCGCGAGTGAGGAAGGGAAGCGAGAGGAGGAAGTGGGATGCAGCAGGCGCAGGCGGCGGGGGCGCACCAGCACGAGACGGTGGGCGGGGACGCGCCGCCGAAGCAGGTGGCGCGCGGGCAGGCTCATCGCGGACATCAAGCTCGGCGCGGACCGCCTCCTCGAGGCGCTCTTCGTCGCTGGCGACGCGCCTCCGCACAGCGCGCAGAAGAGAACCAACAGGACCGCGCGCGTCGTCGCCCAGGAGGAGGCCGCCATGCACCGACACTTCGACGACCTCCGTGCCCTCGGCAGGTACCCCGTCCCCCGTGTCTCTTGCCCCGCCCCCGTTCTTCCGTCTTGATCCGTGAGGTTCTTGAGAGCTCCTTGCTTGGATAAGTGGGGGTACTATGGGGGGCATAAACGCTGCTGGGATGATGAAGACAACCCTGCTCCCATCTTCTGCCTTAAATCTTAATTACGGCAATATTGAGATTATGGAAATTAGTACCTGTGATATTGTCTAGATTATGTTCGGGAAATTGATACATGTGGTCTTTGCTAAGTTTGCTCGGGTTGTATAGCTGAATTTTGCAAGAAAATTGTAACTTCTAGGGTTTGGGTTATTCCCCTAGATGTGCATGCCGGCTGCAGTTTTGTGAGGAGTTCGGACTTTAAAACCAAGTCTGTTTGGAACTGCGCTGAAAGTCATATGAAGAGGCTGGATTTGAGTTTCTTCTTAAGAAGTTTACATGCAAGGGTATCATTTCCACTTTTCAGTGTTTGGGCTAATTGTAACTGTTGGTGTTTATCATGCTCTCACTTTTTTAATAGTCATCATTAACACAACTATACTGACAGATTCTGTGCATCCTTACCAAAAAATTCTTTTGTGCCTTTGAACTTTTCATTTAAAATGGCATTTCTCATTTAAAAGTTCGACTTGTTTAACTGTGGCCTAACAAAGTATCTTGTATTCCTCTAGCATTTCTTTTGCTGTGAATAATTCTTTTTTTTTCCTTTTTTTGCTGTTAGGAAGGCAATTGGAAGAGTCTGGAGTTCTAAATGGGGCCCTTAAAGATTGAGGCAATTCATGGGGCTTGCACATGCCACTTGTATGTCCAGATGGTGCTGTTGTGGCATATGCTTGGAAGCGTCAATTGGCAGGCCAAGCGGGTGCATCAGCTGTTGATAGAACTAGGTGAAATTCATTACTTCTATGGTTTTTGTCTTGTTTAGTTACCGTTGCAATGTGATGCACTTCTTTTCCCTATTTATGTGCTGTTGATGTGTGACATTTTCACTGTAGTTTGAATGCTTTTTCCATAGTGTTTCTTCCTACAATAAAATGATAATTTCTTGGCTGCTGAATATGTACATTCATATCCAATTCACCAATGACACTGTGACTTGCAGTTATTGCATCTCATAGGTTCTGTCTTGGTTGTTATTCGATGAGTTTGTGCAATGGGTGGCCAGTTCATCCCTCCTTTCCCCCCTTTTTGTTTCTCTTTTGCACTTTGTGCAGAACATAACATATTGCTCCCAATGCATCCACTGTTCGGTTTTACATAGAATGTCATTGGAAATATTCGCATTGTTGTATCATTCATGAGCTTGTTTAGATGTACGTATGTTATATGATGCCTTGGAATCATCCACTAGTCCCCATGTCAAAATACCTAAATTTTGGCAGCATTTTTCTTTCGTTCTTTTTATATACTAGCTCAATGCCTGTGCTTTGCTATGGACAAATAAGAAGCCATATTTAACTCAACATGTCGAGTGTCATTGCACTTTGTGTAGGCCCTCGGTTCTGCCATGGCACTTGGCTAAGCTCTGCCCTAGCACATGTTCACTCCTTCGCTGCCATATTCGACGCCCTCGGCTCTGCCGTTGCGGAACCTCACATCCCGCATTTGCCACATGCCCGATCTTCTTGGACACCCTCGGCTCCGCCACTGCGTCACCACACGTCCTGCCTCTGCCCCATGCTCGATCTGCTCTGCACCATGGGCCACGCCACTACGCCGGTCCTGCAACGCTTTCATCGCGTTAGCTCTGCTGAGGCTGGAAGACGTAGTTTCGCTGACGAATTAAAGTCATAATTTGTTGTGGAATTGTTAGGAGAGATTATAAAGACAAAAGAATATTGTTGGGATAAGATCGTAGTTTGTTACAAATTTGTTAGGGACAAGGTTATTCAGTCGTAAAGTCGAGTCGAGTCGCAAGAGGGGCGACTTGTCGACCGACTAGTCGCGACTAGCCACGACTAGTCCACAGACTAGAAAGTATTTAAATAGGGCATGCAATACACTAAGTTGTATAACAATTAAACACATATACATATTGTAAATCATGAAATAAAGAGAAGAACACCATAATCACGATAATGAGTTGATGACTTACTCGTTTTGATCGTAACAAATCTTTCTTGATGAATGCTTTCTTTGAAATTGAAGCCAGGTGGCTAGCAAATCTCGATTAGTCGCGACCAGCCGCCGACTAGCTGGCAAGTCGGGCGATTAGCCCTCCTAGTTGAGTCAATAACTCTAGGCAGAGGGTGTGTACCGACTTGTCGACTAATCGTTGACTAGTCGCGACTAGTTGCACGACTTAATAACAGTGGTTAGGGAAGCTCATAAATAGAAGAGAAAATTGTGTGTGAGGTCCGCACAATACGCCTTGACATATACCATAGAAAAATACCTTGCTGCTCTAAGCCAGTATAGCAGGGCTAAGGGCATAGCTTGGCTGTGATACTTCCCATGCCGGAGCTACCAAACATGAAGAACAGTGGCACACATCAGTGACCAGATCGGATATCAAAAATCTCAAAGCACAAAAAAACCAAAGGAGAAAAAATCCCCAGTTACAATATATTTATTCCATCTACCAACACACTAGTCCAGAGAACAGAAGGATTCATATTTAGACAACAACAAAAACATGAGATGGTCGAGGATAGAAGGAAACCAAGAAGAATGACCTCATCACGCATGCGAGACCACGTTACGCTGGATCTCACGGTTTGCTCACTGAAGGTGCTCATCCATATCAACAACGCACCGGTAGGTGACATCTGTTAGAGATATATGTATAGTTGTGTTATTCCCCATTGTTATAAGGGGTTATTTGCATATTTACATCATGTACTTGTATATATATACTGGCTCATTGGCCCCCTGAGAATACAAGTCGCTATTCCTAACATGGTATTAGAGCGCATTAGGGTTACCTCTCCCAAGCCGCCGCCGTTGGCTTCTCTCTCCGCGTCGACCGACGTGCAACTCTGCCTGCCGCTCCGTCAGCTTCGTCTCCTCCGCCGCTCAGCTCGGCTTCTGCCGCCATCGCCGCCGTGAGGATCTCCGTGGGGCCTCGTCGGTTGCACCTCCGCCGCGCCGTTCGCCGCCAAGCATCGCCGACGCCGCCAGATCCAGGTCGCCGATGCCGCCTCATCTGCTAGGTCGCCGTCGGCTTCTCTCCGCAGATCGCTGTCGCCGCTTCGACACCTTAAGGTCGCCGCCGCCCGATCCAGTGTTCTCGCCGCCGATCGCTGCCGCCGATCGCCGCTTCTTCGTTCGCGGCCGCCGCCGCTTCCATCCGGACGTCGCCGCTCCTGGTTTAGTCCGCAACCGACGCTATCGCTTGCCTTCCTTGCCGCTTCGTTCGCCGAGGCCGCCGCTTCCATCCCGGACGCCGCCGCTCGGCTCACCCACAACCGCCGTTTTTCGCTTGCATCGCCGCCGCCGCAGCTGTTTCCTCCGTTGCCGCCGCCGCCGTGGACACAGGGGAGGAGGAACCCTAGTTCCTCTCCCCACGCGCTTCGTGTTTTTGGGCCGAATCGGCCCGGTAAAGAAGGCTATTATTTATTTTGAGCCGGCCGGCCGAGGGAAAAAAACGTTTTCTAACCGCCGCGCAGCGCCGCCTGTTAGACTTCGTTGCCTTGGTCGCCGCGCTGTCCAGCGCCGCCTACCAATGGGCACCGTTTCCCTCCCTCGCTATTCGGTGATCTTCGATGGTGTTAATTACACCGACTTCGTGTCTCACATGCGCATCCACATGTGTGGTCTTCGTCTCTGGGGCATTCTCTCTGGCGATGTCACCTGCCCGCCTTGCCCTACTCTCCCGACGGAGCCTACGCTCTGCTGTTGTCTTTGCCGACCGGCAAGGCAAGGCTCGATCGTCTTTGCTAGCCTTGCGATGAAAGGTCGCCTCGCTACCAAGAGGCTCTGGATTCCTAGATGGATCGATTGACCGCCTACACTCAGTGGTGCGACGACGACGCTCGAGCTGCTGCTGTCTTCATCGCCAATGTCGACCTCGCTTTTCTTACGAGGTTGTGGGACTCTTCATTTGTCGGATGTGGACCCACCTTCGTCAGCGCTATGAACCCTCTGGAGATGCTCTCTATCTGTCAGTGGTTCGTCAGGAGCACTCTCTTCAGCAGGGTGATGCTACTGTTGACGCCTTCTACACTCAAAGTTCTGCATGCAGCGTCACCGGACTCTCTTCATCTTCTTGGTTGTCACTCCCTGCTCGTCGCTGCTCAGACGCGTCTTGACTGAGTTTCGCGTGTCTACGAGTTCCTTACTCGCCTTCGTCCTAAGTTCGAGCAGAGGTGTGACCAGCTTCTTGCACGCCACCCTCGTGTCACTCTTTTGGAGGCTCTTACCGAGATACGCGCAGAGGAGACTCGTCTGAGTGGTGCTGGTCTGATGCCACTCCCCTCCGTGCTCGTTGCTTGTCCACGTGCTACACCAATTGCTCCACGTTTCAGTACACTGCCTCCTCCAGCGGCTGCCACAGGTGGTGGTGGCCGCCCTCCATCTAGCGGTGGCCGTCCTCGCTGCTCCTGTTGCGACAAGGTCGGCCACGTTGAGTCCCAGTGCTATAAGAAGCAGCGGCATCTTTCACGCCGTTCTTCTCCTAGCACTAGCACCGGTGCTTCTAAATCGACTCCTTCAGATTCTCTCCGAGCGCGAGATAGCCGACTTCGACGCCGCTTGCCGCCATGTGTTCTCTCAGCGAGTTCTCGCAGGTTCTCTCATCGACTCTTGAACAATGATAAACCACCTCCTACACAGTCAGTTACCTCCCCATGGATTCTTAATTCACGAGCATCTTTTCACATGACTTCTGATTCTTCCACTTTGTCTTTTATTACACCTCTTGATTCCCCTGTCAGTGTTCTTACTGCTAATGGTACCTCTCTTTCTGTCTCTGGTCGAGGACCTCTTAGCAACTCATCCTTTCATGTTCCCTCTGTTGCATATGTTTCTCGCCTAACCATGCAGCTTCTTTCTGCTGGACAGATTACTGACTTTGGTTGTCGGGTCATTCTTGACTCTGACTCTTGCTGTGTTCAGGACCGCCACACGGGGGCTCTGGTTGGTTCTGGCCCTCGGCGCTTTGACTCACAATGTCTCTGGGAGCTTGACTGGCTTCATCTTCCTTCCACTGCCATCGTCGCCGCCAGTCTTTCCGCTTCTGCCACTTCGTCTACCAGCTCTTTCCAGCAGTGGCATCACCATCTTGGTCATCTGTGTGGATCTCGTTTGTCATCTTTAGTCCGTCGTAGTCTTCTGGTGTCTGTCTCAGGAGACGTGTCTTTAGATTGTCAGGGCTGTAAGTTAGGGAAACAGATTCAGCTTCCCTATTCTCATAGTGAGTCTATGTCTTAGCGACCATTTGATCTTATTCATTCAGATGTTTGGGGTCCGGCTCCCTTCCTTTCGAAAGGGGTCATCGATATTATATCATTTTTATAGATGACTTCTCTCGCTACACTTTGATATATTTTATGTCTTCTCGTAGTGAGGCCTTGTCTATCTATAAACAATTTGCTACTATGGTTCGCACACAGTTTTCCACTCATATTCGTGTCTTTCGTGCTGACTCTGCTGGCGAGTACCTTTCTCGTTACATGCGCAGCTTTCTTGCTGAGCAGGGTACCCTCGCTCAGTTCTCTTGTCCTGGTGCTCATGCTCAGAATGGTGTCGCTGAGCGCAAGCATCGTCACCTCCTTGAGACGGCTCTTACCCTGATGATTGCCGCCTCTATTCCACCTCACTTTTGGGCCGAGGCCGTTTCCACTGCCACCTATCTCGTCAACATTCAGCCCTCTTCTGCTCTTCAGGTGAGATCTCTGTTGAACGTCTCTGTGATTTTTCTGCTCTTCTCTCGGTGGCGTCTGTTCGCCATTGGTCCGTTTCTCAGCTTGATGTCAAGAATGCATTTCTTAATGGCGAGTTGCGTGAGGTCTACATGCATCCGCCATCTGGGTATTCTGTTCCTGAGGGCATGGTCTGTCGTCTTCGTCGCTCTCTCTATGGCCTTAAACAAGCCCCTCGTGCTTAGTTTGAGCGCTTCTCCTCTGTGGTTACTACTGCTGGCTTCTCAGCTAGTGATAATGATCCTGCTCTTTTTGTCCACACTTCGTCTCGTGGTCGGACTCTTCTTCTATATGTTGATGATATGATCATCACTGGAGATGATTTTGAGTACATTGCCTTTGTCAAGGCTTGTCTGAGTGAGCAGTTTCTTATGTCGGATCTTATCCTCTTCGTTACTTTCTTGGAATTGAGGTTACTTCCACTCTAGATGGTTTCTTTATGTCCCAAGAGAAGTATATTCAAGATCTTCTTGATCGCGCTTCTCTCACTGACCAGCGTACTGTTGAGACTCCCATGGAGCTCAACGTTCATCTCCGCCCTATGATGGTGATCCTCTTTCTGATTTGACTCGCTATCGTTATCTTGTTGGGAGTCTTGTCTACCTTGCTGTTACTCGTCCGGATATCACTTATCGAGTCCACATTCTAAGTCAGTTTGTCTCTGCTCCCACTCAGGTCCACTACAGCCACCTTCTTCGAGTTCTGCGATACCTTCGTGGGACTATCTCTCGCTGTCTCTTCTTTCCACACTCCAGCTCGTTACAGCTTCAGGCTTATTTGGATGCTACTTGAGCCAGTAATCCATCTGATCGCCGGTCTATCTCTGCTTACTGTGTTTTTCTTGGTGGTTTTCTCATTGCCTGGAAGACGAAGAAACAGACTGCAGTATCCCGTTCGAGTGCAGATGCTGAGTTACGAGCTATGGCTCTCTTGACAGCAGAGATTACCTGGCTCCGGTGGTTACTTGAGGATTTTGGTGTTTCTGTCACTACACCAACTCCTCTCTTGTCAGACAGTACAGATGCTATTAGTATTGCCCGTGACCCTGTGAAGCATGAGCTCACTAAGCATATTGGTGTTGACGCTTTCTTCATGAGGTCTTGTGTGCATGATCAGGTGATTGCTCTTCAGTATGTGCCTTCCGACCTTTAGATAGCGGATTTCTTCACGAAGGCCCAGACTCGAGCACAATACGGCTTCTACCTCTCCAAACTCATTGTTGTTGATCCACCATGAGTTTGAGGGGGGGGTGTTCGAGATATATGTATAGTTGTGTTATTCCCCATTGTTATAAGGGTTATTTGCATATTTACACCATGTACTTGTATATATATACTGGCCCATTGGCCCCCTGAGAATACAAGTCGCTATTTCTAACAACATCCAATTCGACATCCTTGTCTAACAGCCATCATACCGCCGACGATGCCATGCCCATTGGCGGTTGGGACTCAGGCCACGGCAAGCGTGGTGAGTGGCGTCAATGGTGAGCACTGCAGCGCGTGTAGAAGATGGGCGCGAAAGCGGCAGGGACGTGAGGTCGCGGGAGGACAGGCGCGACAGTGCAAGTCGGAGAGAAGAAGGTCTTAGGGAGTCGTGGAGGTGTGTGGTGACGGGGGCACCGACATTTGGGAGTAGAGGGCGCGTGATTCGAGGGAGGCTGGCAACACTGGGAAGGGCTGCGCTGCGAAGAGAATAGGAAGGACGTGTTTGTTGGGCCCACATGGCTGCGTCAAAATATTGGTGAGGTGAGGGGAGTGGAGAACACGTCACTCATCACTACTAGAGTCTTTTAAAGGAGTAAAAATGTGTGCGTGCTAAACTAAAACAGCTATATATGATTGGCCATGTATGATTGTGCCCATATGGAGATATTGCTCTTCCAACTTCATTTCTTAATTTATCATGCATACCATTGATTATTACCTGAAGACTTGGCAGGAAACTGACAAAAAAACTTATCTGGATTTGCAACATTCATTTATTTATGTATTTATAATGTTTGGATTTGGAGCATAATTACCAGAATGCGATTCGTCCGAGTCGCGGTACGAGATTTGGGTTCGTAGTTCGCCACTTTTTCTTCCAACTTCCACTGCAAACACGAACCCTGTACCCTAAACCGGTTCGGATTCGCCAAATCCGGTTCGTGATTCGCAGGGTTTTATAGCGAATCCGATAATTATGATTTGGAATTATGCTAATTCGATGTTGTTTCCAGGTTACCTCTCAAGGCCTTCACTGACCAGAAAAGAAGATTCTTCCCTCACCTAGAAGATGAAATGCTTAGCCATCTTCATGATGGTGACTCTGATATTGCTAAAAAGCCAAGGTTGCCTGCAAGCAATGGAGAACTGGAAGAAAAAACTTTGTCTCAGATACTTAAGAATCTAGAAAATGAAGTACCTAACATGAAAATATTCACATATCGACGTTTGGATTGGTCAAAAAGAGCTTCATCATTAGCATCTCTGATGGATGATGACTTTGTGGAACCTTCTAAGGAGCTGAACCTGCAAAATGTGAGCAAATTGAGATATGGTGCTGTGACAACTGCCATAGATCAGGTTGCAGTAATTGAGTTGCTAGTTCCTTCAATATTTAGAGCTATAGTGTCATTGCGTGCTGCAGGATCTATTGATTCTAATGCTGTGGCATTCTTCTCTCCTACTGAGGTAAGGATGTCTTCCAAAAGCTGACTCTATCCAGCTCAATTATAATCTTAGTATAAGCAGCCAAACACTGGTGCAGGCAGTGTGTGTACTCTTTAATTACATGACTTGCCTATTTAGCAAGATCGCTTTGTTGTGTTAACATGCTCCTAAGATACGCTTATGGGCAAAATTTAGTCTTTTTGTTGATAAATTTTTTGGGCAAGTTATCCTTGTTGACACATGAAGTGAATCTTCTGTCAGGGAGGAAGCTACCTTCACGCGAGAGGCTTATCAGTGCATCATGTTTTTAAGCATGTAACGGTAAACGCTTCTTTGTTCTTTTATTTGATTATTTGTCCAATGAGACGCACTGGAAGTGAAACATGGGTGCAATGAATACGCTACTATGATTATGTAGGAGCATGCTGACAAGACATTGCAGTACTTCCTCAGTGTGGAACCCAGTAAAGGTCTTTCTCTTCTATTGGTAAGTTGCAGCAAATACTTGTTGGAATACATCCTTCGAAACAGTAATCCGGTCAATGCCAAAACTTGTTGGGATACATCGTCATTGTATTTCTATATTTTGGACATTTCTGTTGCAACAATAGTGCATTACTTTTGTTAATTACTAACAACATGTTAACCTCTTGCAGCTTTGGATTGCCAGTTATCAGACTATTTACAAAAGTTTGCAGGTAACCCCCAAGATATTTAACCATATTTGTATTGCATTTCTGCTGTACTGCTGTACAAATAAATAACACTTGCATAATTTCACATGCAGTAAATGCCGACAGCTTCTGCTGATGGACAAATCTTTGGCTTTGCTTTTACCCCCCTGCCCACCGCCCCTACCACCTGACTTCGATGTTGGTTCGGATCTTCAGGAGGCCTTTCACATTGGATGTTCTTCCTATGATATCTGACACCTCTAAGTTCTAACGCACTTTGGACTTTTAGCTAGGATGTTTCTAACGCTTTCACCTGACAAACTACATGTACTACAAGCCTACAACCTAATGTGTAGAGCAGTGGCTTTTTCGACTTGCATGTTGTTCAGCTATTAATTTGTAAGAACAAAAGGCTTGGCGATTGATGAGTTACTTTGGTTGCATTTTCAACTCACTCCTGTAAAAATATTTGTATTATTAGCAGTAATTTGGGGAACTGATTTTGCAGAACGTGAATAAATATGTTGAGATTTTTGTGTATTCTGTTTATCCTAAAGAGATGTTTTGCAATCAAAGTTTTAAAACTTTGATAGCTAATATGCACAAAAGTATTTGGATTTGTTGTATGGAAATGATATTATTGGATTTATCATTAAAAGGAATTCCATGTCATTATATTTTATATAGTTTTCACAAACATAAAATTAGAAAAAGTAATGGTAAAAGGTGTGTATTTTAGACTGTCCTAATCCTAAAAAACATCTATTTAGGATTAGGAGGGAGTAGTTAGCATCAGTACAGCAGACATTATTAAGCTCAATTGAGATATGCTAATACGGCATATGTTAGAAACTAATCAGGTTGTGCATGTAGTGGAGCTAGTGGTCTGCTAATTAGCTAACAGAGTAATTAGCTAGTACATATAGTGGAGCTAATGGTTTATTTGAATGTGTTAGTGTGAAGATTACATGTCTTATTGTAGCATTGTAACCTGTTTATTTCTATACAAGAAAAGCAATAGAGAAGAGAAAAATAGAAAACACTGCAGCACTTTTGGCAGCACCAAATTCCTTATGTCACTTCTTGCGTTTGTGAGTTCTAGTGCGTGCGTGTATTTCTTCCAGGCGCGAGGGAGGGATGGGGCGCGATCGAGCCGGGACCGCCGAGTCTCGAGGCGATAGGATGGCATTATCTTCCATTCTTTGAGCTGTACTGTCGGAGACGCTGTCGACGTTGGTCGTGAAGGACACTGCCAAGGAAGCGTGGGACACCGTGAAGACTATGCGCATGGGCGCCGGGCGCGTGCGGGAGGCCAAGGCGCAAACGCTGCGCAAGGAGTTCGAGTCCATCAAGTTCAAGGAGAATGAGTCCATGGAGGACTTTGCGATGCGACTCACGGACCTCATTAACAACATGCAGATTCTGGGCGACACGCTTCAAGATGAGAAGGTGGTCAAGAAATTTCTTCGTGTTGTTCTGCCCAGGTACTCGCAGGTGGCAATATCGATAAAGATGTTGCTCGATTGAGGAGTTGACAGGGCGGCTCAAGTCCGTGGAGGAACGGTACGAGAACGACGACACCGGTGGCTTGGGTGACCGTCTGCTCCTTACTGAAGAGGAGTGGCTCGCGCGCATGAAGAGGAGGGAGCAAGGCGAAGCTTCCCGGTGGCGAAAAGAAAGGCAGCAGTGGTGGTGATAACCGTTGCTACGACAAGCGAGGTAGCTATGGGTGCGACAAGGGAGGCCGTGACAGCAAAGAGGGTAATAGATTCGAGGGTGCGCACGACAAGCCCAAGGTCAAGTGTTTTAACCACGGTATCCTCGAGCACTACTTTAAGGAGTGCCGCAAGCCATGGCGCGAGCGCCAAGAGGTGGCGAACCTGGCGCAAGTACAAGATGAGCAGCCGGCGCTGCTCCTGACCGAGATCGCAGCTGCTCCTGGGCAAGACATGCGATCTCGTCCAGGCCACTGGAAACACACCACACGGTGTTTCTCAATGAGGAGAAGGTGTTTCCCGTGGATGCTGGAGGCGACGTGTGGTATCTCGACACAGGCGCTAGCAACCATATGACTGGCTGCAGGTCGATGCTCATATCACTCGATGAGACGGTGAAGAGATCAGCTTCCAGCGTGTGGGTGTGCTCATCTGTTTCACGTGAACACATCTCCTAGTTCTTCGGATCGGCTGACAGCATATATTCCGTGGATTCCTTGAACTCTACATGAGAATTTGAGAAGTACTCATTCATAGACATGAAACTTCAAATTGGCCAACTTTGACTTTGCAAATACGGTGAAACACTAGAACAATTATCTGGAAAGGACGAACAGTGTGGGCATTTCAAACCATTTATTTCATTATTTGGTAGTATAAGTAGTTGCTTTAGCACTTACCGCTGAATTATCAGTAGCAGCAACCAATATATACTAGGAGAGGCAAACCAGGTGAGTGTATTCCTGACTTAACCTAAATATACACAACCAGTTTGTCAAGTATTTACAATACATACACATCTCAACGTAAGTTCTCATGAAAGCTCTTTGCAAGCTCCACTTCGAGTTAGTGGCTATACAAAAAGCTCTCTTTTGATCTTTTCATATACCGCAAAGCTCTACTACATGTACAAATTACAGTACAACCTGTTTTGGCAAAACTATAAGATAGGCAACATGCATGAGTTAAGAGCTCTCCTGGAACAACTGCGAGCGAGATGACGCTGCTGGATTCACCTGTAAAACACGAGCAGGATGAGCATCTGACGTCTGGCCCTTGCTCTCACCCTTGGATTGGAATGGCTTGAAGATGCCAGGGTCCCCAGGTTTTATGCCCAGAGTGGCCCATATTGAACTCTTTGCTGCCTCATCAGGATCATCGATCCGGAGCGTCTTGGGAACCCACAATGATTTCTCCTTCTTTTCCTCTTTCAGCGGATTGGAGTCTCTGGAATGTTTCCCCAGAGTAGGAGACCCATTGCCTGAACAGCTGCTGTAGCTCGACGATGATGGTGATATGCATCCGTTCGTTCTGCTCCATGCCGTGGCTGGCCAGCTTGACAGGCAACCCCAAAGGGCAGGTGGCACAAGAGGATATGGAAATGCTGGTGCAGAAAACCTCGAGGCTGGCATCATGGGAGAATTCATCCATGGAGCTGAACCAGTACTGCAGCTTTCTGACGGAGAAGCAGACTCGGACATACCTCTACCTGGAACCGTTACAGGGAGGTTGTTCCATCCTATGCTCCAAGGGTACATGAAAGGAGCTCCAAGGTAATACTGAGGCACTGGGCCAACTCCATTACAATAAACCGGTGTTCCGTCCTTATCAGTGTGTACTGCGTTTTCTGGTAACCCGTTGTATGATGTGATAGAAGACGCACAAGAGTTATCCTCCCTGCTTTCAATTCTTGGTACTGATCCAACATTGGTTACATTCTGCTCCTCAATGTTCAGCGCTGATGCCATCGACTCGCAAAGTGGCACCTCAGGCCCAAATTTGAGAACTGTTTCATTTCTACTGATTGGTTGTATCGGGATAGAAGGCGAAGATGCGAGGGCTTCAGGGATCACTGTCTTAGAGATGTCCACTCTGGACCCCATCATACAATCAGGGGCCATCAACAAGTGACGGTAGTGCAACGATGAATTCTTACTTTTGCGCCTCCCAGCACCAACAGGTACATTCCTCATAGTCCCCCCTGCAGTCCAATACCTTTGGCAATTTTTACAGAAGTGCCTAGGTTGATTAACATTGTAGTTGTTGTAATAACAAAACTTTGTATCCATGCTGTTGCACCGAGGGCAAGGTAGAATCTTATCTGGCTTCTTAAGTACCTTATCCTGGCCCGATTCGTCATTTGCTGTCTTCTCATTCTCCTCCTTTGGGTCTGATGCTGCTTTATCTTCAGCGTTGCTTATCTGATCCTGATCGTCTTTCTTATGGTCCGAGGTAGATGAACTATCTTGTTCTGCATTTTCTTTCGCTTGTGGTGCATCAACCTTCATTTCATTATCTTCTTTCTCTCGTGGTGCATCAACCATCATTTCGCTATTTTCTTTCTCTTGTGGCACATCAACCTTCATTTCATTACCCTCTTTGTCTTCTGTTTCTTTGTGCTGGTCCTATAAGATTGCAACATGAGATACTTTCAAAAGATTACTTCAATTCAAACAAAACTGCAGTTGGAATATTACATCTAACAGCGGGGAGAACATTATGTTTGTCCATATGAGTCAATAGGTCTAAAACATGCTTTAAAAATACATCATGCCTAGATAGTTCAACCAAAAAGATTAAGGAAAACATTAACAGTAATTTAGATAAACTATAGTCTTCTTATTGAGCTTTCTGTGTCCTTTTCAAAGGAGAAATATTAGCAAACAAATAATAATTAGCATATTGGTTATGTGATCACTCCAAACATAGAAAGCTTGGAAGCATTAAGTACATCAACTAATTGTCAATTAACATAGCATGTAATTTCAAACTTGGTAAGATAGGATTAAGAAATCTGCAGAAATCCATCACGTGATTCAAGTCCGGCTGTTCGAATCCAAATTCAATCAGCTTTAGCCTCCTCCATGCACAGTATGTGCCGCGGTGCAAGTTGCTTGGATCACACAAGAACAAAGCCCAATAATCCATGAAAGAACGAGTTAAAATCTTCAGCAGATTCTATTTCTCTTTATTCCTTTTGCTCACATAATCCCTACACAGCTTCGTCTCATTTCTCCTCGGCGCACTATCATAAGATCTGCTACACCGATTTTCTCTGACCCGTTTTAACAAAATCAAGGCATCCTATTCCTGGTCTTAAAAGAGAAGCCCCTAAGTGACCACTCTTGGGCAAATGAAAGTGAAAAGGCCATGTCAGGACCACCATACGCTTAAAAGAATCTAGATTTTGCATGGATTCTTACTTTGCACTCCTAAGTGATGACCACTTTTGACGAAGCAAGGATGATAACACCCTACCAACTATGCTATCTAGATTAGCATCACGGCATGGTACAATTGTTGGCCCCGAGAACCCCACGGCTATGTGATCTTTTGTAGCAGCTTATTTGGACACAAATATAGCACCCAAATCGAGAAACCGACATCAAATGGTGTACGGCCAAAGGGATTATCCTTATTCTTGGGCCTATCTATCCACTCTGAAATCCAAAACTGAATTTCGTCACTCCTCCTGATCAGCATGCACACCCTAACGCTTATCTAAACCTTGAATTCACCCTCTTCTCAATTTCAACTACTAGATTCTAAACATGATGAGATTGAGGAGCTCTTCTCCAATTTTAGAAGGGAAAATGAGAAACATATATATATTGAAATTGCCGATCAAACGAAAGCCTCTTCTTTTCCTTTTCCTCTCCACAAGCAACAAGACCTCTCATGAAGCAACATCATGTTACATAGATCACACACAACTAACCTTATCAGCCTCCAGCTCCGCGTCCGCCAGCACCGGTGGCTGCAACTCCGGCGGGGGCGTTGGCGGCTGGTCAGGAACGGCCGTGGCCTCCGCTTCCGGCGGCCCAGGCGCGGCCTCAGGAACCAACGGGATCACCCGCCCGAAGAGCTTTATACCCGGATCCTTCTGATCCGACATCCTCGATCACACCCGCGAACCCAGCAAGAACGTGAGCTGCTGCCTCCTCCTCTCGAAGCTGAGCGAAGCGGCGACGGCGAGAGAGACCAACCGAGCTGGAGACCAGAGAGAGAGAGAGAGCTAATGGATATAGCTCCTACTCTACTCCTACATGGGAATGGGATGGAACGGAATGGGAAAAAAAGCATGGGAATTTGACAGAGGGACTTCTTATTAGGAGGGGGTTAATGCGCGCGTGTCCTGTGAAAAGTTTGAGAGTTGCAAATATATCCCCATGAGAAAGATAAGAGTCTGATGCTCGTCCTAAACACACTCGGTCTATTATGACTACATATTTAGTCACCAGGAGGATACAATAAACGCTTTCGTTGATAATAAACGTGAGGGAGGTAGAGTGAGAAATGTATACTCGGAAAAAAAGACTGATCTGCGGACATAATTTATACCATTTGATTAACAGCGAATATACAATTATGTGACGTGGAAACTTGATGCATGTGTCTCCATGTGCACATCCTTTTGATATTTTTAGAGTATGTACAATACAGATGTTTAGCAAATAAAATACTTTTGCATCGATGTTTAATTAGTCATATGTGCTTGGGTATATAACTATATAATGATTAATAGATAATACAACATTTAAGCACATATAAAAGATATGTTTGTACGGTAGAGAATGACTTTTATATAGATGTAATTTAATGACACGGCTACATTATCTCTCTTTTACATGTCCTTAGGTACTACTCAGTTCACACAACAGTCTTACATAATCTAATCTAATGCATGTACTCCTGTTTCTATGGTTTTAAGCCATGCTGTCAAACTACAAGAGGTAACCTGCAACAACTGCTGGTTTAGCCGGTTAAGTAAAGAGAGTATTTCTCTAGCACGGCAACAGGCCCGCCTGCAGCAGCAGTGTACCCCCCAGTGGGGCTAATCCGCAATTCTGTCGTTTCTTCAGGACGCGCGCGCAAATTGCTAATCCAACGGTGACCGGGAGGCGCCGGTTGGGGGTGGGGGACAGCTGGCGTCCAGGTCAGCGGCGAGGGGGCTCGTCAGCCACGAGTTTTCGTGGCTGGGAGGCCGCCCCGCTGACGTCAGCCAGAGGGGAGGACGAGGATGTGCGAATCTTGCGAAAAAGGGGAGGCCACTAGCCCCCACTTTTCTACCCTTTTTTCTCAGCCTTTTCCACTCTTTTCGCCGCTCCTTTTCCTTGCTTTCCGCCAGGCAAAGCGCCGCTTCGCTACGCGCCCCCGGGTCCTGCGGACCACGTGCCGCTCGCCCGCGGGCGGGTCGGCCTGGCAGTGGGGTAGGATCCGTTGGATTTGGGTGCGCGTAGCAGCCGGGCCACTTCCACGTCCACGTACGACGGCAGGTCTGAACAGAGCACTGATCCCATGGCTTGCACGCGTGTCATTGTGCTGGATTGACGTATGTACGCAACGGGAAGGAACGCGTGGTAATTGTTGTGCACCGAATGGGAAGGGCAGCTCTCAATCCGGACGCCAGTGGATCGTTTTCTTATCCCAAGTTGGAAGTGACTGGTTTTTTTAATTGGTTGGACGATCTATTTGTAAGAGTTTTTTTTTTCTTCTAAACTATCAATGTTTACGTGTGTAATAGTAAAAATAGCCTCTTTTAAATATCAGTGATAAAAATAGCACCACGAGTCGCCAGTAGGCAATACGTCGCCGAATCCACACGCCAGGCGCACGGAGCCCCCTCGTCCGTGCACACGTGGTCGCGTCCGTGTGTCGGGGGCATGTACATGCCTCGTCCGTGCGCCCCTAGACCGGACTCGCCTTTGCGCCGACCCTCGTGTCCGTGCCTCTAGCGCACGGACTCGGCAGCTCCGTGCCCCGGGACGTGCAGACAATGGGTTTCGGGCGCCCGATGGGTATACTCAGCGACGTTTTGCCCGTCATCGGCTCCGTAATGCTATTTTTGGCTTTAATCTAGCACTCAACAAAAGGTGCTAGATTTGCTATTGTATATGTAAAAAGTGCTAATCTAGCGAGAACTCTGTTTATAGAGCATAGGGAGGTATATATTTGTAGGCTACGAAGAGACTACGAGATAAGATTTTATTAGTAAGTGTTGAAGAACGTAGTAATCACAGGAATTTAATCAACTAATCACCACATAATAGATGAACAATCACGGGAGACGAAGATGTAGACACAATATGGGAACCTCTTTTATTGATAGATTCATTTCTTTCTTAATACAATGAGGTCTTATTTAAAGACTAAAATCCATCGATGGTAGTTTAGGTATTCCACCCATCAATCCCTAAATTAGGGTTTCTCAACACCCCCCTTGGGTGAATACCGCGTGATGCACATGTCTCATTAAAAACTCTTCCCAAAAACCCAATGGAAAAAAGGATCGGAGAAAAGAGTACATTGCATCCGCAAGCTGTATTGCATCATTGCCTTGTTAAAAATCTTTATGTGAGAAATCTTCAGGAAAAACTCACTAAGGAAAAAAAGAGTGCAACCTATTTACCTTCTGGATTAATCTTTAGGATTAAGGTAAAACTTCAATATCTTAAGTGGATTATGTTTCAAGGGATTCTCCCTCTGATCCCTGTAACTCTCTAAGTCGCTTCACTCCAATACCACAAACATATCGTTGGAAATTGGATGTAGGCAAGGACTTAGTGAATAAATCAGCTAGTTTTCACTAGATCTAGTTTGCAGGATCTTCATCTCATCGTTCTTTTGGGGTTCATGAGGATAGAAGAATTTGGGAGCAATATGGTTCGTGATATTACTTTTAACACAACTCATTTGTATTTTTGCAACACAAGCACCATTATCTTTGTAGATAATTATGGGGGTATCGACGGTGTTAATGCCACATAACTTCTGGATATGGCTAATCACACGTCTAAGTCAAACACATTCACATGAGGCTTCATATAGTGCAATAATTTTTGAGTGGTTGGTAGAAGTAGCTACCAAGGTTTGCTTAAATGACCACCAAGAGATGGATGCACTACCACATAGAAATGCAAACCCAGTCTGAGATTTGGCACTGTAGGGACCAGACAAATAGCCAGCATCTGTATATCCCACATAGGTCAAGTCTTGGTTCTTCCGAAAAAAACAAAATAAGATCTTGTATACCTTAGAGGTATCTGAGAAGAATCTTAACGAGCCCAATGTCTTCTGGTTGGAGCTGCACTGTGTTTAGCCAATAAATTGACTGTGAATGCAATATCAGGCCTGGTGCAATTCTCAAGGTATATTAATGCTCCTATAGCGCTTAAGTATATAACTTCTAGTCCTAAAACTTCCTCATTTTTCTTCCTCGGTCTGAAAGGGTCTTTATCTATTTCTAGAGATCTTACTAACATGGGGGTCTTCAAAAGATGAGATTTATCCATGTTAAATTTCTCCAATACCTTCTTGGTATAAGTAGACTGGTATACTACTATTCCTTCATAGAAGTTCTCTAGCTGTAGGTCTAAACAATACCAGATTTTGCCCCAAGTCTTTCATCTCAAACTCCATCACAAGATAAGAACTTGGTTCATTTATGTCCTCTACGGTTCCAATGATATTAAGGTCATCGACATAAACTGAGATGATACAAAATCTATTATGGGACTTCTTTATAAATACGCAGGGACAATCATCATTATTTGAGTAACCATTCTTTAGGAGAAAGTCACTTAGTCAGTTGAACCACATTCTTCCCTACTGTTTTAATCTGTATAGCGACCTCTGCAGTTTGACGCTATACATGTTGCAATTAGCATTATTAGGATTCGGAGTTTTGATTCCTTCAGGGACTCTCATATAGATATATGTATCCAATGACCTATAAAAATATACGGTCACTACATCCATCAACTGCATTGTTAAATTCATGCAAGCTCACATTGATATTAAGTATCGAAACGTGGTTCCACTCATCACAAGTAAGTAGGTCTCATCGTAATCAATGCCGGGAATCTACGTGAACCCTTGTGCTACAAGCCTCGCTTTATATCGACCACCGTTGTTCTCATTTCTTCCGATGGAAACCCATTTGGATCCTACAGAGAACACTTTAGGAGGTGTTCGGGCAACAGGACCGAATACTTTCCTTTTATTTAGCGAGTGCAATTCTGCCTCAATTGCTTCTTTCCATTTGACCCAATCTGTGCGCTTCTAGCACTCTGTCATGGACTTTGGTTCTGGATCTAATTCAAGAGTTTTAGCAATTTTAGAGGCAAAGTGTATGTCGACAACTATAGTCTTTGTTTTATATGACTCTCCTGAGTCCACATAATTTGTGGGAATTTCTTCATTTAGTTCATTCAGCTTCTCGTGATTTCCGACAATGGTGGAGTCTGGGTGTTCCGATCTCCCAACGTCAGATTGTGCGTGCAAAATTTCGCTGGGGTTACCATCCGTAGGATTGACCACTTCAGGGATTTTATTAACATTTGGTTGAGGTTCTTCAACTATCTTATGGAGTGATTTGACTTGTTCGATCCTATATTTCTGTGAACGTATCCGCGGAATTAAGTCTCATGTGTCCGAAGGTCACCCCTTTCTTTGCATGAGGGGCATGAGTGGTGTGGGGACCCTGAATTATTTACATAGAATTACAGTCCTCCAGATCATATGTAAATAACTCTAGGTCTCTAAGGTCTGAAATCCAACTTAACCCATGTAAATATGAGACTCGGTTGATCATGGCTTGAGGATCGACCCGCATGCCACACGAAGGCATATGCACCAAGCTGATCCATAGTAGTCCGAGACCATACTATATCTCAATCAACATTGATCACAGTTATACACAAGGCATACAGATATATTACAAAGTGTCGCACACGACAAGGACTTAGGTCCATATGTTACATCAGAGGCCGACCGGCCAAATTTAAGCACTAACCAAAGTACGCAGCGGAAAAAGAAAGTAGTGAGTACAAAAACTCCAGCAAGGTGTGCCCTTCGCAAAGGCAACAAAGTGGAGGCCAGAAATAGCACTATTTGTTAGTATCGCCGAAATTGGCGCTAACGAAATGATCTAGATTATAATCTTCCTCACCTGAACAAATGGACAATCTGTTAAAGTACAAAGTAGTACTTGCAAGACTTAGACAAAAGAAAAATTTATACATGCTAGGGGTTGATCAAAGAGAGGTTACAGTGGCTCTAATTTTCGCATAAACGCAACAATACTCAAGCTACACATTCTAGTTTAAGAAAGCAGTTTTAACAATAGACTATTTATCAAAAATAAATTTAAATGACATAAAGGCAAACATATATAAAACAATATCAAAGTGGCAGCCCCACTTTGGTAAACTAAACTCGTGACGAACCCGCCATGCCGATACCAAGTTATCCCATATCAAGTTTTAGTTTAGAGTCTAACAATGATGTTAGTCAAAACCCAAGTGATATCCATAACCGTAGACATGGCTATTCGAATAGTTTATAACCTTGCAGGGGAGTACCAGATTCTCGTGCACGAAGGCACCCTCACAACTAGCCACTTGTCCAGATCTAAATCCATTTTTAAAGAACAAAATGTTAACTCCACAATCAGATTCGAAGATCCGAACTAAAAACATAAGTACTAATTATTTAGTGTCTCCCAGGATTGACGAGATAACTCCGTCAAGCGAACTACGCGACTACTAACTTGCATGGCTAAGCATATTCACCAACGATAAGTAATATCACACATCAACTAACTTAGGCATATTTGTAAAGGAGAATTCAAGGTCAACCTGCAAGAATTGGGATATAGCTATCTAGACTTCACAAAGTATTCATACTCGAAAATAACATACACGCAAGTAATATTTGCATTTCAAAACACTAAAGTAGGAAACACTGGGATGAACATATATGCAGGAATAAAAGAAAAAAAGTGATGCTTGCACCTTGCGGAAATTGTAATTGTTCTCTCTCGACAAATAGGTGTTGTAGGCAAGTGAGGGATCCCAATGCACTTGGTCTCATAATTTTGGAGTCTCCAAGAAGAAGTTCTATTCGCTTTTAATTTCTAGAAGGTTTGAATTTGGGAGTATGAATTTGGCTAAGTCCCAGGAAGGTCCGACCGCTCACCCGAGCGGTCGAGACCGCTTACTTGAACGTCACCAACTTCGTGGCGATGTTGATTTGTTAGGTCAAAGTCATTGGTTTCATGGCATATGATTTGCATGATGCATGTTTTGACTAACATGGGTCAAGTTGTGAAGAACTTGTTCCGAATCGTGTTTTCTTGTCTGTGGTTGTGCAGGTAGCTTGGTGGTCAACGACGGTCAACGGCGAGGAGAATCGGGACTAGACTTGGAGAGTTGAGGTCCAGAACGATCGACGATGCCGGGTGAGGTCAACGACTCAAGCGTGACACAAGATGGACAAGGGTGACCTATTGGCAAATCCATGACGCATGGTGAAGCGGTTTAGGTCAAAAGGTTAAAGACGGCGCTTTGCGAAGCGTGCGTGTGTGACCCGTTTGTTAGTGGGCCTTAACGGGAGCCCAAGAGAGTCAAACCCTAAGAGTTTTAGGCCTCCACTATAAATAGGAGGAGATGGTGGCTGCACCTCTCCTCTCTCGCCTTTTTATGTTTCAAAACCCTAATTGTCTTTAGGGGAGTTGAGGTGGAGGCTAGGGCTTTTCATGGTTTGAGGAGAATTTCGTGATCTTGGATTGACCACTGATCCATGATGGCGTGGGTGTAATCCAGCAACGATCTCGTTATCAATCTATGCAAGGTTTGCTTGAGATAAGTCTCTTTTCGTTCTTGCTTTCAATTTGGTGATTTTAGGGCTTCCTTTGATCCGTGAGTTTGTGATTGATTCTTTCACGTGGATTAGCTTGCTGTGATATGTGTGAATCTATCTAGCATCATCTTGATCATCAATCTCTCACGAACAAGCATTAGGATCAAGTTTTCGTTCTTGCCCTGTTTAGACCTTCATTAATCAATTGACAATTGCTCAAGATCGTTCCAAGAATTATCATAATATTCGAATGGAATAGGTCCTCAATAGCATAGAGAAGGTGTGTGCAAAGTTTCGTGAAGTTTGGAGTTGAGAATCAAAAGTTAGACCTAATTGCATCTTCGCCATCTGGCCGATTTTATTGTTTGGATCGGTTCAGATCGCCGGTCCGATCAGCCCATCACCACCGGTCCGACCGATTTGAGCGGTCCGACCACAAAGACAACGCCGGTCGATCCGCCTTGCAATCGGTCCGACCGGTTGGGTCAGAGGTCCTGACCGCCATGCCGTGAGTCTTTGCAATCTTAGTTGATTTTGTTATTTTGCTTAGGGGATTTAATTGGATTCAATACTAGTCTTCCGCTGTACTGGTATATTGATCTTCATAGCTTTCTAATAGCTACTGGAGTGAAATTGTATTGAGTTCATAATTTGTGAAAAAGTGAGCGTGCTCCTATTCACCCCCCCCCCCCTCTAGTCGCCTTTACGGTCCAACATAAATTTCTCCAATACCTTCTTGGTATAAGTAGACTGGTATACTAGTATTCCTTCATAGAAGTTCTCTAGCTGTAGGTCTAAGCAATACCAGATTTTGCCCCAAGTCTTTCATCTCAAACTCCATCACAAGATAAGAACTTGGTTCATTTATGTCCTCTACGGTTCCGATGATATTAAGGTCATCGACATAAGCTGAGATGATACAAAATCTATTATGGGACTTCTTTATAAATACGCAGGGACAATCATCATTATTTGAGTAACCATTCTTTAGGAGAAAGTCACTTAGTCAGTTGAACCACATTCTTCCCTACTGTTTTAATCTGTATAGCGACCTCTGCAGTTTGACGCTATACATGTTGCAATTAGCATTATTAGGATTCAGAGTTTTGATTCCTTCAGGGACTCTCATATAGATATATGTATCCAATGACCCATAAAAATATACGGTCACTACATCCATCAACTGCATTGTTAAATTCATGCAAGCTCACATTGATATTAAGTATCGAAACGTGGTTCCACTCATCACAAGTAAGTAGGTCTCATCGTAATCAATGCCGGGAATCTGCGTGAACCCTTGTGCTACAAGCCTCGCTTTATATCTAACCACCTGGTTGTTCTCATTTCTCTTCCGGATGGAAACCCATTTGGATCCTACAGAGAACACTTTAGGAGGTGTTCGGGCAACAGGACCGAATACTTTCCTTTTATTTAGCGAGTGCAATTCTGCCTCAATTGCTTCTTTCCATTTGACCCAATTTGAGCGCTTCTAGCACTCTGTCATGGACTTTGGTTCTGGATCTAGTTCAAGAGTTTTAGCAATTTTAGAGGCAAAGTATATGTCGACAACTATAGTCTTTGTTTTATATGACTCTCCTGAGTCCACATAATTTGTGGGAATTTCTTCATTTAGTTCATTCAGCTTCTCGTGATTTCCGACAATGGTGGAGTCTGGGTGTTCCGATCTCCCAACGTTAGATTGTGTGTGCAAAATTTCGCTGGGGTTACCATCCGTAGGATGGACCACTTCAGGGATTTTATCAACATTTGGTTGAGGTTCTTCAACTATCTTATGGAGTGATTTGATTTGTTCGGTCCTATATTTCTGTTAACGTATCTGCGGAATTAAGTCTCATGTGTCCGAAGGTCACCCCTTTCTTTGCATGAGGGGCATGAGTGGTGTGGGGACCCTGAATTATTTACATAGAATTACAGTCCTACAGATCATATGTAAATAACTCTAGGTCTCTAAGGTCTGAAATCCAACTTAACCCATGTAAATATGAGACTCGGTTAATCATGGCTTGAGGATCGACCCGCATACCACACGAAGGCATATGCACCAAGCTGATCCATAGTAGTCCGAGACCATACTTACATGAATCGAAGAGCATTTCAAATCTTTGGATATGTGTCTCGTGTTAGCTCCCAAGGATCAAGGCTAACACACATATATCTCAATCAACATTGATCACAGTTATACACAAGGCATACAGATATATTACAAAGTGTCGCACACGACAAGGACTTAGGTCCATATGTTACATCAGAGGCCGACCGGCCAAATTTAAGCACTAACCAAAGTACGCAGCGGAAAAAGAAAGTAGTGGGTACAAAAACTCCAGCAAGGTGTGCCCTTTGCAAAGGTAACAAAGTGGAGGCTAGAAATAGCACTATTCGTTAGTATCGCCGAAATTGGCGCTAACGAAATGATCTAGATTATAATCTTCCTCACCTGAACAAATGGACAATCTGTTAAAGTACAAAGTAATACTTGCAAGACTTAGACAAAAGAAAATTTTATACATGCTAGGGGTTGATCAAAGAGAGGTTACAGTGGCTCTAATTTTCGCATAAACGCAGCAATACTCAAGCTACACATTCTAGTTTAAGAAAGCAGTTTTAACAATAGACTATTTATCAAAAATAAATTTAAATGACATAAAGGCAAACATATATAAAACAATATCAAAGTGGCAGCCCCACTTTGGTAAACTAAACTCGTGACAAACCCGCTATGCCGATACCAAGTTGTCCCATATCAAGTTTTAGTTTAGAGTCTAACAATGATGTCAGTCAAAACCCAAGTGATATCCATAACCGTAGACATGGCTATTCGAATAGTTTATAACCTTGCAGGGGAGTACTAGATTCTCGTGCACGAAGGCACCCTCACAACTAGCCACTTGTCCAGATCTAAATCCATTTTTAAAGAACAAAATGTTAACTCCACAATCAGATTCGAAGATTCGAACTAAAAACATAAGTACTAATTATTCAGTGTCTCCCAGGATTGACGAGATAACTCCGTCAACCGAACTACGTGACTACTAACTTGCATGGCTAAGCATATTCACCAACGATAAGTAATATCACACATCAACTAACTTAGGCATATTTGTAAAGGAGAATTCAAGGTCAACCTGCAAGAATTGGGAGATAGCTATCTAGACTTCACAAAGTATTCATACTCGAAAATAACATACACGCAAGTAATATTTGCATTTCAAAACACAAACGTAGGAAACACTGGGATGAACATGTATGCAGGAATAAAAGAAAAAAAGTGATGCTTGCACCTTGCGGAAAATGTAATTGTTCTCTCTCAGACATATATTCGTTCGCCTCGGTCGGCTCGGATTCTAAAGAAAACATGTTATCAAATAAACAACGAGAAAACCAAAAATCCAAAATGATCAAAAATGCATGAGACTATCACAGTGGAGAGACGATGATTTAATATGAATTTAGGTGGAAATTTTAATTCATTTGGAGTTCATTTTGATTTTCTATAAATTTTTTAAGGTTAAAATCATTAGTATTCATGTATTTTGAATATCACATTTTTAAAACAGTAACATGTTTAAAACCAATTCCAAATTAAAGTACAGAAAAAATGTAAACTAACAAAATTTAGTTTACTCAATTTGGAGTTAAAATGAATTACTTATGATTTTTTTGAAGTTTATAACAATTTCAAGTCGAAAGTAATTCAATTCAGAATATAAAAATGTAATAACAAACTTTTTATACTCAGTCGCATCTAGCCTCATTCACTGACGTGTAGGACCCATTGCATAGTGTTTCCATTTTTATTTAAAACCCGAATTAAATCCTCTCACATGTGGGGTCCACATGTCATAGGCTCGACTCATGAAATACGCATGGACCAATGGTCCACGGCACAGTGCCTCGGTCACTATGCACTTAACACACCGGGCCCGCATGTTAGCGTAACAGTGAATTACTAAGTGATATCTAACACGTGTTTTACTAATAGTAACTACCAATTAATGCTAATCCAGTTGTGATTTGGTTAATCATTAGCAACTACAGTTCCAATCGGAACAAAGGAGCCTCGGCCACGACTTTGCCTGATGCGTCGCTGGTGCTGTGGTCCATGGTTGTGTGATCCAAGGGCAGGAATGGAATCCTTGTTACGAACGTGAGGATGGTCGGATCATGGCCGGAGGTTGCCCGCAGCGGTGGTGCGACGGCGAGGTGCGGTGAGGTAGATACGGCACATGCAGCTACATCGATTCGGCAATGCATTAAGCTAACTAATGCATGCTAAAGCTCCTATGAGGGAGAGGGAACCTACCAATGTTAAGTAGAGGGCCGAAGGTGCTCTGAAGATAGTTGGTGGTGAGCCCCCGAAGCGGCGCGATAAGCTCAACGAGGAGAAGATTACCTGATGAACAAGAAAGGCAATGAACGATCGGAATTGCTTCATTAAACCTAATAGATGGTGTCACCGAGGAATTGATGAAAAACTCACTAGGTCGAAGATGAAGACGAAGCACGTGTTTTCGGCCGAAGTTAAACAAAACCCAAATTCTTGATGATTCGATGGACCATTTGCAAAATGGATTGAGGGGAACTATTCCTTATACCAAAGAACATGAGATGATGCTCGTAGGAGAGGAATGAACTCACCGAATAAGAAGTTGACACGGTAGTGGCACTAGAGCGCACTCTAGACACGATGAAAGACAAGCTCACGTTCCACCAATTCACTATAAAGCAAGCGCTCGGCTTAGGAGGATAGAAACGACATGAAAGAAGGAGAAGAATGGCGCAAAAACCAAATAACGTACCCAGTGAAGGAAAAGAAGTCGCCTGGCTCGTCTGAGTGGCCGAGAGGAGAGAGTCGAGGTTTTGAGAGGCTTCCACAACGAAAAATTCAACGACGTCAACTCGTGGTGCCTTTGGATTGGGTGGTGACAGCGGTGGCAAATATTTGTGAGTTTGCATGCGCAAAGAAGAGAGGACGCAGCGCCACCTCACCCGGGCGCGTGGCATGGCGAAGCGGTGCGAGGACGAAGGCGGTGATGTCGCGTGGGGCCAAGCCGTCAGCGACATAGGCGAAGCGGGGCGGTCAGAAAGAGCGAAGCGGTGTGGTCAGGTGCGGTGAAGCAGCGCGGTCCAGTCAAGACGGTCGACGAGGTCGCTATAGTTCCGTTGGGCTCGGGTCCGGTCGAAACAGTTGACCGATTTGAATTTCAAATTTCCCACTTTGATCGAGGTTTAAAAATAGCAAAAAATTTAGAAAAATCTCAAAATTTTTAAATGGGTTTCTAGGACAAGGTAGAGCTCATATAAAGTTTCTAAAACTATTTTTCATGAATTATCCACTTATTTAAAATTCATTTACAATTACTATTTATGAATTGAGTTGGTATTTTTATCAAGGTTAAATTGAATTCCAAAATTTTGATAAAATTCATATTTATTCATGATAATTATTCTAGTATTTGAATAAATTATTTTCTAGAGATCATCCTAAATATTTATTCCCATTTGTTTTAGAACTCAAGTCCATGTTTAGGGTTTAATCTCAAATTTGAAAATTTCAAAGTTCATACATTATGATCATGCTCCATAAATGTTATGAAATGCTTATTAGATGCATATAACTCCCATCAATAAAATTAGGACTACGACAAGTGGATTTAGTATCCTTCTGGGGTACTTCACTCTCTCCGGGGCATTTACTCCAAGTATTTGTGATTTTGTCACTCCCTTAAGATTAGTGAAGGCATGTGGCAGACTATTAGCTATTTGTTGTAAAATCAATTATTCTTCAAACTTCTAGTTCTGAGTCTTTAGTGCGTGAATCTAAGGACTGTATGCCAATGACATTCCAATCTATTTCTTGACATTCTTTAGAGTGGCACTTATCTCCCCTAATGCCAGGAAATTGTCCTCATAAAAAAATACAATCAATGTATCGAGCCGTGTGTTGATCCACTGTCATTGGCTCTAGGTATTTAATAATTAACAGAGATTCCAAACCTACATAGGTCCCCAATTTCCAGTGAGGGCCCATGGTTGTACGTTGCGGTGGTGAAATCTGCATGTATGCAACACAGCTGAATTTTCGGAGGTGGGAAATACTTGGTTCTTTTCAACACACTAATTGCAATGGAGAAATTGGATGATATGTAGTTGGTTTGAGTTGGATTAATGCAACAGTGTGCAGCACTGCGTGGTCCCAACAGCTGGTGGGCAGCCTACAATTTTGTAAGAGTGGCCTAGCTATAAGTTTTATTCTTTTAATTGATGACCCCGCGAGGCCATTTTGAGTGTGAACATGTGGTAGATAATGGCTCTACTTTAATGCCCAGAGCCATACAGTAATCATTAAATGCCTTTGAGGTAAACTTGCCAGTGTTGTCCATCCGAAAGGACTTAATCTGTTCATCTGGAAAATTGACTCTTAATCTGATTATTTGGGCAATTAATTTTGCAAAAGCATGATTCCGTGTAGACAACAGACAAACATAGGATAATCTAGTAGAGGCATCTAACAAGACCATAAAATATCTAAAGGGGTCCGACAGGGGTTGGATAGGTCCACAAATATCACCCTGAATTCTCTCCAGGAAACTAGGTGATTCATCTCTTAATTTCATATAAGAGGGTCTAGTAAGTAATTTTCCTTTGGCACAAGCAGACACATGAAATCTTCATGTCTAGGAAAGTATGTAGTTTTTATGTTATGGCCAACGGAATTATTAATAACTTTTTGCATTATACCCAAACCAGGATGATCCAGATGATCATGCCAAATCTTAAAAAATTCCGGGTGTTTAACAATCGTTTTCATCGCAACATAAACTTCTGGTTTTATATAAGTGTACTACAATCCTGATGAGAAATAGGGGAGTTTTTCGACCACTTGCTTCTGGCATCCATTAAAATTAGTGATGAGGACATCCCTAGCTCACCTCATTCATCATCTGCTCCACAAGATTCTACACAGCTACAAGTTGAAGCTTCTACAAAAGAGTCTTATTTGGGTCCCATGACTAGGAACCATGCTAAGAAAATACAACAAGAGGTGAATGCATTCCTAGCTAAGTCTAATATTGTGGTAGATAAGAATTATATTGCCTAAGTCTCGTGTGCTTGTTTTACTCAGGTTTGCACCTATGGAGATAATTCAAGCTGAAGGAACATATTGCAAGCATGAAGACTTAGCTATCGGGGTACATTGCTTGACAACATCCACCTATGACCATGGATGTGAAGAAGGTTGGGCTGAACATCAAGAACGCTAGCAAGTTGTTCGGGCCATCAAACGTTGCATGCGCAGCATCAGAATTTTGTCTAACAACTTCCCACCTAATCCCACATAAATATGGGCATGTCCAGCATGCATGAGGAGCAGGAATGGATAAGAAATTAAGTCCTTTTTTAGCACAACAAATGGTGCATCATTTGGAGGCTTGAGTCAAAAGATGTGCAAGTTTCAAGACTAGTTGTCTATGACAATAACTGCAGCGCGAGGCCACATGAAATTACTCCCTCTCCAAGCGTGGGAAACCCATAGGTCACACAAAAATGGATCCTATTTTGGAGTGTGCTCACACCTAGCTAGGAGGATAGTTCCTTGTATAAGTACCCCTTCACTCTTTCTCCAAAAGAAGAACTTTTTTTGGTAATTTGATTTCAGAATAGGTTAGCCAAGTGCTATCGAAACTTGAGAATTCTCTCTTCCTTTGCTCTTGTAATTTTCCTAATGATATTGCAAAAGCGGTCGTTCGACGACAACCTTAATGTACTTCCAACTTCATGCGTAGTTGTGTGGATTGGGAACTTAGAGTGTGGTTAGACGAATACTTGTTGTAGGTCATTGCATTAGCAGTGGTTGACCTCAAGAAACGTCGGGTTGCACTCCTATCTTGGTTGCTTGCAACTAGTTACCAAAGAGTGTTGTTGGTTGGAATCGGTGGTTTGCATCGTCCCCCTCAGGTGGCGCTAGTTATCATCGCCTCGCATTTTCTCCTCCGTGAAGATCGGGCATCACCCGCATCACTTAGTCATGAGTAGGTATTCTGTACCATTTTGTGGATATCATGGGGATATACTCCAGATCTTAGGATGATGTTACAATTGGCAATGGCGTTAACGGTTTGTCGTTTCGCGTGTTTTCGCACGCTTGCAAGATCGTGTCGGTCTCAACCGGCTCGGCCGGCCAGCGTGCGTCGACCGTCTAAGATCGGTCTGACCGGCCCTAAGCGGCGGTCAGACTGGCAATGTCAGAAAGTGTTGGATTGAGCTGGGCCAAATAGAGGTAGCAGGCAACAAAGGGGATTCTATTGCACTTGGTCTCATAATTTTTGGAGTCTCCAGTCAAAAGTTCTATTGGTTTGAAATTTTCAGCAGGTTTCGGTTTTCCAGAGAGGAAAAAGGCTAAGTCCCAGCTGGCGGTCTGACCGACCCATAGGTGGCTGCACCTCCTCTTCGTCTCTTTTGTAATTTTTGTAAACCCTAATTTTCTTAGGGAGAGTTTTTGTGGGGGCTAGGGTTCTTGATAGTTTGATATGATTTTCGTGCTCTTGGATTGAGCATTGTCCTCCATTGATGGAGAGGTTGTAAGCCCATATCATATCAATCAATCAAAGGAAAGTTTGATCAATGTTTTGGCTTATTGTGTCTTTTCTCTATATTTGGTGATTTTGAGTCTTTCTTTGATCCGCGAGTTTTTGATTGAATTCTTCACGTGATTTAGCTTGCTGTGACATGTGGGAACCTATCTAGGATCATCTTGATCATCAATCACCCACGAGCAAGATCTTGGATCAAGTTTTCGTTTTGACCCGGTTTTGAACCCTTCTTTGATCAAACGGAAAATGATCTTTATTCCTCCAAGAATTATCACAATCTTTGATTGGAATAGCTTTCTGATATCATAAAGAATGTGTGTTCCAAGTTTCATCAAGTTTGGAGTTGTAGATCAAAAGTTTCATCTATTTGCAACTTCGTCATCGGCCGCTTTGATCTGCTCGAGGCCACGGTCGATTAGCGAGATCACCGGTCGATCCGTGATGAATCGGTCCGACCGCCTTGAGCCAGTGATTCGACCAACCAAAGGTAATCGAGATTTGTTATCTTGTGTTTGATCTTGTGTAGTATTATTTAGGGGTTTTATTGGATTCAATATTAGTCTTCCGTTGTACTGATATACTGATATTCATAGTTTCCATAGCTACTGTAGTGAAATTTGTGTTGAATCCATTATTAATGAAAAAGTGAGCGTGCTCCTATTCACCCCCCTCTAGTCGCCTTTTTCGGTCTAACAAGTGGTATCAGAGCCCGGTTAGTTCAATCTTGATCTTAACCGGTCACTGAACTTGGCGATGGATAGATACTCCACAAAGCCGCATATCTTCGATGGGCACGACTATGCCTATTGGAAGAATCGCATGCGAGTCTTCCTTGAGAACGAAGGACACGCTATATGAGAGGTTGTTCGAGTCCCGCTCGTTGTGCCCGAAGTTGCTACGCCGGCTTCAGAAGCCCTTTTGGCTAACAACTATAAGGCTAAAAACATCTTGTACGGTGGGCTTGGGAGACAGGAGTATGATCGGATTTGCAATCTTAAAACTGCGTATGAGATTTGGAACAATCTCGAAACCTATCATGAGGGTTCGTCCCAAGTCAAGAAAGTATGCCAAACAGTCTATAAGCGTGAATATAACAAATTCGAGATGCGTCTTGGAGAGAGCATCGATGACATTTTTAGTCGCTTTAATAAAGTGATTAATCAGATGAAAGCTGTTGGTATTGAATATTCTCAGTCTAAAAATACCACCCATCTCTTGGCTGCAATCAACACCAAGGAGTGGGAGATAAAGGCCACAGCCATTGAGGAGAATGTCAATCTTTCTGATCTGACTTTGGAGCTGCTCTATGCAAGCTTAAGACTCATGAGATCAAGAGGATTGATCATCCCAAAAATGGAAACATGGCTTTGGTAGCAGACCCGCTCAAGAAAGCTTCTGATGGGTCTTTTGAGTATTTTTCTGGATTTTCGCTTGCTGGTTTATCTGTAATTCATGAAGAAGAGTTTGAGAGTCTCCCTGAGGCTGAGTTGGCCCTCATAGTCAAAAAAGTCACACGGGCCTACAACAATATGATAAACAGAAATCAAGGAGGTCCCGTGACTTGCTATGAGTGTGGTGAGCTTAATCATATTCGGGCAAATTACCACAAGCTGAAAGGTAAGAGCAACCGCAAGGAGGGAAAGTCAGCTTGGGAGAAGCCTCAATAGAACAAATCAAGGTATGATACTGCCAAGCTGACAAAGGCTGCTCACCGGGTGCTTGCCGCTTTTGAGGATTAATCCTTAAACGATGTTGACTCCGAGAGCGAGGAGGACAAGGAGGAGGAGAACCCTCAAAGCAAGAAGAAAGGGAAGGCCAGGGACTTCACCGGATTGTGCTTCATGGCTGACTCCGTTGACAACGACAACGATGAGGTACCTCCTTCTTATGATGTTCTTTCTGATAGATGTGAATCTATGTTTGAGCAACTCATGAGTCAGGATAAGGCATTAGAGCTTGTCATGGCCAAGAATAAGGACTTAGAGTCACAAGTAGATAATTTGATTTTAGAACTTGAAAATGCTAAGACTCTTGAATCTGATGAATGTTCATCCTGCCATGCTTTGCACTGTGTATTTGCTAAAGTGCAATCCGCTCATGATATTGCTTTGCAACAACTTGAAAATGCTAGGACTGAGCTTGTTGAGGTGAAATCTGCTGCATGTGAAAAATGCTTAGAATCTAGCAAGTTAGTTGCTTCTGGTGTGGTTGATCCTAGCTTTTGCACTTTCTGCTTAGAACGCGAACATGAAATCAAAGATATCTTAGAAGCAGTTAGAGCTAAATATGCCAAGCTTAAGGACAGTATTGAGTTTTCTATATGTGCTTCATGTCCAGCTCTTAAACTTGAAGTTGCTTTATATAAGGAGAAATATGCTAGAGTCATTAAGGGTAAAACATGTGAGTCATGTGTTAATCTTGAAGAAGAAAATACTTATCTTAAGAATACCTTAGAAAAATTCGCGCTAGTTATCATCGCCTCGCATTTTCTCCTCCGTGAAGATCGGGCATCACCCGCATCACTTAGTCATGAGTAGGTATTCTGTACCATTTTGTGGATATCATGGGGATATACTCTAGATCTTAGGATGATGTGACAATTGGCAATGACGTTAACGGTTTGTCGTTTCGCGTGTTTTGCACGCTATTGCGATCGTTCGGTCTAACCGGTCGACCGCTGCGGCGGCGATCGATCGGTCCAAGATCGACCGACCGGCCCTAAGCGGCGGTCAGACCGGTAATGTCAGAAAGTGTTGGATTGAGCTGGGCCAAATAGAGGTAGCAGGCAACAAAGGGGATTCTATTGCACTTGGTCTCATAATTTTTGGAGTCTCCAGTCAAAAGTTCTATTGGTTTGAAATTTTCAGCAGGTTTCGGTTTTCCAGAGAGGAAAAATGGCTAAGTCCCAGCTGGCGGTCTGACCGACCCATAGGTGGCTGCACCTCCTCTTCGTCTCTTTTGTAATTTTTGTAAACCCTAATTTTCTTAGGGAGAGTTTTTGTGGAGGCTAGAGTTCTTGATAGTTTGATGTGATTTTCGTGCTCTTGGATTGAGCATTGTCCTCCATTGATGGAGAGGTTGTAAGCCCATATCATATCAATCAATCAAAGGAAAGTTTGATCAATGTTTTGACTTGTTGCGTTCTTTCTCTATATTTGATGATTTTGAGTCTTTCTTTGATCCGCGAGTTTTTGATTGAATTCTTCACGTGATCTAGCTTGCTGTGACATGTGGGAACCTATCTAGGGTCATCTTGATCATCAATCACCCACGAGCAAGATCTTGGATCAATTTTTCGTTTTGACCCGGTTTTGAACCATTCTTTGATCAAACAGAAAATGATCTTTATTCCTCCAAGAATTATCACAATCTTTGATTGGAATAGCTTTCTGATATCATAGAGAAGGTGTGTTCCAAGTTTCTTCAAGTTTGGAGTTGTAGATCAAAAGTTTCATCTATTTGTAACTTCACATCGGCCGCTTTGATCTGTTTCGAGGCCGGATGTCGACCGACAAAGATCACCGGCCGACCGTGAAGAATCGGTCCGACCGCCCTTGAGCCAATGGTTCGACCGTGAAAGGTAATCGAGATTTGTTATCTTGTGTTTGATCTTGTGTAGTATTACTTAGGGGTTTTATTGGATTCAATATTAGTCTTCCGCTGTACTGATATACTGATATTTATAGCTTCCATAGCTACTGGAGTGAAATTTGTGTTGAATCCATTATTAATAAAAAAGTGAGCGTGCTCCTATTCACCCCCTCTAGTCGCCTTTTCGGTCCAACAAGTGGTATCAGAGCCCGGTTAGTTCAATCTTGATCTTAACCGGTCACTGAACTTGGCGATGGATAGATACTTCACAAAGCCGCATATCTTCGATGGGCACGACTATGCCTATTGGAAGAATCGCATGCGAGTCTTCCTTGAGAGCGAAGGACACGCTATATGAGAGGTTGTTCGAGTCCCGCTTGTTGTGCCCGAAGTTGCTACGCCGGCTTCAGAAGCCCTTTTGGCTAACAACTATAAGGCTAAAAACATCTTGTATGATGGGCTTGGGAGACAGGAGTATGATCGGATTTGCAATCTTAAAACTGCGTATGAGATTTGGAACACTCTCGAAACCTATCATGAGGGTTCGTCCCAAGTCAAGAAAGTACGCCAAACAGTCTATAAGCGTGAATATAACAAATTCGAGATGCGTCTTGGAGAGAGCATCGATGACATTTTCAGTCGCTTTAATAAAGTGATTAATTAGATGAAAGCTGTTGGTATTGAATATTCTCAGTCTGAAAATGCCACCCATCTCTTGGCTGCAATCAACACCAAGGAGTGGGAGATAAAGGCCACAGCCATTGAGGAGAATGTCAATCTTTCTGATCTGACTTTGGAGCTGCTCTATAGCAAGCTTAAGACTCATGAGATCAAGAGGCTTGATCATCCCAAAAATAAAAACATGGCTTTGGTAGCAGACCCGCTCAAGAAAGCTTCTAATGGGTCTTTTGAGTCTTCTTCTGGATTTTCGCTTGCTGGTTTATCCGTAATTCATGAAGAAGAGTTTGAGAGTCTCCCTGAGCCTGAGTTGGCCCTCATAGTCAAAAAGGTCACACGGGCCTACAACAATATGAGAAACAGAAATCAAGAAGGTCCCGTAACTTGCTATGAGTGTGGTGAGCTTAATCATATTCGGGCAAATTACCCCAAGCTGAAAGGTAAGAGCAACCGCAAGGAGGGAAAGACAGCTTGGAAGAAGCCTCAATAGAACAAATCAAGGTATGATACTGCCAAGCTGACAAAGGCCGCTCACCGGGTGCTTGCCGCTTTTGAGGATCAATCCTTAAACGATGTTGACTCCGAGAGCGGGGAGGACAAGGAGGAGAACCCTCAAAGCAAGAAGAAAGGGAAGGCCAAGGACTTCACCGGATTGTGTTTCATGGCCGACTCCGTTGACAACGACAACGATGAGGTATCTCCTTATGATGTTCTTTCTGATAGATGTGAATCTATATTTGAGCAACTCATGAGTCAGGATAAGGCATTATAGTTTGTCATGGCCAAGAATAAGGACTTAGAGTCACAAGTAGATAATTTGATTTTAGAACTTGAAAATGCTAAGACTCTTAAATATGATGAATGTTCATCCTGCCATGCTTTGCACTGTGTATTTGCTAAACTGCAATTTGCTCATGATATTGCTTTGCAACAACTTGAAAATGCTAGGACTGAGCTTGTTGAGGTGAAATCAGCTCCATGTGAAAAATGCTTAGAATCTAGCAAGTTAGTTGCTTCTGGTGTGGTTGATCCCAGCTTTTGCACTTTCTGCTTAGAACGCGAAATGAAGTCAAAGATATCTTAGAAGCAGTTAGAGCTAAATATACCAAGTTTAAGGACAGTACTGAGTTTTCTACATGTGCTTCATGTCCAGCTCTTAAAGTTGAAGTTGCTTTATATAAGGAAAAATATGCTAGAGTCATTAAGGGTAAAACATGTGAGTCATGTGTTAATCTTGAAGAAGAAAATACTTATCTTAAGAATACCTTAGAAAAATTCTCTAAAGGTAAGAAACAATTAAACATGATTCTGGATAAGTCTAAAACTTTTATTAGAAGCAAGGATTATGATACAATCATGCTCAAAATAATTATAACCCAAAAGTTAATTAAGTCTTGAAAAATGGCTTAATTTAATTCAAAAATCAACCTACAAAAACTATCTTTAAATCTGCAGGTATTGCCCAACCATCTGTTAAGTCTAAGGGTGCTTCTCCCAGTGGTATTAAGTATCATTGCACCTATTGCAAAAAAGGATGGGCATTTGATTGAATTCTGTTGTCGTAGGTTGAAAAATGATAAGAAAAAATTTGCTAAAATTTCATCTAATCAACCTATAGCTTTTATGAGACATGGTAACATAGAAAAGAAGAAACCTGATTTAGGATTTGTGTCACATGTTCATCATCATGTTCCTAGTTAGGATAACTATCATGTTAGTTTAACCATTGCTCATAACAGAACTTCAAATAAAATCAAGGATAACACTTCTGCTTTGCATACTACTCGCAGACGTGTGTCTCAGTACTGGGTTGCTAAGTCTTGTTTAACTAACCCCAGTATTGAGACACATCGTTCTTCTGTTCCTTGATTTTCAGGATTACCGCGGAAAGAGGAAGACACGTGGTTCGTCGACTCCGGCTGTTCACGCCACATAACCGGAGACTCAAGATGGTTCACCTCTTTGAAATCCTAAAAGGGCAGGTTAGTCCATTCTCTTTGTGCTTCTGGGAGAAGGACAGATCTCTACTGGTTGTAGCGTTCCTTCAGAGAATTCCACTACACCAGGGGATCCTCCTCCATTAAATATTCAGACTTCAAGTCTTCATGTAGGTGGTGCCTCGGAAGTGCAGAGCTGCATACCTAGCGGCCTCAGGGATGGCAGGGGCGCTAACTGTTGGCTCGGTGATGACATCTCCATGAGATCGAGACTTTAGGTTGATCTTTGTGTTCGTCGACCAAGTGAGGTAATTGTTGCCATTCAGGGCAAGCGCAGCGAATTCATTCTTTACAATATTTGACATCTCCTACATTAGGTCCATGCAATTATTCAGTTTTACTTGAGGTAAAATAGAACATGAAGCATGAATATTACAAAATCAGCAAAGATTGTTTTAACATCTATTCAGTATATATTTTTATGAATTTTTCTAGCAATTATTATGAGTTTATGCTAATTAATGAGGTACATGAATAATTTTCAGAATTATCAATATGACAAAAAAATCAAGAAATAAAGCTAGAAAAAAAAAAACCCATTGACATGAAGCTTCCTTGGTGTGCTAAGTCTCAGGTTTCACAAAATTATGGAAGCTCATATGCCTAAAAATCATGTTTCTAGGATTATTTAAGGTTATTCCAAAAACAATTATATTAAAGCAAATAACCATAATCCAAGGGTGTAAAATACATAATAGCCGTGAAACATACTAATCTATCACAAAAACGGATTCTCGATGGGTTATTCTGCAAGAATATATAAAAATCTGAAATTTGCCGTAAATTTCCCAAACTTTAGGGTGTTTTCCCAAAATTTCATTATCCGCAAAAATTTCTCGTAATTTTCACAACTTCGAGGGCTCATTTGCAATTTTTTAGGATTTTCCCTTTTTTTTTTCTTTTCCCAACTTTTTTCTTTTGGGTCATATGGCCTTTTATGCCGTGACAAAAGGTGCGCAGCGGCTTTTAGGTTTCCCGCATTGTTTCTTTTTGGTGACAGCGGCTATGGTGGGTGTGGGTGCGGCGGCACACGCGGTAGGAAGGCGGCGCGGTGGCATGCGACCGGCGAGGCCGCTTGGTGAGCGACGAGCTTGTGCGGGCGCGCAAATGCGGCGGTGGATCGGGCACGTGCGCGCGCGACATGGTCGACGAGCGCGCGGGTGTGGGTGCAACGCAGCTTTGGATGGCGTCGACGGTTTCGAGCGCGTGGTGCGGTCGACGCTCAACACGACAACACTCGGCTTTGGGCCAGGCGATTTGTTTTCTCTGTTCCGATGAACAGTTACTATCAGATCTAATCAACAGGACTAATCTCTGTTTAAAATGCTAATTAATATTGTGACTAATTAGCAGTTAATATATTTAAATAGATATATGCAAACTAATCTACCAGATTAATTCATGGCAAAACTAGAGATTGAAAGATGAAATTCCAGCGACATACCGATTCGGTCGTGTAGAGCGATTCTTGTTGATAACGTGTCAAGGAATGTATTAGTTGCCAGAATTCAACCAACCAATCACCACACAATGGACAATCGATAAAGAGACGAACAATAGAGACATAATGTTGGGAACCTCTTTTATTAATTGATTTATCTCTTTCTGGGTAAAATAAGGTCATATTTAAAGACAAACCCACTATGGCAGTTTTGATATTACGCCCATCAACACTTAAATTAGGGTTTCTCAACGATTTGGTTGTCTATTTATGTTGGATCAGGATTGTGCTGAGATGTTGTTTGGTTGCAGCCATCTGATGGAGTGTGCTCGTCTCTTCTAGTGGGTGGTGAGAATACCCTTGTTTGAGTTGGACAAAGAGAGGAAGAAGGAAGGAGAATGACAGGTGAGGTCAAGTGGTTAGTGAGACAAAGAGAGAAAGAACAGATGAAGGAAACAAGGGAAGCTAGGTGGCGGCTCAAGCGCACGGCGCGCACACCAGCGGCTCGGTAGTGTTCCAACAGAAGTAGCGCAAGCATGAGCACGGCGGCGGCACGGGGGTCATGTCGGCGGCGAGGCGACGGCGTCGGAGAAGACTGTGGTGGCGGAATGGACTCAACGGCGGCACATTGACCGAATCAAGAGGGAAAACCGGTAGAGAATGGTCGGGAACATGTGATGACGCGGTTTACTTGGCTCAGAACTCACCGGAGAAGGAGATCGGGCGAGGATGGTGAGGCGGCCGGAATGGAAGAACAAGACGAAATCCGACGATATGTTGTGGAAATCATGAAATTGATTTAGGGGAATGACTCAAGGAAGTATATAACACGATATGATGCGCAAGAAGCTCATTGGAGTGGTGGAACGACAAGATGGGGGGTGTGGCTGGCGGCGGGGAAGAAGCTCCTCGCAGCGACGATGGTGCTTCGGGCGGTGCAGGGCGAGGATGCACCGATGTGACACGGGCTGGACGGCTCAGCGTGTATGGTGCGGCGTGAGCGGGGCACGACGCAGGAGAAGGTGAGCGAAATCCACGCACTTGATCAACACCTGCATAAACTGAGCTTGGCTAAAGAGCGAAGCTCGATTCGAACGTTTTTCTCAAACCATGACTGAGAGGGAATTTTGCGTAAGGTGAACCAGAGTCACCCAACCGACCAGATAACAAAACAACCTAACACTTTCTTCCAATGATACGAGTCAAGCAAACCACACAAACCCGTAAAATCACACCGGATTTGCACGTATCAAAATCCATTAGCGCGGGAGCTAGGCTCCACCGCGACTCCCAATCGCTCTCACGAGCCACGTGACACGGCGGTGACGTGGCTCATCGGGCCCTCCTCCGAATCCAATTTCCGCCACCAGTTTTGTTTACTTGCCAATTTTTTTTTGTATTAATAGCCAATTCCATGGCGCTTGTTAACTCACTCTCCGCCGATAGGATTGGGATCGCTTTTGTGGGACCCGGAGTTGCTTTCTTCCACGTGGTGTGGTGGATCAGGCTGAAGCGAAAAGGACAGAGTTGTTTTTTCTTTCTCCCTGCAGCTGGCTTCCATGTCGCCCGCCTAGAAGGCTTGGCACCTGCACGGTAGAAGAACTGTTCTGAAATTCCGAATCTATGTGCCCGAGCTAGACATGTCTAGACGAGCCGTACTTCCCGCTCGGTCCGAAACTCGGGATCGCTGTTTCGGTCTCCGCGTGGCTCAAACCGTTGTTTCACCGGTCCATCGTGATGAGTTATGTCGTGTTTGGATTATTATTCTAGCTCAACTCGGAATATATATATATATAGCGGAAGCAAAAGTAATAAAATAGATCACACGATTCGTCATAAGTAATCGTTTGGGGGTGTAGCATAGTCGTCCAAGTTCTCCTCTCCTTGTAATATTCTTTTCCTGATCAACAATTTATTAAGCAGGGTGAGTACAAATGAATGTACTAAGCAAGTTACACTTGGTAACAGATATAATGAATGCAGGATAATATCAAAGGAAGACTTATATGACTGTTTTGCACAAAGCTATATTTTTCAGTTGAAATACTCTTACTAAGTTCTAAGACATTTTTATCTTGTACTAAAAGTTAATTTTTTATTTTGATTCCTTAATTCTCAAGTATATGATAAACCTATATACACAAATGGTGAAGGATTGCCCTTTACACCGGGCTTACAACCTAAATTTTCTAAGTGGATAAACTATCCAAAAATATTTGCCAAATTTATTTTTAAAACAAAATCAAAGTCTAACTTTGAGTGGTTTTGCTCAGCATATCTATGACCGTGGACACGGCTATTCGAATATTTTTTAACACTCTACAGAGATTGTACAGCTTTATTCACAAGAGATGGTTTGCTTAATATATCGGCTAAGACACGCTTCCGAAGGCGTGCGACTAAGCAAATACCACGAGGTCTTTACACTGCACTATTCCAACATAGTCATGTTCGCTAAGGTTTTGCTTCCTTTCAACTCACCGCCGGAAGCCCCCTCTTGCGCTATATGGGAATAATAAGTCACTCAGACACCCACACAAGCCAGATGGCACAACCCCGGTGAAATATTGTAATTATTTAACCTAGTCCTGCCCACACATAACATGTGGAAGTATGATGGAGTTTTGCAAGATGCGGCTCGAAGACTGGTCCTTAATTGACTTGGGCTACTTTCAACATACTCTGGTCTTGATCATAAAAACGAATCGATCTTATGCATAGACATACACCATCCAAACATCTATTTCGCCTAAGTCTAAACCAATTTTTTAATTTTTAATTTTTAATTTAGTTTTCAAAGCATTTGTAAGCATCCATGACAAACCAATGTCATCGATACAATTTTAGACAACATTTGTTTTTTTGGTTGTAAATTCCCCAAATTGAATATTTTTTATCTAAACATTGTCTAAGTATAAACTATTTTAAATAATCCAATATCCATCAATATTCAATTTCTCTAATCCAACATCCATCAATAGTCCATTTCTAGAACCCAACATCCAACTATCCGATATCTAACATTAATCTAGCTCTAGAATCCAACATCAACAATAATCTGCTTCTATAATCCAATCTCCAATAATCCTATACCAACAATAATCTAATCATGCAACCCAATCTCCAATAATCCATTATCATTAACAATTTAAGCCTAAAATCCAATCTCCAACAATTATATATCTAAATCTAATATCCATTAATCCAATCTCCAACAATAATCTATGCCTACAATCCATCATAAACAATAATCTACTACTATAATCTAATGTCCAATAATTATCTATTTATATAATTCAACTCCAATAATTCAATATCAACAACAATCTATTTTTATAATCTAATATCCGATAATTATCTATTTATATAAACTCAAACAATCCGATATCAACAACAATCTATCTATATAATCCAATAAAGATATATTTCTATACTCCACCCCAGATTTATTTCTATAATCCACCCCAGATTTATTTCTAATTCTAACTTCTCTATTCAATCATTTCCGATAAATCCAATACGACCAAAATACACAATTAATCCCATATTTCTTGATTCAGTCTATTTAACCCAAAATCAACATCCTGAATTGATAATCCGATAATCTATTCTCCAACACTTATCTAATATTCATCATTCATGTAATCCTATAACCGAATTTTTTAAATTTCTAACTCCAAAATATATCACGCTTGGAATGACAATATGGCTATACAATGAAGTTGGGAATAACAATGAAGTTAAAACAGGGAGACCGGTAAATCTACGAACACTACGATAAAACATCCTTGTGCTATTGTGGTTTGCTCTCTTCTGATTTACTTTATGCAATTTACATTCCTAGAATTAAATTGATTGCATGTCAAACTAGCATTACAAACCTTACTTAAACTTAGGGTGTTGGTGCACTTGAGGAAAACTAGAATCTTTAGGTTTTAATTACGCAAAATTGAATTATCTTTCGCTTCTGCATTAAAAATCGGTTTTAGCCTTAAGAGATTTTTAGAAATGGCTATTCACCCCCCTCTTGTCAGCCTCCTCGATCTTACAGCTGCGGCGCATAAGGCTCCACCATATGGGTAAATACTAGGTGGCAGGTCGTCGACCATAATCGGGCGTCCTGCTTGCATTGCATGGACAGACCGTGTGGCGCTACCGTGTTCACGAAATCTGGGCTCCATAAAGCCCATATGATGTCATTGTCGTGCAACGACTCGAACTCATTGTGTAACAACAAGTAGCACCTCGCCGATCTGTCCTTGGCCTAGCATAACTTGGCAACAGTCTACCGGTAGCCCATTGTGGGACCATCTATCGGGTTGTACAACTCAGGGTACGTGTGCACTTCTTTCCCGAAGGAGGGCTGCCTAACAAGGAAGTGCTCCTAACTCCACAGCTACAGGAGCACGGAGCAGAAGCGTCACACAACCCCCTGTATGTGGCCCAAAGAATGGCTGATCCCTAACTTTACTAAGGTATCGCCCCAGCCTCCGCGTTAACCAAAGACTGGCGATGTGGATAAAGCTGGGGTACACCCAATCACCATGTGTGGTGGAAAACAGGACTGAACGCAAGAGATGAAGAGGGTGAGTGACGAGGTGCGTCCTAACAACCTCGTCAGGTGCATCCAACGGGCAATGACTGAAATTCCTCAGCCATGTCCGAGGGACACAACGAGCGTTGTCCGGGACAGGAATGCCGAACCGATGCCCCAACCGAGCCTTTAAGTCTACCGGCGAATGACCTGGAACAAGTAGCTCACCCCTGATCGGGAAACCGGTCAAGAATGAGACATCTTGGAGAGTGATTGTCATCTCTCCGCACCGAAAGTAGAAAGTGTGTGTCTCCGGACTCCGCTTGTCGACAAGTGACGACATCAGACTAGCCATCCAGGGTGAAGACGAGTCCAACCGAGAGCAGCCTCGCAAAGGGCAATAAGCCTGTATCCCGAAGGATTGGGACGTAACGAGCGTCGAGCTGCCAGTAATACCTCTCAAACCAAAGCATGAGGGGTGGAGGGCCATCCGCGTTCCCAATGGTCAACAACTTATACCGGTGATGCTCGTCGTAAAAGAGTTCCAATGGCTCATATAGAGACATGGTTTGCAAGAGATGAAAGACACAGATTATTAGTGAATAAATTAATAATGACGATGAATTACTAGATATTAAAATTTACAACTAAATACATACAATAAATTAATATACACTAATTAACTACAACTAAATTAATTATGACTAATTAAGTACGATCATATAATTAATACTTAATTAATTGTGACAAAATAATTATGACTAAATTAATCTGAGTAATTCAATACCACTAAAATAATTAGTATTAAATAATTTCCACAAATGAATTACAAATAAATAATTATGACTTAATAATGTCAACAAGATTATTGAGGACTAGATTCATTATGATGAATTAAATACCATTAAATTAATTAAGACTAATAAATTAACACATATTAATTGCGACTTAATAAGACATTAAAATAAATATGAGTTGATAAGGACACTAAATGAATTACGGCTGATTAAGTACGACGAAATAAATTACCACAAATTAATTAAGCCTTAATTAACTATAACTAATTAATTTGAACTAATTAATTACAACTAATTAATTAACTAACACTAACTAATTATGTTTACTTAATTACGACTAATTTAATTAAGACTTGATTAACTACAACTAACAAGTTCTAACTAATTAATTACGACTGATTAATTAACCAATACTAACTAATTACGACTAATTAATTAGTACCTAATTAACTATACCACAAATAATTACAAAAAATGAAAACGACTAAATTCATTACCCCTAAGTAAGCACAACTAATTAACTATGAGTAATTAACTACGACAAATTAACTAACTATACAGTTAATAAAGAAAATATGTACGACAAAAAATTATCTACTAATATGGTCGTTAATGACGATTTTAAACAATCCTTAATCGTCTGCGAAAACAAAATTCATAGAGCGAGCGAGAACGAGATAACGAGTGAGCGAGGGAGAATGAGATTTACAAAGCATCTCGCCGTTGTCTCTGAATTTATAGCCGCCCAACGCAAACTGCGGCCGACCATGATGCGATGAGAGGAATCAGATTTCCTCCCGCGCACGGTTTGCGTGCTGGGCGACCGGCAGAGGGTTGCAGATGTCGCGTCACTGTACTGGCTACGGCAGAGGGCGACAAGCGGCGAGAATGCACGCCCGCCACGAGCGTGCGGCAGCGCTGTCCGCCAAGGGCGTTCGGCAGCACCGCGTCTGGGCAAAGGAGCGCGCAGACAAGGTCGCGTCCAAGCGAGTAGAGTTCGAATTTACCACGTGTCAGCCCCACATGTATCCAGGCTATGGCAGAAGGATTTTTTTTTTGCAACAGTAGGGAAAAAAACTCGGGGATTGCGTGGGCTTCCTGTATTCTTCTGTCCATTCCACACGAGCACCCCGTTTCGTAAATTCCTACGTCAACCGTCATCCACTATTACACATCACATTATAGAACCCCGGTCGACACTATCTATAGGACAGTACCATCAATTGATGTTTGCACGACTTACACAAAGAAAATGCAAGAAGAAAGTGGCTACCTACTGAGGCTCAGTTGGTCTGTGCGGGCGGCCACCATCCACGTTCGAACCCTTTGAAGCTCAAATTGGGTGCCTATTTGTTTTATTAAACCGACAACTTATTCTCTTAGGGTATCTTCGATGCTTAAAACCCATCTAGGTATTAAGATGGCGTTCGTTGTGCTTGTGGCACTTGCTGCTATGTTTGTGTTGGAAGTAGACCTTAAGGTGGTAAAAAATATCAAATACCCAAGCATTCTCTCTTCCCATCTCTCTCTTTCCCGCTCAACCATACCTCTCTCTCCAGCGCACCCCCACCCCTCACCGTCCGTCTACAGCCCTACACCACGCCACCCCACCCTCACGTCGAGCTCGCCACCCCACTACTCGACCGTGGTGCGCCTCTCTCTCTCTCTCTCTCCAACAGCACGAGAGCTGTCACACCCTCTCGCCACCCTCTCTCTCCACCACGAGGCCGCCACATCCTCCCACCACTGTCGAATTATGCCCGCCCTAGCAGCTAGATCTAGCAGCGGAGCGCCTCCGCTGAGCTCCCAGTGGCCAAATCTAGCGGTGGAGCACCTCCATCGAGGTACAAGCGGCGGATTCGGAGGTGGCAACTGTCGAGGATGGCCTCCTCGGCGATGTGACGGGTCCAAGCTACCAAATCCGGAGGTTGTGGCCGATGAGGACGGCCTCCCGGCGGCGAGTGATTCTTGACTACCGAATCTAGAGGCTGTGGCCGGTAAGGACAGTGAGGATGGCCTCCCCTCGGCCGAATTCATCCCCATCGTCCCCCCGGCAAGAGAGTAACGGCCAGTTGGAGAGACGAGAGATATGTGATTTTTTTTTATTGCTTGTGGCTGGTCTTAAGCTTTTTTTTCTCTCTAATACCCCTCCCCCCTACAATGTTTGATGTTGACATCAAGAACGCCGTGTAAACCTTATGTTCTACTTTTGCGCAACATTGTGATGCCCTTAGGTATCCCAATTTTTTGAAGTGCATGCAAGGGGGCAAAGAAGGCAACAAATCTATGGGCGGCAGTCAGCTCAGGCAGCAGGGACGCAGTCCTCCCGGCCTCCCCAACTTTTTCTGGGCGTTTTGCGATCCTTTTTGGTGGTTCCAGTCCAGACGATCAGAACGGGCCCATCCCCTGCCACCACGCGACGGAGAAAGCGAGCGGAGCCACTTGTCCCATCCGTCGTCGTTAACCGCGGCGCGCTCATGGGCTCGTGGCGCCAGACGGCTGGCCGGCCCTCCATTTCGCTGTGCATGGGGCCCGGAGACTAACAGTTAGTTATAATATCCACTTGGAAAGACGGGAAGCAGCTCTTCTACCGCTGCTGGTGGGGCCCACTTGCAGGTGCATCGTGTTTTCTTCCTTTGCATAGTAGCGGCGGCTAGCGTAGTGTGCTGGGGGCCAAATGACAGTTCAGGGAGCACGTGAATTTCACGTGAAACATCTAAATTAATTCCCGCAGGATTAGGCCTATTTAAGAAACCAGCTCATTTTCAATTCAACCCACGGCAACAAATTTCACTTCTCTAAATCAAACCAGGCCACTTCGCATCCCTTACGATCCAACCCACGTAACATTTGAACACAAACCAACCCAACCAATTTCTCTAATATGGTTTCAACTCATTTTCCCGAACCGTTTCAACCCCAACCACACCATGTAGATTGCGCAAGCATCCATAAGAGGGCTCAGATCGAGAATCCTAAGAACCTTGCAGCCCTTCCCCACTCACAATGTCGTTCCCTCGCCGCCGACGCGCTGCCCGCAAGAACACGCATCAGCACTAGCAAAAGCGGAGGCAGAGTAGCAGGGGAAGGCTACATCCGAGCTCCCCACCCTCTCCGATTGCGGCGAGGGCGCAATGAAGATAAGGAGAAAGTTTCGCTGAGCTCACCCCACAGAAGGCCAAGAAGAAGAAGCTGAAGGTGAGCTCGCAAAACCACCGTGAGAGCGGAGTCCTGGGGAGGCTGGCCCCTGCTACCGCGGCCCGAACCCGGCTTGGCGGGCCTCTTCGATCCGGACACACGCACATAGCTGAGGGTGGACGCCGGGAACACGTAGTGCCCTGTGGCGATTTGAGCACATTTGAGATCAGTGTGCACACGCACATTTGAGCCCCTGGTCGTGGAAGCTGTGGTAGGTGGGCGAGATGTCGGTGTAGTGGTGTCTATGATGGTGATGACGAGGTCGATGCCGAAGTCGGAGTCTACCAGCAGCGAGGATGGCAGGGAGGATAGGAGCCTAAGGAACCACAGGCAGTGTGTGGTGGCAGGGCAGCGGATGCGCTCTGGCACCATGGCTACCACCCCAGGAGCACCCACCAGCGCCGCCAACGACGACATCTATGCTGAGAACCCATGGAAGGTCACGAAGTAGGCGTGGATCAATGGGCTGCCACCACGAACCACCTCAAGTCTTTCTAAACCCCTCAAGCCTCTCCGCACCACCACTTCTACCCTCTCCCATGTCCGCTGAAGCCCGATGTAGGCCCGATCGCGACCGCAGATAGCCACAGCCCTACTGTCTGTGGCATGGCGGAGTCGGCGTCGATGGCAATGGCCAAGGAGGAGGAGGCACTGTGGCGCCAACTGCGGCGGCTGGTGGAGGCCATGACGGTCGACAACGCTGACGTGGATGCCTTCCGCGACGCGGTGTCGATGCTCGTAGCGCTGCGGGACACCGAGCTAGGACAACGGTGGCGGCGGCGCGGACATCAAGGGCAAGAGGATGGCCCCCGGGGACAACTATGCCGAAGTAGTTCATGTGCCCGATCTCGTCAGAGGAGGGGAGTGGAGTGGAGTAGCAAAGGGGAAAGCCCAAAGTGAGCAACGCCTCGAGTAAAGAAGAGGCATGTAGGGCCGTGGGGTGGTGGTGGTGGGGACTGGGCAGTAAACCCACAAGCTAAAACCACAGTTATGCTCCATGGGTTGAAACCATTCGGAACATGAAATTTTGAACCCACACCAAACCAAACCAAACCTTTTTCACCGTTAACCCAACCTGCCGCAACCCATGGGATGCCTCAACCTGTTCCCACCCACTGAAATTCAATTTAAATTAAAACGCAGCCCATTTAACCTATTCCAACCCAAACCATTAGAACCCGAGGATTCAAGAAAAATCATGCTAATCAAAATATGGCCGAAATGCGTGGAATAAAACACGAGGACCACGGATTGGTGCTTGATTTATGTTTGCTATTTTGTTACGGTTCGCTTGATTTCATTGTTGTCGGTCCAAAAACCTATCTTCTTTTTAAATTTAGAATTTGTAAACCAAACCAACTACCGTCAACCATAACACTACGATTAGCATTAATGGACATAACCTCAAAAAAATGCCACCACAAATCTTATGCTAAAAACATCACATATTGACAAGTTATCGGGCCCGTAAGCATATACGAGGCAAAACTACAAAATGATATGCTCAGGTCAGCTCAACTTTACTCACTTCCCACAAAATGGCAAATGCTGAAGGCATGCCCTTTCTGCTGGGCAAGAATGGGCTGATACAAGACCAGATGAACACCAAATGGGCTGGGGCCCTAGGAATCCGGCGCAGCCTAGATACCCCCCATTTTATTGCTCGGTTGACGCAGGCTGCGTCACCGTCCTGTCTGGGATCGATCCCAAGTGTCTCACGATTTAGGTGGTTTTAGAGCCATTTAAGTAATTTAGTACACACATAGGTGTGTTCAATGGTTAAAACATGTGTTTATGCGCTCTGTGAAGTCTCTTCGCTCTAGATTAAACGTTTAAAACACCCACACGTGTGTGTATACATACGTATGCATATGGGGTGTGTGAAGTGTGTGCGCGTCCGTTCCTCTTACTCTTCTTTAAAGGTTCTTTTCTGTCTGCAAACTGCAAAGCGCAAACTCCCCATACAAAACATTGCATATCCAAATGTGCCCTTCGCAGGATCTAAAGGTCAAGCTCTGTTCTCGAAAGGAACGAAGGAACCATCGCTCGCTCCAGATCCAGGAACCCCAAAATGGACCCCATATATTACAGCAACTTTTGCCTCTGAATTTAACAGTTAATTAATCTAGCAGGCTCAGAAACTCGTCTCGTGTACACAGGTTAGTCGTTTCAACACAAGCTGCGAATGTGATGGTGGACTTGTTCCCAAATTTAGAACCAGGATATTCAAGTGTATGGATCTAAATGGCATAAGCTCACAAAAATGACATAATTGTTCAAACTGAAGGAGGTCGAATTATATTGTTTGAATCAAAACATACCAGCAACGTCAAGTTATGACTTGTGAGGTGACCAGCAAACATATTGACTCCCGTCTCGCTCAACAACCCCGACATCCTCCCACCTCTAGCTCCCCGCCGGCAGCAGCCCCCATCCTCCTCCCTCCTCTCCTCCCTACCTCTCTCTTCTCCTCTTTCTTTTCAGATCTGACCACAAGAGACGAGGGCGACAATCATAGCTGTGGAGTGGAGGCGACAAGATGATCTACCGGAGCTGGTCGCTGCTGTCATCGACGGTTGTCATCTGGGGTGGAGCTACCGCCACAGGGATCACCAACGTTTCTCTCTTCGGTGGCAAGATCTAATCTAGATCTGGTTGTCGTCCCAAACCAGGTCGCCCGCGCCGCCGAGCTCTTCCTCTGCGTCGTGGCCTTTGTCTCATTGTCGCCATAGCTTCCCTCGAGCGGGCACTCCGCCACTTCTCCCCGACACCGCTTCCAGTCGGCCGACGCGACCGTTGCGCCCGCGGATTCGGAGACGCCGTTGCTGCAGGAGCCCATCGTGGGCTGCGCGTGGATCTGCTGAGTAGCCCGGATAGCGCGTGCCGTGCGGATCCAAATGGGGTCCACGGTGCCCCAGGCCTACGAGGTCACCAACATCGACATTTGTCGTCGCCCGGGAGCCTCCATCGTCGTCGGTTCCAGAGCTTCCCGTCGCCCTCTTCCCCTGTAGACCCGCAGCAGTTTTGCCATAGCCCAAAAGTCCTTCTCACCTCCAGATCAGGAGTCCCCGCCTTTCCTCGGCTCAGTTATCAGCTCTGCTGCCCCTCCCAGTGTTGTTCGTTTGTCGGTCTACATGCTTACGAAGAGGACTCAACCATCCTGCTTTGTCGGGGGGTGCTCGTGTACGCCAATACCCTAAGGAGTAGCAAGACGACTGTTTGAAGAGGGCCTAAGAGTCAATCTGTAAACATCCGAGTTGTTGTCTTGAGGCGCAAGATGATCGTCGTCCTGGAGGCCCTGTGTATAGCGGTTGGTCCAGATCCAAGAGCAAGTTGGGAACCATCGGTGAGCCCCGTGGGACGACGGGAGAGGATTCAGAGTTGTTGTTTTCATCAGTGGCAGATCTAGGATTAGATCACGCATCGAGTTAAATTCTAAGAGATCAGTCATTAACTCATCATTATTCACATTTCATCACTCACCAGATTTCACCACCATCAGTCGGACTGTCAGAGCACGCCAGCACGGGCGCGGGAGCAGGGCCGGACCGGGACGTGGGAGCTGGCCGGAGGCGAGCGCAGGGGCGATCTAGTTCAAGTCGAGCACAGTGGCGCGCGGGGCTGGGCGGATCTCGGGCCGAGGCGCGACGGGTCGGGAGGTCTGCACCGCTACATCGAGGGAGGGCGCGAGGAGCCGGAAGGGCGGCCGTGGAGCAGGTCTCCGATGGGTGGTGGAGGCGAGGAGCCCGATGGAGGGCCAGGGGCGGATCTGGCGGCGACAGGCCGGGTGGCGACAAGGCCGATGGGCGAGGAGCCGCCGATGGAGGCGAGGCCGCAGGGCGAGCGCGCGCCCTCGGGGCGGGCGATGAGGCGAGTGAGGAGCCGCCAGGGGACTGGTCGGGAGAGGCGAGGAGCCGCCGGGTGGATTGAGGCGTTGGCGCGGGGATTATGCTGGCGGCCGCGGGTGGATTAGGGCGGCGCGCGGGGTAGGGGACATGAGGCTCAGGCGACGGAGGCCGCATGGGCGTGGGCCGAAATGGCGGTGGAAGTCGGCGTCGGCGTCGGCTGGGCCTCGGGCTAAATGACTCTACCTATTTTTTTGGTCCATATAACAAAAAAATTCTACTGCTATTTTTTCTGGGCCTCGGGCTATAGCCCACCCTGCCCGAGGTCCAGATCCGCCCCTGGTTTTCGTCTACGCGTCGTCCACAGTCGTTGTTGAGGGGAGGGGCCGCTTCCTCACTAAATTAATTTTGAAGGTGTTTGCTGGTTGTCCCATCAGTCTGTGGATTCACCTTGCCTTTATTTCTATTTTTCTCTCTCAAGCTTCGTGCATTGCTGATCCTACACTGTCTAACCTGATAACTAGTTCAAAGCTTCAGTGTGTTAGGGGGTTGCCCTTCCCTTGGCTATGATATGTGTGTTTCCGTGCATCAAAGCTAGTCGGTGTTATAGTGTTTGCTAGATGGTATTCGTCTCTAGCCTTGGTGTCGATGTTAGGGTACTAGGCATTCTAGATGTGGTTCTTCCCCGTTTGTAGTGTTTTCTCGTTGGGGCTGGTGCTACGTATTTTCTTTTCTTTTTACTCCTGCTTTATCAATATAAGCGGCGGTTCTTCAGCCTCTCCATTAAAAAAAACAAGGACAAATGTTGATAGCAACTTATGGATTATTTAAAGGAGGAAAAGTAAATAAAGTTCAACAGGGGAGTACAACACCGAATACTCCTGCATGTGACGTATTGTCATGTGTTGTTTTGTTTTTCTCTTCAGTCACTTGGCTCGCAGTTACAGATGCAACTAGCTAAGGGTTTCTTTGGTATTTAGATGTCTGGCTTTTAAGTAGGCTGGCTGCAACTTCCGAGATGAGAAATGACTGAAATACCCCTAAGGATAGTAACAGCTTGTTTGATGTCGTTTAACGCAATTAACAACATTTAACCAGAACTAACGATAATTAATAATGTTAAACACAATTAACGACATTTAAAGACAATGAACAACTAGCACAATTGACGACAACTACTGCAATTGACGACATTTAACAATAATTAACGACCACAACCGGAATTAAGGCAATTGGTGGCATTTGACGACGACTACCTCAATTACCACAAGTGATCACATTTGACAATGGTTACCTCAATTGATTGTATTTGACAATAATTAACATAATATACCACAGTTTAGCACAATTAGCATAATTAACTATAATTAATAGCAATTACTACAATAAATAAATATTACATGAGAGATAAAACAATCTTCGAAAGAGTAGAAGCATAATTTGAATCATCTAAAATAACTACAAGGCAATAAGCACACAAAAAAAAACAAGACCTTTAATCAGATTTATACAACAAGATCCACAAAAATAAAATTTTACATGTGACTATCAACAATGAGCTATTTATTATACAAAAAATTACATCCATCAGAAACAAGTTACATGTTACTATCATAATAAACAATTATTACATAATTAATTATTTATGCATTTGTATCCACGACAAACATGTTACCTTATCAATATTTTTGCAATTTGTACAATATTAACCACTAATCAAACACCACTTGTCACCAGTGTGTCAACTATCTGTGGATATCATGGGGATATGCTCCAGATCATAGGATGATGTGACAATTGGCAATGGCGTTCACGGTTTGTCGTTTCACGTGTTTTTGGCAAAGTTCAGTTCTGTCAGGACTGAACCGGTTGACCGGCCAGGGCGGCGGTCAGACCGGTCCCAAATCGGTCTGACCGGCCTTGGCAGCGGTCGGACCGGCAAACTTCAAAAGTGGTAATTTGAGCTAGGCCAAAAATAGAGGTAGCAGGCAAGAGAGGGGATTCTATTGCACTTGGTCTCATAATTTTTGGAGTCTCCAGTCAAAAGTTCTATTGGTTTGAAAATTCCAGTAGGTTTCGGTTTTCCGGAGAAGAAAAATGGCTAAGTCCCAGCTGGCGGTCTGACCGGCCCATAGGTGGCGGTCAGACCGGCCAGGGTAGGCGGTCAAACCGCCCTGGGGGCGGTCTGACCGGTTTTCACTTTGATCGTCGGTCTTCGAGGCGGCCATATTCGTTTGTTAGGTCAAAGTCATGAGTTTCAAGGCATATATTTTGCATGGTGCATGTTTGACTAACATGGGTCAAGTTGTGAAGAACTTGTTCCCAATTTCTGTTTACTTGTCTATTGTTGTGCAGGTTGCTTGGTGGTCAACGACGGTCAACGGCTAGGATGATCGGGACTAGGCTTGGAGAGCTGAGGTCCAGAACGATCGACGATGCCGGGTGAGGTCAATGTACTCAAGCGAGGTGCAAGATGGATAAGGATGACCTATTAGCTAATCCGAGGCGCAAGATGACGCGAGGTCTAGCTAGTTAGGTCAAGAGGAGATAAAGATGACACTTTAAAATACGTGCATATTTGTCCCGTTTGTTTTGGGTCTTAACGGGAGCCTAATAGGATCAAACTTCTAGAAGGTCGGACCGCCAGCTGTTCAGACTGCCAATTGGCCGTCGGTCAGATTGGTCAAGTGAGATCAAATCTCTATTCTTGAATCTTATGTTTAAGGGGGTAATCGGATTCAGCACAAGGCTTCTTCTGTGCATTTACTGATCTTCTTAGCTTTCATAGCTATTGAAGAAAAGTGTGTTGAATTTGATTAATGTCAAAAATCAAGAAAGCGTCTATTCACCCCCCTCTAGTCGTCTTTCCGGTCCTACAAGTGGTATCAGAGCCTGGTTAGCTCTTCTCATAGATCTTAACCGGTCTTTAGAGCCATGACGACTGACAAGTATTCGACCAAACCATATATTTTTTATGGAGTTGATTTTGCTTACTGGAAGGCCCGCATGCAGGCCTACATCGAGGCTCAAGGGCACGCAATTGGGCTTAAGATAAAAAAATCTTTATGTCGTGCCAACCGATGACGATGTGATCACTCCAGATGTGGAGGCCAATAGCAAGGCTCGAATTTTTTTAATCCAAAGTCTTAGCCGATCTGAGTTTGAGCATGTTGCTCATTTGAGGTCTGCTCATGAGATCTGGCGGACTCTCTGTGATTACCACGAGGGCTCCACTGCGATCAAGGAAGTGAGACAGAACCAGCTCAAGAAAATATACTCTAAGATCGAGAAAAGGCCTAGTGAGTCTTTAGATGAGCTGTGGGGAATGTTCTCCAAGATTCTTCATGATCTTCGAGCTGTTGACCTTGTTTTCTCTGAGTCTGAGAATGCACGGCAGCTTTTGGGTGCTCTTGATGTGAAGGTCTAGGAATGAAGATCACATCTATCAATGACAACACTGTCATGAGTGAGCTTACCATGGATAAGCTATACTCGAGGTTGAAGACGCATGAGATTGATTTCATCTCGCGTCTCCCCCAGACAGAGTCAATGGCTTTAGTGGTCGACTCATCTAAGGGTAGTTCATCTGATTCTTTGAATTTAAGTTCATCTGGTTTTTCTTTACCAGCTTTGCATTCTTCGAGCGATGAGCAACTGGAGAAACTAACTGAGGATGATTTAGCCCTCCTTTCCACCAAATTCACGAGAGCATACAATAAGGTGAGGATCAGAAGGAGAGGTGGCCCTGTCACATGCTTTGAGTGTGGTGAGCCAAACCACATTCGCTCCCGGTGCCCCAAACTAAGGGTAAGGAGGAGAAGGACTCACGGAGGTGTCCTCAAGCTAGGGATGCGAAACCCAAGAAGACAAACAATTGCAAGTTTGTCAGCCGGGTTCTTGCCGCTCTTGAGAATGTTAACATGAGCGATGTGGACTCGGAGACGGGGGACGACGAGGATGACTCCCGTGGCAAGAAGAAGGCACAGGATTTCACCGGTATGTGTTTCATAGCCAAGGACAGCCACGACATCGACTCCTCCAATGACGATAATCCCTTCAGCGATCCCGATGAGGTATGCCCTTCGCTTGCTGATATGAAACGGGCTTTGGTTCTTGCTGAAAGGAAATTGCATAAGCAAGCTAAGTTGATTAAGAAACATGACACTATGATTGATAACTTGAACCTAGAAGTTGTTAGGCTCAAATCCATTAATCCTGATGATATTTGTGATTCCTGCTCTAGCTTGCTTAATGAATTATCAAGCTTACAATCTGTCCATTCCTCTGTGGTGAATCAATTGAAAGATACTCTTGATGAAATAGAGTCTCTCAAGTCTAGTCATGTTTGCATAAATGCTATTTCTCTTGATGGGACTGCTTTAGATGATATCCCTTTATCTTGCTCTAACTGTGCCTTGCTTGAGTTAAAATTGGATAGCGCTATGAAAGAATTGCAGAAATTTGGTGCTAATCATACTTGCTCTCATTGTAAGAATAATATGATTAAAATGAAAGAGATGACAGAAATGGTTATGTACTCTAAATCTGCATCATGTGAAAATTGTCCTAAGCTCACAACTGAAATTGAAGCTCTAAACAAGACTCTAGAAGAAAACGCTAAAATTGAAAAATCTATGTCTATTACTGCTTCTAAGAAAGTTATTGACTCTATCTGTTGTGTCTTGCAAGCTGAAGTTGAAACAATTGTTGATAAGATACAAGAGACTTTTAGAGTTAAATTTAAGGAGCAGTTGAATAGGATTAGGGATTCCTATTGTGTGTCTTTTAAGGCTTTGAAAGTTGAAGTAGCTCTTCTTAAGAGTAAGCATGATGAGGCAATCAAGTCAAGAAAGTGCACTAGATGTGAGGATTTAGCCAAAGAATATGATTACCTTAAAGTGACTCTTGAGAGGTTTCTAGTGGGAAGAAGAACCTCAACATGATTCTTAACCAATCTAAAGTGAGTATGAAAAAATAGTGGCCTAGGTTTTAATTCCCTAGAGCATTCCAAGAACCATCCACCTAAAATTGCAAGAGTTGTTAAGAGTTGCCTGTTTGAGGTAGAACCTCCTAAGCCATCTAAGGTTGCTTTTAGATCTGCAGGTTTTGCTCAAACTCTTTCCAGCAAGATATGTGCTTCTGCTTCATCAGTACAAACCCCTCAAAAGGTCAAGTATCATTGCACCTTCTGCAAGAAAGATGGCCACATTGTTGAGTTCTACTTCCGTATAGCCAAGATTGAGAGAAAAGAGAGAATGAGCCATTTGAGAACCATTAGAGGAGTCTCTTCACCTGCTGTAGTCTCTAGAGCCAGGCAGCCTGTTTTTCGTACTACACATAGGCCTAGGTTCGTAGAGAACTTCCTTGACTCTTTTGGTGAGTCTAGGCAGCATTCTGGTTTAGGATATCGTGAGGAGAAACCACGGGTAGCATCTAGACAGGGGGAGTACCGATCTTTTGCTAGATCGTTTCGGAGAGGTCTAGGTGGTTCTCGTGTGTATTCTTATGATTGTGTTCCTAATCATTTTACTGCTGCTTCTACTGTTATTCCCAGGCATCGTGCGTCTCAGTACTGGATTCCTAGATCTTTTATCACTAACCCCAGTACCGAGGCACAGATGTTTTCTGCTTGTGCTTTTTTAGGTCCGTCGTGCGATTAAGGAGGACATATGGCTTGTTGACTCCGGGTGTTCTCGACACATGACTGGAGATACTAGATGGTTCTCCTCCCTCACACGTGCATCCGGCAATGAATTGATTACCTTTGGGGATGCTTGTACTAGGACCGTGACAGCCAAGGGCACTGTGCGCGCCAACAACAAGTTCATGCTTAAGGACGTCGCTTTGGTAAGTAAGCTGAGATATAATCTACTATCTGTTTGTCAGCTGCTTGATGAGGGTCTAGAAGTAAAGTTTAAAAGTGGTGAGTGTAGAGTCCTAGATTCCTTGGGTGAGCGTGTTTTTGAGATCTCTAGGTTTGAGAAGATCTTTTGTGCTAATTTCAGTATCTCCTCTGCTTCTAGTCCTAGATGTCTTGTAGCTTCTGATTCTCATGATCTTGTCTTGTGGCATCGTAGACTTGGGCATATAGGCTTTGACCACTTGACTAGAGTCAGTTGCATTCTTATTGTCTTATTGATCTTTCTGAAATTGAATTGCATTCACTTATTCCTACAATGATCATAGGTCAATTGAACAATTGTTCTTTCATATTGACCTTAAGTGAGATTTTTTACTCTTTTCTGGAAATCAAAGTTTTTATGCTTTCTTTTGCCTTATCTCACATGCCTATGCTATTCTGATGCCAGCTTGGTTATTTCCATTGCTTTCTCTTGCTTATGCATCAAGTTGTGCCTTTGTGCGAAAACGAAAGTATCTTACTTTTCAAACCTCTAAATTACATTTTTTGGATTATTGCCAATGTGTTCATCAAGGGGGAGATTGTGGATATCATGGGGATATACTCCAGATCTTAGGATGATGTGACAATTGGCAATGGCGTTCACGGTTTGTCGTTTCACGTGTTTTCGGCAAAGATCGATTCTCAGATCGAACCGCTTGACCGCCGAGGCGGCGGTCGATCCGGTCCCAAATCGGCCCGACCGGCCTTGGCGTGATCGGACCAAGCAAACTTCAAAAGTGGTAATTTGAGCTGGGCCAAAAATAGAGGTAGCAGGCAAGAGAGGGGATTCTATTGCACTTGGTCTCATAATTTTTGGAGTCTCCAGTCAAAAGTTCTATTGGTTTGAAAATTCCAGTAGGTTTCGGTTTTCCAGAGAAGAAAAATGGCTAAGTCCCAGCTGGCGGTCTGACCGGCCCATAGGTGGCGGTCGACCGCCAGTAGGCGATCAAACCGGTCTGGTGCGGTCTGACCGGTTTTCACTTTGATCGTCGGTCTTCGAGGCGGCCATATTCGTTTGTTAGGTCAAAGTCATGAGTTTCAAGGCATATATTTTGCATGGTGCATGTTTTGACTAACATGGGTCAAGTTGTGAAGAACTTGTTCCCAATTTCGGTTTACTTGTCTATTATTGTGCAGGTTGCTTGGTGGTCAACGACGGTCAACGGCTAGGATGATCGGGACTAGGCTTGGAGAGCTGAGGTCCAGAACGATCGACGATGCCGGGTGAGGTCAATGTACTCAAGCGAGGTGCAAGATGGATAAGGATGACCTATTAGCTAATCCGAGGCGCAAGATGATGCGAGGTCTAGCTAGTTAGGTCAAGAGGAGATAAAGATGGCACTTTAAAATACGTGCGTATTTGTCCCGTTTGTTTTGGGTCTTAACGGGAGCCCAATAGGATCAAACTTCTAGAAGGTCGGACCGCCAGCTGTTCAGACTGCCAATTGGCCGTCGGTCAGACTGGTCCAGTGAGATCAAATCTCTATTCTTGAATCTTATGTTTAAGGGGGTAATCGGATTCAGCACAAGGCTTCTTCTGTGCATTTACTGATCTTCTTAGCTTTCATAGCTATTGAAGAAAAGTGCGTGTTGAATTTGATTAATGTCAAAAATCAAGAAAGCATCTATTCACCCTCCTCTAGTCGCCTTTCGGTCCTACAAGTGGTATCAGAGCCTGGTTAACTCTTCTCATAGCTCTGGCGCGAGGTGTAGCTAGTTAGGTCAAGAGGAGATAAAGACGGCTCTTTAAAATGCCTGCGTATGTGTCCCGTTTATTTTGGGCCTTAACGGGAGCCCAATAGGATCAAACTTCTAGAAGGTTTAAGCCTCCACTATAAATAGGAGAGGGTGGTGGCTGCACCATCTCTTCGCCTCTTTTTTGCTTTTCTTGCAAACCCTAATTGTCTTAGGGAGAGTTTTTGTGGAGGCTAGGGTTCTTGATGTTTCGATGTGATTTTCGTGCTCTTGGATTGAGCATTGTCCTCCATTGATAAAGAGGCTGTCAGCCCATATCATATCAATCAATCAAAGGAAAGTTTGATCAATGTTTTGTCTCATGGCGTTCTTTCTCTCTATTTGATGATTTTGGGTCTTTCTTTGATCCGTGAGTTTTTGTTTGGTTTCTTCACGTGATATAGCTTGCTGTGACGTGTGGGAATCTATCTAGGATCATCTTGATCATCAATCACCCACGAGCAAGAGCTTTGACCTAGGTTTCGTTTTGACCCGGTTTTGAACCTCTCTTCAATCAAATCGAAAAGGATCGCTATTCTTCCAAGAATTATCACAATCTTTGATTGGAATAGCTTCCTGATATCATAGAGAAGGTGTGTTCCAAGTTTCATCAAGTTTGGATTAGTATATCAAAAGTTTCATCTATTTTTATCTTCGCCATCTGGGTCGTTTTTCTTACATTCAGACACCACGGATCGGATCGCGCAATCGACCACCGGACCAAGAGGAAATCGGTCCGACCGGTGTTGTTCCAGCAGTTCGACCGCCAGTGCATTATGTTGTTTCAATCTTTGTTGATTTTGTCTTATTGCTTAGGGCTTTAAAATAGATTCATTATTAGTCTTCCGCTGTACTGATATACTGATCTTCATAGCTTCCATAGCTACTAGAGTAAAGTTTTATTGAATCAATTATTTGTGAAAAAGTGAGCGTGCTCCTATTCACCCCCCTCTAGTCGCCTTTTCGGTCCAACACTATCAAACACTGATCAACAGAACAAGCAACCCAACGTCACAAGTCACTTCAAAGAGGCGGGCAAGGAGAAGTATGAAGCGTGCGAACAAAACACAATGCAACTGAACAAGATGTGCAATTAGGAACCCATGTTCTCTCAGATGCGAGCTACTAATAATTGACTGAAATCAATGTGCAACTAGCATACCAATTTATATTGATACAATCTTTGGTTTTCATCGATTTCTACTAACACACCAAACCTTACAGCATACTAGCTTAATTCATATTGTATTCTTTAGTTACTACTACAGGTAACAATTTCTACTCAAACCCAAGAACAGCAGTAGGGATAAACATTCATACTTTCCGCCAGTGTGTCAAACACTGATCAACCAACCCAACATCCCTGATTCACAATTCACAGCAAAGAGATAGGCAAGGGCAGGCATGCAAACACAAATAACACAATGTAACGGAACAAAATTTGCAATTAGCATGCCGAATTCTCCTAGTATGAACTAGATTTGACTTAACTAAACACAATGTGCAATTAGCCTACAAAATCCTTTAGTTTTCACCAACTCATCTGTCTATCAGCCTACTCGATACCAAACTGAAATGAAGGTAACCCTTTCTACTCGGAACCAAGAGCATCAACATGAACTAAGGCAGTAGCAAGTCAGTCCTCAAAGGCCCATGCATTCTCATTCCTGACCTCGGCCTCTTGCCTCCCATAAAAAATTTAGAATTTTTAGGGCTATAAAACTCTATCTAATAATTCGCAACCCTCTCAGCCTTTTGAAACCAACTCGGTCAAACCAATCGAGTTGAATCCCCTTGATCCGACCAGCCGCTCGATGCCGATCGATTCGACCAGCCCCTCGATTCGATCAACCACTCGATTTCAACCAGACCCTCCGACCAGGTCCGACTAGGCTGTCTGTTAGCCACCTTCTCTCTTGGTCACCGTCTTCCTCGCCTCGCCTAGGCCGCCAGCGCTCGGCGTCACCGTCGCTACAAAAGTCGTCACCCTGGCGTGAATCCCGCCCCTTTTTCCCTTCGAACGTGTGCACATTAAATGTCGCCACCTCCATCGTGCCTGTTCCCCCTCTTGTCTCCTCCCCACCTGCCCCCGTCATGCTGGAGCGCACGGAGGTCCAAAGTTGCCATGCCCCGTCGCCTCACCACCCCCTCCCTGTCACTCAACTCATCCATGGCACTGAGCCATGAGCCGAGCTCACCCCGCTAGTCTCTCCTCGCACACTCTCCGCCTCTAGCCCATATAAAGTCCCCCTAGAGCCCCTTTCCTCACTGTTTGTTTCCCTGAGCCACTCCTCTCCTCTTGTTTCCTTCTTAACCAAACCAAGCATATAGAAGCTCAAGGTTCCAACTTTCGGCCAAGGCACCGCCATAGTGTCCCGCCGTATTAGTGAAGCTCTTCTCTCACCACCCACGTCACCTCACGTTCCTGAGCATAAGGGTTCCTTCCCCCTTGCTAATTTCAACTTGTGATCGCAAGGTTTGACAGAATTTGATTTTCCCCATCCTCAGCCAAAAGCTTCGTCTTCGTGCTTGACTACAGCGAGGTCATCCTTTTTCAGATTCTTTGCTCTGGCACAATCTCCTAACCATGCTCGACATTCCCCTACCCTCACTCATGTTTTGCTCAGGCTACCCTCCCCTCGGTGAAGTCGTCATCGCCGCTGTCGCCCATTAACGGGGCCAGGCTTCTTCTGACCTACGACCACCTATGACAAGTTTCGACCACCTTTAGGTAGTTTCACTTTACCTCGTAGGGGCTCTTGCATGCAATTGCTTAGCGTGTCGTCGTGGACGACCTCGATGACGGCAAGCGTAGCAGTGAAGCCCCGAGAGCTTCTCTGTGTTATTAGAATTTTGACCACCTCGGCCACTCCCCACCATCAACAAGAGCACAGTAAGTTCCTAGAAGTCTCTTGAACATTTTCCACCATTTCTTGTTGAACTCCTCACCTTACCGCGTGCTGTCACCGTTCATGTTGCGTTGCCGCCACATTTGGACCACACCGTGGTTGAAGAAGAAGACCCTTGGTCCACGCACCGGCCACCTCGTGTCGCATGAAACCCAGGAGGTTCGATCTGGCGCAAGCTTGCCCGTGGAAGGTCTCTGCGTCGAGCGCCAGTGGCACCAGTGCATGCCTCCGCCCCTCTCCGGTGAGCCTCCGACCACCGCAGCCGGCGAGACCAACACCGAAAGGTAGCCCTTGATCTCTTCGTCCCATTTTTCCACTCCCCGAGCTTTTTCCGACCAGGTAGTAGAAACCTACTTCCGACAACCTATAGTTGAAGCCTCCTTCCGACAAGGTAGTCGAAGCTTCCTTCTGACCACTTGTAGTCGAAGTCTCCATCCGATCAGGTAGTCGAAACCTCCTTCTAACCACCTGTAGTCGAATCGTCTTTCTGACCAGGTAGTCGAAGCCTCCTTCTGACCACCTGTAGTCGAAGCCTCCTTCCGACCAGGACACCTGTAGTCGAAGCCTACTCCGGACCACCTATAGTCGAAACCACTTTCCGACCACCTGTAATCGAATCTCTTTCCGACCATGTGCAGTCAAACCTCCTTCCGATCACCTGTAGTTAAATCTCCTTCCGACCACATGCAGTCGAACCGGAGAGCAGTAACCGAAACATAATTGTTGGATTTTCTCTTCTGACAGAAATGGTTTGGGCTATAACTTTCGCATTAGAACTCTAAATTGAATAATTTTTATTTCTAAATTCATAATAAATCATAATCTACCTTCTATATTAATTTCATAATTTTTAGAGACTTTTAGAATTTTAGTTTTTATTCGGTGTTTTCGCTTTGGTGCTTATCGTTAGATGGCGATGATACGGGAGTTCAATGGAGATGATCATGTGAATGACCAGAGTACCAGCAAACAAAGGCATGCACCCATTCTGTTGATGCATGTTCATCCTATTACATTCAAAAATCATTATCTTATTTTGTAACTGTATGTATGCATGTTTTATTTGTCAAGTTATGTTTACGATTAAAGATAGTTAATCCAATTGCATGAATTCCCTAAAATTATTCATCCCCTGCTACTAGCCTAAGTTAATATTCCCGCTGATGATTAGTGCTCGATGGATGATATGTAACATCCCAAATTTTGCTTTATCTAAAATTTAATTTCAAATTAATTATTTAAAATTGTCTCGAATTTATTTGGATCTTATTTGTATTTTTGTGTAATACTGGAAGGAAGTCTCAAATTTCAAAACCCCGTGTCCAATCTAAATTCTTAAAATTCAAATTCAAATCTCCGAAAAAATATTCATTCTAACCTATTGACCCAATCTATTTATTTATTTTGCCCTTCTCTCTTTTTCTTTTAAAAAATATTGAAATAATAATAAAAAATAAAAAATTCCCGCTGATGATTAGTGCTCGATGGATGATATGTAACATCCCAATTTCCGCTTTCTCTAAAATTTAATTTCAAATTAATTATTTAAAATTGTCTCGAATTTATTTGGAATTTATTTGTATTTTTTGTGTAATACTGGAAGGAAGTCTCAAATTTCAAACCCCCATGTACAATCTAAATTCTGAAAATTCAAATTCAAATCTCCAGAAAAATATTCATTCTAATCTCTTGACCCAATATATTTATTTATTTTGCCCTTCTTTCTTTTTCTTTTAAAAAATATTGAAATAATAATAATTAAATAAAAAATCCCGCTGATGATTAGTGCTCGATGGATGATATGTAACATCCCAAATTTTGCTTTCTCTAAAATTTAATTTCAAATTAATTATTTAAAATTGTCTCGAATTTATTTGGATCTTATTTGTATTTTTGTGTAATACTGGAAGGAAGTCTCAAATTTCAAAACCCCATGTCTAATCTAAATTCTGAAAATTCAAATTCAAATCTCTAGAAAAATATTTGTTCTAATCTCTTGACCCAATCTATTTATTTATTTTGCCCTTCTTTCTTTTTCTTTTAAAAAATATTGAAATAATAATAATTAAATAAAAAATTTGTTACGAACGTTACCCATCCAAATTTTCCCCCAGGTGATGCTCACTTAACATCCAATGGTTTGCATGCTTTGCCATGCACGTCCACTTCTTTCTCTTGTACCTAAGCTACTCTTTTATTCTTTTGAATACTATTTCCTTCTCTCTCTCCCAACACCTTTCTTCCTCCTGGGACTATTTTTCTTTTACGTTTCTTTCTTCACCAGCAGTGCAACTCCATGGCCGTGTCTTCCCACCGTCTCGCCACCGGCCGGCCGGCCACCACCGCCGGCGCCATCCTCACCGCCGGTCTCGACCACCGGTGGCATTTCTTCTTCTCTCCCGCGCTCCCACGCGGAGCTACCGCGTCCGCAGAGCTTCGCCGCCATTAATGGCCGACCCCCGTCTCTTCTCTCAGTTCTCCTCACTCAAATCATTAAATTTGATTCCATCTGAAGCGAAACGTTCGCATTAACCTCATGCACGTTACCATGCTATCAATTGGATGTTTCCTCCTCTAAATGCAATCAATTTTACCATTTCTTCTTTGTAGGACCGTAAAGGCGACTAGGGGGGTGAATAGGCGCTTTCTCAACTTTCTCGCCTAAATCAAATTCAACACGAACTTTACTCCTTTAGCTATGAAAGCTAAGAAGATCGATGGCGCACGAAGGAAGCCTTGTCTTTGAATTCGATAACCCCGACAACCACACGACACAAAAGTGGAGACTTAATCTCAAAGGGCGATCAGGCACAAAGCGGTCCGACCGCTACCAGGCCGTCGGACCGACGTTCAACGATCGGTCGGACCGGCTACTAACTGGCGGTCGGACCGGTGGAAATCGGTTCGACCTTAAGCAGATTAGCGGTTTGAAAACGCGGGCGGTCGGACCGCCGTTATAAAATTGGTCAGACCGGTTCAGTCCAGTACTGAAAAATCAAGCCCAAATCCAAAAAGAAATTTGATCCAACTTTTGATTCAACCAATGAAACTTGACCAAATTTCGAGCACACCTCCCTAATGATATTAGAGACCTATTTCTAGCGACGATCCTTCAGATCCACTTCGCAGAATCGATCTCTCAGGGATTTAATAAAGAAGTGCACAAACCCTAGAAATATGAAAAACTTTGATTCAAGACTTGCTTGTGGGGGTTGATGGTCTAGATGATTATAGGAGTATTCCCACACATCAAAGCAAGACACAATGGGTCAAGAGACCAAGTTTAACCACTTGAATCAAGGAAGCACCAAATTCATCCAAATGAGAGAAGAACACAAAAGAGAGACAAATGAACTCTCAAGCAAGCATCACAAGATTGATTGATCTCACAAGATGCTTACAAAGCCACTCCCTCAAGGAGGACAAGAGCTCACCAAGGAGCAACCACAATCTCTCCCTCTCTTCCTCTCCAAACCCTAACCCTAGAAAAAAGGCTAAGGAAACCAAATGAATGCCTCAAGGGGTTTTACATCTCCCCCTTCTCTATTTATAGGAGAGGACTAGGGTTTCACTTTTGGGACCCACTCACACATGGGACCCACACACAACATCTGTTAAAGCAATCGCCTGCTTCACCACGTGTAGGTTGATCAGCGGTTCTCATCACGTCGCCAAGCATCTCTTGTCCCGAATCCCATCGGAACCTCCCATAGACTCGCACCGATATCCGCACCGCCTGATCCAACCAGCTGTACCGAACCACCCATTCGATCCATCTTGCCCATCCTGCACCATGCTTGAGTCACACGACCACCCGGCATCCATGATCGCTCGACCTCGCTCTCCAAGCGTAGTCCCGATCCACTCACCGCTGACGCCGTTGACACGCAAGCCACCGCATGACAATAGACAAACAAACCGCTTTGAGGAACAAGTTCTTCACAACTTGACCCACGTTAGTTCCACAATGCAATATACATCAATAAAGAATTGATAACCAAACATAAACCACAATCAACACACATCAATGCAAACTTGGCTCACCTCCAAGTCAACGGCGGTCTGACCGCCCCACAAGGCCGGTCCGACCGATTTCGGCGGCCGGATCGATCCACAACGGCGGCGGACCGCCTAAAAGACTTAGCTAAATTCCAACTTGAAAATCCGAAACCTTCGGAATTTTCAACTCAATAGAACTTTGACTGGAGCTCCAAAATGATGCGACCACATCCGTGAGACTCCTCACCGCCTACACAACCTATTTTGGCTTAGCTCCAAAGCCACTTTTAGGTCAAGCCGGTCCGACCGCAACCACCGCCGGTCCGACCTCCACCGCGGTCGATCGACCAACAACGCCGGCCGATCACCGTGGTCCGACAAATGAAGCAAACCCCGAAAACGCGAGATTTTGCAAACCAACAAAGCCATTGCCAATTGACTCATCATCCTGAGATCGTGCACATATCCTCACGATATCCACATTCTTATTCTTTTGCAAACCGAAAACTGAAGCGTTTTTCCTGCGGCATTCCTCGTCGACTTAGGCGTCTCCTACTCAATTTAAAAAGAGCATCGCATGTCCCTCTCTCTCCTTTTCGATTGGCCTCAAACCCCAACCTTTATCCCCTCTCCGTTTGCCCAAATTCCGTCGACGACCATGGATCGCCGAAACCCCTTCTCCACCGGAATACGTCACCATCTAAGGTTCTCTCTCCATGCCATCACCACCATAGGGTTTGCATCGTCGTGTTCTACAGCGTGCTTCCCTCGCCCTCGCCAGGGCTTCGCTAGAGAGTCGTGCCACTATGATGCTTTGCGCCACCGGTGCTCTGGATAGCGACACCGCCGCCTCGAGCTGTCGCCGGCCGAGCCGTCGCTTCCCATGCCTTCTCCGAGGATCCCTCGACTCATTTTGCTAGTTGGCCATGCCCCATGCCGCCCTCGCCGACAAAACCGTGTCTAGAGACGCCATGGCTAGAGCTCCCGCCCGTTCGATTCTCTACAGGTCGAAAAAAACGTCATTTCCTTGCTTCAAATATTTGTGCCTTGGTTATTCAGACAAAAGCTCATTGGCTCGGTTGGATACTGGAGGAAGGATGGTCCTTTAGTGCTACCTGAGGTCCCAGGTTCGAACCGAACCCCGTGTGCCAAATATCTGCACCATTTTCGGATTCTAGTGAACACTAACTTCAACATAGTGTATTTCTGTTTTTTTTATATCATTTCATGGGTTAATCAACCTTCCAAATGTCCGTTCTCTTTCGCAAACTCCAAATTCATCGATTCTTTCTCCTAAATTCTTATAAATTTATTCACTTTCTTCCAGTATTTATTTTGTAATTTATTTAATTTTCTATTATTTAATTGTATTATTTCGTGTGTATAGAATCCAATGCCATCGACACCAATTTGGACCAATCGGATGCGGCAACCACAACCTACGTTGAAGGCGAGTCTCCTTTAACCACTTTGAACCTATGACTTGTAAAATATGTTTTCAGTTTTAAAAATTATTATGCATTGCTAATTTATTTAAATGACAAGTTAAACTGCATGTTGTTAGTTAGAAACCTAAAGTTTGCTATTATCATCATTGATATGTGATATCCTGCACCTTTGTAACCCTAATGTAGGAAAGTCTGCATTATTGTATACAATTTTGCATAATAGTTTGATACGGTAGAATTGCTTAGACGTGCTTTGTTCCTATTTAACCTTTGGGGTAGAAAATCCTTTATTATTTGTTATGCTTTAAATTTTGAAAAAAAAAATATTTGACATTAGGTAATGTCAATATTTAGAAACAAAATAAAAATGGTGGTAAATATTTTAGACTAGGGTGAGTGGCATGAGTCTGGTTTGTTTCACCCTGGTCAATTAAAGATCGACTCTTGTGTTTATTCAAACCAAGCATCATCGTACAACCACATGTCCTAAATGGGAAGGATTTGGCTGAATAATTTACTATGTTCTAGCATTACGCCCGAAGGCGGTAGATGGTAGGTTTTACCTGGTAGTGCAGACGATGGTAATTGACGTCCATGTCTGTCAGGCCTTGCGCCGGATGTTGGTAAAAGACGTCCAAGTCCGGGCAGGTTATCCCTCACAATGGTGAGCTCCGAGTCGATGGTAAATGACGTCTATGACTTGGGGTTAAGCTCATCGGGCGGCTAGTGTTAGGATAAAGTATTGTAAAAGCCTTGTGACAATCGCTTAGACGCATACCTTCGAAAGTGTGTGAGCGGACAGTATAAGCTGATTGTCTCGTGTGGGTCAAGCTGTACAACCAGTGGCGAATCCACCGGGTGGGCTTCGTCAGGCTGAAGCCCACCCTCCACCGATGACGCCTCCCTCCAAGGCAACTCTCGCCGATCGCTGTGGTCGCGCCTCACGTGCCCAAACCCAAACAAGAAAGAAACAATCAAGCAGCAACACAACAAATTCTCGTGGGCCTTACCCTTGCTGAAGCCTAGGCCCAACTCACATCCACCGGTCCACACGCTAGTCCCTGTTGTTCCTGTTCCAAAATTCACCGATCCCCATTCCCTCATCCTCATTCGATCCCCATTCAATCACCCTCATTCAATCCCCATTCGAGCAATTTCACTGAGGCGCACCTGAGCCAGAGGGAGCTGGGGAGACCGACTGTCGGTGCCGGAGGAGCCGAGGAGGCCGACTGGCCGAGGATGAGGTGTAATACCCCGGCCTGCTCATAGTGTGGCCCATGTGGCCCATGAGGAGTTGTGTGGTGGGATTAGTCCCACATTGCTTATCTCAAGTGAGTTGTAGTAGTATATAATGCCTGTTGGATCCAAACGTAGCACCTCCGGGTTAATCCTTTTACACGAAGCGAGGACGAAAGTGTAAGTGAGGTGCTATGTGTAGGCGGGTTCGCCCCACGGTGGGCTGGGCATTGAGCCGAATTTGGGTCAGGGTGTTACAGTTGGTATCAGAGCGGGCTTTAGGTCCGTGGTGAATAGATTAACAACTTAGGCAAACTAAAATTGTTAAAATTTGTTTTAGTTTAGTAAATCAACTAAAATTTGCTAATGGTTAACTAACCTAAAATTTGACACACTAGTGCATGAGGTTAGAGAGAGGTACGAATATAGTTTTTACGCCTGCTATGTTGTTCATTGATGGATGAGTTTATTTTGAGCTTTGAGCTCATTGTGTATTGTTGATTGTGGTTGATAGCTATGCCGAGGGGTAGAGGACGTGGTCGTGGTGGCCGCGATCGTGGAGGTCGATGTCGCGGAAGAGGTTCCGTAGAGCCACCTCCCAGAGCGCGATGAGTCGAGAGTCGAGGGGTTGTTTGTTGACCCGCCTCGGCTTGGGGTGCGAGATGAAACCCCGCTTTGTTGAGAGAGTTGGTGGGAGAGATCCGTGCTCTTCGTCAACAAAGCGGATATTTGGTGGGAGGTCGTGTTGTCTTCGAGGACCGCCACTCAAGGACCGACCACTTGGGAGGACTTTGTTGATCGGGCTCAAGGGAAGTTCTACCCCTACTCTTTGTAGAGAAGATGGAGGTTGCCTTGACGGCCTTTGCTCGGGGAAGAGGTCTATTGTTGAGTATGAGGTGAGTTCAACAACTTGGTTCGCTTTGTCCCTTCAAAGAGCGAACGATGATCTTCAAGGCCAAGAGGTTCCGCTGGGTCTCACCTGAGTACCGACATGTGTTGGGAGCTACTCCACTCCGTGATTATAGCTCGTGGTGGAGCAAGCTAGGGGCATGGAGTTGGAGATGCACTCACAAAGGGGCGACAAGCCTCTGTGGATCGTAGTTTCGTGGTGACCGAAGAGGAGCTCTAGTGAGGGAAGTGGGTCCGTTCAACACCGCTTTCAAGAAATTCAAGGAGGACCGCAGATCTTTCGTTCTAGCAATGAGGCCGTTCCTTCTTGGCGCCTCGTTCTTTGCGTGTACTCCACCTCTTCGTCTGTCCCGAGGCGGGCATGCTTTGCTTTAAGTGCGGTGATGGACACTGCACTGAGTGCACTTGACGGAGATTGCCGCGGTGGGCCGACCGGGTCACAAGGAGCGGGTGTGTCGCGAACCCCGCTAAGCGTGATCAAGTGGGAGCTGTGCCATCTTCTTCTTCGGGTCCCGCCGAGGATCTTTCCGATGATGATCGCTCCTCCAGCCGATGCCGCTTCCTTCACTTTTGGGCGCCCAAATAGGTACTCGGCGGCCGCCACCTTCGCAGACCGCTCAGATTGCACGACAAGCTTTACCGCACCGCCACAGCGAGATGGTTGGGGCTCGCCGCCCGCCGTCGTCTTCTTTCGCCATGGCGCCACTCGAGTGTACGCCATGCCCACAGAGTCCGCGGGTCGTCCCGACGTGGTGACAGTACTTTGCTTGTGGATTCGCTTGATGCTTTAGTCCTTTTGATTCTCGGGCTACCTTTCGCTTGTGTCGATGGCGTTTGCTAGAGAGCGAACTTGAGTATGCGATGGATTTCTCCGGTGTTAGTTAGTTCTCCGGAGGAATTATTGCTAGCTCTACTGCTTGTCCCGGTGTTCTATTGTTATTGATGGAGAGAGGTTCACGGCGAATTTGATAGTTATTCAAATGGAGCCGCTCGACGTTATCTTGGGTATGGATTGGTTGCACTCTTATCGAGCCGTGATATCTTGTTTCAGAGAATGGTCTGCTGCGGCACCTCGTCTGGGGAGACTTTGACCTTTCAGGGGAGTGCGCCTCCGCGCTCTCTTTCGATGTTGGTCGGATCTGCTCCGGTCGTGGTAGTGAAAATCGACTTCTTTTAGCTCTTGCTGAGAAACCGAGCGTGGCTTCGCAGATTAAGGAGATTCCAGTGGTCAGTGATTATCCAGATGTGTTCCCAGCTGAGCTTCCGGGTTTGCCACCTGCGCGAGACGTGGAGTTTCGCATTGATCTTGTTCCGGGTACTCGTCCCATCTCGATGTCTCCATATCGATTAGCACGTCCGTTTCAGGACGAGTTGAAGAAGCAATTGGATGAATTATTGGCTAAAGGTTTGATCAGGCGAGTGTATCGCCATGGGGAGCTCTGCTCGCTCACGAGAAGAAGGATGGGAGTTGGCGCATGTGTATTGATTATCGTGCGCTTAATGCAGTCACAATCAAGAACAAATATCCATTGCCCCGCATTGAGGACTTGTTTGATCGGTTGAATGGAGCTCAAGTATTCTCCAAGATCGATCTCCAGTCAGGGTATAATCAAATCCGTGTGCGTGAGCAAGATGTAGAGAAGACTGCTTTCTCCACCAGGTATGGGCATTATGAGTATAAAGTTATGTCCTTTGGATTGACTAATGCACCTGCCATTTTTATGGAGACCATGAACAACATGTTGCACGAGTATCTAGATGATTTCGTGGTGGTGTTCATTGATGACATTCTTATCTATTCCAAGACCAATGAGGATCATGAGCGTCATTTGAGGCTGGTTTTAGAGACTTTGAGAGAGCACAAGTTCTATGCTAAGTTGAAGAAGTGTGAGTTCGGATTTCGTATGGGTTTTCCGGTCATGTGATTAACCCTCGTGGTATTGTCGTTGATCCTAGTAAGGTCTCCACAAGGTGGATTGGAAGAGGCCGACTAATGTGAAGGAGGTGAGGAGTTTCTTGGGCTTGGTGGATATTATCGGCGTTTTGTGCAGATTTCTCTATCATTGCCAAGCCGATGTCTCACTTACTCGTAAAGGCGTGAGATTCCAGTGGACTGATGAGTGTGAGCGTTAGCTTACGATTTTGAAGGACAAAGTTGGTGACCTCTCCTATTCTCACTCTTCCCGAGCCGGAAAGCGGTTCACGCCTTTTCAGATGCGCCTCGAGTGGGTCTTGGCTGTGTTCTCATGCAAGACGGTAAGGTGATTGCTTATGCGCCGAGGCGATTAAAGAAGCACGAGCGCAATTATCCCACTCATGATTTGGAGTTGGTCGCGTTGTTTTTGCTCTCAAGATTTGGAGGTATTATCTATACGGTGAGCCTTGTGATATTTTCACGCATCACAAGAGTCTCAAGTATATCTTCACTCGTAGGATCTGAATTTGAGGCAAAGGAGGTGGTTGGAGTTGATCAAGGATTATGATCTTACTATTCAAGATCATCCGTAAGGCCAATGTTGTTGCAGATGCTCTTAGTCGCAAGGCGACTCGCTACTCTAGATTGCCTCATTGCTGATTTTGATCGCATGGGAATATCTTATTGTTATGCGGGCACATCCCATGTTGAGACCCGCTTGATTCTTGAGTCACTATTCGGCTGTGTGTAAAAGCACAACAGAGTGACCGTTACTACAGGAGGTTAGGAAGCGTCGGATGAGGGCAAAGAGAGTGATTTTAGCATGGATGCTTCTGGTACTTTGAGGTTTAAAGGCCGTCTTTGCGTGCGCAAAGGCGGAGGTCAAGGATGATATTTTGAGGGAGGCACATCGCACTCCGCATAATCGCTCATCCCGTGAGACTAAGATGTATCGAGATCTCAAATGTAATTTTTGGTGGAAAAGAATGAAGGTGGATATTGCTAATTATGTGGCTTCTTGTGGTGTTTGTCGCCAGTGAAAGCCGAGCACAAACGTCCCGCAGGTTGTTGCGACCTTTGGAGGTACCCCAGTGGCCTTGGGATGATATCTCTATGGACTTTGTGGTGGCGTTGCCTCGTTCGCCGCGAGGGAAGGATGCAATTTGGGTAGTGGTGGATCGATCTTCAAGTCTGCGCACTTCATTCCTATTCGCACGACAAATTCAAATGAGTGATCTAGCTCCTATTTATGTGCGTGAAATAGTGAGATCGCATGGTGTGCCAAAGACCATCATTTCGACGTGGACGCCAAGTTTGTCTCTAAGTTCGGGAGAGTCTGCAGAGTGCATTGGGCACACAGCCCGCTTGAGTACGCTGCTTCACCCATTGCATGATGGGCGTCAGAGCGGACTATTCAGACTTTGGAGGACATGTTGCGATCTTGTGTTTTGTCTTGAAGGGTAGTTGGGAGGATCAGTTGCCACTTGCGAGTTTGCTTATAATAACGCTTACCATTCCAAAGATTAGAGTCGCGCCATTTGAGGTTCTCTATGGCGGAAGTGCAGATCGCCGCTTTGTTGGGATGCGATTGAGAGAAGGCAATTTTGGGTCCTGATGGATTGTAAGACCGTTGAGCGGGTGGCCATGGTGAGGCGAATCTGCTAGCAGCTGACTCGAGCGCATGAAAAGTTATGCGGATTTGAGGAGGCGTGACTTGGAGTTTGCGGTGGGTGACCAGTGCTCTTGAGAGTGTCTCCACTAAAGGTATTGTTCGGTTCGCACTGCAGGGAAGCTTAGCCCGAGGTACGTTGGACCGCTCCCATTATTGCAAGAATTGGAAAGTTAGCATACCGCCTGGACCTTCCCGAGTCCATGCGTGGAGTTCATAATGTGTTCCACGCCTCGATGCCGAAAGTTTTTGAGAGACCCGAGCATAAGATTTCATTAGAGCTACGACTATTGAGCAAGACCTCACGCTTGAGTCGCGTCCGCCAAGATTCTCGAGAGGTCGGAGCGAGTCCGAGGCACAAGACGTTGGTATACGCCAAGGTGCCGTGGACGATCACCGAGAGAGGCGACTTGGGAGTTGGAGTCTCGCATGCGCGAGCAATATCCGGAGTTGTTCACGTCTGCACGTGTTATTTTGTTGTTTAATTTCAAGCAGTAGTTTTTATTTGAGTAGAACGCGAGTAGAATTCGGGTCGAATTCGCTAAGGGGTAGAATGTAATACTCAAAAAATAAATAAATATTAATAATCGCGTCTTAAGGGTCGGAGCGTAATTAATCGAATCGTATACTTAAAATCGTCTTGAGGGCTTGTGCGTAATTAAATAAAAAGAGTTTGTGAGAAATAGAAATTTCAGAATTTTTAAGTGCTATATAAATAGATTTGGGGTTTTTCTAGAAACCCTAGCTTTTTAGTTTTTTTTCCACCCCAGCCGCCAGTTTTCTTTCTCCTGGGAGCTTGCGTCGCCGCCGGCCAAATCCTGTGCGCTGCGTTGATTTTCTTTTTCCGCTTCTTGATCCTCGCTGCACTTGGTCGCATCTGCATTGCCGACGCCAAAGAATCGAGTCTCTCAAGATGCGCTGTCGCCGCTCTGCGATCTTCTTCAAGCAATGAGCCGCCTACCAGGCGAGCCGAAGCCGCCATGCGCCGAGAGGCTGCTTGATACTGCTTGTGCGCCGCATTTTCTCCAAATGAGCGTCGCCAGTCTTTGCTATGTTGCTGCCGATCCACCAAGATAACCGAGTCCTCAAGGCGTGGAAACAGAGTGACCGGCATTTGATTTCTTTCCTGACCTCTTGATAGCACCGGCCGATTGATTAGGTAGGTGATTTGGGTGTTAAGTTTTGCTTAATCGCCATGACTAATAAAGTGAATTAGTAGTAGTTTGGCTTCGTCGAATCAGCTTGATTAATTTTTAGTGTCTTGGTTTGTCGCTAGGAGTATTAACTGGATTAACACTTTTTGTGCACTGCTAGACTAGCTAAATAATGGGAGATATCGATTAATGAATCTGTTTACCCTGCTGTTTTGTTATACAATTTATTCGGGTATCGTAAGGGCAAATTTTGGAAATCTCATCTACTAGTTAATTGTAGGTAATTTCGATAGCTTTCTTTAGCATATTTTATTATGTCAATCGGACAAGTATAATTAGAGTTATGTTTTTCGAAAGGCCGCTGTTTTTAGGGTTATCGTCTTTCGGCGCTGTTTTGGTAGATCAGTTATTAAAAATAGTAAATGGCTTAATTAGAGTTTTTGATCTACATGAAAGTTGTAGATATTTGTCCAATGGTTCTGTAGAATCTGAGAACGCGCACTTTGGTTGAGTAAAACAAAAGTTATGAATTTAGTAAGACCGCTGTTCCGAAGCGGACAGACCGACTTTCCGGGCTAAATACGGAGGGTTAGATGATTTAATTAGAAGTCTTCGTAATCTAAGAAAATGTGGAGAATTTTATAAAGAATCCAGAATGGGGTGGTTTGTGGTGATCGGACTTTCGAGTCAAAAGTTACGCTCTTTTCAGTAACCGGACCGCAATGGGTAGCTTTTCGATACCGGCGTAACGTGGTATATTTGGGGACGTGTAGGAGCGATGTATATTGATTGTTATTCTTATGATGTTGTAGCTTGTATTGAGATGTGTGTATCTAATGTAGGAGAGGCGTCGTACTTGTTGCCATCTGCTAGCCAAATTGTGCGTCGCAACTAGTACAGGCAAGTGCATGGTAGACAGCGATCAATGATCGATCACTGTTTTCTTTATCTTCTATTACCATTATTGTTGTGCTTTTATTTTGTTTAATTGCAAGCAATGGAATGGTATGGATTTATATTGTTAATGGACATGATGAAAAGTTGGATATGATGTTTATGATGGAGTTTTGCATATTTTGCATACATAAGCATCATTGCATATGAGAAGGTGATCATGATGATCACAACTCCACGGGAGTGGAGGAGGTCCCCTGTAATACTCCGAAAAATAAATAAATATTAATAATCGCGTCTTAAGGGTCGGAGCGTAATTAATCGAATCGTATACTTAAAATCGTCTTGAGGGCTTGTGCGTAATTAAATAAAAAGAGTTTGTGAGAAATAGAAATTTCAGAATTTTTAAGTGCTATATAAATAGATTTGGGGTTTTTCTAGAAACCCTAGCTTTTTAGTTTTTTTTTCCACCCCAGCCGCCAGTTTTCTTTCTCCTGGGAGCTTGCGTCGCCACGGCCAAATCTGTCTTATTTGCGTTGATTTTCTTTTTCCCGCTGTCGATCCTCGCAGACTTGGTCGCACCGCATTGCCGACGCCAAGAATCGAGTCTCTCGCATGCGCTGTCGCCGCTTCCTGCGATCTTCCGCTGCTCGAGCCAGCCGCTACCGCGGCGAGCCGAAGCCGCTTTCATACGCCGAGAGTTGCCAGACTACATCAGGTCGCCGCATTTTCTCCAAATGAGCGTCATTTGTCTTTGCGCTATGTCTTGCCGATCCAAACAAGATAACTGAGTCCCCTCAAGTGGAAACAGAGTGACCGGCATTTGATTTCTTTCCGACCTCTTGATAGCACCTACCGATTGATTAGGTAAGTGATTTGGGTGTTAAGTTTTGCTTAATCGCCATGACTAATAAAGTGAATTAGTAGTAGTTTGGCTTCGTCGAATCAGCGCTTGATTAATTTTTTAGTGTCTTGGTTTGTCGCTAGGAGTATTAATCGGATTAACACTTTTTGTGCAATCGCTAGACTAGCTAAATAATGGGAGATATCGACAATGAATCATTTTACCTCGCTGTTTTGTTATACAATTTATTCGGTATCGTAAGGGCAAATTTTGGAAATCTCATCTACTAGTTAATTGTAGGTAATTTGATAGCTTTCTTTAGCATATTTTATTATGTCAATCGGACAAGTATAATTAGAGTTATGTTTTTCGAAAGGCCGCTGTTTTTAGGGTTATCGTCTTTCGGCGCTGTTTTGGTAGATCAGTTATTAAAAATAGTAAATGGCTTAATTAGAGTTTTTGATCTACATGAAAGTTGTAGATATTTGTCCAATGGTTCTGTAGAATCTGAGAACGCGCACTTTGGTTGAGTAAAACAAAGTTATGAATTTAGTAAGACCGCTGTTCAAGCGGACAGACCGACTTTCCGGCTAAATACGGAGGGTTAGATGATTTAATTAGAAGTCTTCGTAATCTAAGAAAATGTGGAGAATTTTATAAAGAATCCAGAATGGGGTGGTTTGTGGTGATCGGACTTTCGAGTCAAAAGTTACGCTCTTTTCAGTAACCGGACCGCAATGGGTAGCTTTTCGATACCCACAGAACGTGGTATATTTGGGGACGGTAGGAGCGATGTATATTGATTGTTATTCTTATGATGTTGTAGCTTGTATTGAGATGTGTGTATCTAATGTAGGAGAGCGTCGTACTTGTTGCCATCGCTAGCCAAATTGTGCGTCGCAACTAGTACAGTAAGTGCATGGTAGACAAATGATCAATGATCGATCATCGTTTTCTTTATCTTCTATTACCATTATTGTTGTGCTTTTATTTTGTTTAATTGCAAGCAATGGAATGGTATGGATTTATATTGTTAATGGACATGATGAAAAGTTGGATATGATGTTTATGATGGAGTTTTGCATATTTTGCATACATAAGCATCATTGCATATGAGAAGGTGATCATGATGATCACAACTCCACGGGAGTGGAGGAGGTCCCCGATCCTTATGGAGGAACGGGCTTGAGAGTGAATGTTGTCGCGAGCATTCACTCACGCTATACCGGTATACGCGAAAGAAGTGCATGTGGACATGTAGAATAGAGTTGCATTCATAAATGAGATTAATGACTGAGAATATTAATGAAAGTACCTGTGATGATATTGAAGTTATTGAATGCTGTTGATGTATTATTGTTCGTTGTTTATGGATGTATTTGCTGAGTCGTGGACTCACCCTTGCTCTATTGTTGTCTTTAGGTGATCTTCGAGGATGCCGTAATTGAGAGCGAGTAGAGCACATGGACATCACATGATCATTCGCCATGATAATCATTCATTCAGTATTGGTTTACACATGGACATGTTAGTTATTGAATAAAGTTTAGGACATCATTTGGACTAGACTATTTGCTTTATTAATTTGGATTCGTTGGTTGATGCTGCTTTGGATTATTTACTTGGTTATAATTTCCATTGCTTATTTATTACCACATGATCCATAATTATGCATTGTTCTTTTGTGGTCCATGGTTTTGATTATCATTGTTTTCTTGCTGCTTTTATAAAGTGTGTCAATAATTATTAATTGAAGGTAGTTTAGTGGCATTCCGTGCTCGGTGTTGGGTGGGTGTTACGATGGTATCGAGCATCAACCTTCACAGACGCAAGCGCCATATGGATGTGCGCGGGCATATGGCGCATGGCGCATGTGGGCCGAGTGGACACATGGCATGGCATATGTGCGCAAGACCGGACGCACGGACGTACCGAGGGGTGGTTCGGGCATTTGTCACAGATGCGATATGTCGCCGAGGGCGCCACTTGAGGGGGTGAGTGTAATACCCTACCGCTTATAGTGTGGCCCATGTGGCCCATGAGGAGTTGTGTGGTGGGATTAGTCCCACATTGCTTATCTCAAGTGAGTTGTAGTAGTATATAATGCCCGTTGATCCAAACGTAGCACCTCCGGTTAATCCTTTTACACGGCGAGGACGAAAGTGTAAGTGAGGTGCTATGTGTAGGCGGTTCGCCCACGGTGGTGGGCATTGAGCCGAATTTGGGTCGTGGTGTTACATGAGGAGAGAGGCCGTCGGGGCGTCGGGCGAAGGATAGATCTGGGCGCCGGGCCGAGACAAGTAGTCGCCGGTGGCCGGGTTGGGGAGGGGGAGCTCATGAGCCGAGGCGGATCTGGCCGGCCGCCGATTGCCGAGGCAGGATCCAATGACCAAGAGCCAAGGGTCAAGGTCGGGTGGGGAGGGCCGGGAGAAGCCGGAGGCGGATCTGGCGATCGGGCCGAGACAAGGAGACGGGCGGCGGCGGGCGGGGAGGGGGAGCGAGGACGGAGGCGGTCAGCGGACTGGGGACGGGAGCCCGGGAGGCTAGGCTGGCGGAGGCGGATCGCCGACGCCGGGGGGATCGGGGAGGCGGCCAGGTGGGGAGGTCGTCAGGTCGAGTACTCGAGTGGCGGAGTGGCGACAGCCAACAGGGAGGCGGCTAGGCGGAGTGGCGGACGACTAGTGAGGAAGGTGGAGTGGCGACGGCCGAGGGGGGGCCGGTGAAAGATCAAGAAGAGTGAAGAGCCGAGGCGCCAGCCGGGCCGAAGACTTGAAGACCAAGCGCCGATATATTCAAGGGCTTGATTGCTTTTTTCGAATCGCCGATCGGGCCATTGGGGAACAAACACGAACAAGGCTTTGAGTTACTGATATTTTAGAATTGGATGGGTAATTTGGTATATACACGTTGCTCATTGCTTAATTACCAATTAATTCGTAGGTTTGCAATAATGCTGAAATTGCATACAAAATTTGTTTGGCTGCATCTTTAGATTGTGCAAGATATCTCATAGTGCAAGGTGAAACTTTTCGTGGACATTTGAATGAATTTGCCTCATGAAAGTCATGATTCAATCTAGCGTCTTAGTGGTATGGTTCTTTTATTTTGAATATTCATGATCATTTAAGTACAATTTGCTATGTATCACTAATTTTCTAATATTAATGTACAGGTTGTTACTTACTAGAACCATATTTACATATTTTTGGGATGTACTTTCCATTAGCGAAGTATATTAATTGTATTTTTCTTTTCTTTTTTTGCTCTGCTTTTATTCATGTATAAATTTGATTTTGTAATAATATAAGACTATATTTGTTACAAATAAGTTTAGTCATTCAAGACTTTGAGCCCACCCTCATTTTTCATCCTGGATTCGCCACTGTGTACAACCTCTGCAGAGTATTCAAAACTATTCGAATAGCCGTTACCACAGTCAAGGGCGGGCAAAGTGCGTATACACATGGTAGATTTCAGTTTTGGTTTTAAAAGATTTATTTTGGGAATTTGGGAGTAGTTGGAACTCTTGGATTATGGTTCTGGCAGTTATAGCCAGTTGAGCACCTAGAGCTCAAATCTTGAAAACCTGACGGTTAGAGCCTTTTTACTAATGTATGGTAGTTGGAACCTACATTAGAGTTTAATTTAAACTACTTTATCTTTTTAATCATCTTTTGTCAAATGAGTTTTTTTTAATATGCTTAAACTTAAAATGTTGCTTTGTGCAAATGAACCATATATGCCAATTGTTAAAGCTATGCATATACATCATTTCCCAAGACTCGCGAGTACTTTATGTACTCACATGCTACACTCAACAAATCTCAGAAGTATACGAAGATACCGAGAACGACTATGACTACTTCGCCTGCGGCTTCGACGAAGGCTTTCCGAAGTACTAGGCTGTGTTTCCCCAGTTGAATGCCAGTGGGCAATTCGATGGGTCAACCACGGAGTTTATTATATTTCCGCTGCTGTGAGACTTAAGGTCTTTGGACCTCTTTTGTAATAAGTGTTCATAAGGCTGGTACTCAGTTATTTATTAATGATATTTCGTGATTTGAACTAGTTATCAACAAAGTTTCTACTGTGTGCACTAGCTACTGATCTGAGACTGGTGCAGAAATACACAGAGGGTTCGGATTCAGAAATCCGGTCCTGACATGATACATGGTCTAGTTATATTTATTCGGTGTCATGCTTAGCAATGCTTAGCTTCCGGTAGATTGGGCGGTCATTGACTTTGTCGATGACCTTGACCACATAAATTATTTTTATTATGCTATGTTAAGCACCATGTGCAAGTATATTTGGAAAACAAAAAATAAAAATAAAACGATTTGGATTCGGACAAATGGTTGTTGGTGTGGTCATTGGGTGTATGGCTCGTGTCCGAGTCAACAAGGACCGAATTACTTGTGCCACCATACAAAGCATTTTTACGTGCATCCACATGAGGGACATATGGGACCCCTCTTGACTTAGTACTTTGGCGTGTGTTAGCTCGGAGTCACAGGTGGTGGTTGTTAGGAGAAAAATGTTCTAATGTTATCGGTAATGTGTCGGCTGAGTCCTTTTATGTTCCCTCACCCGAGCGGCATCGGCAGTTGCTATGGCTGGGTCGATGTCTCTGACACAACGTGTGGGTCCTTTTTGGGAGCCCTGTCTGCATACACAAGGGCGGTTCACGGAGGGTTTCACCTATGCGGGCGACTCTTTGTTTATACATCTCATTGGAAAGCGTCTCATAGGACTTAGCTTTGTCAGCATACCTTCGGAAGTTTGCTTTATCCTATGGCAAAAGGAGCGGTATGATATGTGGGTAAAGTTGTACACCCCTGCAGGGTTTAAACTATTCGAATACCCTTGTCCTAGGTTATGGACACGCTTGGATGCGCCTGTAAAAATTAAACTCATTTTTTTAGAATTTAAACTTAAAACTTGATCGACGATATTGAGAATGGTTTCTCATGCTATATTTGTGTGTTGTAGGGGCAACCACGTGTAGATGTTCTGTTAATGTCTAATATTAATTACTTGTTGTTATTTGAAGTATTAAAAATGTTTGCTAATTTACAATTTGAATCTGCTATTTGTATTCAATCGAAATATTACTTTGTGCTAAAAATAAACCATATAGCCTTCTCCTTTGAGTAGAGCTTGCATGTAGCTATGTATAGGCTTGGTAAAGTCTTGTGGAGTACATTCGTGTACTCACTGTTTGCTTTCATTTACTAATCTGGACAACAGGTATCGAGATTGAATCGGGTAAGAAAGATTGTGCATGAACGCCGATTTGCTATGGTTTGTAACCAGTCGGTTTGCCCTGCGAGTTATGACAAGCCATTGATACTCTATTTATGATTAATTCATGTTTTTATTTCAATTTATTCACTGTTTTTCACTATATATTTCTTATTTTGCTGGTCGGCCCTTTTGTATGAAAATGAACCTTGTAGGTTCAATATATTGTAAATTATAAAATTTTGATATTGTAAAAACTCGTGTATGGATTGATATTGATGTTTATGATGGTGTATGTGTACCGCTCCTAGGAGGTACATAATACACCGAGAACGAGTAATTTAAATTGTGGTGCTAGGACCAATTGGAGGGTTATGCATTACAAGTTAAATCGCCCGGGTTCCCACAGAAACTTAGTGGTCGAAACTGAGTGGCCGAAAGCAAAGGTCAGTGTGGTCGAAACCAAATACCAATGTGGTCTAAACTGAGTGGTCGAAACTCGAAACTGCGTGGTTGAAACTGAGTAGTCGAAGCTCGAAACTCAGTGCTCGAAACCGAGTAGTTGAAACCAAAGACCAGTGTTGTCGAAACTGAGTGGTCAAAACTGAGTGGTCGAAACCAAAGACCAGTGTGGTCGAAACCCAGTGACCGAAACTGAGTGGTCGAAACTCGAAACTCAGTGCTCGAAACCGAGTAGTTGAAACCAAATATCAGTGTGGTCAAAACTGAGTGATCAAAACTGAGTGGTCGAAACCAAAGACCAGTGTGGTCGAAACCCAGTGACCAAAACTGAGTGGTGGAAACTAAAGACCAGTATAGTCGAAACTCAATGGTCGAAACTGAGTGGCTAAACTTAGTGGTCGAAACTAAGTGATCGGAACTGAGTGGTCGAAACCAAAGACAGTGTGGTCGAAACTCAGTGGTCGAAACTGACTGGCCGAAACTCAGTGGTCGAAACTGAGTACTCGAAACTCAAAACTCAGTGGTCGAAACTCAAAACTCACAGGTCGAAACTGAGTAGCCGAAATCAAAGACCAGTGTGGTCAAAACTGAGTAGTCAAAACCAAAACCAGTGTGGTCGAAACTCAAAACTCAGTGGTCGTAATTGAGTGGCCGAAACTCAAAACTTAGTGGTCGAAACTGAGTGGCTGAAATCAAAGACCAGTGTGGTCGAAAATGAGTGGTCAAAACCAAAGAACAGTGTGGTCGAAACTCAGTGGTCAAACCAGGGGGAGTCGCGTCGTTGCCGTCGAAGGAATCCGCCGTCGACGGCGGCCGCCGTTGGGCGCGAGCAGCGCACGAGATTGTCGGTGGGGGCGGAGGGCCACGGCGAATTGGTCCGGGCTGCGTTGGCGCGCGAGAGAAGAGAAGGGCGGCAGTGTTCGCGTGGACGGGGAACTGGAGGAAGAGGAGGAGGCAGTTCGGGAGTTTTAACCGCTTTGAGATTGCTTCTCTCGCTACACGTGTGTCCAGCATCGGGACGGGGCCTTGGGAGGACGGTTGCGAGACCCCGTCCCAAAGAATTTTTTCCCATGATATATACCAACCTTTTGTTCATTTGTCAGAAAATAAAGACCTTCTGTTATAGATATACCCAAAAATATTGCTGATACTAAACTATGCTTTTAATTTTTAACCACACCAATGATGCTTTTCAATGCCAATAACTAACAATACAAGACCATTGATAGTTTACTGTACCCGCTGAAACTTTATATTATAGTTCGATTCATTGTACAAGAGACTTCGTTGCATCTGCCTCTACTACTATACATATGTACAATAATACATATACACAAAATTTTAAAAACAGAGTACCCACACGGGCGCGCATCGCGCGCTTGCCCATCTAGTAGTACTAGTACAATAAAAAGTTCGCTCTTACGTGTGTAGCTAGCTTTACTTTCAACGTCGCTACTGATGAAATTAAATTACTCCATCCACACGGATTTTAATACACACGTTTGATCACTATTTTTTTCAACTATATGTTATAGAATATTATGAAAAATATAATAATATCAAAGTATTTTCGATGACAAATCTACTCGTATAATTTTCTTATGGCAAATATAAAATTTTCTTAAAAAATTAATGATTAAAGTTTTAAAATATTAACCATATATATTCTAAAACGGGAATTATTTAAGAACAGAAGCAGCAACGGTTACGGTTCGGTGATCCAAAAGTGTGTGTATAGTGCAAGCATGTTGACTTAACTGGAGCAGCGATTATCCTATATTTCTAGCCATGGTTGCAGCTGCACCGCCACCGATCGTGGACGGCAACTTGGCATAAACTTTGCCCTAATTTGGTACTAACACATTAAAGAAGAAGCACATCGTTATTAGAGTGCTACGTCTACCAGCACCTCTCTAGGAAATCTTACGAGCAGTCGCTGACACGTCGGCTCTGAGAAAGCCGCGTCTCTCTGTGGGACACGCACGTCAGTGACTGTTCAGTCAATAAGATAGGATCAGCCACGCACCGACCAGTTAAGCCCAAAGCATGAGACAAACATCGAATCACGAGCAAGCTAAATTACGTTTCTCCATCTGACTTATGATCTGCGACGGGCGAATTGATTATGTACAACTGGGGAAGATCCTATGCTCGGGCTAGCATTTTTTCAAAGGGGGTAATGTATTATGTATCACTCCAAACATTATCGTTCCAAAGATATTTGGTTCCACACAATACTATTTTCATTATTTTTCCCTATTTTAAATTGTTTTATAACATTTGATCAATGTAAAAAAAGACACTTTTGCCCCGCAGTCTTAACGCTCCACAGCCTTAACGCTCCACACAATACCTTGTAGAATGTAACAAGGTATATCCACCTAATAGAAAAGATTGAAGCTGCAAATTCAATGTTATAATTTAGTGAGTTCGTAAGGTTTTAGTTCATGTGAACACCGTGCTTCTATCGTGTAGAATGTAACAATAGTATGACTTTAATAGTGAAGCCACCTAATAGAAAAAGATAGAGATGAAGCAGGTTATGCTGAAGATACAAATTCCGCTCACATATATCTTGTGAAACAAAAATGTGACTACAAACGTTCTGCATCAACCTGAATTGCGTGCATATTTCCCAATCTTTTGCCTTGAATCCGTTGAATAGGCTCAGAGCAACTGTTCATGTTGCTAATTCCTTCTGAGGATTCCGCTCGACGAGGACTACGCAAAGAAACGAAAGATGCATTAAAGTCCGAAGCCATGCGATCTTTCATTAGAGTTAGCTAATGAACTAAGACAATAAGTTTGGCCGTGGGGAGCAGCGACTGCGCCGGAGAAGCATGTAGGACAGGTTTGCATGCCTCTCTCCATCTCTGATTGGTTTATGTGAGTATGTACAGAACCACATATTTTCTGAATTCTGATGAACTTTTTGTTTTGTCAGCTATGCTTATCCTGGCTGCGTTGTTCTCTCTTTTTTTTTAACTAAAAGAATTGCTAAAACAAAGCTTGAAAAATTCTAAAGCAAATACTTTTAAAAATCGGTTGGTTACAAACTTACAATACTATGCAGACGCAAACATCCGGAGACAATAGCGTGCGGAGGTCTACTGCAGGCTACAAAAGGAAAATATGTAAAGAAAATTAAGAAAGGCGCAAAAAGAAGCAAAGTTCTACAAATTGTCCACACGGTGGTCCTTTTCTGTGAAAAGTGTGGATGGTTATGACCCAAAACCAAATAATGGTGTATACATTATGGCGGCATATACAGAGAAAATAAGAACAGGTGGTAATTCGGTGAAAATTAAATTTAGAAGTTCTAAAAATCAAGAGGCGAGGGCATGTTTTATATATCTGTAGAAACTCAATATGGATTCGTAAAAAATATATATTAAATTCAATCGCATTTCGAGATACAAAAGACAAATTCTTATTCTCATAGTTTTTTTTACTGTTGCCTTTCTCCGTATTTTCATCGAATTCACATTTTTACCTGATATTTCTTCATCAACGACTACCCCTCCAATAGGCGCCGCTGCTACAGTTTTGCTGCCTTCCGCGGGGCGTTGTTCGGATCCTCACAACTGTTCATGCAGTGTCTAGCGTGCTAATCTACGCTTGGCTATCGGGACAAGGGACACCGCCGAATGGTTCTGTCAAAAGCAGAGACGAATTTCTGCTTGTTAGTGTGTCTGACTGCCCTTGTTTCGACTGGTTATTCAAGTGGCCGTGACAGCCTTTTTTTAGAAAGATCTTTGGTTTCTCTTTAAGAACACATGACTAGAAGTACACAGTACTCAAGCGATTGTTACCGCCAAATCCTTCTTCCTTCTGTCGAGAACCTGAAAAACACTCCCCAAATTTCGGACTAGACTAGCTGCTTTTAGGCTGAACTTGAATGTTTGATGATTTTTCAAAAGATATGAGTTTTAACACTGCTAAAATTTACAGGAGGGAAGACTGATTGCCAATGTTTGATATGCATGCTGGTTTAATGGGTTTGCCCCATCCAATCGTGTGCTCTAGGCCCACCCATCCAAACAAAAAGGGCCTTTATACGGAGCGGCTTAAGCCCATCCAGCCCTGGAAGAGAAGAACGGAGGGAAGGAGGCAATCGGACGGCTGCGATCGGCGGAAGTATCGAGCGGTGGCCGAATCGCGGCCGCTGAATTCCCGCAACGGACAAGGGCGAGGGTTTGTTTGGGTTTGGTTTTCCTACGGCTGCAATGACAGGTCAGACCCAGCCAGACCCTTCGGTGTTCGCACCTTCCCTCGTGAGCTCGGGACGGTTTGATTCGATCGACCTCGAGAGAGAGGGAGAGCGCCTTGGGCGCCATGGAGGGACGCGCCGCCCCGGAGCTCCCCAGGAGGTGCCACCACTGCGCCGGCCCCCTCTCTAAGGACGTGGTACGGTGATGGTCCCAGATTCGTATCCTCCTCATCCTTCTGGGACGGGTCGCGGGTGCCGCCGCCTTCGTGTCGTGCTGCGTTAATCCGCTGTGCTGCTGCTTACCTCTTCCGGGGATCGGTCCCTGCGTCGTCGTAGGGCTTCGTCATCTTCGTGTTCCCGAGTTGGGTATTGAGTTGCGCGGGGATCGTGGTGGTGTTCAGTTCTTGGCTAGTTTTGTCGATTTGGGCTGAATCAGGGTGCGATTCTTGCTGTACGAATGGTTCAGGTTTTGCCAGTACTTGGTGTTAGATATGCTTGAGTAGTTGTGTTTGCTGAGCAATTGTGCTGTTATATTGTTTGGTCGAACGCAGTTTATGCGATTAATTGTACTGACGCGTGATTTGGGATTGTTTGAAGGAAACAAGAAGCTGGACGGTGCCTCCGTTGGTTCGAGACAGCTTCTCTATGGTGTGTTCCCTCGTCTTCTACTGCGCTCCACCGCAAGATTTTCCAAACTTTGGCTTTTGTTTGTCTAAAGTTGTTGTTTTTCTCCATTGTTTAGTAACTTGTAAATTTTCACCGGTATGTAGGTAAAACTGATTAGCTTTGTGCTACAATTGATAGCTGTGATGTTTAATAAACACGGACGTTTATGTAGCACTGAGACCTTGTTTTACAAGATCTTTTATACTGTGTTGTGGCTGTTTAGTACTAATACATGTATGATCATATTGCAACAGATTGGTTCTGCTATTGGGGGTACTGCAGGCGCATTTTATGGCTTTAACCATGGTATATCACTACTCTTTTGTTCAGTGATTGATTGATTTGCTTGTGCACAGGTTGGTGTATTTGTGGGACAAATAATTCATTATGTTTGTAGCAATAGTTTTCTTCGCCGTGTTTATAGTGAATTATAATTAAGTTAGTTGGGACTTGGGAGTCCATATGCAGCAGTTAGGTCACCTCGTTTTTGTGGTTGTGAGAAGTGTTACTAGTTGGCATGGTAATACCTGTCATTTATCTTATAGTGACCCTCAATAACATTTCAATCTCAGTTCAGACATGCATGTAGTTTTTTGCCGTGTCAGAAAAGCTTTGTTTATGTTGTTATCCTTGCATGTGAAAATAACACTTTGTACAAAATAGAATGTATGTTATTGTAGAGCCCCTTCCTGTACATGCCTACACACATGGAAGTTTCTTTTCCCATTTAATACACGTGATATTTTCTCACCTTCATTTACATCCAGTAGATGTTCTTGCTTGGTATTTTTGTTGACAAATGGATCTAGAATGAAATTGGTTAACTATTTTTGCCCTTGGTAACTCTTGATCTACTTATGCTATTATACAATTGATAATATCTTTCCATCGGCATTAATTTTTTATTTTTTTGATGTAGCTATGCCTGTTGTTCGACGTTACATAAAAGGGCCAATGTGGATACATTTTCTTGTTGGTGTAAGTACAATGTCCTTTTTTTTATTTTTCCAAATGTTGACATTATCTTGTTGACCTATTTAGCATGAATTATTTTGAGTGGTGTATCTTTAAGATGGTTTTCTTTTTTCCCCACTTGATGAACATGCTTATATGCTCTAATGGTCATCCATCACCAGGACTATTTTCAGTGATGACATCAGAACCTGAAAATAACAAAAAAAAAAAGTGATGATTTCTTTTCTTGACGTGTCAAATATCAAGCTCTCTAATTTCCTTGCAAACTATTCTAAACACATCATTCATGAAGATGTAGTCTAGTCTCTGGACAGAGCACTGAATATTCAATATAATGCGCCTATCTTCTATTCCTTACCATTCCATCATATCAGATATGTTTTTTTTTACTGGAATAGGCTCCCAGAGTCCCAGGTTAACATTGCTTAGTGTATAGCCACAGTTGCACCCCAAGAGAAGTTTGAGACAAATTTTGTATAGAATAATAATTAAAAGATGATCTCACGGTGATTTGGTGCAAAGATTGCATAAGGATGCTATTCTTTTTAGTAGAATCTGAGGGTTCCTAAGTCTGATCCGCTTTTCCTCCTGCAGGCCCCTCCAGTTATGGTATTCTCTTCTGCATGTGCTGGATTAGCAGGTCAAGCATTACTCTTCTATATTTATTTATTTATTGCTATTTAACTATTTTCTGCTTATAATTCTGTTGTCTAAAAAGGTATTTTTTTATATATCATGGTCATTAGATTAATTTTCCATTTTATGCATTTTGTTTAACATAGTTACATACTTACATTCAGTTTATAGTTGTGCTGTGTACCGGAAGAGTTTCGTTCCTTGGCTCCACTTGACAGTTTATAATACTATAAACATTTCCCTTACCCTTTCTATAAAGCACACTTTTACCTTTCAGGATTCTAAAATTAGTGTCTATGATGTTACCCCCATCGAGCTTCCATCTCATTGCTGCTTTTCATAAAGCTCCAATAAACATTCATGGCAAGATATCCCGTGGCAAGTTGCATCTACTGCTGTACCATTAGATCAACAGTGGTTTTTGCTCAGACAATTCTTGTGCAATTTTTTCGACTTGACTTTGTATAATTTCATAATGTCCTCTTCTAAGTACTTTTTTTGCGGTAAAATTTGATTTTTGCTAAGGTTTATGCACTGGATTAAGCCCCATGATTTTGATCTGGACCTATTTAGTAAAATGAAGCGATGATCTGGAACCAATTGGAGGGCACTACAATGCATAGTAGTAGGCTAGTAGCATAGGTGTTGTACATCTATCTGGCATGTGCATACCTCACCATGGCTGGCTCTGCTTGGCCAGCCAGTGGGAGGGCGTGCGTGCATTGTTGCAAGTTGCAACAAGTGCAAGTGAGGATGTTCCTTTTACCATGTGAACACTGAACAGTCCATTATGTGATTTGGTCCTCTGCGCAAGTAGTAGAACTTTGTGGAAGCATTGAGAAAACATGAGTAGAATAGAAAACAGATACATGTTTTCATTTGTTTTTTGAAGTAAATACGAAGTGTGATAGGTGTAGGATATTTCCTGTAAAATGGTACTAATGTCTCACAATATTTAAAAGTCCACGTCTTGCTTGGAAATAGTCTACTGATAAAGCAAGAGAGAGAAACCTGGTCCAGAGTACCCTTTTGTAAACCAAAAGTTAAAACTAGATGGATGATCGACACTGACAAGGGCATCTAAAGTAGTAGAGTGCTAGACGGGGCATCCGCGTTATAACTTTAGTTATACTAAAAAAGTGGTCACTGACTGGATTGCATCGGCTTTCTCTTTTGCTTTATGGTCAGCGCCTGGTTTTTTAGGAAGATGTGGGGCTTTTTAGTATTATCAGGCATTAGTATTATCGCGCAATAAATATCCTGTGCCGTATTTACTTCCCAAAAATATTTGAGTAGTACTGTTTTCTTCTCTCTCTTTTAGACAAAGGGTATTCCTGTTTTCTCTATTGATGTGAGCCAGAAATTGATGTGTTTGCCATCTTTTAAAATTGTCCCCACAAAATTCCTTTTGTTCCATTGCTTTAGGCGCTTGGCATTCCCAGACAGACTCGTATAGTCATGTCTGCAGGGTAATTTTATTGTTGGGATATTAGCATTTGAACTATTGATTTAATTTGAGGATTAATGGGTTCTAGTCAGAGCAATTACAGTAATTACTCGAGTTGTGAGACATCGGAGACTCGGAGTAACAACATGTGTTGTGCAGAGGCACTGTTCACCAACACTCCCACAAGGCACTGTATCAGTACGCAGCCGATAGGATTTCGTTTTTTTGCCGCTGCTCTTTAGAGATAAGAGATGGTTTTAGGGAGTAGTGTCTTTAATGAGTGTTTTGTCAAATTCCTTTTTGTCATTAGATTAAATTGTTAGAGATTCTCCTCTCTATGATTAGGGTCCTCCTCTGTTTGGTTATAGCTATTTGCATATTACGGCATTACGGCATGTAAATGGTTGATTTGTGCCATGTCATTGCTATCACTCGTTTTTTATACATTTGGTGAACTAAACTTTTACTTTTATCTGTAGGTGGTACAATACCAGCCCTTGCACAGCTGGTTTCGTCGTCCTATCACGCAACCATGTCATCGCCCTCATTTGCCCCTGCTTCTCATGACGACATGCACAAGAGCAAAACCTCCTCGCCGTTGTAACTTACTGGTGCAGCAGATCCTTCACATAATTGTCTGCCTGAACAAACTATCATAACCTATGCAAGGCTGCTGCTCTACTAAATGTGTATGTGTTACCACTACTGCCGCTTCTACTAAATGTGTATGTGTTACCAATTTCCCCCTGGCAACGAGGGCCGCTCTTGTAAATGGTAATTTTTTTCCTGTGGAATGATGTTATATATGTTTTATTCTCAGTTTTTGGTATTTATCTCCACGCATAGATTGTGCTGTGCCCGCCTCCGATTCATGTCTATCTGTCGTGGGTTGATTTTCGTGATACATCAAGTCCTGCAGTGTTGTGACGAAAACTCGCCAGACCAGATGTTCTTTTAGTATCTTACAATATACAAACATACTTTTGCAATATGCTTGTGTGACTTAATTCAACTTTGGCAGGACAAAAATCTTGCAAATCATGCTGTTTATTGATCGTGATTTGACCGCTTCCCTTGGATGTACCATGCATCGATATTCGAATACAGTTCGACTGTGATGTGCTTGTCCTCAAAAGTGGAATTACTGTGAGCCTCTGTTTATTTCAAGCAAACCAGGCAGTGAGCCCTGTCTTCTGATGACGCAGCGCCTTCGTAGATATATATATAGCTGGTGGGTTTGTCACACTTAGTCTGATAATGAGTTGGGTTGAAATGGGTTAAACGGGTTGAGTTTTCGTTTGGGTTGGAAATTTCACAATTTGCTGATGAGCGTGGTAGTATTGGCGTAAGTTTTAACTTGTTTGGTTACAAAAAAATACAGCGTAAGTGATCTTTGTTTGGACCAAGAATTTTGCATCGGTAGGAGGGATTTGCTAATGGTCCTCCAATTTTCTCTTTTTGCAGCATCCAAGTTTTCTACGAGGGATGTGCTGATCTGATCTCTTGGCCACTTTTCCTGTTCCTTCAAGTGCAGTATCGATAGTCCAATTCGACTGGAGTTCATGTGAGTTGATGCCAAAATTTTAATTATAAGCTGTCAAGTTAATGCTTATCCTTTGATGCTCTCTCTGCATTCACAACATTTACTTCAACTAATTAGCAGCAAGTAGTACAATTAGCCATGAACCAACATATATTCCTATGCCACTTTCTGTACCTTAGTATGCTCCAGACATTTAGCATATTGGCAAGAAAATACGGACATGGAGATCACAACTTAGGTTATACAATGCTCACTTTCTCCTAGTGAAGATTGAGTGTTTTTGTGAAGGCTCAAGTGTTATCTTAATTTTCTAATGGTACTATTAGCATGAATGTTGGTGCCACTGTATGGATTGTATTTGACTGATGGATGTAGTCTCACTCAGTGAGACTATTAGACTAGATATTTTCTGAACGAATGACTAAAACTAATCACTCGCTTACCATTCAAACCTCCAATAACATAGCATCTCCCCTGCATCAATTTCCTGCCGCGGCAGTGACTAAATTAATCCCTGAGCTCCTGATTGGGTTAATTAATCACCACCCTGCAAGGGCTGCACCCCCACTTGTCCTCGTATATTCTACTGTCATTGCGCATTGTGATGGCCTAAAATGGGTAGGAAACGGGTTGATGAGTTAGGTTAAACCCATACAGGTGATCATGCAATGCGGGTGGTGATGACCGGTGAGTGGCCTACGTATGCTTAATCCTTACGGACCGGTTGCCTCTACTGGGCTCTGTGCGACGTGCCTCTTCCGTCGCCCTTGTTATATAGATATACGCCCAGGCCCTACCGACGTGCTAGTTCGTGCCTTCGATCTCCTAGCTGTAGCTCGTACTGTAAGGTCTCGGCGTTGGATATATCAATCCATCGATAGCCCGTTGTATAGTATACTGGAATCGGCAAAGTTTCTGCAACACAGTATGAGACTATGGTAACTCCAAACTAGCACTAAGCGTAAGTTTTTGCTAGGGGAAGAGAATGGCAAGGAGCTGCTAGCATCCACCAAAGAAAGAAGGCGGAAATTTGGCAGATCCTAATATTTGAGTGCGGCAGCCGGCCTCTTACCGTACGGCCACAGGCCGGATCCCAGCGCGTACGGCTCTTTCAAACTCGAATAGCCGAATGTGTGTACACACGGCGCGTCGGTACTGTGGCAAACACAAGCGATTGGCCGCCAGCACACGGCGGCTATGATCGAGCTATCATCGGCCGGTGCCCGCCGCTCGTGTCATAGGCCATCCCACTCGGGCTCGGTCAAATTTCGAGCCGAGCTCTAGCCGACTCGCGAGCCGCCGTTTCCACCCCTTTCGGTCTCTGGCTTCCCTCATCTTTTCCTTCCTCCTCCCCCGTGACCTCCTCCTCCCCACATACTCCCGCCACCTCCCCCTCCCTCGCCGTCGCCCCCCCCTGCCTCACCTCCCACGCCTCCATGCTCCAGCCCCGCTCGCTGTCGCTCCTAGGGGTGGCAAAGCTCATGCCACGAGCCGCTTTGTTGCCCGAGCCGCTCGCCGAGCTCGAGCTTTTTCGCCGAGCCGAGCCGCTTCGAGCTCGCCTCCGATGCCGGCCATGAGCCAAACGAGCCGAGCGCAACCCCATATAATCAAGATAATTGAAATTTGAATTGATGATAAATGACTCATATAATCATTTTATTCTACCGAGCTCGAAGAGTTTTCCGAGCTTTCGAGCGGCTAGCTCCCGAGCCGAGCCGCTCTCGAGCTCGTTTTCCAACGCCGAGCCTCGACCGCTCGGCGAACTTGGCTCAGCCTCCGGCTCGGCTCGCTTCGACCCTAGTCGCCCCCGCCTCCTCGTTATCTCCCTCCGCCCTCTACGCCCAACTCCACCTCCAAGCCCACTCGCCGCCTCGCCCTCCTCGACCAATTCCAGGCCTCCTCCTCGCCCCGCTCGCCGCCTCCCCCTCGCCCTCCTCAACCAACTCCACGCCTCCTCCTCGCCCCGCATGCCTCGCCTCCTCCCAAACTCCCGCCTCCTCGCCTCGCCTCGCCTCTCCCCTCGCCTCGCCGCCCCTCTCCACGCCTCCTCCTCGCCTCGTCTGCTGCTTCGAGCACCGCCTCCGCCTCCCACACTCCCCCTTCCCCTCCATCTCCCTCGTCTCCGAGACTCCGACCGCCTCCCCTCCATCTTCCTCATCTCCGACCGCCTCCCCGCCGACCTCTGCGACGAGTCGACGACATCGAGCCTGCCTCTCCAGTCTCCATGAGGGACATCAGCGTGGGCGGCACGCTGTGTGGAGCTGCAGGTGGTGGCCATCTACTCCGCTCCCGGCACCGGCGACGACGTCGATGCGGAAGACGCCAAGCGGGAGGGCGCGGTGAACCAATGGTGGAGAGCAAGACACCAAGCTCGCGAGCCCGTTCGAGCCAGCTCGAGCTCAGTTCCGAGCCGAGTCAAGCCTCTCTCCCAGCTCGTTACCGAAATGAGCCGAGCTCACTGTTCATCCGAAGCCCAAACGAGCCTGACTTGGCTCAGCTCGTTTCCACCCTACTCACACACCTTCTTCATCATCCTTACACCGCCCCCACCACTTGCGCCACCTCTGGCCTCCGCCCACACCACCCGCGGCCCACGTTAGAGGGGGAGAGTGCGGAGGTGAGGCAACCCCCGTGTGTAAGACGGCGGGCTCAGCGGACGTGCAAACGTCGGCCACGGAGGCATCAGCAGAGGTCGGCTTCGGTGCGCACTCGGTCTGAGCTAGGGATGCAGAGTGGTGCGGGGGGAGCGCAGAGGCGACCACGAGCAGGAAGGAGGAGGATGGGGAGGCATCGGCGGGTGTGTCGTCGTCGCGTCTGTCGCCGCAAAATTTTGGGGCGCGACGACGACGAGTGGGCAACAAGTGTGAGGGCGACGAGGAGGCGTCGGTGGGCGCGTCGTCGTTGTCCATCGCCGCAGATCTTGAGGCACAACATTGGCTGGCTAGCAACAATGAGCGCGGAGGCTTTGGCCGGTGCGACTTGGGCAGGTTGGGAGGGAAGATGAGCTAGTGTTGTGGTCGGCGGGGAGATAGGAGAGACAGGGAGAGAGAGGAGGATAAAGAAGAAGATAGAAGATAAGAAGGCACTCAATTCATGGTGGGTTAACGGGAGTAGCAACAAAAGGATGAAAGTTGAGATCCGTTAATAATAAAGAGAAACAATTTCATAATGATATTTCAAAAACGGGACCAACTCTCAGTAACAAATAAGAATTAATCCCATTTTTAAACGAGAGATCGGACGGGCGTGACGCGGACGCGTCCCGGTACGTGCTTAGCCTCCCGCCCCGCGCGCCATCCCTCTCCAACAGCCTGGTCCCCCCTTGGCTCTCTACCCGCGCTCCTGCTCCTACAAATCCTCCTCGCCATCCATCCCGTCTCCTCGCTCACACGAGAGAGAGAGATATTATCTTTCCTACATGCACAGATACAGAGTTGCACCGGCGTCGCTGCACGCGGCCCGCCCGGTCTTCCTCCCGGGCGCCAGCGCCGGCGGCCACCGCCTACAGCCGCTGCCGCCGTGCGGGAAAGCGGCGGGGCGGCGCTCGGGTGGCGCGGAGCTCGACATCTTCACGGCCGAGCGCTACTTTAACGCGGCGGACGTCGTCGAGTACAGCGACGCCGCCGTCCCTGCCGCGCTCCCTGCTGACGAGCAGCCGCAGCTGGCCGTGGACGCGGCCAGCCAGAGCGGCACCGCGGTGTCGTCGGAGGCAAGCTGGAACAGCCGCTTCGGGCTGCTCTCCAGCAACTGCCAGTCGGCAGCGGCGGGTAAGCTCAAGGGCTATGGTGGCAATGACGTCGCCGTGGTGAGCGATCAGTACCAACACGGCGGCAAGAGGCCTGGCTCTGGCCAGCGGTGGTGGCTGTTCGGCAGGGACTGCCCCTGCACCGGCAGGAAGGCGGTCACCGTCGACGTCGCCTCCGAGCCTCCGAGCCCGATGACCCCGAGGATCCACGCGAGGTTCGACGCCAGCTCTGCCATGCAGAAGAGCGCGATCTTTAAGGCGAAAGAGCTGCCTCCTCCGACTCCAAGCGAGGAGCCCGCCAAGATGAAGATGACACCGGGGAGCTGCGCGTTTCCTCTTCCCGCCAACAAAAGCATCTTCGCGGCTGCGCCAAACAGGGGCGGCGGCGCGTCGTTCGCCGCTTTCCCGCCGGACATTGGCCGCCGCGTCGTGAGCTCGGGCGGGTTCACGTTCCCGGTGCTCGGCCGGGCGAAGGTCGTGATCAGCACCATGGACGAGCCGCCGCGCGAGTCGCTGGAGGTGTTCCGTCCCATCGACGAGGACTCGGTGGTGCTCGCGGACCAGCCGCCCGCCTTTACCGTGGCCCGAGGCGGCCTCGCGGCCGGTTTTCCACGCGCGCCGGCGGTGGTGACGGCGATGGAGGAGGACGCGATGAGCGACACGAGCACGGACCTGTTCGACCTCGAGAGCTTCGCGGCGTCGTCGTCGTACCCGACCACGTACCGCGGGCGCAGCAGCCGGCGCAACTCGGGCGACGACGACCTGGCGTACGGCGCCGCCGCCGCGGAGCCGGCGCTGAGCGAGGCGAGCGTGGTGTGGAGCGTGGCCACGGCGGAGGGCGGTCCCTTCGACGCGGCCAGCGTGGCCAACTTCTCCAGCGCGGCGTCCGCCTGCTGCGTCGACGAGTTCCGCTTCCTCCCGCCGGAGGCGGCCTGGGGAGGCCACGACGACTTCACCGCCGCGATGTCCCGCAGCGCCGGCCGCAAGAAAGGCAGCGGCGGCGGATTCCTGAAGAGCTGCCGGTGCGAGAAGGCGGTCAGCGTTGGGCCAACCCCGGTCCGGGTGGTCCGGCCGCCAGCCGGCCCGGAGGTGGCTGTCAAGGCGGGCGGGCATGCGATGGGGCCCGCAGGCAGCGGCGCGGCACGGAACCACCCCGGCCGCGTCCACATGCCGGTCCGGACGTGATGGGTCGCCGGCCGGCGGCTACGCAAGTACACTACAGTACGTACAACTACAAGGCGTTGGCACTTGGCACGCTTGCCTGCGTCTGCGTGCACGAGGTTGTTAGTTTTTTTTGTGTACGGTTCTGTGGTTAAAACGTGATGCTGTAATAAGTGGAAAGTTTTCCCACGCGTGGATGTGATGCGCACGACACTGCAAGTATTAGCTGCTACTGCTAGGAGGCATGGGATCCGTTCCTGTCGTGCTCAACGAGCACGGAGCACTCGTGGCTATATGTTGGGACTATGGAGTAATTTGTACTCTTTTTTTTCCCCTATAGAAAGGGCGCATATATATTATATTAACTAGAGGGATATTCTGCGTGTTGGAGAGAGAATATGTAGAAATTAATTTGTTGGTCGTAATGATTGAACAAAACAAGGTGAAACAGGGTAGAGTCTAAAATAATTAGAAAACAAGACAAATGAATGAACATCTATGACACCTAACTTTCATCTAAAGATTGTGATTAACAGGAGTGATGTGGCTGCATGATAGAAGAGAGAAATAATATTGATTGTAGTTAGTGGGCATTACTGGTTTAATATATATAGACCAACGGGATTATAATCCGTAGACAAGACCATAAGAACTCTGGTGCTTTATCTAGCTGCACACACTGTTGTCTACTGGACGAGTCATTTTTTTGCACACAAGTGTGCCGCTACATTTGCGCTTCTACGAACACAGGAAATAAACTCTAAAAACATCTTGCTAAGCTCCTGGATATCGCTCAGAATCGGCGACACTTCGGCTCACACATTATGGACCAATATGTGCTCTTGCATCTCCGGCAAGGTGGTGCTTGAAACAGTGCGGATTTATGCCCTTGATGGGCGGTGGTCGGGCCCTGTTTGGTGGAGTTTCAGTTCAGGTGATGTTTGGTTTGTGACACTAGCGTGCCAAATCAAAATTTTGAAAATACCATAACAATGCCAAAACTGGGGTGAGCGATTTGGCTGCCCTCAGATTGCCTGTGTGGTGTTAGATTTCTTTACCATTGCCAAAATTTATTTGTTGTTACCAAAATTTGGTTTCAAATCAAATGGTGGATAATTCTTCGTGGCATTGCCAAATTTTGATAAGACTAGGAGGGATGAGCTTGTGTCAATGGCACCACCAACCAAGTAATCAATTTTAGGGGACTTTTGGTTCGAAACTAGCGGTAATACAAATCTGGTTGCCACTCCTATGATCTGGACAATGGACCAGTTTGGATGAAATGTTTTCTCCTTCTCTAGTTCTGCTTTTCTTCTTACATAAATGCAAAAGGTACAATTTAACTACCATTCTCTCTTGTTATAAATTCTCATAATTCAAAATATATGGGTCAAATTAATTTTATGTTTGAACGACAATGTCTTCTAGATAATTAGATTGGTCACAACAAATAGTATTAGTAGATTTCACATAAAAGCTACTTTTGTGATATTATGCAAGGGCTATTGGATTCATGGCCTTGCAAATGCTTAAACTCATTAAAAAAAATGACATTGCAAACCTCTCCCAAAAATGCCCCCGCTATCCTAACTTATTTTGAAAAACATTGCTCCATTCCGTATCTTGCTCATATTGGACCAAAATGTCCTAGCCTTGAGGATGCCTTCTCCCTCTTCTCCTCATCGTTGGAGCCGCCATCCGGCCCCAATTGCCACCACAAGCTCTCCCAAATCCCCTCGAATCATCATCATTCACCACAACCACCAGTTCAATTCCTACATCCACCTACCTATTCGGATTCCTTCAACAAAGGAAGATGACGACGATCTGGTTGATGAATTCATTGGTGGAATTCTCACACCGCCAATAATTTTCGTCATTGATCTTTGTGTGCCGCTGATAAGCATCCAAATCTGTACGCCATCTTTCCTAGCACCTGCAAATCTCCCTCATAATTGATGCGAGCGACATGTCCCTAATTTGTGTGCCACCAATAGTCAACTAACGACCTCCCCTTCGTTGCAGGCTTTGAAACCTGCCACCGTCATCCGTGCTTCACGCACAACCGACATCTTGAGGCAGGGGATATGAGCAAGAAGACGATAGGGGAGTGGCATTTTACAACACAAGTCTTGTTTGCAGTTGTATTTTCAGGACAAGCGGATTTGTAATGGCATTTTTTCAAAAGTTGAGACATTTATAATGACATTTATCCAATTAACTCTATACGAGGCCAAAAAATCAAGGATAACGTCGTAGACTTCATTTACATCGAGATCAAACACAAGGGAAGATATCTGGTGAACATGGTCTAATCGGTGAACATATGAACAAACTCATTACTGACCGTTCGATCCAAAATGGGCGGCCTGGATGGAGGCGGGCGGCTCCCCATCCCACCTACGCCGTTTTGCATTTACCACCCCGCGTAAGCCACATGACTTTTACAAAAAAAAAACTTCCAGTCGCTCCTTCGGTCCTCCCCAACTCGACGCCAAAGCACCATAATCGTAGCTAGGGTCCAGGTGCTGCTCGGGGACTCCACCGGCATCCTCTACCATATCAGGCATCCTGCTTCTTTGTCTGTAGCGGCTCGCCACAATTTAGTGGGGGGGATTGGCAAAAGAAAAATGTATGGATGTAGCAAGTTGTATGGATGTCCATATGTCCATGAAATGCCTCTTGTTCACCGGATATGTCCACGAAATAACTAACTAAACCGAAAAGTGAGATATTGAACACCCTAGGCCTAGTGGTGGAGGGTGAGAAGAAATAAAGAGAGGATCACTTAAAGGCATGGAACATCAACTTTGCCACACTATGGTTCATACTTGAAATTGGGTGGTATGGAGATGGAGAAACTAGTACATTTTTATCCTAACATGTATTACAAGGCCCCAGTGGTGGAGCGTGAGAAGAAATAAAGAGGGGGTCACTTAAAGGTATGGAACATCAACTTTGACACACTATATTTCACACTTGAAATTGGGTGGTATGGAGAGGGAGAAACTAATAAATTTTTATCCTAACATGTAGTACAAGGCTTTGATCTTCCATTAGTGCATATACAATCACTAAGATGAATGAGAGGGTTGCGACCCTTGTTGATCTACGCTAGGCTCAACCTCTGCTAGGCCCTAGCATGTACTAGTAGCATGCAATTAGGGCTTGTGGATTCCAACACAGGATAAAGTGATGATGGCTATGAGAACCCGCATAATTAGACTAAACTAAACGTTAGTAAACGATAATTAGCGTAAGTATAAAAAATACATTAAACAAATACCAAAACATAATCACGTTAATTATCAATCGCATAATTAACATATTTGACAACACGAAGCATTACAATAACAGTACAACATCATCTCAATACATCAATTGTTACATAAATGATTACAACCCAACAATTGTTGCAGGAGTTAATTAAATTGTAATTCAATACTCTTGCATTCATATCACTGGAGCCTTCCTTACCATCTCATCCAGTCATCCACTACCTTTTCAATTTGCGCAACCAAAAGCTTAGAAAGTATTTAGCAAAAACCAAAAACAATAATTATTAGTTAGAATGAAGAGAGATTGTCGTCAGTTTCCCCAAAGTCCACTAGGATTTCCATATCAACCTAGGTCAGCCGATCCCTCGATCACCAAGGTACCCTGACCAACTGGAGTTAGTCGGCCCCTTGATAATTAAGATATCCAAGCCAACCTAAGTTAATAGGCACCTTTTACTTCCGAAAGTCTCATCATACGGCGTCATTAAGGCCCAACACCCACTTTTTCCATTTTGCCTCAACAGTAATATAAGTCTATAGTGCATCGCCTCTTTAATCCCACCCTCAGTCCAAAACATCACAGGATATATCGAACCCAACACCCGCCTTTGTATCGAATTATCCCTACCGTAGGAAAATCCAGGCAACAGTACCCAATACACTATATGAATAGATGGTCTAGACGCCTCAGTGCATGTGAGAAGGCTTTGGATAGGAACGTGGTAAATAGAAATAGGGTCTTGGTAAAGTAAAAAGGGAATGCACAGGCTAGAGATAAGGGCAGCCGAAGCCTCCCCTCTTAAGCTTCCAATCTAGCCAAGGCTTTTCACACTCCCAGCACACCAAACCACACCTCACAGCCGAAAGAAAGGAGGAGCAAAGCCAGGAACTCCCCCCAAACACTTCCAGATCTCCCAGCTAGCACCAAGGGAAGGGGAAGGCAAAAGGGACCAGAAGATCATTGGTGCGTGGTCAACACCACTACGACGACGACTAGCACCGCCGACACTACCATCCCAGTCCCGATCGAACCCAGCAAGGTAGCCAACCTTCCCTTCCCACCATTGTTTTACTCAATCTGTAACACATCACTTTGAGCCAACAAAATACATGCATCAATCGCCATTTCACCATAACCATCCTTCTTGCACATCCAAAATTCCCCATATAAACTAGCCCATGTAATCCTAGCTCTCAGTAGCATCAAGATATAGCTCTCAGTTCATCGCATCACAGAGCAAGGGAGGATCAGGGAGTAGAGAGGAAAGGGGGGTAGTACCTCAGTGCAAACCATGGTCGAACCTCCACTACCATCATCATACTTGTGCATCAACCAAGCATCAAATCAACACAAGTAAAATGAATCAACCCAGACCTAAAAATCAATAATAAAAGTTGGGTTAGTGGAGGAAGGGAGCCAAGGCGGGCTCGGCTGAGCCAGAGGTGAGCCCGGGCGGCGCGTAGAGGTGTCTTGAGCCGGAGGGAGAGCCGAAGCCGCGGTGGCCACCAGCCGCCAGCCAGGAGGCCAGAGGCGCGGCGAGTCAGCGGCAGGGAGCCCACAGAGAGGAGGCTTAGGTCGGCAGCCGGGCCGCACGAGCACAGGAAGAAGCCGAGGAGCAATGGGCCGGCCGGCGCACAAGACGGCGCAGCAGGAGGGCACGGGCTAGTAGCGAGGCGTAGGAGCCGGGGTGACCACAGTGCGGGCCAAGCCGGAGCAGAGCGAGGGAGCTGAGCCAGGGGTGGCTTGGGGGGTAGCGGCGCCGGCGTACCGACGACGAGGTGCGGCGAGGGCCAAGTAGGAGGAGCGATGGCGCCATGGAGGAAGGAGAGAAGAAGAGGGAGTTGGGGAGGAAGCGGATGGGAATGAGGGGGAGCTGTGGGGGGTGTCGGCCGGTTAGGTGAATAGGAGGGTAGGATTGGAAGGGTTTATATGAGAATAGAATTAGGGTTAGAAGTTAAATAAGGAATTGAAAATTTTCACAATCATTAATTTCTAATAAATTTTATCAAGTGTTGTAGGATTCAATATAGGTTAGTAATAAGATTAATAAGGGTAGTCACCAAGTAATTATTTCAACAAAGAGATCCTAAAACAGTTCGGTGAATTGTAGAATTAAATAAGTTAAAAGATTATAAAGTGTTGTTAATAAAAGTTAGTTTTCGAGCGTATCAAACCTATGATGTAGACGATTAGTCTGGCGTGTTAGAACTTCTATAACCATACCAGAATAATTAAATTAATCAACCCCAAGTTTAGATAGAAGAATTAATTAAATGCATACTCACCGGAATAAAACCAAGTAATCATAGTTGCATGCGAGCACGTTCGTATGTTATTTTCATGCGTGATATGTAAGTATCAACATTCCTGATCCTAGAATCGATATACTAGATTAACCATAGTTGGGGAGTGCTAGCCTAGCGAAGAACCCAAAAAGTGTTATAATTTAAAATCTGCTAAAAAGGACCAATTGACTATTGTACTCTAATAACACCCCAAATGTCACTAAGTATTTACCTATTTATTTATTCACACCGTCATTGAAATTAGCAGGAGTAGCTGATACCGATTTTGTCAGCAACGAACTTTCCTACAATTTCGAAGGCAAGCTATTCTCTTGAACATAAATATAGTTATATTAAATGTAAACCGTATATTGCTCTATCATATATGTTTTGCATCAAAACTATTTCTCAAAATTAAATCGGATTAAGATGAAACTGGGAAGATAAGAAATGAGAGGAATAAATAAGAATTACTAGATGGGATCCCTTTACATATGGTTAAAATATAAGGATAAACAAAACTCTTACTCAGTCAGAGGCCATAAATTCAGTGCCAACCATTTTCCCATTTTGACGGGCATAAAATGATACCTTGTTACGTAATTATGTTCTCTACAACGGGTCACATTGGAGTGTTGGGCACGGAAGTGAACCGTCCCAAGGTGGAGTGTTGGGCACGGACGAGAGCCGCCCCAACCAATATTACTGGAACTCGGTGTATGACGAGATCAGCACCGTGACTAAATCAGCACCGATAGAAAGTAATAGGTGGATACCTAATCACGTAATTTGAAAATGTTCTGTATTCTGAACTCAAAATCGCATCAAAGGAAATGTGGTGGACTTAGCTCGAGAGAGAGTTCAGAGTAGCTATGAGTAAAGTGGTACAAGCCTGCGCAGTGCTATATCAAATCATTAATTCATGCCAATCTTCTGGATTGGAGTCTACGGGAACCGCTAGGGGTCTATCTTCTCTCCGAGTGACAAGTAGTGTTTTCAGAATTAAAATTTACAACATAATATTTTAATGAGTTATTTTTAGAAAAGAGATGATATAGAAAATGTGATAACGAATAGAGATAAGTCATACAGTACATCTTTTGCTATTAATGCTTGCTGAGTACATTTGTACTCAACCTTGTTAGTATTCTCCTTTGTTAGATCCTAGTCCGGTCGGGAATTATTCCGAGTCGAACGAAGGACATGCAGTACCAATGCAACCGCAGGAGGAGAAGGCACTGATTACGAGGACCACGGCAAGTTGGCGCCATATTTGACGCGTGGGACGAATAGGCGGCCGGTGCTTCAGGGTAGACGAGAGAAGCGGAGAAGTTCCCTTTTGTAATTGTTTAATACTGGTATTAAGAAACATAGCCTTGTGTGACTACTACTGAAATAAAGATGTACAGTTTCTATCTTATTGTTCTGCTGTGCAATTCTGGTAAAGACTTACTATTTATTGGAGCAGTGTTCTACTGAGCTAACGAATAATAATCCGTATATCTAAGTGTAATTATCTCTAAGATAATGACACAGAGGCGTTACAGTACCCAAACGTCACATTCCAACATTGGATATGGTGATGATGCCCAAGCGTCACGATCAGGTATGGACGTCGTAGCAACAATTCATCCTCCGTCCGGAAGACACCAAAATCCAAGGCATACACGACCCGTCTCTCTGAAACTTGCACACAGTAGCAACCTACGTGGTCGCGCGGCAGCCACAGCCCTGACATGGCCAAACCTAGATCCTCGACACGAGCCGATTTGATCTTTTCTTGTTTGTCCCGAAGCGATTCCAATCCGTTGCTGTTCCTTGGAAGGCAGCACAGCATGGGTCAGCCACGTGCAATGTGTGTGTTTGCGCGCGTCGCACTGGAATTGATTTTGTGGTTTCTGAAGAAACTATCCTCCATCTACCTGCAAGTCTGGAACTGCAGCTATGGGTGCTGCCAGTTGTCACGGGTTATATCACGGACCGGTCTAATTGATTTCCTGAGTGCTGCACCTGCATGCATGAGATGAGTATGAAATAGAACATGGAGTGATTGTTCTCTTATTCAGATTGGAATTAAACGCCCATTTGGGAAATTCTATGTTACAGTTAAGGTGGGGGAGAAGAATTGGGTGAGACTGACGGAAAGTAGAGTCTGTCATAAACCCTCGAGAACTCATTCAGAAATCCCGCACTCCAAACAGGGCCACATGGTGCGGCGCTTTACGAACCATGTAAGATCAGCTCGAGTTTTTCTCAGCTCGGGCTCAAATTAGGTTTGATCTTGAGCCTGAACCCAAATTCAAAACTGTCTAAATAAAGAATAATCCAGACCCCAAGGAGTTGGCAATGGTGAAAAGCTAACTGACCTTCCGGGATCCACTTTAGGAGAAAGAGCATCTAAATTGCCCACGAGAATGAAATAACCAGGAATTGATTTTGTTGAAGCAAGTGCTGACTAGGTAAGTTTCTCTAGACAGCCTGAGAATCGCACACGGTAACTACAAACCATCCAGATAACCATGAACCATCTAACATAAATCAAACCAACACTCAAATACAACCAACAGTTGAGCTAATATGAGTAGAGCACATCAATTGCACATCAAATTATTTTGTATGGAAGGATGCACCGGTATATCCGTTATTAAATGTTTCTCATTTATATTACTCAGGTGATGTCAATGTCAATGCATCACAAGTAATGGTCCAAATTTTTCTCCACATTTTCTGTAATACTACAAACAGAAAACATTCCTTCTCGTAGACCCAATAACGTGATCAACAAAAGGATCCTAACCAGCTTGTAAACTGGTGCAATGGGTCTAGTTGATTAGATAATTGTGTATCTTGACCTATCCCGTCTCTCAAATGGAGCAAGCAAGCAGTCAAGCGCACACGTTCTTCGGTACGCTATGTTCACCAAGTTCGTGCTTCGGGGACTCGGTTCCACTATAGAAGGAAGCCTCACTTGAGGCGTCTGAGTCTGCATCGTTAGCTTTCTTGTTACCATTTGAGCTGCATAAAGAACCCATCTTATTGTCGTCCTCTCTCATTTGCTCAGCATAACTGTTGTATTCAAAGGTAGCTGGATTCTTTCCCCCGAATGCTGAGTCAAGCTTTTCCATGTCGAAGACATCAGCCATTATCTTCTGGCTCTCCTTATCATTGGAGTACACAAACTTCACCTTCTTGTAGGTCTCATGGTCCAAGAATGGCTTCACTATCTGTCATTGGTAACTACTGTTAGGCCGTTTGATCAGAGTAGCTCAATTAAGAATAACAACAATGCAAAATGGAATGTTTCGGAGAGGAAAGAACAGAACAGACACTGCCCCTTTATCCACAAATGTAACTGTAATATTTCCAATATGACATGTGGTGGTTTATAGAGTTTCCACGATTTGGGTTCTGCTTCAGGGAACATAGCACAGAACACATTTGAATTTTCAATGGTTGAATTACATTGAAAAAAATAATATCAGGGGAGACCACAAATAGTTCAAATATTGGGAAACAATACGGCAGTCACAATTTAGAAAAAGACAAATTGGCAGGGTAGCTAAAGAGCTGTGATCTGACTAGAGAAATAGAGGCACAGCAAAGGGTGGCAGAATCTCATAGTGTGATAATGAACACTACTCTGCTGGCACAACAAACTGGAACACATTATTCATGATTATCAACCTAGCCAAGAGATTGCTACTACTCTGACAACATCGTGGTTGCAATTCTATCTTCTGATTGACCTACTCGAATATGGCAAATGCAGAAGTAACAATGCTGGTTCATAGTGTAATGAAGATATTTTAAGGTTGCACTGAGCGCAACCGCTCACCTTCCAGAATGACTCAAATAACCTAGGAGGATTGTAAAGGATCGCTAGCCCCAGTCTCTCGGGATAACAGTCTTGCAAGACGTTCACAGTCTCTCGGGTCACCTTCAGCGGTGTGCTTCCCAACGTCCAACACTGGAAGTCTGTCAGCCACACCATCTTCTCTTGATCTTCTGTCAGATTCATAATCGCTTTCTCCAGACAGTAAACTAGATATTTGATCTGTCCCCTTCCATTAGATGTGTTCTGTTACATTTCAGCATTAAGCACACAAAATTAGAAATAAAGAAGTTACAACGCTTCACACAAAATGATGGTGCCATGTTGGTTCATAATCAACACAAAAATTACAAAAAAGAAGCATAGAGAAGTATCCCTCAAAGTAAATTACGAACATATAAATGAAGTATCTACTTCAAAGTCGATTGGTGTTATGAGAAACAAAAATAAATTTCTGAAAAATAATAAATTATAAGGAAAAAAATAAAAAAGTTTCAATTTGCAGCAAAGCATGAAGTTCTCCTTTTGTTTCTCCTAATACCGATTGAGTATGAACTAAAAAATTTAAAGGTTGATGTATCACTCTGTAAACCACCTTCTAAATTCAATGTTCATAACGGCAGGGTTAGCATGGTAGCTCTATACTCGTGATTTGCACTAGTTATGTCCCTTTTAACTAGACTATATAATTCCAACATGATTTCAAAGCATATTAGATGATAGATATATGTACATCTAATACAGAACTGTACAAAACGCTTCTTTATGGAAGCACCAGATATACATCTTAAGAACCTTAAGGTGTCAATTCAATTCTTTCCAGAAATTTAATTTTCAGCACGTGAACTAACCTCTAAGCCTGGCCTCAGTACAAGAACAGTTCTTCCAAGCTTGTCCCTGTAGTCAGCCCTATATATCTTTCCAGTCTCTGCTTCGTGTGCAATGTCTTCCTGAAGGTTGAAAGGATGAAAAGGTTACATTATGTTGTAAATCTGCAAATGTGAAATACTTCTTAAATATGAGTACAATCAGCTGGTGCCTAAACTGACACTGACAATGCTTATTCCTCCTGTACTAATCTTGCATTACACCATTCTTAAATAATACCTGTGCTTCTCACCAATGTTTTAATTACACTGCTCTTTGTATTGCCCATAAACACATCTATCTTGAATTGAACATAAACATAAGGATTGGCTGAACCAAACATACCCAGCGAATCATTTCTGGCTTGTATGCTACCCGCCACTTTACAGCTGCTTTGAGCATTTTACTCGCTTTCTGCACATTCCAGTTTCTTGCTCGGAGAAATCTTGATACTGAGGCATTTGAAAGGAAATCTTGTATTGCTACTGATGAGTGCTCGCCAAGCTCCTTGCGTAATTCATTTATCTGCTCAGTAAATAGCACAGCACAGGGCCTTAAGATTTAAGTACTTTTATAAAATCAAGCGGAGATCTACATTCGAAGACTATTTTCTTACTTTTTCTTGCTGTTCTTCTAGGGTCAAGTTTTTCTCCGCCGCACCACCATTGATTGACTTGAATAGATAGGCCATTTTAGTAACTTGAAGGCGAGGGCTCTACTAGATTTGTAATTGAAACACCTGCATAAATAATATCAGAAGAATAAACATGCATAAACTACTTTATGGTCAGCTTCTTTGTGTGAAAAAAAAGCTGACAAAAGAACAGAATAAAACTTATTAAGCGGGTGTGAGGAAAAGTGTGTGACTAACGAAAATTCAGGTAAAAAGATACAAAAGTGACAAGTGCTACTCTCACTTTTATGTCTAGCAGCGGACTAGTAAAATTGCATATGTTTGGTGCCTGAGTGATATCCTGCATGAGAAGTATTTCATAGATTTCAGAAGACGGTGAGAAGGGTTGGCTCCTATTGGAGCTTCTAAATTACTCAGTTCAATTTCGCAGAACACATATCGTGGCTACGGTTTAAAACAAAACAACCTAGGAGGAAGCTCATAATTAAATACGCACAGCTCCAAGAGCAGGGAGCAAAAAAACAGCATAGGACAGATTATTTACAGCCAAAGATTGAGCGACAAATCATGGAAATCCCCGAAATGGGGGAACCTAGCAGGGCAAGCCACTGAATTCCACTCTGGTGTCGATAATACTGATGCTTGATGGAATAGTAACTATCAAGATCCCATAACAGGATGGAAGTTAAGGTAGTGTACATACACTCATAATAGTCAGGCTTGAACTGTTCCTTCCTTCCAGTAGAATTGGATCTGGTAATGTTATACTCAGCTTTACGTGGGATGAAGAACAGATCCCAACAGGTCGAGATTGATCAACTCAACGCGAGCTAACTACCGGCCCTAGTTCCTATATTCCAGGAGCATAATCAGCAAAAAAAATCACTGGAATTCGAAGAGGAACAGATCGATGCCTGCTTACTTCCTCACATCAAACAACAATCAACCAGAGGAAGGGGGAACAGTTTATTCCCGGCCCGGGATTTGACTTAAATTCCGCATCCACGAGGATGAACAGGGATATTAGTCCAAACCAAACAACAAGAATACAATCTAACAAACCTCTAAAACTAAACAAATCACAATTCGCACGGTTGAACTGAATCAATCGCTAACAGGAAGTCAATAACTGTGTGTGGGTGGGTGGGTGGGGGATAGGCCGCCGGTCACGCACCTCACGAATCAAGATCCCGTCTCCCGGCACCGACGACGAGGGCAACACGCCGCCTAGATCGATCACGCCGCGTGCAGCCACCGCACCGCCCGCGTTCTTGGAACTTGGAAGGGCCTCAGGAGAAGATGCTGATGAGCCAGAGCAACCGAGTCCAGGAGGCTTGACAGTTCACTCGAGAGCGCTAGTGGAGGAATAAAGCGTGGAAGAGAGAGGAGAGAGAGAGAGAGACCGGGGAGAGTCGCCTCGCCACCGTGCAGGACCAGACAAGCCGGGGGAGATGGTGAGTCAGGCGTCAGGTGTCAACGAGGCGGATGGCCTTGGATGCACCGCGCGTCGGTGCCGTTGCCATGTGGCGAGCCGTTCTTTCCCTCGCTGCGGGGGCGGACTGGTGGGCGTCCACCGCAGGTAGGGAGAAAAAATGGACACTAATTATTTGTATCCTTCGACCGTATTGATAGTGTATATTTTTTTTATTCAGTTAATATTTTCTCTTCAATTTGTATTTGTATTTGTACTTCAATTTGCATAAAAAAGATACGAATATGGTATGAATTTTCCATATCCGATTGTTATTTTATCTGAATTATTTGTATTCAAATTCGATAAAGCAATATAATTATTTTATTAAAGCACGCCTGATTATTTGCACGAGTTTTTTTTTAAAGTCACTATGAATTTATGTTCTTTAAGTGAAGAAAAATAGGTTGGAATGATTAAATACGAACATACAGGGATAAAACTTCACTAATAACTTCACAGTGCATAAGTTATTAGGATATTTGGATCCGATCGAATTTGGTAGATATTCGATTCAAATTCATATTCGTTGTGACATTCGATTCGTATCCAATTCTTCTTAAAAATACGAATATGAATATGATTTTACCACCGTTCTATTAGTATTCGATCTGCCTCGTTCCGTTTGGATCGTAACGCGCGTTTGGTTGGGCCGTTCTAGTTTTTTGTAGTGTTTTTTTCCCGTGCACTCGCTTCTTCTTTTTCTTGTGGCAGGTAGAAATGATTCCCATGAGATATTGTTAACAAGGAGATTTATTCTTTTTATGGGTTAGCAAAGAATTTTTAGTGCGGAGTAAATAGGACTAATTCCAATGGGAAGTAAGCATACACACTTTTCTGAGTCTGTACGTATACAAGATGTGAATTATACTATCTTTCGCCTGCGCCGCCCCCGCTGCCCACCTCCTTCCCTTTGTTTGCGTCGCCTGCCTCCTTACCTTCGTCTGCCCCCCTCCTTGCGGCCCGCCTCCTCCCCTTCGCCCCCGCCCCCTCCTCCCCTTTGCACATACCGCCCCTGCCACTCCCTCCTCCCCTTCGCCCGCACCGCCCCCGCCGTCTCTTGGATTAGGGCTTCTGCGTGGCGGCACCGGCGGCAGCAGATGGATCTCCAACTGTGGTAATGCCTCCATTATGGTGCAGGCTTGATAGAATGTGGTTTGAACATCTGGAGTTATGGAAGGAACAATGACCGGACAACCTTTTCTCTGCCCAATGGATCATGTATTTGAGGTAATTACTTAAAGGAAACTTTCTTTTTATAGTGTAAGGGAAACTTTCTTTTTATAATTTATAGTCGTATATATTCTTTCATGAGAACATCAATTGCCCTTTATTCATTTTATATGCAATATATTGAATTGCCTAGAAGGTAGTAATTTCCTTTATGTAATTAGTTGTCATAAGAGTTACATTTCGCAAGACATTTACCACAAATGGGTTCATCGCTCATCTGTGGTGGATTAAACACTTTGCAAAAGCATATAGGGTTAAATTAAAGTAAATTATAAAACTGTGGTTTTATGTTACATGTGTCAAGATACCTTGGATTTGTGAATTCTAGACATCATTTTTTGCATGAACCCAATTGAAAAATACAACTCAATCATCTTCGAAGGTCTATTCTTGTGAAGGGCACCATGCCCTGTTTGTTGGTCCAAATTTTGGTGGCCTTGGACCAAGTTGCTTCCTAATCCAGACCACACTATTTACTGATAACCTTTTTTTCAACATCAATCATTGATGATCTAGTGGCCTTTTGAGGACCACTCTTCGTTCTCTTGCAATTACCCACAGGAGGTGCAGTAAACCTGCACTTTGAATTATCACATACTTCAAATGTTCACAAATACCGAACACTTTTGACCGAACACAGATATCTAGGTAGTCATGTTTAGGATAAATATGACAAAAGCACCAGCTAATAACTTACAGGAACAACAATGAGGCAGCAAAATTAAGGATTTTCGTACAGTTAACTGGGTATTGTGGGGAAATATGCCTAGCAAATGTGAAAGTCATAACTGATAAGTGTGTCTTTGAACAAACACATTTTGGGGTCAAATGCCAAATATTCGTGAATTGATAGAGTAGATAGATCATAATACAGTGATGAATATCTAAGTGGTTCGAAGAGTTGATATAACTGGAAACATGTGTGGAAATTCGAAATATTCCTCTTGAATTCGAATTGTGGAGAACTTGAGAAGCAATATACCCTAGCACTGATCTTACTTGTGAGTTCCTACTTCAATGATTTCATTGTGCAGGCCCATGTTATACTGAAGGACATGCCTGACGAAGAGATTGGTCCACGTATTGATTTCGGAGAATACTCCTTCCTTGAGAACCCACCATTTGCCTAAAAAGGTAATATTATGTCTACCAATGGGCACCATTTCTCTCCCTCGCTGTCGGTGATCTTCGACGGTGTTAATTACACCGACTTCGTGTCTCACATGCGCATCCACATACGTGGTCTTCGTCTCTGGGGCGTCCTCTCTGGCGATGTTACCTGCCCGCCGTGCCCTACTCCTCCGACAGAGCCTACGTCTGTTGCGCTATCCTCTACAGTCGACAAGGTTGCTGTTGAGGCTGCTGGCCTTGCTGATGAGAAGGCTGCCTCTGCCTACCAAGAGGCTCTCGATTTCTACATGGATCGCTTGACTGTCTACACTCAGTGGTGCGACGACGATGCTCGGCTGCTGCTGTCTTCATCGCCAGTATCCAGCCTCAGTTCTCTTATGAGGTTGTGGGATTTTCTTCGGCTGCCCAGATGTGGACTCACCTTCGTCAGCACTACGAACCCTCTGGAGATGCCATCTACCTGTCAGTGGTTCGCCAGGAGCACTCTCTTGACATGGTGACGCTCTCGTTGGCGCCTTCTATGCTCGAGTTACATTGTCTAGCGTCAATCGGACTCTCTTCGCCCGCCGGGCCGCCGCTCTGCTCGTCTTTGTCTGGTCATGCGTCTTGATATGGAGTTTCAGCGTGTCTACGAGTTCCTTACTCGCCGTCCCCGAAGTTCGAGCGGGCGTGCCCGGCTTCTTGCACGCCACCCTCGTGTTACTCTTCCGAGGCCCTTACCGAGATACGTGCGAGAGGAGACTCGTGCGAGTGGTCTTTGGTGCGATGCCACTCCCCTCCGTGCTCACCGCCCGCCCACTGCTACACCGATCGCTTCACGCTTGAAGACATCGCCTCCTCCGTGGCCGCCACAAGTGGTGGTGGCCGCCTCCATCTGGCGGTGGTCGTCCTCGCCGCTCCCTCTGTGACAAGGTCGGCCACATTGAGTCCAAGTGCTACAAGAAGCAGCGGCATCTTTCACGCCGTTCTTCTCCTAGCACTGGCATCGATACTTCTACATCGGCGTCGCATCGACTACTTCGCGTTTTCTCTCGAGGCGGAGATAGCCGGACTTCGACGCTTTGCTTGCCGCTTGTGTTCTTCCTCGGCGTGTTCTGCGCAGTTCTGCGATCGACTCTTGCACGCGAAACCACCTCCTACACAATGTACCTCCTGTGGATCCTTGATTCCGAGCATCTTTTCACATGACTTCGATTCTTCCACTCTGTCTTTGTTACACCTCTTGATTCCCCATCGGTGTGCTTACTGCGATGGTACCTCTCTTTCGTCTCAGTCGAGGACCTCTTAGCAACTCATCTTTTCATGTTCCTTCATTGCTCATGTTCCTCGCCTAACCATGCGACTTCTTCTGTGGGCGATTCATGACCTTGGTTGTCGGGTCATTCTTGACTCTGACTCTTGTTGTGTTCAGGACCGCCACACGGGGGATCTGGTTGGTTCTAGCCCTCGGCGCCTTGACTCACAGCGTCTCTGGGAGCTTGACTGGCTTCACCTTCCTTCCACTGCCACCATTGCCACCAATCTCTCCGCCTCTGCCACTTCGTCTACCAGCTCTTTCCAACAGTGGCACCACCGTCTTGGTCATCTGTGTGGATCTCGTCTGTCATCTTTAGTCCGTTGAGGTCTTCTAGGGTCTGTCTCAGGAGACGTATCTTTATATTGTTAGGGCTGTAAGTTAGGGAAACAGATTCAACTTCCCTATTCTCATAGTGAGTCTGTGTCTCAGCGACCATTTAATCTTATTCATTCAGATCTTTGGGGTCCGACTCCCTTCCTTTCGAAAGGGGGCTATCGATATTATATCATTTTTATAGATGACTTCTCTCGTCACACTTGGATATACTTTATGTCTTCCCGTAGTGAGGCTTTGTCTATCTATAAACAATTTGCCACTATGGTTCGCACACAGTTCTCCACTCCTATTCGAGTCTTTCGTGCTGACTCTGCTGGTGAGTACCTCTCTCATTACCTGCGCAGCTTCCTTGCTGAGCAAGGCACTCTCGCTCAGTTCTCTTGTCCTGGTGCTCATGCTCAGAGTGGTGTCGCTGAGCACAAGCATCGTCACCTCCTTGAGACGGCTCGTACACTGATGATTGCCGCCTCTATTCCACCTCACTTTTGGGCTGAGGCTGTTTCCACTGCCACCTATCTCGTCAACATCCAACCTCTTCTGCTCTTCAGGTGAGATCCCGGTTAAGCGTCTCTGTGATCTTTCTCCAGACTACTCTGCTCTTTGTCTGTTTGGCTGCGTTTGCTACGTTCTCCTTGCACCTCGAGAACGCACCAAACTGACCGCTCAGTCTGTTGAATGTGTTTTTATGGGATACAGTGCCGAGCACAAGGGCTATCGGTGTTGGGATCCTCTTGATCGACGGATGCGGGTTTCTCGGAATGTGACTTTTGACGAGTCTCGTCCTTTCTACCCACGTCCTGCCTCTCCTTCGGTTTCCTCTGTGGAGTCCCTGTCTTTTTTGACCTTACCAGATACACCCATCTCTGTCTTGCCCTCGTCCATCTGTCCCACTGAGTCTCCACATATATCTCCCGAGGCCTCTCCGCCGTTGTCGTCTCCTACTTCGTCGCCTGTGGCTCCTCAGGCTCCTCCCACTCTCTTTTACACTCGTCGACCTCGTATTGAGGCTCTTCCAGATGAACCATCTTCCCCTGATATTTTATCTTCTCCCGATGCTCCATCTTCCTCTGATAGGCCATCATCTCCTTGCTACGGTCTCCGTGATCGTCGATCGATTCGACCTCCTGCCCGTTTTGGTCTTGCTGGTGCAGCTACCCATGAGCCCGTCTCCTACCGGGATGCTGTTACTCATCCTGAGTGGCAGCATGCTATGGCCGAGGAGATTGCTGCTCTCGAGCGTACTGGTACTTGGGATCTTGTTCCTTTTCCATCTCACTCTCGTCCCATCACGTGTAAGTGGGTCTATAAGATTAAGACTCACTCTGATGGCTCTCTTGAGCGCTATAAAGCGCGTCTTGTTGCTCGTGGCTTCCAGCAGGAGCATGGTCGTGACTACGACGAGACTTTTGCTCCTGTGGCCCACATGACCACTGTCCGCACTCTTCTTTCGGTGGCGTCTGTTCGCCATTGGTCCGTTTCTCAGCTTGATGTGAAGAATGCCTTTCTTAATGGCGAGTTGTGTGAGGAGGTCTACATGCATTCGCCACCTGGGTATTCTGTTCCAGAGGGTATGGTCTGTCGTCTTCGTCGCTCTCTCTATGGCCTTAAAAAGGCCCTCGTGCTTGGTTTGAGCGTTTCTCCTCTGTGGTCACTGCTACTGGCTTCTCAGCTAGTGATCATGATCCTGTTCTTTTTGTCCACACTTCGTCTCGTGGTTGGACTCTTCTTCTTCTATATGTTGATGATATGATCATCACCGGAGATGATTCTGAGTACATTGCCTTTGTCAAGGCTCGTCTGAGTGAGCAGTTCCTTATGTCGGATCTTGGTCCTCTTCGTTACTTCCTTGGGATTGAGGTTACTTCCACTCCAGATTGTTTCTTTATGTCCCAAGAGAAGTATATTCAGGATCTTCTTGATCGCGCTTCTCTCATTGATCAGCGTACTGTTGAGACTCCCATGGAGCTCAACGTTCATCTCCGGCCTTCTGATGGCGAGCCTCTTTCTGATCCGACTCGCTATCGTCATCTTGTTGGGAGTCTTGTCTACCTTGCTGTTACTCGTCCGGATATCACTTATCCAGTTCATGTTACGAGTCGATTCGTTTCCACCCTACTCAGTCCACTATAGCCACCTTCTTGAGTTCTGCGATACTTTGTGGGACTATCTCTCGCGTCTCTTCTTTCCACGCTCCACTCGTTCTGACTTGAGCTTATTCGGATGCTACTTGGGCGTGATCCCTCCGATCGCGGTCTATCTCTCACATCGTGTTTTTCTTAGTGGTTCTCTCATTGCACGGAAGACGAAGAAAGCAGATGCAGTGTCCGTTCGAGTGCAGAGGCTGAGTTGCGAGCTATGGCTCTCTTGACAGCAGAGATTACTTGGCTACGGTGGTTACTTGAGGATTTTGGTGTTTCTGTCACTGCACCGACTCCTCTCTTGTTAGACAGTATAGGTGCTATCAGTATTGCCCGTGATCTTATGAAGCATGAGCTCACCAAACATATTGGTGTTGATGCTTCCTTCATGAGGTCTTGTGTGCATGATCAGGTGATTGCTCTTCAGTATGTGCCTTCAGAGCTTCAGATAGCGGATTTCTTCACGAAGGCCCAGACTCGAGCACAGCACGGCTTCTACCTTTCCAAACTCAGTGTTGTTGATCCACCATGAGTTTGAGGGGGGGCGTTAGAGATATATATGTGTTAGAGTAGGATTCTAGATTTGATTTGGTTTCCTTATCTGTAACCTGTACTTGTGTATATATACTGACCCATTGGCCCCCTGATAATACAAGTTGCTATTCCTAACACTTTCATCCTAATATTTTATGAAGACTCGTAGTATCCTTGCGTGCACACAATTTCCAAGATAGTATTAATATTCATCTATCATCGTAGTCCCATCACCAAAATCTCTTTCTTATTAAGGCTCTGTTTGTTTAGGCTTACACTTTTTGGCTTATAGCTTAAAGCCATCTTTTTGGCTTAATCAGCTTATAAGCCCTTCTACTTTTAAGCCAAGTTTTTGTGTTTGGTAATCTGATTTTTATAGGATGTTGGCTTATTGAGTTGTGTGTGAAGGGTAAAAAGTCTGAATTACCCTTGAGGGTTTGAAGGATGTTTTAAAAGATGAATTTAAACTTATTTTTGCATGGGATTTGTAAATATGACGATACGTGCAAGTGTACATACGAAACAAAAAAAATAGTCGTTCGTGCATGTATTAATTTTGAACATTGTGTAATGAACGAAATTAATATAAAAGAGCATATATTAGCCAACTGAACAAAATAACACGGTAACAAAATAATATTCAATTCTGAGAGAACAAATTCAAGTTTGTTTCATACAAAACAATAATGGAGGAACTTTAGTTTACACTTCTCTTATTTATTTCAGATTCACAAGATATGAAGCTACCCATAGACACAACATCCACAAATTGATACCAGACAGGCGACAGTCCTCATGGTGCATCATGTTCTAACACATCCTAATGATCTTTGAGCACAGTTGCCACCCACCACATCTACGGTATCCGCACATCTAACTCCGTGTCAATGTCTCAAACATACCTCTTGCATGTGAACGCAACTATAGCCAAGTTTCAATGTCTCAAACCATTCAAGGGCTTACCTGAAATACTGTCTTTAGAAGTGGTTTATTGGTAGCTTGCTCCTGACCGATACCATGGCACCACCTATAGGCATACACAGTGAGGTGACAGTAAAAAGGCAGTAAGTAAGTGCAGGAAATGGATTACTATATGGACAATGCATCTGTTAAACAACAATATGGCCTATGAGTGTTAGTCTGGATTCCACCGCATATTGTACTATATGGACAATGCATCTGTAATATACTAATGTTGCACGATGTAGGAAGGAATAAATGGATATGACTGGAACCCACCACATATTGTATAACACTAATTTTGAATCAAACAGAGACGATAAGGTAGCAAATAACAATGAGGGCATCACATTATCTGAATGACGAGAACATAGTATGGATGCGTAGGTTCTGAAAAAGAAGAGCAGAAGAAAATGAAAATTTCCATACTGCATAAGCTGCATTCATACTACGTTCTCACCATTAAATTTGTTTAGTCATATCCATGCCAAGATAATGGTTTTTTTGTGTGTCAGCTGTGATTTACTATGAAGCAGAGCACACATGTTGAAGGCAGTTCTGCTGAGGTACCATCTAACTATATAACCTTTATTTGTTGCAGCACGAATCTCTGGTGCTAGGAGTGTCGTAAAGATCTGAAGAAAATATAATATAGCATTGGGAAAACGAATGCTATATGGACGATGTACTGTCTATTGCTATGTACATACATGTCTCATGCTAAAGCTTGTATAGGATACACTCATATGTGTTTACCTAATATTGGTTTCCCACTGAGGCTTCCCACATGCCTGAATGAACAGAAGGGCGAAGCATATCATACATAAGCAGGATGGGGAAGCATGATGAACACAAAATATGCACATTGACACAGAGACCGGTCTCCTGAGATGACTGATCGCAAACTTCCAGTACTCTCTTGCGGATCAACATCAAAATATGCCATTGGATCGAGGCCTGCAGCAGGAAAAATCGTCCTTCACAAAAATGCTTTGGTCAGGGGAGGGGGAGGAGATCGGCGGTGGCGTTGAGGGAGGGGGGGGGGGAGGCGGTGGCGTTGGGAGAGGGGGGGGGGGGAGGGGAGGCCGGCGTCGGGGGGAACCGAAGGGAGGCGGCGGCGTCGAGAGGAGGGTAGGGAGGTGACGCTGGGAGGGGGCAGGGCGGCGGCGGGGAGGGAGGGGAGCGGCGGAGGCGTTGGGGGAGGGGAGTGGCGGCGGCGGCGTCGGGGCAGGGGAGCGACGGAGTTGGGGGAGGGAGGGGAGGCGATGCCGTCGGGGGATGGGAGGAGATCGGCAGTGGCGGGGAGGAGGAGGCGAAGGGGAAGCGGGCGGGGGGGGCGGCGGAACAATGAAAAAAATATGATTGGGATTTATATACAATGATATTTCGTGGGTAATTTCAATGAACTTCGTGACAGACTATTATTCAATTCCACAAAAGCTAAAAAAACACTTCTCCCATGGCTTATGGCTTTTAGGATTAAATAGGCTTAAGCTTTTTATAAGCTGCGTAAAAAAACTACCTCTTTGTTTAAGCTTAGGCTTTTTTTTCTTCTTATAAACCAAAGTAAAAGCCTAAACAAACAGGGCCTAAAATCCATCGTCGCTGCCACCGCCTCCATCCAAAACTGCCGTCGATCGCCACTGACCACATCATCGCGCTTATCTAGCTCGTCGTCGGAGATTCGCCTCTATGCTTGCTTTACCACGCTGGCCTTCCCCTCCACATCATCGCCATTGCTACCGAACCTGACCTCCTACACCCCTCTTTGTGTTAGCCTCACCATTCATCGTCATTGTGTGGTGTAGTCAGGATTATAACTCTATGAGGTCAAATACATAATTATTTAGCTACGTGAGGCCAATTTTTGTAAATTTTTTTATTTTTTAATAGATTTTTTTTATTTTAAAAATCAATTGTATTGAATAGTTTATCCAAACCCGAGTCACTATCCATGGATGCCGCATCGTGGCCGTCTCATTGTAGCTCATGCTTTTCAACTCCGGTGGAACCACCAGCCGGGGTTGCAAGGGATGTCTCCACTCCAATGCAGAATCATGGCATCCCCTGCCCACAGACCGAGCAAAGAAGGCCATCATTTGCATGAGACGGTTCAAACTCCCGAGAGTTCCCTTCTCTCCTCCGAATCTGCGCGAAGCAAACGCGACACCTTGAAGAAACGACTCACATGGTCCATTGTAGACGGACCAACTGAACATGGTAAAAAGAGAGATGATAGGGGGAAATGCGTGACATTCATTCCCAAAATTTGATGGTTGAGGTCGAGGAGTCTGAAAAAATTTCTATGATGGAAGCATGCAAATTAACGAGATCGCACCCACCCGCGGGGACGGATCCAGGTGCCGTTACTGGTCCACCACTGGGTGCGAGAGGGCTCAAGCATCGGCTTTGCTCCTCGTATCTTTGGTACCTTTCTAATACTTTTGACATTATTGTATCAAAATCTAATTAATTTTATTAGTACGATTGGTACTTGTATATATTTTAAACTTTCGAAACACACTATCTATTATTAAGATAATACATTTAATGTGTTTTCTATTTTAACTTTGTTTCTCCTAATTTATATACTAATTTGAATCATACATGACATTTAAATGTATGTTTGCTGGTTTACCTCATGATAACTTTGTCCCATTAGCATCTCCTCTATTTTTATCTTGCGCATGCCACGGTCATGTGATCCGGTGATCTCAACACAATCAAATGTGACATTTTATATATACATAAGATGACTATAATTGTCCAAATAAAGCCGATAAAATTTACGATACATTCTACTAGTAGTATATGGTGGTAGTATAAATCAAATTTGATAATTGATTTGTTAATGATATAATAGACTTTTCTTTGTATTTATAATTTTTTGTGAGAGTATTATGAATTTTTTCAACTAGGGTTGAAAATACTATTCTTTTTGAAATATGATTCCCATATGGATAATTATAATTCTATCTTATCATAATTATACTAATCATACAATTAGGTATAGTATAACTAAATTTTAACTAATTGGATGGAAGAGAATGAATGACACACATTTGAAAAAGCTCAATAAAATTAGCGTACGGTGATACTTTCGTCGATCTACTGCCCACATGTAATGGGCCGTCCGAATGACCAAACTGTTGTCATGTCTAGCTCAGCCTAAGCAAGGGCGCACAAAGCAAACGGCCCACCGCCCACTACCTCCTCGCCGCGCGACACCCTAACCCCTGCTCGCTCGCTCGCGTCTGCGGCGACCTGCGCGCGCGCGGCCACCGCGATGGCCTCGTCGGTGGCGAGGGAGGTTCTCATGCTGGAGGCGCCGCCGACCGAGGGGGCGGAGGCGCCGTGGCGCGCGCCGCCGGACGCGGAGGCGGTGGACGCGCTGCCCTACATTGACGGCGACTACGGCGACCCGGCGGTGAAGCGCGAGATCGACCGCCTCGTGGAGGAGGAGATGCGCCGCGGGCACCGCAAGCCCGCCGACTTCCTACGCGACCTGCCCCCCGTCCCCGCCGCCGGATTCGAGGTGGATTTGCGAACCCTCTCTTATGTTTCTAGGAGGCAAGTAGTTAGTTGTTCGACGCCCTATCGTTGTTTTGTGATGTCATGTTTGGGTGTGATTTGCGTTTAGGGTTCTAAGGAGGAGACTTGTGGGGGCTAGTGTTTATAGTTGTATGCTCAGAAAGTGTTAAATTTTGGCTGAATAGAAGTAGCTTATCCTCCTTCACAGTTTTTTTGCATAGGGATGTTGAGTTTTTAGTTGATAATCCCTTTTCATTTTAACCTTCGGAGTTTTTGACACATAATGTGTAATATTTAGTGTCGTGTCGTTTTGCTATTTCTTTATGCAACATATGGTTTTAGGTGGGAAATTATAGTTTTTTTTCATGTATGTATGCAATTAGGTGTTTAGATAGATGGAAATCTGGTCCAAATTAGGGTTTCCTGGTAGGATGTGTCCCTGGGGGACAAGGTAGCAGATCCACTAGCCCATAGAAGGACCCACTTATGTTGGTTCGATCTTATATTGATGTTTATTTCTGAAGGAATTGGGATTACTCATCTGACTGCTCTTGACATCGAGGACATCTTTTGTTTCCATGTCAACTGATCACTCTACTATTGTTATGAGCTTATGACAGGCAATTTAGTGGAGAACTACTTGGATTTGTTTTCAATAACAAATGGCTATTGAATGTTTCCCCTATCAATAGTCACTAGTCGTTTTGATGGGATCAAACAAAAACCACTAAAGATGAAATATGCATCTCTAGTTGAACTTGAATACTAAAGAGCAGGAGTAGCAGAACTGCCTAGGTTTAATGAATTTGTTTAGAAAATGAACTAATTTCACTGTACTGTTTGTTTGAGGATTGTTATTGAATTTTCGGATCCTAATGTAGGCTGTGTAGGTACGAACTTAATTTTCCCCTGTATTGCAATGTCTGGAGGAAAAAGCTGACCCTGAAAAGATTTTTTTTAAATTGTTGCATACTTTCATTTAATAACCTGGTATGGAAAGCAGCCATTGAATGTCCCATGCCTTGAACTTTAAGCCATTGAATGTCCCATGCCTTGAACTTTACTGAACTATTTATTGAGTAATTTTTACCACAGCCGCACTGCAAATATAAAAGGAAAATACTATATTGAATTACTATCTCCGATCCAAAATACATGTCGTTTTAGAGAGTTGGTTTTGGTTTTTAAATATTTGACATTTTGGTTTTTTGAGGCAACATTTTCCACCAAATGTCCCTATTGATTATTTATTGGTAGTGGTTTCAGATAAATGAGTATACAACTAATAGGGGGAAACTATGTGAAAAACGAATCGGGTAATTGTGTGTTGTAGGTGGCTTTGGCCTAGGCTTGCGAGCAGCGCTAGCAGATGTGCATAAGATAGGGAAGGGATTGAGTAGATTGGGAAGATGAAGTTAATTCTTGTCTGATTTCATTGATAGTTTGAGCTCCATTATATAGATACTTCTTACACAAGAGTTTGTTCCGAACTCAAACCCGAATCTAACACAAACTCTTATTACTCTTATGACAATACGACTTACTATATCATATACGACACAAGAAAGGATTCTATTCTACTTCGTTTTCTGAAGTTGTCGCTGCAGACTGCTACTACCGATGCCAACGTGATATGTAATACCATACCTGACATCTCCCCCCCGGAAAACAGCTTGTCCTCAAGCTGGAACAATGGATAACATATTTTAAACTGAGCAACGTCTTCCCATGTCGTTTCTAATGCCAGTTGATCCTTCCACTGAATTAGCACCTGCCAAACACCGTGACTGAACCTTGCACGAATAGCAGAAGCAGGAGTTGGCACTACTTGGCCGTGCTGAATAGTCGCAATGGAGGAGGCCCAGTGTGCCATTGAACTTTTTCAGCAACCCCACATGAAAAACATTATGTAGTCGAGCAGTTGAAGGTAATTCCAAACGATACACCATTGAATCAATCTTAGCAATGATTTGATATGGCCCAAAATACCTTGGAGCGAGCTTGCCCTTGGCACTGGATCCGAGAAACGCGGCTGGTTGATGATGCAACCGCAACCAAGTCCACTCGCCCACTTCAAACCCCAAAGGTCGATGTTTTGCATCATAATACAACTTGTAATGTTGTTGGGCCTGGAGTAATCTCGCACGGACTTGAACCAGGAATTCATCTATGTCCTGAATTGTATTTGCAAGAGCAGCATTCCGAAGCTCGGAAGAATCATAAACCCGTAAAGAAGGAGGATCGACCATAAACTACACGAAAGGGCGTATCTTGCAGAGCTGTATGATAAGAACTATTGTAACAGTACTCTGCCTAAGGCAACCATTGTATCCATTGTCGAGGACGATCACCTGTCATACAATGAAGGTACATAGCGATTACCTTGTTTACTGCCTCAACTTGACCGTCAGTTGTGGATGAAAAGCGGAACTCAGAAATTGACGAGTGCCAGCCGCCCGAAGCAACTCTTGCCAAAATACTGATGTAAAAACCGAATCACGATCAGAGATGATAGACGTCAGAAAGCTATGTAAACAAACAATGTCGGTGAAGAAAGCTCAAGCAACTGAGGATGCAGTATAAGGATGAGCCAACGGTTTAAAATATGCATATTTCGAAAATCGATCTACCACCGCGAGGATGACCGATTTGCATCCCACCTTTGGCAGCCCTTCAATAAAATCCATAGCAATATCCGACCAGATCTGTGAAGGAACTTCTAGGGGTTGTAAAAGACCAGTCGTGTGAAGATTGTCGGTCTTGTTACGCTGACATGTAGCGCAGGATCGGACATAATCTTGGACCACAGTTCGCGCTAATGGAGTATGGAAATCACGGCGAAACCTATGAAGGGTCTTTTGCACCCCTTCGCGACTGGGAGCATGCGCAGTTGAAATAGCTTCATGCAGCAGTGGAGATGATGGCGGAATATATGCCCGTTGAATGTCACAAGGCCATCTATCAGAGCCTAAGGACTCAATAAATCTCCCCAAGTGAGTTGTTCCTTCAACGCCACCAAAGCCGGCTCAGTGGTAGATGCTTGCCTCAAGTTATCAAACAAACTGAACTGTGGGCATGTCAATGCACAGAGAGTTCTAGGATCGAACTTACGACGAGATAGCACATCTGCAACAATGTTTAAATGGCCTGGTTTGTATTCCACCGAAAAATCATAACCAATCAATTTACTAACCCATTGGTGTTGAGGGATCGTCGCAAGACGTTGATCAAGGAGGAATTTTAGACTATCATGGTCAGTGCGAATTGTGAAAGCTCTTCCCCACAAATATCGCCGCCAGTGCCAGACTGCTTGAAAGAGGCCAATGAGTTTTCGTTCGTATGCGGCTAGACCCTTGCGACAAGGAGCAATTGGGCGGCTATAGAAAGCTAAAGATCCTCCTCCTTGATGGAGAACATCACCAAAACCCGATGCAGAGGCATCACATTCAACCACAAAGAGAATAGCAAAATATGGTAACTGAAGAACTAGCGTTGTTGTCAAAGACACTTAAAGTGACTGCAAGGATTGATCGGTGGCCGAAGACCACATAAAACCGTCCTTCAATAGCTGTGTCAACGGTGCGACAATTGTACCAAAGTTTTGGATAAATTTTCGGTAATAGCATGCCAATCCTAAAAATCCCCGCATGGTTCGAGTAGAGCGCGGTGTCGGCCGTTGCAGAACAGACTGGACTTTGTCTTGATCCATGGCAACTCCGTCCCCCGAGATCACATGCCCAAGATAAGCCACGGACCGTTGGCCAAAAGAGCACTTAGAACGCTTGAGAAATAGTCAATGAAGACGAAGAATCTCGAGTACAACGTGGACATGTCGAAGGTGTTCCGACCACGAGCTGCTGAAAATGAGTATATCGTAAAAAACCCAGACAGAGCGACGAAGGAAGGATTGAAGAACCCCATTCATTAAAGCTTGAAATGTCGCAGGAGCATTCGTTAAACCGAAGGGCATGACAAGGAATTCAAATAATCCCTCGTGTTTGAAAGGCCATCTTGGGAATATCTTCGTCATGCATTCGGACTTGATGGTAGCCGGATTGAAGATCCAATATGGTAAAGAAGCAAGCACCCCGGAGTTCATCTAGCAGCTCATCTACCACAAGAATCGGAATTTATCCTTAATGGTCATCTTGTTAAGGGAGCGGTAGTCGACACAGAATTGCCAAGTGCCATTGCATTTCTTAACTAGTAGCACCGGCGAAGAGGATTAGGAGGTGCTGGATCTTATGATGCCTTGTGCTAGCATGGAAGCGCATTGTCTTTCTAATTCATCTTTTTGTAATGCTGAGTAGCGATAGGGTCTGACTACCATAGGCGAGGTGCCCGGCCGAAGGTGTATCCAGTGATCTTGTGATCATCGTGGTGGTAATCCATGTGGTTCGACAAAAATGCCATCAAATTCGGCAAGGAGCATGTCCAAGAGATTGGCACCATCACATGCATGTAGTCGGGCAGATTCAGCTGGAGAAGATCTTTTGCCATGCCAAGTCACGCGATGATCGTTTCACCAAAAGGACATCGAGAGCTGACAAAAATTTCAAAGAATTGGTCCCAATGTGGCAAGCCACTGAGTGCTCAGGACCACGTCGTAGCCTCCAAGCGAGATCACATAGAAATCAATGGTGAATTGCTCGGAGTCAATGGTAAGTAATGTATTTGGGCTGAAACCGGTGCATATGATTCGGTCACCATTGGCCACGGCGACGCGAAACTGTCTTGTGGACATAACTGGAGCTGTAAGCGACGAGCAACGTCCTCTGAGATAAAATTGTGAGTGGATCCAGAGTCTAATAATGTTAGCAGTGACTCCTTGTTGGCGTTGATTTGTGCTGACAGTTGCATGGTGTCTTTAGTTCGTACGCGGTGAGGGCATGCAGGGAGATTTCCGGTTCCATGTCGGTCTCCACTAGTACCTTATCGTTGGCGTGAACCTCGTTATCCCATAACTAGCAGAAAAGTTGCTTGCAATTATGGTTTCGAGAAAACTTTTCGTCATAATTGTAACAGAGACCGAGGCGGCCCCGTTCTTCCATCTCAGCGGCGGACAGATAACGGAAAATGCGGTTTCCCTGAGCTGTCGTTGCTACGTTCGTGGTTCTCGACGAATCTCCTGTTGACCTAGATGATTGAGTTGCCGTAGAGGCCCCGGCAACTGCTTGGCTCGCGACGGTTGGTTTCTGTCGAGCTGGTGTGGGTCGTGTTGCTGGTCGAAAAGGATGAGTTGTCAACTGCAGTTGCTGTTAATAGACGCGCGCGAGACTCATAGCGAGTTCCAAACTCTGTTGGGCTTAGCTCAACGTCCGTTCGCAATGGTTCTCATAGTCCGACGATGAAACGTTGAGTCTTGACGCTCGGATAGGGGGTCGACTCTGCAAAGTAAAGACAAGAAACGCTCCTGATAATCTTCCACTGTGCCGGTGCGCTTGCACAATGCCAATTCGCCAAGAGCATTACTCCGGATGGGTGGACCGAAGTGGGCGTTGATGAGCTCAACAAAATAGCACCATGAGGTTGTCCCGTTGTCGTGTTCCAATATGTGAAACCAAGTTTGAGCTGAACCCAGCATATGGTATGAAGCTAGCCATACCTTGTCCTCCTCTGGAGTTCGTTGTCCTCTAAAAAACTATTAGCAACGATTTAGCCATGGGAGCGAATTCTCCTTGCCGTCGTGCTTTGGAAACTCAAGTTTGTGGAAACGTGGTGAGCTGAATCGATTCGCCTACTACTAACAGTGGGTGATACTGTGATGGATATGGTGCTGGTGGTGCGAATATCTTCATTAGTGATGGTAGGATGCCGTCGTTGTGCTTATCTCTTGCGGCCCGACCCATGGTCATCTGCTAATCAATGTCATCCACCCTTGCCTTCAACGTATTGATGTCGGTGTACATAGCCATGAGTTGAGACATGATCTGATCTAGCTTATGATCTTGTGAGTTTGCCTGTACGCCGCTGGTGCTCATGGTGGAGGATGTACCGACGGCTCTGATACCAAATTGTGACGTCCTATTGATCTAATCGAGTAATTGTGTGTTGTAGGTGGCTTTGGTCGGCGCTTGCGTCGGGGAGCCATGGCGATAGTCAAAGATAGCAGCGTTAGCAGATGCGCATAAGACAGGGAAGGGATTGGGTAGATTGGGAAGATGAAGTTAATTCTTGTCTGATTTCATTGATAGTTTGAGCCCCATTATATAGAGACTTCTTACACAAGAGTTCGTTCCGAACTCAAACCCGAATCTAACACAAAATCTTATTACTCTTATGACAATACGACTTACTGTTTCATATACGACACAAGAAAGGATTCTATTCTACTTCGTTTTCTGAAGTTGTCGCTGCAGACTGCTGCTGCCGATGCCGACGCTGATATGTAATACCAGACCTGATAAAAACATTAACTCTCTCTTTGTTCTATGCGCATGGAGCTAAAATGACAAGTAATTTGGACAGGAGTTAAATACATTATTATGGACATTCAATAGTACGACTGGAGGTAGCAAAGTTCAATGCATGTGGCATTCGATTACGGAATTACCAATAATTATATCAGAAAAAAAACTGATACCTGCTTGCTGAACTACAACTAGATTGGAGGGGCATTCTCAATCTGAACTAAGAATTCTTTGCAGGCATAGGTGGCCAGATGCATTCTATTAATTCCGGTCCAAAATAGATGTCGTTTTAGCTTCATGCACATAGAACAAGGGAAGAGTTAATACCTTATTTTTGACTAGTTTTTTTCTATTAATTGGGTGCTCATCTCTCTAACACCACTACCAATAAGCAATTAATAGACAATTAGTGGAAAATATCACCTAATAAAACTAAAACGACAAGTATTTGCAAACCAAAGCCAACTCTCTAAAACGACATTTATTTTGGACTGCAGGGAGTAATTATAATATTTTTGGATATATCTCAGAATACAACTAGTGATTAGTTTTTTGTAGTTGGGCATTCAAACAACAACTTTGTCATCTTTTGCAGTACCTGATCTCTGTTACTTGTTAGCTATGTAGCACCGATACCGATACGCTGACACGACACAACACTGACACGGGGATTCACCATTTTTCCAAAAATGCCGACACGGTGACACAATTATATATATTTAAATGATGATAATAATAATATATGTATTATTTTTCATTTTCTACATGTTTGTCAAACTGAAATAGCATAAGGTGTAAACATGATTCCACAATGGAGCCTTGATGTTGGTGTTTTGCTCCTCTACCGGAGAACTTGAATCACTGGTTGCCATTTTCTAAACCTAAGAGTGGAAGGAAGAAGAACAAGAAGTCAAGAACTCACCACATCTAACTTAGATCTAACCGAACTTAGAGAAGAACTCAAGAGTTTGGAATTTGGATCAAGGGTGACGAGGGAGTGCAAGTCTGTGAGGTGACATGAGTCTAGAGATCGAGGGGTGGTCGAGTGTGGTTGGGTTTACCCTTTAGTTGGCTTAGGTGGTCCGGGCTGTGTCGGCAATGAGTCACATACGTGTCGAAGAAGTGTTGACGCCGTGTTGAACATTAAAATCATTTATTTTTGTCATGTATTTGGCCGATACTTGAGCGACATGTATCAACGGCGTGTCGGTGTCGTATCCTTGTCGGGCACGTGTCGGTGCTAGATAGCTTGTTAGCATGGAACAAGGACTGACAGTCATGTTAGTTGAGTGTCTCTTGTACTCAGATATGAGATCACATGCCCAACAACCAACATAAATTGCATATCTAAAGACAAGTGTTCGTAAACAATGATTTTGTTGCACAACAGATGATTTAGTATGGACAAATTGGATTCTTTTCTAATTTGCTCTGTACTCTGTAGTTTTTCCAGCTCCTTCACAACGATCTCCCTTGTTTGCATTTTATGGCACCTACATGATCTCTGTGGGACTATATATCATTATCTGTTAATGTATTGTAGTACTTATGAACTGCAGTAGTGCAGTTATTCTAATTATTCAAAGGATATCCTGAAGAACATATCTGTGTCTATTGAATTGTTTAGAACTTTTCTTATGCCATATTATGACAATAATGTATATCTAGAGTCTTATGAGTTTTGATTATTCGATTTTTTTAATGCATGATGCTGTCAATGTAAAATATGTCATGTTCTCATTTAGCGTTGTTTTAGAATCATCCTATGCTCGCTAAAGAGTATGAACGTGTTAGAGCTGGTAAACCTCCTGCTACCTTAGAGATGTCCCGCTATGGTTTGGAGCCACCCCCAGCAAACAAGAGGAATGATGTCGCTGCTTGGAAGCAGGCTTTACGGAATGCTCAGAGCCAGCTGCAGCATCAAATTATAAGGTAAGGCTGGTTACTGCATTTGAGAAATCAAGTAGGCTGACATTTCTATGATAGAGATACACATTGACAGCCCTAATTGGGCATTAAGGTAGCTTCTTTGTAACAGTTCAAATTATGAATATGGCTGTTGTGCATTTATGAAGTCATACTCAAGCAGAGAAGCTGCCATAGTCATTCTTGATGTGCTGTGGACAGGATATTCACGGAACTTTTTAACCAAAAAAATTGCATCAAGGAAGACACTAGCCACAGGGTACTGAACTAATGAAATTTGCCATCAAAGTTCAAGCAGTAGATTGCACTTTGCTGCATTTGATTATGAAAGGATCACAGGGGCCAGTGTCTTGCTGTGTCCCTGCTAATCATCTCTTAGTAATTATTAATGTTGTTCCATTATCTAATACTCCCTCTAGATTACAAAGATAAGTCATTTTAGGCATCGACACGGTCACTAGAATACAACTTTGACCACTAATTACTATTGTAATATATTTGTAAAACTCAATAAAATTATAATATTATGAAAATACTTTTCGAGACGAATCACACATGTTTTTCATGTATCTAATCTAAATATTTTAAAAGATATTGATAGCCAAAATTTATAAAGTTTGACTGCACGAATTCCAAAGCGATTTGTTTTTGTGAACTGGAGGGAGTAGCTTGTAAGCTTTTACTGCTGTGAAAATCATAGGTTTTGAAATAAAATGGTCAAACGAAATATCAAATAAAAAAGGACGGACTTCTTAACGAAAAGTTTTGCAGCCTGTTTGAAATGACAAGCACAACATCATTGCAATACAAGAGCAGGTTCTTTTCTACATGCTATAATAATCGGTGGAATGGAAGGTGGTATAGAAACTGTTTAGACCTTTGCATTTTTATTTTGGAACATATGCCTCTCAGGATAGACTACTCAAACATTGCATTCAGATCATGTATTGCCAAATATCAGCTTCAGCCACATTGTTGACAATGAATGCTCCTAGTTCAGTCGTATGTTTTTTGATTGACATATGTAAGGCTTTGAATATCTTAGCTTCAGATGTAATATGCATTTTATTTAGGAGGTGCTGCTTTTGTTTTGCCCCATGGTTCTTATCATCTATGGTCCGCTATTGGTGTTAAACATACTTCTATTATTTGTTTTGAAATAAAGTTAGTATTACAGGATAGAGAATCTGGAGCTTATGCTGAAGTATGGTGTTGAGGTTTGGAAGCTCAAGAACAGACAAATGGAAGCAGTTTTGTCTAGGTTAGTTGTTCTATGTTCATGTGTCTTTTACAGTGCTGTATCACTTTGAATTTGGAGCTGTGCATCTTGTGCTATTTTCCGTGCATTTCTTTTGAAACTCAATTCGGCTTGTGGACCGTGTCATCAGCACTGTCCTATGTGGAAGGTGACAAAAAATCAATGTGTCTGTAGCTGGTCCCGTGTGTGATGCATCAGTGTTATTGCAGTTTAGACCTTAACCGAAGCATTTGCTTGTATATAATTTATGTTGCAAGTTTACTGGTCACTTTGACTGTAAATAGGTAAAATATTAGTGTGCATACCTGCATGGTCTCAAGACGTTGATACCATTTATCTTTCCAGCAGCATGTGATAACTTGATACTTTGTAGGATGCAAAAGACGGCTGTGGAATACAATGAAAAGATAGAAACTGTCAATTGTGAGAGAAAATTCCACCAGGTAACAAATCGTTATACTCTGGTTCTAAATTTGAACTATGACCATACTTTACAGGCAGATGATAATATGTTTTTGATCAGCAAAACACTGGTGGGCAACTCCATGCCTTGACAACAGAATGGCAGGAGCTGTGTCAAAAAAATATTGCTATTCAAGCTGCCTGTGCTGATCTGCAGAATCAGATTGATCAGCTTAAACTAGAAGCTAAAGAACTGTATGATTCTCTCTCTCTCTCTCTCTCTCTCCATGAGTCAATGAAGCTAACCCTCAAATTCTTTAACAGAGGAATGCCCCTGGAGGACAACATCGAAGCTAACCTGCAAGCGTCAGCAGGGATTTGAGGTACCGTTTTATTCTTTAGCTTGGCTTCCATTTAAGTTCAGGCGCCATGAAACAATGCACCTTCATTATGTTTACAAGTTGTGATGTTACTACAGATACGGAGGTAGGAAGGAAGAAGCTGTGGCACTTCCATGAGATGGCAGCTGGAGGTTCCATTGGCCCTTATGCTTACTTAACCTGCAGTTGTCAACTCCAGGTGCCAACCCAGGCTGTTACCATGACAAACCCTACTCGTGGGCTGTTTTGTAATCCATCACTCGAGGGCTTGTGCTGGTGAAGACCTGATAGAGAACTGCTTAAATGCATGTAGTATTGTCTGTTGAAGTGATCTAACATGTAGTATTGTCTGTTGAAGTGATCTAACCTTTGGTAAGAGAACAAGAACGCTCATCTCTTTTGTTGATTGCAAATGGGTGTCGACTTTTCAGGGTGCAAATCTGTACCTTAATATTGAAGTATCAGGTGAAGCTTTCGGTTATTTAGATTTACTTGTTTCTGATAATATCTTGCGCCGGCTATTTCCTAGTTTGGAATAGCTTATTCCCCGTCGTGCCATAGATGTAATGCGTGCATCCTCTGGCCTCTCCTTCTATGCCACTGTACAGTCTTGCAATTTCTACATTTTAGATGTCTCTTTGCTGGTTGAGTTCTCCATGAAAGCCTTAAAAAGATTAAAACATTTTGGTTGTTTTCTATAGATATGATAGCAAGACGTCAGAATTATCTGCTATCTAATCAAGAATAAAAGGTTTTTGAGTCAAGAGATTATTACTTGTAATTCAAGTCTTAAGTTGATTATTCAAGACTCGTTAGTATGTTAGTCGATCTTTTTCTGTAGAGCTGGTCTTAGCATTTTTTGGTTTGATCACCGTAGTCCGGAGGCTCAAAAGCAAAAGTAAGAGTTTGAGGAGGAATATTTTCTTATTCAAAGACTAAGATAAAAAATTAAAAAAGAAGATAATTTCTCAATCATAATACATTGAAAAGATAAAGATTGCTTAATTCATTTGACTGAAGAGTTCAATTCTAACCAGCAATATGTCGAAAATAAGTTCAGTCCTTTCTTCGGCGATAGGCAAAATTTCAATGGTCGAAGTCTGTTCGATGACAACCTCTATTTTGCTTGTCTCCTCTTCTGTTAGTGGGATTTGCACGATCACCTCTTCTACAGGAATCGAGGCTGGCAAAATTTCTTCTATATGTATCTGTCTTGGGGGAGGTTGAAGCATTTTCGACCACTTCCTTAGCCTCCACCACAGGCACTGTTGCCTACTCTAAGCTGATTTGAGTCAACTTGGCCATAAGAGGAGAATGCAGTGGCTCCTTTATAGTCTTTTCAACTTTAGCCATTGAAGTAGAAGTGGTCGGAGGGCTCATACAGATAAAGACATTTATCCAAGTAAATATAACAAAAAAATCAAATAAAGAAATAGTTAAGTTAGATAACTTACTCAAAACGGAGACTAATGTCGGTCTCAAAAGAAAACAAGACGTTAGTGGCAACTAATGTACTGCTGCCACCACTTGTTTTGTCTTCGATGATATTAACACTAGGAGTGCTAATCCTAGGTCTTCTCACCAAGATCAGAGGAACTTCTTCTCCCTTCTCAATTTTACCCCCCTTACCAACATATGGGAGTAGGGATGGCAATTGTGCCCGATTACCCATGTGTCCGCGGGCAATTACCCTAATGGAACTGGGTATGTGGGGTTTTTGCCTATGTGTATGGAAATGAGAGCAATCCTTTACCCATCGGGTAAACGGGCGCGGGCATGGGTGAGCTCTACCCGTGCCCATCGCGGCCATTTACTCGTCGATCACACTAATAGGTGGGCCCATCCATCTTATCTCTCAGTAACTCCATCAGCCCATTGCCCCATTCAGCCGACAGTAGCTCTCGCTAGCGTCCCCGACCCATCCCCAAATCCATCTCATCTCATCTCCCTCCCCAGGTCGCCTCTCGCCACTCGCCTCCCTCCCTTCCTCCAGTGGCCACCGCCGCCTCCCCCAGAACTCAAGATCCAGATCCACCCACACGGGGGAGGGGGTCCTGGGGTGGGGAAGGTGAAAGCAGGGAGCCAACCACCATGGGTGGGACATGGCGGAGGTGCTCGCTGTCCGCGTTCCCGCCAACATCGGAGGAAGTAAATCGTTGCCCTACGACAAGATCCCCTTCCACAATGGCAATTGCTGCAGCGACTTCATCTACAGCCGGAGCCGGCCAGACGAGGCCACCTTCTCGCAACCTTGTGACAGCTAGGTGCGATTTACTTATTACCCACTCCACTGACTCCATTTCAACTCTGAATTTTGACTTGCCTGTTCCAGGATCTCGGGGCACAAATGTGAGGGGGAGGGTGTGGTGGTACTACCGGCCAAAAGAATCTATTGGTGGGTTGCGGCCATTCCATGGTGCAAAGGAGGTATTCTTCTCTAACCACTATGACGAGAGTGCTGAGTGCTGACACCTTAGAGGGCAAGTGTAATGTTTACAGCTTCCGAGACTATACCAAGCTTGATGCTGTCAATGTCGAGGACTACTTTTGCCGCTTTGAGTACAAATCAGCTACATGCAGCTTTGTGCCTGATCGTATAGCTGTGTAAGAGTCCAAATGAACCTTTATTTTTCTGATATGTTCATACTTCATAATTACATCATTTTGCTAGCATCTTTAGACAGCTCTTTTGACACTGAGGGTATTTGAGCAAAGTGTTCGTATGTTTTGACCATGTTGAATGAGTCGTGGTTCTTATGGCTTTCTTTAGGAACTTCACCTATGATTTTTTCTTAAAATCTTCTCGCTTTGTGCTTGTACTGTTGACGATTTGTAGTCTGTTCTCCCAATATTACAAGTTTATAAGTAATCCTATCTACTGTAGCATCCTAATTTTCAGAGTTTTTGAAATTTTTAAAAATAAAAAATAACCATTTGCTTTTATTGCTAAAGCTTAATTTGGAATTTTAGAAAAAAAAAATAAATAAATATTATTATTTGTTGTAAAATTTAATTTAAAGTATTTAATTTAAATTGGTGGTTTATTTTGAGGCTTTTAAAATAAAAATAATCAATTGGATTTTATCAGTTTAATTTAAAGCTTAAATTGAATTTCTAAAGGAAAAATACTATAATTGGCTAAAATAAACTTCAAAAAAAATACAAAAATATTTTATTTGATCTATTCAAGTTCCAAAGTATTTTATAAAATTTTCTCAGATTTTTGAATTTATTTTTTTCCTGGATTTTCTTTATTCCCTTCTTTTTCTTTCTCTCTCCTCTTTCTTGCTCATTATCTTCTTCCCGTGATCTACTACTGCCACCCTATGCCCTGGCTCCTCCCACCTCGAGCCCTTCGCCCTCTGCCCCGCTCCCCCGCCCCTGGCCGTCCTGGCCTGGCCTGCCGCTCTCCCAATCCTCCTCCCCATCCCGTGCTCTCTCTCCCTCCTTCCTCTATAAGAGCCAGCCGAGCTCCTCTCCCCTTCCCACTCCTCCCTCCCACCAGAGCAAGCCCGAGCCGAAGCTCCCATTGTTCCTCCCTCTGGCCAAGTGCCACTTCAATCGTGAGCTCTAGAGCTCCAGTGCTCGGCCGGACTCTCCTCCCCTCGCCTTCCATTTCTTCAAAGCCAGCAAGCTCTCCATCGTGTTCTCCACTTCAACCGTGAGTTCCAGCCAAGGCACCTGGCGTTTTGTTCTCCGTCGGTATTACCGCTCTTCCTACGCCGGTGCTACCGTTTTCCTTCCACGGAACTACCGCTCTTCCTACGCTGGTACTACCGCCTGCACTTCTCCCGGTACTTCCACTCTCCTCTCCCCCGGTACTACCGTGTCCCCCGGTACTGCCACTCTCCCTTCGCTTGGTACTACCTTTTCCTCCTCCCCGGTACTACTGTCCATTCTCCATCGGTACTACCTCCCGCACTTCTCCCGGTACTTCCGCCCTCCTCTCCCTCGGTACTACTGCGCGTCCCCCGTCGGAACTACCGCCCGCAACACCCCGGAACTACCGCTCGTGTCTGCGTGGTAGTCCACGTAGCGCCGCGTGGCTGCTGATGGTTTTCCATTTTCCTTTTAAAAATAATTCCAAAAAATCCAGAAAATCCGATTTCTATAATTTTATGTGATTCCAAACTTCTGGAGGTCATAACTTCTTCATCCAAACTCCGTTTTGGGTAATTCAATTTTCCATATTCATCTAAAATCAGTATATTTCATTTAGTTCTGGTTTTGTAATTTTTGGATTTTATTTGGTATTATTTTATTTATTTTATTCTTTTCACACGTATAGATTCCAGTGTTTCGGAAGAATTCTTCGACTCGGCAACCGACACATCGTAACTCTTCAACGAAGGCAAGTCGTAGACCTTTGACCATGTTGTACCCATTTTGCAAAATTATATTGTTTTATATCGACATGCATAGCTAGTTTTATAATAAATGGTTTTAGGAGTAGTTAATTACCGAATTGCCCTTATGCCTCTTTGATAAATTGAGAATGACATGTCCCCTTGAATGACATAAATCCTTGGACACTATAGAATGGTTAATTATTAGTTGGATATATTTGTATTGCCAATATGGACGCGTATTATGCTTAGTCATGCTTTAGTTACCCGATGGGATTTGCGATCACATACTCGAAGAAATGATTGAACTTGACTAAAGGAAATATGGAATTGTGGCGTGGCCACTATTGTTAAAAGATGTGTACCATGTCAAGGGTTGCCATTTGGTCGGGTTGAACCAAAAATGATTTATACTCGGGCGAGTGATCGTGCAGTAAAGGGGGTGCGGGAAGCACATTGGGATGTGGTAGCCTCGCCTGAGTAGACAACTAAGGACTTAATTTTGTACACCATTGATCTGGGCCATACCGTGTAACCACAAGTCTATTATGGGGTGGACTTGGCCAACTAATTAGCAAAATTTTGAGTCGGTTCTGTTTTGGTTGATGAGCAGCGTAAGAGTGGGCCGGGAAGGCAAATCCTTAGTGAGCAGAACCGAGTCGAAACATAACTTTGTAAAGGCCTTGTCACGTGCTCTAGACTGCTTACCTAAGGTAGTGAGCGGTGGTATCGACAGATGCCAAATAAACTAGAGAAGTTGTGTCTTGTGGGGAAAGCTATACAACCTCTGCAGAGTGTCAAAAACTATTCGAATAGCCGTGTCCCCGGTTATGGACATGCCCGGAGATTTCACGCAAAGGGTAGAATTTTCATAAAAATATTGGAATATATCAATGTAATGGTTTGGTTGGAATGGTTGGGAAGTGAACAGGGTGTTCACTAGTTGTTTCAAAGAAACTTGATTACTTATGTATTAATCTTTTAAACAATGCTTTGCAATCTACTTACTGTATTTACTGTCAATATTGCTTTCTGCAAAATAACCATAAAACTATCCTTGTCAAGCCTTATATGAATACTATCTGCATACATTTCCCAACGACTTGTTGAGTACTTTATGTACTCACGGCTATACGCCACTTGTTGATCAGTCCCCGCAGAAGAACCAGGGAGCACCGAGTTATACGAGGAGGAATTCTTTGAAGACTACACGAACTAGGGTGCGTCCTCCACTCGATTGACTGTGGGCATGTGATTGGCCTCCACGAGATGTTTTGGATTTCCATTGCAAGTTACTCCTTTTGCTGTTAAGCTCTGCGTAGCAAACTTTGTAAGACTTGACCATAAGGTCCTTTTACTGCTAATTAATATTACTTTGTCTGCTTCATTAGCTTCGTTGTTGTATGGATATGATAACATCATTGTTGCAACTGTGCGAGCTAACTACTGATCATGAGACTAGTTCGGAATGCACAGAGGGTCTCGGGGTTGCATACCTCGGGGTCCGACATCTACCACCTTGTTAAGTTGATTACACCATTCATAACTGTTTGCAATATGCTGCCCTGTTGACTTTTTCCTATTAGTCTTATTGGCTCACATAATTCACTATGTTTTTACTAAATTATGTTCTGCCATATTGAACTATGTGTATGGGGTTTATCCAGTATTGTTCATTAGTGTAAGTCGGAATCATGAGAGCCTTTGTAGGGCCTACCTTATACAGATTGTGGCCAAATTATATGTTTGCTCATAATGCTTAATGCTTAATGTGTATATTATTGCTAGTATGATACCATGTTCAACTCTTGATCTGAAATAAATAACAACTGATTCTTCCATCTCTTCTTTAAACAATATAATAGGTTTTTGCAAGTGTGGGATGCCATACAACACTTTGTAACCAACTTGTGTTTAGAGGCCGTGGGTATACGGGCATGCTAATAGGCGGCGTGTACCAGTGGCGATGGGTATAGGTGAGATTCTTCATCTGTCGCCTTTCGCGCGTATACCTGTTGAAGGAAATTAAGATCACAAATATAAGTATAAGCAAACACTCTTATCGCACCCGATTGCCATCCCTGTGAGGAGTGAAGGCAGATGACGGTGACCTTAAAGGCATAGATTTTTGTTTTTTCATGCACACCTGGGTCCTGCACATGAGATCGGTAATAACATGGAAGGTACTGTTCGGATCTACTGCAACCTGGGTACTTGATGGTGCAATACTGGTCTGATTGATAGCAACCAAAGCACCCGCGGAGACTAGTGTAGCAGATTTTGCCCTGGCCGTTGGTCCCTTGACCACGACCTGTAAAGACCGATAGGTACCTGGGTCTGAATTATTGACACCACTTAGTTTCTTCAGGCTAGGCTTTCAGGAAACGTTTGCTCCGTATTAAAAAGAAAATATGTCACTCCTTGTCTCACTGCCACATGGGTCCAGGCGACGTTTTTCCGTCAGCCGCTCAGCGCCACCCGGCATATCATCCCGAGTCCCGATGGGGCACCACGCTGCGCCCATAGGTCGTAGCTACACTCCAAGCTCCCGGCCCACGCCCCCAAGACGGAAGAATACTCAAATCTCCAACTACACTGTGCCGTGAACTGAACCCGCATTCTCCCAAACCACACCAACGATGGCCGCCGCTTGCCACTCACCGGCACGCCTCGCCATCACTTGTTCCTCCTCCGCCTCCGCGCAGCCGCGCCCGCTGCGCGTGGCCGTGGTGGGCGGCGGCCCGGCAGGCGCGTCTGCGGCCGAGGCGCTCGCCTCCGCGGGCGCACAGGCGTTCCTCCTCGAGCGCAACCCGGCGGGGGCCAAGCCCTGCGGCGGCGCCATCCCGCTCTGCATGCTCGACGAGTTCGCCATCCCGCGGGAGCTCGTCGACCGCCGCGTCACCCGGATGCGCGTCCTCTCGCCGTCCAACCTCGCCGCCGACTTCTCCCGCGCGCTGCCCCCGGGCGCCCACATCCCCATGCTCCGCCGCGAGGTACTCGACTCCTTCCTCCGCCGCCGCGCTGCCGGCGCCGGCGCCACCCTCGTCCCGGGCCTTGTCACCTCGCTCTCCCTCCCGGCAGGCCCCTCCGATCCCTACCTCGTCAACTACATCTCATCCTCCGATGGTCCCTCCTCCCGGAGCGCCCTTGAGGTCGACGCCGTCATCGGCGCGGACGGCGCCAACAGCCGGGTCGCCCGCGCGGTCGGCGCGGGCGACTACACGACGGCCATCGCCTTCCAGGAGCGCATCCGGCTCCCCGACGCGGCCATGGCCTACTACGACGACCTCGCCGAGATGTACTTGGGCGGGGACGTGTCCCCGGACTTCTACGGCTGGGTGTTCCCCAAGTGCGACCACGTCGCCGTCGGGACCGGCACCGTCGCCGCCAAGTCAGAGATCAAGAAGTTCCAGTCCGGCATCCGTGCGCGCGCGGGCCCCAAGATCTCCGGCGGGCGCGTGGTCAAGGTGGAGGCGCACCCGATCCCGGAGCACCCGCGCCCGCGCCGCGTGGTCGGGCGCGTGGCCCTCGTCGGCGACGCGGCGGGCTACGTGACCCGGTGCTCCGGCGAGGGCATCTACTTCGCGGCCAAGTCCGGCAGGCTCTGCGGGCAGGCGATGGCCGAGGAGTGGGAGCGCACCGGCGCGGTGACGGAGGCCGGGCTGAGGCGCGGGTACCTGCGGCGGTGGGACGACGAGTTCCTGCTCATGTTCCGGTTCCTGGACCTGCTGCAGCGCGTGTTCTACGGCGGCAACGCTGGCCGCGAGGCACTGGTGGAGATGTGCGCCGACGAGTACGTGCAGCGGCGGACGTTCGAGAGCTACCTGAACAAGCGGATGGTGCCCGGCGAGCCGTGGGGCGACCTCCGGCTGCTGTGGCGCACGGCGGCCAGCATGGTGCGCTGCGGTGTCCTCGGCAGGGAGGTCGAGCGGCTCCGGCGGCTCGATCTGCAGGCTTAGGAATGCTTTTCTTACTGTTACTGTACTGAATAATGTTGTGAACCATGGGCTGCAGCATTTCTGCATCTTTCTGCATTTGCGACATGTAATGTAAGATGCTACTGCTGTTAATAAGCATGTAGGGCTCCATTTGCTAGTGGTAGTAGCTTTTCAAGCATTTCAACATTCGCCATTTTCGATGCAGTAACTTCTACAAAGCATCTTTTTTTTGGCATGACAACAAAATTGGTATAAATTCCTATAACGATTCTGTGGCGCAACAAAGGCGTGCAACATAATAAAAAGTGGAGCTATTTGCATTTTAAGGCATCTCTGAAATGCACCCAGTTCAAGTGCATTGTCGAGTATCCATGTAACACAATGTGTGTCAGCCTGTCACGTGGTTCTAAGGAAATATGATGCACAGCATACAGATTTTGGCATTTCTGCCTCTGATCTTGTTTATTATCAAAACTAGTCTCCTTCCATCGTGATATTGTTTATTATCAAAACTAGTCTCCTTCCATCATAATTCGTACATTTAGCCACTGTACAGTGCAGCTACCATCGTTGCTAGGCACGGCAGACAACCTGTCCCCGGTGGTAGGCGCGGCAGGGGACCTACCCCTGGCCCCAGGCACGACAGGGACCCACCCCCAGTGGCGGGCGCCGCAGGCCACCTGGCCCCAGCCCCGGACGCGACAGCCTGGTGTAGTGCACCGAAAGCTATTTTGGCTCGTTGTGATTTTCGTTTTTTCCTTCCTTTACGTCGCGTTGTCGTCACGTCGTGTCTCGTCGAATCATTCACTATCTACGTTTTGTGTCTATTTAAGGGATCGCGCGGCCGGCGATTTTTCATAAGCTGAAGCTCTCGTTCCGATTAGATTAGCTAAACAAATTTTGATCGTTCGTATGCTCGCCCGCAGTATTTAATACTTTTGTTATTGCAATTTTTAGTTAAGTACTTACTTAATAATGCACGTGCATTATATCAGTCGCAACTTTACATGCATAATTACTATCAATCTGCCATGTAATGTATTTGCAGCAATGACATGTAATCGACCACCTAAATGAATTTGCTAATTATGAGTTGTTCTCTATTTGCAACAATGATATGTAATCTACCACCCCTACTTGAGGAGGCATGGGACGTCCAGCATCGCTGTCACGCTTGGATCGGTGGCGATGAGCCGCCAACCCTGGTGACACGGGGACCGAGGGAGACCTGGCCGTTGGACGACTGGTAGGTTGGGAGGCTTCGTCAGTTTGGGCTGATTGCGTTTGCCCGCATGCTGAACATGGGGCAGAACCTCCTGATTGATGCTTCCCTTCTTTCCACCCTAGTTGATCGTTGGCGGCGGAGACCCACACGTTCCACTTTTGGTGGGGGGAGATGACCGTGACACTGCAGAACGTCAGCTTCTTGACCGGCCTACCATTGAGAGGCCTTGCAGTTGTTCCCCCTCCGAGGTCGCTGGACTGGAAGGCGCGTCTCGACCATCGCTTCGAGCAACCTATCCCCGAGAGGTGTAAGAGCGTTCAACACGCCTGGCTACGACGATTCATGAATTGCCCAAATGACGCAACGGAGGAGGTGGTTCGATACCACCTTATTGCATATTTACTATTTCTATTCAGGTGGGTCATGTTCCCTAACACGCAGGGGGACATGGTGTACCCTAGTTACATTCACCTTGCGGAGTCCTTCGTGGACTCCGACAATGAGATGTCTTAGTAGTCTGATTGGGGTTCGGCTATCTTTGCGCTATGTCTGCGCGGCTTTGTGTGACACTTCGCGGCGTCGCCGCGGGAGCGAGCACGTGCTCTCGGGTTGCCACACGCTTATTCTGATTGTGGTCGTGGGAGCGCCAGCGGTCGATGGCGTACTTCCGCTCCGTTGTCCACCCTTACCCGCGCACACAGCATTTCTACGGTGGGCGAATGACGAGGATCCCGTGGAAGGCCCGACCATAGGATCCTGATGGACTGTGAGAGTACTAGGGTGGGCTAGGGAGAGAGCGCGTCACATATAACCCGAGAGGATAGGACGCCGAATGGCTTGAGCTTGCTATGCCACCAGGATGCGTCGTACTGGAGGACAACTTGTCATCTGGTGTTCTCCCACATGATTGAGCCCTACAACCCACAACAGGTGATGAGGCAGTTCCAGCTGCACCAGGAGATCCCCCCTGCTCTAGGGCGATCGCTTGCTAGGCGTAGCCACTTGTAAGTACGTTGCATTGCTTAATATTGTATGTCTGTTACTCATATGTTATGCCAGTACCATAATTTATTTATTTTGTTTCACCATCAGGCAGACGGAGAAGGGCCGCAAGAGAGATGAGTGTCTTCCGACGGAGCAGCCGTGGATAGATGCATGGCAATCTGCCACTGATTGCATTTTCCACGAGGCACGGCATTACGATGCAGGGGCTTACAGCACGTACTTGGAGTGGTACGTATGTCACACGCGGGTGAGATTGACAGGTTCCCCCCGGCCCGATATGTAGATCCTAGCCACGCGGAACGCTTGGGCTTGGGGCTGGAACCGCACCGTGCAGCACGCCGTGACGATTTGGTATGTTGAGCACGTAGTAGATAAAACACCCTCCGAAAATAAGGTTAACTAACAAAATTTTGTTTGTTCGGTAACCATGCAGCTGGACCGTTTGTAGAGCGTTGTGCAGCGCGGCTACCAGGAAATCAAGCGGGGTACGAACAACACAGTTGAACGTCTTCATGCGGTCATAAAGACTCTTATTGACGATGTTAAGCATGTCGTTCGCAGCATGAGCTGTGAAACATCCACCGATGTCGACTTGAGGCATCGGACTAAGTATCGTCGCGTACCCTCATCCCCTCCATCTTCCCATCCAAGCGAGTCGACCCAGCGGCGCAGCGTCGGCGGCCAATTGTCCGTGCAAGGACTCTATGCTAATGCCATCGTCGTCACGAGGCAGGAAGAGGCCGTACCAGAGAGCACGAATGTGCAACCGAGAGGTTATCGAATGTGCAACCCGCACCACACTCGGCGAGGTTATCCCAATGGGTTCTCCCCCATGAGCACCACACTCTCGGACAATTTCAAATGGGTAGGCGGTTTATCTATCGCCCCATGGTATCGATATCGAATTGGTTTTGCACAATTAAAACCTAAAACAACTAGGCTCAACTAAGTGCACCGACAATATGAACACAATACAATATGAGCAATCATACAAGATATGTAAGCAATTAAAGCAAGAATGTAAATAGCTCAAAGTAAAGCACAAGTAAAAACAAGATGACACGATTATGTTTTACCGTGGTGTTCGGAGACTTGCCGGTCTCCCCTAATCCACGTTGAGGTAAGCCCAACCCGCGTTGGACCGGCTCCTCAAATGAGCACACACCTCCGAGGTAAGTCCAACACTTGGACCGGTTCCAAACCGAACCAACACCTCGCTCAACTATGGTTGCTCTTCCTCCACTCCGGAGATGGCAAGCACCAAACCACTCACAACCGTCGGGCCTTCTCACAAGCTTCTTGAGAAGGTCACCGAGCACGACGCCTCCACGCCGTCTAGGTGTCGGCAAACACCAAGAGTAACAAATCCAAACTTTCACTTGAACTAATCAAGTGTCAACGCTCACGTGGATACACAATCCACTACCTAAGGCAACACATGCACTTAGGGTTTGCTCTCTAATCTCACCAAGTGCAACACATGCACAAAAGAGAATAGAGACTTGCTCTTAGCTCAAAGAATGAGTGTATCACTTAACAATGGCACCAGCAGCTTCTCCCAACCGGCCAAGGTGTCTATATATAGCCCACACACAAAAACTAGCCGTTGGGGAGAAGATTCCATCAAAAGCGACCAGGCCGGTCGATCCGCCAACCAATGGCGGTCGGACCTTTTCATGCACCAACGGCTAGAAAAGTAGCCGTTGGGCCTTCGGCCGATCGACACGCCGCACCTCGGCGGTCGGACCGCGGTATATCGGTCCGACCGCCCGTCTTGGCGGTCCGACCGCCCGTCCGCGAAATTGGCTAAGTCCCAAAAGGAGCTCTCTGGAAAACCGTTCGCTCGAACTCGGAACTTCCTCACCGCGAAGCTCGATTTTTACAACAATGAACTTCCGCACAAGGAAATCGGTTCAAGTGTAATCGGTCGATCGCCGCGTAGCACACCGGTCGGACCGATTTGCCACGGGACCGGTGACCACTGCCGTCCGACCGTGATTCCACGAGCCAAAGCCAATTGCACCACCTCAAATGGCAAAACACATTCGCTCATTTGAATGCAATTTTCGACAAGGATTGAAAGATGATATTCTCAGTAGGTTACAAAATACATTTGCTAACCCTTAGAATACTCATCACAAGGAATAAGGTACATGGACTTACACCATTTGCAAAACGCATTTGCAAACTTAAGTCACATGTTACAAGAGTTATGCATGAGCCTCGATTATTTGCAAAACACATTCGCAAATAAATAGCATCATGCCTAGATGAGCTAGAGCAAATATATAATGAGCTATCAACACATGACTAACTCAAACGACTAGTTAAGACCCCTCTTAATAGTACGGCAACCTATACTAGCAATCCGGTCTTCCAACCAAACACCAAGACCGGTAAAAGACTAGGAACACATCCTTAGCCCTAGCTAGTCATACCTTTGCCTTGCATCTTCTTGAAGCTTGATGGCGCACATCAACACTTCAAGTCCGGTCTTCTTTGACAATCATCACCATATGATGATTTCTTCACTTCGGGATCTTGTCTTGAACATCATCAACACATGATGATTTCTCCATCCCGAGTCTTCACATGCATCAACACAGGATGCAATCCTTCACTTGACCTCCATCAACACATGATGGGTCTTCTCTTGTCTTGATGATCAACTCATGATCATCCCTTCTTGATAAGCATCAACTCATGATGCATCATATACACCAAGCTCTTTGACTTGATGATCAACTCATGATCATCCCAAGTCTTCATCATCCTGGAACATAACCTATATATCCAACTCATGGAAAGTGTTAGTTCCACAATGTGATCATCATTAATTACCACATCATACCATTAACTCATAATGGTGGGACAAGATACCTCAATCTTTCCCTCTTTGGTAATTGATGATAACCACTTAAATTCTCATAAATTTAATGAAGATAAATGAGAGAACAATTGAGTATATATAAACTACACAAGTTATACATACTCTAACATGAGTATACAAGAACTACACAAGTTCTATATACTTATTACATGAGTATATCTGAACTACACAAGTGTTGTATACTCAAAGGTTTTGTTTCAACGTAAAGATCCCAATATATGTGGAAAATGGAACATGGATCAATACTAATGAAACCACAAAGTATAGGATAAAACTCCCCCTAAATGTGTGCATACACAAATGTGTAATGAGGTCATATGCACATATTCAAGTTTAACTTAAGGTTGAGTTCAATCCTATATTTTGGATCAGAGATGCAACATTATATAAATTGAGATGTCGATTGCATACCTCGTTGTGTTTCACCTTTATATCCAAATGAGACTACACAAAGATAATACTTGATAAAAGAGTTAGTCTCATATTTGGATTTGTCATTAATCACCAAAACAATCCATTAACTCATAATGGCGGGTCTAGATCTTTCAATCTCCCCCTTTTTGGTGATTGATGACAAATCCATTATCAATAACAACATTTGGATATTTATAGACATAAGATAAGAATTTAAACTAATGAACTATGTCTATCGTCATATGAGGTGAAACTTAAAGCATTAAAACATTTTCCCCTTGCATGTATTTTCCTCTTTTGGCAAGTCTAAACAAATCAATCATCCAAATGAATATTGATAAACATTCTCCCCTTTTGGCATAAAGCACCCAAAAACACAATATAAATCTAAGCCAAAAGGAGCCTTTGCAAATGGATACCACTTGCAAGAAAAAGAGGTTGGTCACAAAAAGTATGAATTGAACTTATATGACCAAGGTGGAATATTGTTCTCAAGATATGAGAGGAGAAACAAGAATAGGTTACAAATCTATTGATCATAACATTCTCCACAATGAAAATCAAAACATTGAGAACCACTTGAAATGATAGTTGAAACATATTCAACTAACCTCCCCATTTTTGAAAAGAAATATAGATAACCTCTCTTTTTAACACAAACTATGTTGAGAGAACATAAAGAACGATGCTTGAGAGAGATTTTTATAAAAATTTTGACAGAGTTTCTCTTGTAAAGAGGGACATCCACGACAGGAGACAAGAAGATATAATCAAACACAAATATATTCATTCATAATCACATCTCATCCACATCTCATGCAACCATAAATCATGACATAAAAACATGTTCTCACACAGAGTAGCAAAAGATAGCATAGCCAAAATGAGAGTCATACAACCAAGTAGTCATAAAAGATATTACAATTTTTGCATACAAGGTCTAATGACCTAAATAGAACAAATAGCTCTTGCCGGCGGGAGGATCCCGAGAGGATGAAGGCCGATCTCCTCGCCAAAAGAAGGAGGGAAGGTGAGGTCCACGTCCGGATCGTTGATAATAAAGAGGTGCTCTTCTTCTTTGGAAGGCGGTGAAATCTTTCATGAGATCGTCATCTGAAAGCGAGACAGTGTATCAAACTGGATGTGGTAGCGACCTCAAACTCATCAATCGAGAAAAAGTAGTCACTGAAAAGCCTCCCGAGATCGCGAATCGATCCACACTCGGTGAAGATTAAGCATCGCTGCTAGGGCAGGTCTTGAGCACAGGGATCTGAGAGAAGGAGCCACATCCCGATCTTGAGGAGGTGGAGGAGGAGCCACTTTGGAGCGGGAGGAGCGGGAGGAGCACTGGAGCGGGAGGAGGAGGAGCGTCCACAGGTGCATATTCTTTATGCTCTATGTCACGAGGAGTATTGAATTCAATTATGCTCTTGATAAGCCTCATTATGTAGGGAGCATAATAAATACTCTTAGACTTGTCTCCTTGGAGGTGTCAATCTCTCTGAAAATAAGATCTATGACATCGAAGCAGTGCCCTCCATTATGTCTTGAATCGCATTCCATGCCCTCCCATGGATTTCATCATTGTTCCCACTCAGGAAGAATGATGATCTCATGATCTGTTTATAATCTTGGGGAGGGAAGGAGTCTGTCACCTTACCGCAAGAATGAGGATTATTACGATCATAGAACTCATCTATTTGAGCAAGGTTTAGGGTTCTGCAAATGGATCCTTACACCCTTGACTCCTTCAAACCTAAGGCTTCCATGAACTGCTTTCTTGTAGCTCTGTAATTTTCTATGCCGATCATCCAAACAAGCTTGTCGTAATCAGGAACCACAAATCTGTTGCATAAAACTGTCGATGACTTTAGAATGAAAATTGCGATTCGAGAGAAACCAAGGTATCCAAACCTACATATTTGAAAAGTCTGTAAAGTCCATTGTAGGTTGGATTCTGTGCCAGGTAGTTCCATTTGACATATCTGTGATTAGCAAATTTTTTCTTCGCATAGATAATCTTGAATACATCTTGCTGAAACTTGGTGTGGAACATACCCATCGTTGCAGATTCTGAGAACTGATACTGATCAACATGTCTCAATATTGTATAATCTTCACTTCTTAACCTTGAGACATCAAGGCCAAAGAATTGAGACTCATCTGGAGCGTCCTCATTATCATCTTCATCCTCCTCAACCTCATTTCCAGCGTTCTCATCAAAGTCATTGTCGCTGCCATTGTTATCCGAACTTGATTCCTCTACTTCTTCCATAGAAGCGTCCTCAATGTCGTCCTCAACTGGAGCTTTCCCTCTGGATGAAGAAGGAGAAGGAGAAGGAGGGGTCCACCGAACGACCGCCACGCTTGTTCGGCATAGCTCCTGGGAAGATAATCAAAGGATCAAACAAGGAATAGATAATAAACCTATGAATATACAATGGTGTCATTGACATGCTCTCTGGACACAGGCGGTCTGACTGCTATCCACGGCCGGTCGGACTGCCACAGAGGCCGGTCCGACCGCCATTGTGGCGCCGGTCGGATCGCCTTGAGGCCGGTCCGATCACTTGTGTGGCCGGTCGATCACGGCTACGAACCGATGAAGCGAAATTTGTGATTTTCACAAGTTTTCATCATTCAAGCAATGGCATCAAGTGCATTCATTTGTCTATTCACAAACTACTTGCAGGATAGAGTTTTGCCACAAAATCTAGTGAACAAGATAGGATTTTTGACAAACCCTAAATTTGGGGCAAATCACAAAATGAGAGCAATACAAGTAGATCGAGGATGCTTACTGGCTCTAATGAAGAGGAGTAACACAGGGGATGCCTCCTTGAAGAGAAAGGAGAGCCAAAAATCCGAAAGTTTGCAAGTTCTTTCCTCACCTAGGGTTCCAAAATGTGGGAGAGATAACCCATCAATCCACAAAGTAATTGGAGGGAATGGAAGAGGAGATGAGGGAGAGCAAGTGGATACCTTGAATCCCCAAATGGACGGCCGGAGGAGGAGATCCGAAGGGAGGAGGTCTTCTTAGGCTGAGAGGAGAGAAAAAGAGTGGTTCGGTTTGGGGAGAAAGGTGGAGTGAGAGAAAGGCTCTCGGTTGAAGGGTTTTAACATTTTCCATAAAACCGGTCGGACCGCCAGAATACGCCGGTCGGACCGGTGGGATCTCGATCGGATTGCCTATAGAGGCTTGTCGGACCGGTGTCATCTGAAGTCGACACACGCTTTGATGAGAGGAGAGGAAAAGAGAGAATTGTTGTATTTTACTCCAAATTTTTGCACAATCAATCAAATAAACATCTTTGGAGTATTTCCAACTTATATAGCCCATAAGAATAAAATTTAAAATAGTTTTTATAAATTAAGCTTTTGGTTTTCGGAAAAGAAACATATTTCCATGAACTTTCATCAAAAGATCCAAATTGAGCAAATGATGAATTTTAAAGCATCCAATTGCATGTATGAGTCATAAATACCATTATGAACATATTCATATGAAGAATTTTGGTTCATATGGAAAAACTCACTTAAGTGCTAGAAAGTGACCACTTAGGTCATAGTAGTATTTTGGACGAGTTTGAAAATCAAATATCTTTTTCTAGGTTGGTCTTTTGAAAATCCTTTGAATACCAAAAATATTTAGAATAACCAACTCTAGGATTTTCCTTTTGGCAAGATTTTCAAATTCCTTTTAGAATAGATTTTACACAAAAATCTAGTTTATGTCAAAAAACAAGATACTATAATGTAGGATTTTGGCTAGAAATGCATTTTTACTTAAAATAGGTTTTTTCTAAAGCCAAAACCTTTGGTAAACCTTTCAAAAGCATTTGTATACATTTTGCAATTAATTTTTCAAAGAATTACTAATAGTTATCAAATTTTTGACTTTTGGCTAAAAGGCTTATTTTTGAAAAGCAATACTAGCACTTAATTTATTTGGGCACACTTAGGGATGTGAAATACATGACTATGACTTAGCACTCCCCCTTAATGTGCCACACCAACTTGCTCAAGATATGAATAATGAACATTGAGAACATAGAGCAAGAACACCCCTTTTAATAAGATTTTCATGAAATGCAACCTACACAAGGTATAAAGGGCTAGATACTTCAATGTAAATACTTATTACTGAGATGGCATTGGTTCTTGATGTGAAACGATTATCCTCAAGTTTGGCTCCAATTTGATATATGATGACATCCATCTTTATATGAATAAGCCAAGTCTCCAATGCCTCTCCAAGTACCTATTAAGCATTTAAGCGCATTTTGGTACCCAAAACTAGGTTGGGTCCACGAATGTTAGTCACAATAGATTTGGGCACCCAAATGGCCCTAGCATTAGTTTTATGTGTACTAACTATTCTAGCAAACACATTGCCATTAATATCCTTCCTAAGCAAATATTGATCATTGTAAATAATGGGCTTAGGAGTGATACCTTTAGGACAATCCTTACTCATATGTCCCTTTTCCGGCAATTGTAGCAAGTTCAAGTTTGTATTCGTCTTTTACCTTCTTTACTTGCTCCTTGCCGGTTTGCCTCTTCTTTGATGACAATTGCTTGTCATTCACCTTGTTAGGACACACTGAGGCGAAGTGGCCCTTTCCTTTGCATCCATGGCACTTGATATTCTTCTTGTGCCTTGCGTTGTGCCTTGTCTTGCTTGTCTCCTTTTTCTTAGGAGTGAAGCCAATTCCACTCTTATCTTGCAAGCGTCTTTGCTTGCTCAATATATCGTCAAGAGTGGCCTTCCCTTTTAGGCCTCTTTCCAAGTCATTCTTCAATTTGTTGACTTGGGCCTTGAGCTCATTGTTTTCCTCTACAATGTTAGTATTGCAAGATATGGAGGAAATAGTAGCATCTATTTTGGAGCAACAAGGCATATCAATTAAATCCTCACATGAGGTGGATACATTAGCCTTAGATGAAATGCAAGATGTAGGAACTACGCATGGCATATCATCTAATAACTTGCATGTAATGCCTATATCCACCTTGGACTTATTAAGATCCTTGAGAAGGAGAGTCTCATGAGCTTCTTTTAGCTCTTCATAAGAATCCTTGAGAGAAAGAAATTCTTTCTTCAAGACTTTGAATTTTGACTTCTCCTTGCCAAGATATTCATTTAAGTCTTCTAACATTTCCATCAACTCATCATAGGTGGGTTCTTCATTTTCGTTTACCTCATTATTACCTTTAGCCATGAAGCATTGAGTTGATGTGGAGGAGTTGAGGAGTCCTCATTTTCGTTGTCGGAGCTTGAAGTTGAGCATTCTTCTTCCGACATCCATTCTTGTGTGCAATCATCACTAGTTGAAGTGGATAATTCATATTGATCTTGAATATATGTCCACATCTCATGAGCGTTCTTGAGATTGCATATGGCATCAAAAGGTCTACGCTCAAAGCACTAAATAAGGCGTTAGTAGCTTGAGCGTCGAGATGTAAGCATTTCTCTTCCTCAATGGTTGGAGCAAAATGATCCAATGGAGGAGAAAAGCCTACATCTACAATCCGCCATATTTTTGGACTCATGGCCTAAAATAACAAGACATGCGGATTTTCCATTGAGCATAATTTGTGCCATCAAATATAGGTGCTTCACCTAGGTGCACTAAATCTCTAGTTGCCATCCTTTACTCTCTAGGCGGTTAAGTCTAATAAATGAGAGACCAAGCTCTGATACCACTTGTAAGATCGAGGTGGCCGACTAGAGGGGGGTGAATAGGCGGTTTTAAAAAATCTATCGCGCTAAACCAATATATAAATGCGGAAGCTAATATCGAATTGGTTTTGCACAATTAAAACCTAAAACAACTAGGCTCAACTAAGTGCACCGACAATATGAACACAATACAATATGAGCAATCATACAAGATATGTAAGCAATTAAAGCAAGAATGTAAATAGCTCAAAGTAAAGCACAAGTAAAAACAAGATGACACGATTATGTTTTACCGTGGTGTTCGGAGACTTGCCGGTCTCCCCTAATCCACGTTGAGGTAAGCCCAACCCGCGTTGGACCGGCTCCTCAAATGAGCACACACCTCCGAGGTAAGTCCAACACTTGGACCGGTTCCAAACCGAACCAACACCTCGCTCAACTATGGTTGCTCTTCCTCCACTCCGGAGATGGCAAGCACCAAACCACTCACAACCGTCGGGCCTTCTCACAAGCTTCTTGAGAAGGTCACCGAGCACGACGCCTCCACGCCGTCTAGGTGTCGGCAAACACCAAGAGTAACAAATCCAAACTTTCACTTGAACTAATCAAGTGTCAACGCTCACGTGGATACACAATCCACTACCTAAGGCAACACATGCACTTAGGGTTTGCTCTCTAATCTCACCAAGTGCAACACATGCACAAAAGAGAATAGAGACTTGCTCTTAGCTCAAAGAATGAGTGTATCCTTAACAATGGCACAAGCACTTCTCCCAACCGCCAAGGTGTCTATATATAGCCCACACACAAAAACTAGCCGTTGGGGAGAAGATTCCATCAAAACGACCAGGGGCGGTCGACCACAACCAATGGCGGTCGGACACTTCCATCACCAACGGCTAGAAAAGTAGCCGTTGGGCCTTGGCGATCGACCACCGCCTGCAGCTTGGCCGGTCGGACCGCCGGTATATCGGTCCGACCGCCCGTGCTGGCCGGTCCGACCGCCCGTCGCGAAATTGGCTAAGTCCCAAAAAGGGAGCTCTCTGGAAAAACCGTTCCGCTCGAACTCCGGAACTTCCTCACCGCGAAGCTCGATTTTTACAACAATGGAACTTCCGCACAAGGAAATCGGTTCAAGTGTAATCGGTCGAGACCGCCAGTAGCACACCGGTCGGACCGATTTGCCACCGATCCGACCGGTGACCACCTTAGTCCGGCCGGCGATTCCAGAGCCAAAGCCAATTGCACCACCTCAAATGGCAAAACACATTCGCTCATTTGAATGCAATTTTCGACAAGGATTGAAAGATGATATTCTCAGTAGGTTACAAAATACATTTGCTAACCCTTAGAATACTCATCACAAGGAATAAGGTACATGGACTTACACCATTTGCAAAACGCATTTGCAAACTTAAGTCACATGTTACAAGAGTTATGCATGAGCCTCGATTATTTGCAAAACACATTCGCAAATAAATAGCATCATGCCTAGATGAGCTAGAGCAAATATATAATGAGCTATCAACACATGACTAACTCAAACGACTAGTTAAGACCCTCTTAATAGTACGGCAACCTATACTAGCAATCCGGTCTTCCAACCAAACACCAAGACCGGTAAAGACTAGGAACACATCCTTAGCCCTAGCTAGTCATACCTTTGCCTTGCATCTTCTTGAAGCTTGATGGCGCACATCAACACTTCAAGTCCGGTCTTTAACTTTGACAATCATCACCATATGATGATTTCTTCACTTCGGGATCTTGTCTTGAACATCATCAACACATGATGATTTCTCCATCCCGAGTCTTCACATGCATCAACACATGATGCAATCCTTCACTTGACCTCCATCAACACATGATGGGTCTTCTCTTGTCTTGATGATCAACTCATGATCATCCCTTCTTGATAAGCATCAACTCATGATGCATCATATACACCAAGCTCTTTGACTTGATGATCAACTCATGATCATCCCAAGTCTTCATCATCCTGGAACATAACCTATATATCCAACTCATGGAAAGTGTTAGTTCCACAATGTGATCATCATTAATTACCACATCATACCATTAACTCATAATGGTGGGACAAGATACCTCAATCTTTCCCTCTTTGGTAATTGATGATAACCATAAATTCTCATAAATTTAATGAAGATAAATGAGAGAACAATTGAGTATATATAAACTACACAAGTTATACATACTCTAACATGAGTATACAAGAACTACACAAGTTCTATATACTTATTACATGAGTATATACGAACTACACAAGTGTTGTATACTCAAAGGTTTTGTTTCAACGTAAAGATCCCAATATATGTGGAAAATGGAACATGGATCAATACTAATGAAACCACAAAGTATAGGATAAAACTCCCCCTAAATGTGTGCATACACAAATGTGTAATGAGGTCATATGCACATATTCAAGTTTAACTTAAGGTTGAGTTCAATCCTATATTTTGGATCCGAGAGATGCAACATTATATAAATTGAGATGTCGATTGCATACCTCGTTGTGTTTCACCTTTATATCCAAATGAGACTACACAAAGATAATACTTGATAAAAGAGTTAGTCTCATATTTGGATTTGTCATTAATCACCAAAACAATCCATTAACTCATAATGGCGGGTCTAGATCTTTCACCCGCAAGCTCAGCCAAGTTGGCGCCCCTTCGCGGATCCTACTTCTTGGATCACCGAGATATTCTCAACGTCACTCCCTTAGGTGACCCCCCCAGTATGCCGACATGGCGGGTGAGGAGCCCGCTATGACCTGCGGCAGAACCCACGGTCACCTGAGAGGCTGATGTTCCCGCAGGAACAGATTCGTCGGAGACCTATGGCAGGATCACAGCGTGGAAGGCCACTACATGGTCCTATGGCCGAGAGTAGTGAACACAGCTTGAGCGGTAGTAAGATTAGAAATGCTAGCATGTTGTAACTTGTACTTCCGTTAGTAGTTTGTAATCCGAATTGAGTGTGGTAATGGTATCGTAATTGGGCACTTCTACTTCATTACCTATCTCAGTAGAACAATTTTATTCTCATTCATGAAGGACTGCGATGCATAGATAAAGAGTGGACAGTACAATCTCATTACAACTGACATTCTACTTGACAAGAACAACATATAATAGAAGAAAGACTGCAAAACTAACTAACTTAACTAATTTATGAAGCATCTTCTCAACTCTTTCCATCCTTTCATCTAGTCTTTTAAGTCTGTTCTCTTCATTTTGCATTGGTAGATCGGACGCTCGAACCACTGGACGAATTGCAGCAACACCACGAGAGTTTTCTTGCAAGGCAGCAATTTGCATTGAAATATCTCGAACCACTGGGACAGCTTCATCAGCCCACTGCCAAAGCCGACAGGTTGTGTTCTACAAAAGATTTGCAGCTTCAAATGAAAGTAAGAAAACATGGTATTTGCAATGGAATTCATTCGGGGTAATTTTGCACAAGTTACCGTAAGATTTGAATACTTCATGAACACTTGGGATGGATTCGTTGGCGTATACGACGTGAACATATTCGTCGGATCCCTACAACAAGGGCAAACCAGGTGCTACCGTAGTGATTCTAATTGTGTGCTCACTCGAAAGTTAGATGAGGCCGAAGATATCCCGTTTTACACTGGAAAAAAGGAGAAGAGGAAGAGAAGAGTGAGGTGAATGGCAGCCAAAGCATCCATATATAGCGTTGGGAGCACAAAGGGACCACTGTGTGGAAAGGAGGATGTGACCATAGTCTGCAAAGTAGAACGTGACCACTGTATGGATAGCAGGACGTGATAACTCTCTGCAAAGCAGGACATGGTCACTCTCTGGAAAGCAGGACGTGATAACTCTCTGCAAAGCAGGATATGACTACTTCCTCCTCACGCCATCCATTGTGTGAGCTACATGGAATCGGGCTTTGATAATCTTCTTCTCCATGTAGGCAAGGGTAACCTCCGAGTACCACTTCCCTTCATCCAAATACTGCTTGACCATCATTGCCCGATTGACGAAGTAACCGACCGTACGGTTCCATGTCTCATCGACAACAGCGGTGGTGGGCAGGGCACATACCCCTTTCAACACACTGTTGTAGACCTTGGACATGTTGGTTGTCATAATGTCGTACCGAGCACCATACCTGTCGTGAAGAAGGGATCATTTCTCATAGTCGGGGCATGCACGCTCATCCACTCAGCGAACTCGCTTTGTGGTGCACCTGGCCCAGAACCTCCACTTGCATGCTCGGTTTCGACCTCAAGCTCCCGCCACACGGCATCGAACTTGCGCTTTTGGTTCTGCAGGTAGAGCTTCTTGAACTTCTTCATGAGGTCCTTGCTCGGAAGTGCTTGTTGAAGTTGGTGGCTAGATACCGCATGCACCAACATGTGTGCATGTCGTTCCATTGGAACTGCGGGCTCGTACCGTGCTGCATGGTCTGTAGCGCGACAACAACCAAACATGACGGTCGGTGATGATGCACACATTCGGCCGGTCCCTTACAACATGTTGCTTTATGTTGGATAGGAACCATAACCAACTTTCAGTGTTCTCATTCTCCACAAGTGCGAAGGCAACCGATCATTGCCACCAACAGCAATAGCAGTGAGAATGGTGCCCTTATACTTCCCGCAAAGGAATGTACCATCCATAGTCAGGAAGGGACGGCAGTGGGAGAAGCCCTAGACTTCCGGGCCAAATGCCCAGAAGACTCAATCAAGGATTAGGGAATGCGGGATGTTCGATGGGTGGGGCTTCTCCACTCTGTTGATGCATGTCCCTGAATTAGCATCCGCAATTTGCTTCAGCATTCACGGGACTAGGTTGTACGCCTCCTTGTAGGTATTTTACAACCCTTCGAGCACCTTCCGCTTCGCCCGTCAGACCTTACTGTAGCTAACGTCATACCCTACTGTATTCGCTACGTCAGCCATCAGGACCTTCGGCGAAATGGTCAAATCATCGACAACTACATGGCTTATGATGGTCACGATGAAGCCCGAGGTCACATTCCTATGCATTTGCAACGGCTCCTCAAGCTCACATGTGTGATCCGTCATGACTATGATGTGGATGGTCATTCCCGCCCCAGCGAATCTCTGCGCACGGACTTTGCCAGGGCAAGAGCTAACCCCACACTTAACTATGTATGTGTCAGGGTTAGACTTACAGATAATGGAAGATAGATAATAGTTAGTACAACGTACTGTAGATAGTTGAAGATACAACAAACAATGTCGAAACTCACATGTAAACTCGGTAAGTCCGAATGGTCTTCACCGCGAAACTAGCGATAGCTTATTTGGCGGCAGTCTTGTGTGGGAAATGTTGCCCCACAAGCAGGGTGTCCGCATCAAAGGCCTACGAAGACTCGTGCTCCATTGGCAGGACAAGGGAAGAGGTCGCTTGCCAATCCAACTGACTTGGAATATGTTCGTGTCGGTCGAAACAATGCCACCAACGATCCCACCCTCATCGTCGGCTTCGTCCTCGCTGGATTACGAGTCAAAGTCGTCCCCATCATCGGTGGCAGTGCCCTCGGACATGCCATCGATAATCTCGTGACAGTCAACACGAGCACCCCGCCATTTATCCGCACCTTCATTCGGTTGGAAACTACCAAAATCTCCATCAACTGAAGCCTCCTGCCTAGCGACGTCTGGCGCTCCCGAGACCTCTCCCATCATCAACAAACCGAAGAGGGGGACAAGAGCGTCACTGCCCCTTTCAACGGCGGCCCCCCTAGAGGACTGAGCAGAATAAACAAAATGGACATACACCATGGGTCATCGATAGATCGGAGCGTGAGGATTGCTAAAGATCTCTATGTATTGTGTCCACATGGCACTGTTGGTCACCTTCGCCAGGCCCCACAACATCTGCCCGTGTGGTGGGACCGTGGTGGCGGTGACCATCTCTATTACTATCTTGTTCCTGGCGACATGCCTATCGAACAACCGCCGAATGCACCGTCGTAGCTCGAGCAAATCCACGTGTGCCAGGTTGGGAACATTTATCAAGGCACGCTGGCAGCTCGACATATCAACTCCGTTCTGGACCGCCACACACGTTACTGTGGAACACGTAAGGTGTCTCTATTTCTAACGAAAATAACATAATATTTCAACCAAAACACAACACAGAAACCATACATACGTTGTTAAAATGAACTTACCATTACGACGTTACCGTCTCTTAACCACAGACACGGAAGACTGCAAATTCAAACATGCATCGCATTAGTAATGACTTCGGCAAATGGTGCATACAAAGGACTAACAAAATGGTTAAGTACTAATTCTCCTACTCCGATAGAGGGAGGCACCTCACAAAGAGGGAGAGATGCCTGAGAGGAACGAGCGAGCAAGTGGGAAAATTTCTCGAGTGAGACCTGAGGCTTGTGAAGAATGAGTGTGCGGCCGCGCTTTTAAATAGATGACCACGGGAGACGCAACGTGACGACGACGTGATGGCGCCCCCACGGGGTGTAGGTCACCTACCCTGCCTAGCAGAGGGGGCAGGTCCCCTGCCGCACCTAACACAGGGGGTAGGTCCCTACCGCACCCCACACTCAGGGCAGCTCTGCGCGCGACATGACCTAACAAAGCAGGTTTGAGCGGAAACAATGCTACGTGGTTGTAAGATTTGTCCTACGTAGACAGCGAGTGACTCAACGAGACGCAATGTGACGACGACATGACGGTGCCCCTCACAGGGTGTAGGTCACCTACCGCGCCTAGCACAGGGGTAGGTCCCCTGCCTAGCCTAGCCTAGGGGCAGGTCCCTACCGCGCCCCACACCTAGGGTAGCTCTGCGTGCGACGTGACCCAACGAAGCAGCTTTGCGTGGAAGCAATGCTACGTGGCTGCAAGAAGATTCGTCCTACATAGACAGCGAGTGACTCAACGAGACGCAACATGACGATGACGTGACGGCGCCCCCCACAGGGTGCAGGTCACCTACCACGCCTACCATAGGGGACATGTCCTTACGGTTTAGGTTTAGGACTTAGGCTTTTCAGATCGACTTGACAACCCTGACCTCTTTGACTTTTCAGATTCTGCACAGTAGGACGTGACAACACTCTGCCTCCTCAGCTTTTCAAACCGAAAAGATAGGACTATGCAAAGCAAGACGTGACAGCTCCCTGCAAAGTAAGACGTGACAACACTCTGTCTCGCCAGCAACTTTTTAGAAAGACAAGGCAACACTCGCCTCGCAGGCTACTCACATGAAATTAACCACACCATGCCAACCCTGTGGCTTATAAAAGGAAGGGGAAGATATCTGGGAGAGAACACTACACAACTAAACCCAACACTACACCAGAGTTTGCTTCATCACGTCGGGATGGACAAGATGCAGAAGAAGCAATGAGACGAGATCCGCGAACTAGCAAGGGCTACTCGGGCCCGGGACGAACAAGCAAAGGATGTTGCGGCCCGGGTCGAACAAGAGGAGCGTGCTAGGATGGCAGCTATCCACAATGATACCCCCCGTAGCAGTAACCCCTACCGGAACGTTCCAACCGAGCGTTCGCCGCAACACCCGCCAAAGGGGGAGACGCTGCCCCTCTGTTGGTGCAGAGACACATGCAAGTTCTTCAAATCCAAGTAGTGGCTCAGCTGGGCATGTGTTACTGGGGTTGTAAGAACTACTCTTGTGACTATCCCGACAGCCGTTGGGACACGAGCAGCTATCGACATCCGGTAAGGACCAATTACAGTGTGTTTTCCTACTATTTCTCTTTCAAAGTACGAACTAACAACCTCTCCCGTCTACCTGTAGTCCCGGATCCTCTATGTGGCTACCACAAGTGGATCGGCCAAGAGATCCACCCACATAACTAGTGGACTCTCGACTACGAGGAGTGGGATGTCAAAAGGACCCGCGAGATCCGGGAGGAGGAGCGTGGCAACAACAAGCACAACGAGCGCATCCGACGGGAGGAGAAAGCTAGGTGTGCAGGCGTAGGGAGCTCGAGGCTCGCGAGAAAAAGAGGGAAATGGTGGCTGAGACCAAGGTGGTCGGCGAGGAGTATAACACCGAGCTCGGAAGGAAGGGAATATGGCCCCGGTCCACACAGTAGGTTAGACCATTTCGTAGTAGTCCACATGCTTACCCACCATGTTTTTTACTATCCCCTAAAGACATGTATACTCACATATTTCGAATGCTTCTGTCGCAGTGTATCGTAGTAGTAGCGAGGATGACTAAAACAAATAGTCGAACTATCATGTCATATGACCACGTGTAACGTGCTTCTGTCCAAGAACTCTAATGTAGTTCTGGTTCCGTGTCTCCGCTGAGCCATCAAAGCAAGCCTATATTGCAAGTATGCATCTTCTAGTGGAATCCTAGAAATAACCATTCGCACTGACATCGAATCCTCCATGTCAGCATAGCTAAATGCAACTGTAATGACTATATGAAAAAGAGAGGTGGATCAAACACAAGCACGTGAATGAAAGTACAAATAAAATAAATAATTTCTATTTTATTGGATTAATTAAAGCTTAATTGAAAAATTCTAGAAAAAATATATTTTAAATGAATAAAATAAACTTAAATTAAATTCAATAATATTTTATTAAGTTTATTGGTTTTTATGTATTTTTTTAAAAATATTTTCCCCCTTTTAAATTTTTTATGGAATTTTGCTAGGGGCAAGTGGTCTACCGCACCCGGGGGCAAGTCACCTACTGCGCCCAAGGCTAGGGGTAGGATCTTGCCGCGCCCGGCGCCGGGGATAGGTCCCCTACTGCGCCAGGAACATGGGTATGTGCACTGTACAACGGCTAAATGTGCAAATTATGACAGAAGAAGGCTAGTTTACAAAATAAAGTACATCAGGTCCAGAAATGCCAAAAATTACACAACATATTAACAATACTTGGGGATAAACTCCATTACTCAGGTATATGATCTAAAGCGAACCCCCAATTACAAAGTCTTAATATCGGAACAGGTTTTACAGAGTAGTTAGGTAACATAGCGAACCAGCTCTTTGAAAAGCCTAACAAAGAAATACGGTACTTAACGAACACTCCAATGAAATAATAATTCAAGTCTGAAGGTCAATGACCAGTGCCTCTGCTCCTGCGGAAAATGCAACTGCAATGTCCTCCACAAAACGGCAGACAGATCCAATCAGGCCTGCATTCATTGAAAAAAAGATGCGTCAGTGTGTCGCATGAAACAGCGCCGTTGGGTATAGAAAAAAGTCTGGTTTGTTTGGAGAGTATAGAGCATAGTTGTCAAACCCGGACCAGTCATCGACTTGGTGGTATTATAATACTTGTAGTGTATATATATCATGAAAAAATTGCATATGTTTACATATGGTTTTAGTTTTCTATGATATATATATAGTTGCAATTGCATCTAAACAAACAACGATCATTGTGCACTAATTTTATTAAACATATTATGGTATTATGTACTGAATGGTCGCAGGTTAATCTTTTATCTGGTTATATGCATTTTGTGTCAGGCTTGGTTGGCTCGCGCTGCTAGTACTCTTCTAGAAAAATAGGATAGAAATGCGTTCGCCAGCAATCGCACCTGAGACAAAATGCATGTTGTGAAATTGAACATTGCTAGAAAGGTTAATCTTTTATTAAACATTGTTGGTAATTAAATTTCCTCAGTTTAATTGTGCATGTTGTGAAATAAAAACTATATTTTACCTTATGCTTGGGGTAAAATACCATCTTTTTACATCTAGGAGATTGAATCACCATAAGTGTATGATCTGGTCATTGTCAATTGTTTGTAAGTAATTTGCATGGCTTTCACATAGGTGGTAGTGCAATCAGTTCGTACTGTGTAGGTTAACATCGGTGTAGGGTTGAGGAGTGTAGAACCGAGGAGGGGTGAGAGGAGGGAACTATGAATCGTTAGATGGTGTTTGTAATAAGACTAAAGATTTGGAAAATTAAGGGTTCCCGTTCTGCGTTTGATTGTTTGGATGTGTTTTTTGTTGCACACTAGTTAGGGTTTATTGTGTTGTTTTAGGTTGCTTCCGGCGTTCTTGGTTAGTTGCATTAAATCTTCTGGGGGTGAAAGGCTTGGGAAATGCTGCTGTTTTAATCTGTCGATGCTAAGATTTCAAAGTAAAAAAAGTTAGTTTGTAATTGAAATTTGTAGACCATGGAGAGGTTTGTGTGGCTAGATTCTTGTTATTTCAGCTTAACGGATAGGCTGCAAACATGTTGTGGTGTTTATGTGGTATTCCTTTTGTTTTTATTTTAGTCAGTTGATCAATCAGACTATAGCACCCTGTTATTTAGCGTCTCATCTGGCATTTGGTATCGATAGAAATTCATTGTAGTTGTTGCAAAGATATAATTGTGAAATTTGTTAACTGGATGGCATATTTGCGTAGTTTTTTGTTCCATTTAGAAATGTGTTTGTTTTGTATATTATGGCTACGTATTTATAATTGCAATGTGAGAATTGTGTAATTTGTTGCAAAGATATAATAAGTGGGAAATACAATTATGTTTTTGTTCTCAACATGCATGTCTTGTTTGTGACATGTAATTTGGTGAGAGGCTTGTTGAGGGTGGGGTGCAGTAAATTGTAGCAATAAGAATATGTGCATTGATGGGCCTTGTAGTAAGAATGATTGTTGAATTATAGGACTTTATGCTTGTTATTTTTTTGTTTGGTTGTCAAATGCAATTTTGTTGGGACTTGTTATTATTATTGTCCTAATTTGTACATTGCATAGTGTTGAGTTAATTGTGGTAGTGTTACTTGCAATGTGTTCTCATTCAAAATTGGCAAAATTGGCTACAACACATCATAGTTTTGTGTTGTTTGCTTCAGGACACTACTTTTTTTGGCATCTTTGATGAAACACACGACTAAATCGTGGGTATTTGCTAACAGGACAACAATGCTATTATAATAATATTATATTGACTAGTAAGGAGAGAGTGTGTGAAATGTCCATTTTGCCCCTGTATACTTCTCTCCTTTTCCATTCTTTGTCCTCCTTCCATTCTTACAAGCGTATATTAGCATGACTGTAATTTATAATAAAGTATGAGAAATCAACATTATTCAGGCGTCCATTAAATATGGTATCAATGGATCTTGGGTTTGAAGAATTTGTTCATTTGTAGAATATTATGAGAAATAAAAACTCTTGTTTTCATCGTTGTTTTAAACATAGAATTTATTTTGGTCTGACTTTATTGGGAAGAAACCAATGTAGTAGTACAAGAATGTACACTTTGTACTTGCACTTGTGGCTAAACCCAAGATCTTTACTATAGTACTTGTGGTAGTTCTTACCTATGGCATGCAGGACTGATTTTGCAATGTTTTGTTCACATTGTTGGATGTAGATAGATAAAGTTGTTCGTGTTTGTACTGGTGGGCCGGTTAGCCAAACCGGTAGTGGTGCGGACTTTGGTGGCATGTAAGTGACTGTTCTTGTGCTTCAAGAATAGTCTTTTAAACTCTTGTGACAAGGATAAAGTCGATGTTTGGATGGGATGAGTCCGGGATCATTGTGGGAATGCAAGGGCGATATGACGCTGGGCTGAGTTCTAAGGTCCACGCCTTGTTGATGTCAATCTCGTCCAACGATGATTGGGACACGTACAAGGAGGTTGTGCTCGCATCTCAGGTTCAGTCGTTAGAGGTTGTGGTGGAGAGGACAAGCGTTGGTGAGGATTTGTGAATGATTGATGTGGTGAATGACAACTTGGAGGAACTAGAATCTGCTCTCGATCTTTCGCAAGGCCCCCCAATGGAGGAGCATTCGTTCCAAGAGTTCATTGGCATCGGTCTTAAAAACGTGGTGGATCTGTCATATGTGTCTGTTTGTTCGCCGCAACATGTTAGTGACCCCGTGACTGATTTCAATGGTACTGTAATGAACTACGAGCTTGAGGAGGTGTTCGGAGATGGAACAACCCGTGACGTTGAGTCTGACGAAGGCTAGAGCTCGACTGAAAACGAAGCTCCCGCTCCGCTTTTCTCCTCTAAGGAAGGCCGGGTTCTTCACAGTGTAATGGGTGAGGTCCTGTCGGTGCATGCATTCGAGGATGCCAGAATGGTTGATAACGTGGTATGTGCAAACAGGCTGAAGAGCAGGAGTGGCATTGCGGGCCAAGAATGACCTAATAAGCAAGAACATGTTGTTTCCAAGCGTGGAGGGTATGGAGGTTTTGCTGCAAGAATACTCAATGCGGCACCATCGTCCGTTTGTAGTGCAACACTCCGATGTGAACAAGAGATATACTGTGAGGTGGCAAAGGGGGTGCGGATGGAAGGTTTGGGGACGCAAAACTAGGGATAAACAAAGGAAAATAACGAATGTGAAGCAACTTCATTCTTGTGGAACTGCACGAGTGTCTGGGGAGCACCTTCAGGTGACCGCTAATTTCATTGCAAGACGCATTACCAGGGTTGTGGCTGTCGATCCTGATGTGACCATCGCCACCCTCATTAAGGTTATATTTGGGTTCATTAAGTACCGCGTATCAACGACCTTATTTACAGTGCTTTTGTCATGTTCATGTAAAACCTACCAAATTTTACTTGTTAAATCATTTTATTGTTAATCATTGAGGTTATCTTGTTTTTTGTGTGCAATTAGGGAATGACAGAATCATGGTTAAAATTGCACCATAGTAGTTCACTTCAATATATTGCTTGTGTAAATTTTACACATTTTCCCCCTTGTAGATGGTTCGCCGACGATGCCGATGAATGGTGACTAGAATGAACTGTGCCACGGCGGCGGGACATGTTGTTCAACCAGGCCCAGCTCGGAGTGGCTCGTCACGTGCTACAACATCACGGGCAACTACATCTACTTCGGTTGCACAACAAGATGAAGAGCAGGAGGACAACAACGACGACGTGGATGCCAAGTTGCCCGACGAGATGGTCCTCTTGGACTTTGTCGGTGCACCTTCAGCAACGCAACCTACTTAGGCCATGCCTCCGTGCTGTAGACGCTGTGATCGCGCGGACATTAGTTCAGTCAACATCATCGAGGGCACGCGCGGCGAGCATCCAGCTACTAGGTACACACCGGGTATGGGTGCTCGCCGAAAGCGCAACTGATGTAATGAATGGGTATATATATGTACGAAGGACTAAGTAAAATCAAATGACTGTATGAAATGAAATGAGATCAAGCTTTGGATGATTCTTATTGAATGAAATGAAATAAAATGGTTCAATGGATATATGCATACATGTCACAGTTTGAATAAAATGATTGAATGAATGATTCTTGTTGAATGAAACGCTTGAATGAAATGATTGAATAGATACATGCATAGAGGTTGTTGTGTTGTGTTTGTAGCTACTGTCACGCCAGTTCCCCTGACGTGACAAAATGGTCCTGTCACGCCAGGAGTCCTAGCGTGACATGACTTAGCACCAGAGAGCGACGAGGTTTTTGCAACTCCTCTGGAACTGCACAAACCCTGGCATGGCAGCACTGTTGTGTCACGTCACGACGGTCTGGCGTGACAAGATGGTCATGTCACGCCAGAAGTCCTAGCGTGACAGGACTTAGCACCAGAGAGCGACGATGTTTTTGCAACTCCTCGGGACTGCACAAACCCTAGCGTGACAGGACTAAGCACCAATTCCCTTGGCGTGACAGAATGGTACCAACATATCTCTTTTTTTTGGAGCTGTTGACTGGGGGTGTAATTCAAAAGAAAACAGTCTATCTGCCGCGTAGGCTACTCATATGTATTTAACCACACTATAACGCCAGTTTTTCAAATCGACATGACAATACTCTCCCTCCCTAGCTTTTCAAACCGAAAAGGCCGAACTCCGTTGCGCAAACTTTTCAAAGGGACATGACAACACTCTGCCATACCAACTTTTCAGATCGAAAAGACCAAACTCTGCCGCGTAAACTTTTCAGAGGGACATGACAACACTCTGTCTCTCCAGCTTTTCAGACCGAGAAGACAACACACTTGGACTCAACCTTTTCAGAATTGAACACACACATCGATTTCTTGTGTGTTCTCACTCCACCAGGAGCATTACACCCTATGACTTATAAAAAGAGGTGGAAGAGATATGGAAGAGAACAGTACACCACCACACCCCACTACACTAGGACTTGCTTCACACAACTAGGAGGAAGGAGATGGAGGACTCGGCGAACATGTACGAGAGGATACTGCAGAAGCACATGTGGCTAGCGAGAGGGCTAAACCCTATCCGGATAAGTCTATGAAGGATGCGTCGGTACCACCACAGTTCCCAGTCCCGCAATGCGTGTGTGAGAAACCGGCAAAGATTATCTAGTCCACACACCTGGCGATGTCTGCTCGGGCGTACTACATGGCACCACCACATCGAAAGCGTATCTTGCACACACAAATATTTTTCACATCATATATTTCATTCCATAAATCCCTGATTACACACGCTCATAATGGCAGTCGGAGATGCAATGCAACTTCTTTGAATGGATCGACGACCTGGAAATGTACGATATGACATTCATCCAGCAAAAGTACATATTGAACTTTCCATGGCGAGCCGAGACCTTCCAGCGCTGGACACCTTACGTATCCGACCCGACCCAACTGAAAAGGCATCGGACGAGCGCAAGAAAGCAGATGAGTACGACAGGCCAAGCGGGCGACATACAAGGGCATGGCTCCTGCAAGTGAGACCGTGGACCGTACTACCGCTCCCCATTGCCCCAGGCGCAGTTATGTTCATTATGCATCATAATTATTAATTTGACCCGACGTTGCATTATTCTAACATCATTCAACTGTCCAGCCCGTCTCGAATGACATGGATGACTTCGAGACTGACCACCGTCGCCGCAGGCAGTAAGGGGACAAGGGGAAGGCTCCTGCAAGTGAGACTATCGGCCGTACTACTGCTTCCCGTCGCCCGGCTCACTTGGAATCCAATAGGTAAATTATGTTCATGTTCAGTATGCATCATAATTATTAATTTGGAACGACGTTGTGTTATCCTAGCATCATTAAACCGTCTGCTCCGTCTCGCAAGACATGGATGACTTCGAGACTGGCCACCACCGCCGTGGGTAGCAAGGAGACAAAGGGAAGGGAGCGATGGGTCGCCGAAGTTATTGATCTTTGTTCCAATCAACTTTATTTTCAATCCCAAAAGGCGCATATGTATCGTAGATGTATTTCGCTTTGTTGCATCGTGCATGATGTTGTTGCTTATGCATGTAACCAAACCATGTGCGATGTGTAATTTGCAATTTTATTATAAAGTTTATTTCAATTCACAGTTGCGTTGTAAAGCCGACTTCAAATCTCGTCCCCTTTTGGCATTCAATTCTTGGCGTAGCAAGGCAGAGAACATAAAAATAAAGATGCAAATGACGTGTTCTGAAAGTAGGCACTAAAAATAAAGGTCCAAATGACCGTGAACTTGTGCATTAAAATTTCATCTTTCGTGTCAAATGGTCCACATATCTTATTCAACAAATTACATATCTTTTTCTCAAATATCGGGACATCATCGCGCATGGCAACCCTAAACCCAAATATTTGGTCCATTCTCTACTTCACATTACATTGTCTTCTCCGATTTTGCATTCCGAACTACGCGGATACTTCAACATATTACCTAATTTTAAAAACAAAATTAAAAAATTCCGCTACACATATTTTTTTTTAAATAAGACAGAGCCCTCATGTCGCTAGTTGAATTGACGACAGGACTCCTGCCGCAATTCAAATAGTGACAGGGTCCTGTCGCCAATTGAACTGGCGACAAGAACACCCCCACTGTTCCAATTGGCGATAGAGTTACTATCACCAATTGGAATGGCGACAGGAGCGTATCGACATTCCAATGGCGACAAACACATACTTTTATTATTTTTAAAATGACTATTTATTTTAATTCGCGATTGCATTGTAAAGCCGATTTCAACTCTCATCCTTCCGCATTCAATTCTTCGCGCAGCAAGACATGGAACAACATAAAAATAAAGGTCCAAAAAGATTGTGCATTCACTTAGCATCATTACATTCTTGCTATCTCAACTCGGGTTTAAATATTTTGGAACAAACGTCCGTGGAAAATAAAATGCTACGAACAAAGTACATTAGAGTGAACTTTTGCATTACATTTTTTATATGTCGTACCAAATGGTCCACATATCTTATGCAACGTAAGATCTCATCGCCAAATGGTCCAAATAAAGGCAGACGCTGTCACGCCAAATCTCATGGCGTAACAACGCAGGCTTGTCACGTCATAGGTGCGGGCATGACTACTGTCACGTTAGCCCTCCACACTGGCACTGCGCGCGGCCGAGGACTTGCGTGGCAGGTATGGTCACGCCGGGGACAATGGTGTGACAGAACGGTTTACCCACGCTATGAGTGATGGCGTGGTCAATAGAGTCAGAATTGAAAATAAAGTTAGCTAAAGGTCAACTTTAAAATACTATTAAATAAATGATTAAATATAAAAAAAAAGGGAAGCATGGGTTAGCCCGGTTCAACCACACCAGTTCACGTGAAAACCAGCAGGTCGGTCCGATTTCTACCGGGCTAAAGTGGGCCAACTGCTCAAGTGATCCATCAACCTGGACCAGACTGGACAAAGCCCTGGGTTTGGTTTTTTCTGATCGAACCACCTGTCCGGTCCGGATTTTATAACTATGGTGGGTTTTATAACTATGTTATGAAGGAGTGCTGATAAATTCTATCATGATTCACAAAAAGAAATGTTGTAATACCTTGTTTGCAATGTTGTTGGAGAGCCAGTCAAGACCCTCGTACAAACCCTCCCCTGTTGTAGCACAAGTACTCTGGATATACCTATGTTGAAAGTAAAAATCCAGCAGATTATGATGTGTTACAATCATGGAAGAAAAAACTGGCGGTAACCGCCGTTACCAGGTTTACCGGTGGGCTCCGGGAAGAGGAAAACCGGCCGGTTTTTCCCGGTTTGACCAGTTCAAATTTTAAAATTTGAATTTTGACTGGTTTTTAAGCAAATTCAAACGAAATTCGTTCGGAGTTTTTCCGGGAAATCTGGGAACCGACCGGTTACAATCATGTATTTCAGAAGGCAGATGGAAAGCAATTAAAACCAGAGTTAGACAAGTCCAGCAATCACGTAATAAAGAATCATTGAATGTATAGGCAAACACAAAGAGGTGGATACTGAACTCGTGAGCAAATCTATCAACATTATGCTTTGCAATATAGGATGGTTCTTGCTGCAAATAAGTACATACTATAATACACTTCTATGAGCAACAAGCCTACAAAGGATATGTTGCATAAGATGACAAGATCTGTAACAGTTATTAACATCTGGTGAATTAGACATTTATTTAGTTTAATCAGAAAAGAGTTAGAAAAGGTGAAAAAACAAAAATAATAACCAAAGTTGTATGGAGAATGACGGTTAAAAAAATAAAATGGCTAGTAAAATTGTAAAACCATTTAATTTAGTATGAAAATAAAATGGATGACAGGACAAGCGGTATATGCAACAGCCTGACAAGTGACAACTCAAGCAACCATATCTTACCAGTGGCGTTGGCGCAGGGAGTGGAGACCAAGCTTATCAGTGATCTCAGCAGCATTCATTGCATTGGGCAGATCTTGTTTGTTAGCAAAAACGAGCAAGACGGCATCCCTCAACTCGTCCTGCCAATGTCATGTAAATGAAGGCTCAAACTGTGTTCCCTGTAAGGCAATAATTCCAAAAGACTGGATGCATGCAATATAGTCAAGTGTAATGGGAAGCGGAATCTGAGTACCTAGATTGATATTCAAGCCCTGACACGAGCTTTAAATGTAAAAGGCTATAGACAAACTTCTTAGCCAAATAGAATCGATATCTATTCTGCAGGTTGCATACACTAGATATAGTGAAATCTCAGGTGCGTAATAGTTGACTTCATGTATACTGGCCCCTGCTAAGAATTCAGATTTTGGATAATCTAGAATTATTTTCGTGGCTAGAGATGTCAGAAGTATAGACATCTGTTCAGTACCTAATTACCAGTATTGGTCAGTTAATCAATTGAGTATATTGCAAACTTTGAGCAAAACTTAATTGTAACATTTTTTATATCTGACAGCGCAAATGTGTATCATTTCATATCACTGCATTGTGGTCATGATGTCACACTTTAGCATCATGTGAAGATATCTGCATTGCACACTAAAAATAAGTACTAACGATACATCTTGCTGCTTTAAAAGCGTCATTATGAGTACAACTTGAGGGCATGGTATGTGAAATCAAAATTTCAAACCCAAATTCAACATATATTTGAGATGACTGCAGAAGATTGACCATGCAACAGGTGCAAGCAGAAACACAAACATAATATTTGAAATATAATTTACCTCATTCAGCATCCTGTGGAGTTCATCCCTTGCCTCAACAACACGATCTCTGTCGTTGCTATCAACAACGAAGATAAGACCTTGTGTATTCTGGAAATAGTGCCTCCACAAAGGCCTGATCTGTAGTTCAAAAAGCAGTGTGTTATGCAAGTTAACTAGTTTCTGAAACCCTGACAACATATAAGATGCAAGTCCTACATTCTGCATTCTCGTAGGTATTTAACAATTAACAAACTTTCTATAAAGCAATAAAGAATAGGCATGCACCTTGTCCTGACCCCCGACATCCCAGACAGTGAAGCTAATGTTCTTGTATTCGACAGTCTCCACATTAAACCCTTCATATGGCAAAAAATGGTAATTTGTTGTTATCGTTTCTCTCTTTACAAGTATTTGCAAATACACATGCATGCTGTTCATATTTCCAACAATAACAAGTTGCAGCAAAGAAAAAATATGATGTATATCTAACCACATTTGTAAACTAAGAACATGCACCAATAGAACAAGTCAATCAAAGCTAGCTCCGGTGACAAAAAAATATGGGCAAATCAGGGATGATATGGAGAAAATGATAGATGTGCTAACAAAAAAAAGAATACAAGCTATGGCATTGTTCCTTGAAAAACATACCTAGGATGTGCAAGTGCAACTCATAATTTATATTATTAAATTCATAGGCCAGTACTCCTATTTTCTAAGTCCACTTTTTTAAAAATGGAAGACCATCTATCTCAGATCAGATCCAATATGCTTAAGCACTGTTCACCTTATAATTGCCTGTGGATAAAGCTATACAATGCATTCAACATATACACGAATGATCATCTAAACCAAAAGATAGATAATAGATTCTTACCGATTGTGGGGATGGTAGTGACGATTTCTCCGAGCTTGAGCTTGTAGAGGATCGTGGTCTTACCAGCCGCATCGAGACCAACCATGAGGATCCTCATTTCCTTCTTGGAGAAGAGGCGGCTGAAGAGCTTCGTGAAGGTGAGCCCCATCTTGCCGCAACTGCGCAAGCCATTAGCCAACCAAAATCAACAGGAGACAGAAGGCACAACAGCCCAGGCAGGCGAAATCAATCTTAATGCAAATCTCGGCACAGAGGATGAGAGATCAAAGCATTGTGGTATCAACCAAAATGGGTTACATACCACGTTTGGTTAAATCGCAATTCATTCAAACGAATCAGATCTTATGCAAATAAGAACGAATGTGATTATATGTGCATTAAGAGTGCAACTAGTGTTGATTTAAAATTATGTGAATTGCGCAACGGACAATCTGATCGCCTCAGCCAATACCAAGAACAGATCACTGACAAAAAGATCATCTACGATTCTACATCACGCAAGTCAACAACATCCGCAAGCCTGCAAGAAATTGATCTACACCACGGGACATCATACCATGCCGTTTCTTGAAGAAAAAAAATTATAGGATCAAACCGAACAATGCATAACCCAAAACAAAACAACACACGGAAATGCCGCGCGGTACCGATCGATCCATGATCTGGTAAGCAGTGGTAACCAATGGAACGAACAGAGAAACAAGAGCTCGGGTCAGCATCAAATGCATTACCACGCGACATGCTAACAACAAACACGAGAACATACGTAGATCTATGTCTCCGTCCTACAGATCTGAAGCGGCATTGCCACTCCTAATCAAGAAGGAATCCAAGAAATATCGGCGCTACAATCCAGCATTAGCAAGACTCCTTCGAGATCAGGGGTGGGGGAGGAAAGGGAGTCTGGCATACCAACCTTCTTGGAGATCTCGGGCGCCCGCGCGCTCTCGCTCTCCTCGGGGCGAGTAAAAAGAGACGAGTGGTTGATGTGGGGAGAAGTGGGAGGCGCCTCCAGCCTTCAAGAGCTGGGTGGAGAGGAGACTGGGCCCGGTCTACGTGGGCTAGCGGTATTGGTTGTGGGATCTGTTTTCGTCTAGGCAGGGGTTGGTGCATGTGGGCTGGGTGCAGGGGACAAGCGCAGTGATCCTCATTTGAAGCTCCAACGTGCAACCGACTCTTCTCCAAATTTCTTTTCCCCCCAAAATGCATTTCCAAAGGTACAACAGCTCAGTGAAGTTTTAGTTACTCAAAAGTTTTAGATTTCGAGTTTTAAGTTTTAACTAGGTTTTAACGCTTACCAGATTTCTCAAAGTTTTCAAAAGATTCGAAAAAAAATTCAAGCCTAGGTTTCAGATTTATGTAAGTTTCTATGTTTTGTTTTTCATGAAGTTTCAAGAAGTCTTGAAAATATTTTAAAAGTTTATGGTTTCAGTGAGTTTCGCGTATTTCTATAAGTTTCGAAGAAAGTTTCAAGCCCATGTTTCAAATTTTGGAACTCAAGTTTCAAGAAGTTTCAACAAGTTTCATGAAATTTCAAGAAGTCTCGTGAAAACATTTTAAAAGTTTCTGGTTTTGGTGAGTTTCGCGTATTTCTAGAAATTTTTAGAAGATTCTAAGAAAGTTTCAAGCCCAAGTTTCAACAAGTTTCATATTTTAAAACTCAAGTTTCAATAAGTTTCACACAAAAACAATTTTAAGAAGTCTCGTGAAACATTTTAAAGTTTAAGGTTTCAGTGAGTTTCGTGTATTTCCATAAATTTGCAGAAGATTCCAAGAAAGTTTTAAACCCAAGTTTCAACAAATTTCAGATAAAAAAGTTTCAGAAATTTAAACAAGTTTTAGATTTTGGAACTCAAATTTCAACAAGTTTCAGACAAAAAAATCAAGAAGTTCCAATAGGTTTCAACATGTCTCAAGAAATTTCAACAAGTTTCATAAAAAATCAAACAAGAGAAAAAAAATCCAGAAGATGCTACCCCACGCTATATAGACACATTTCACCTCGTTTCAACGGGGTTCGTGCATGTTTCATAGGCTTCATAAGATTTCAGAAAGAGTTTCAAACGGGTTTCATAAGGTTTCAGCGTTTCAACAATTTTCAATGGGTTTCAAATCCAAAACTGTAAGTTTTGTCCAATTCCAACTATGAAACTTGATTAAAAATGAGTTTCAAAAGAATTTAAACTGAGTTTCAAAAGACAAACCTCAAAGTTTCAGAACACGTTCCGTAGGTGTTTATCAGATTCCAAAAGAGTTTCAAATGAGTTTAAAAAACTTTCAGTGTGTTTCAACAAAAATTTAATGGATTTCAAATCTGAAACTATAAGTTTCATGTAGTTTCAAATATGAAACTTGATTAAAAACGTGTTTCATAAGAATTTCAATTAAGTTTCAAAAGGCGAACCACAAATTTCTGGAGATCGTTTCGCGGGTTTTCAACAGGTTTCAACACGTTTCAACAAAATTTCAAGGGTTTCAAATAAGAAACTTGGTTAAAGTTTCAACGAATTTCAACTAAGTTTCAAAATACAAACATCAAAGTTCCATAGCACGTTTCACATGTTTTTATCAGGTTTCAAAAGAGTTTCATAAGGTTTCAACGTGTTTCAACAAAATTTCAATAGGTTTCAAATATGAAACTACAAGTTTTGACCACTTTCAAATATGAAACTTCATTAAAAATGACTTTCAGAAGAATTTCAATTAAGTTTTAAAAAAACTTCGAAGTTTCATATAGTTTCAACAAGTGTCACATCAAAATTCATAAGTTTCAAAAGTAAACATCAAATTTCAGAAAAGTTAGGAAGCCACCAGGGATCTCATCTGTGGGTTGCACGTCGTTGAGCTCATACACAGCTGCCTGTGGCTGCACGTTGCAATGCTCGGCACGCATGCGTCCGCGACCACTATGGTACATTGATGCATTTCGTGTGTCCCACCAACTGAGGACCATGGCCGTTGGACCTTGTTATCATTACGCACCTCCGCCACTCTATCCATTGTGTTGTAGCCTTATCCAAAAAAAATTAGCTTGTGTATCCTCCTGGTTTGGCTTGATTTTCTTCAATAGAGGCTATTACACTGCCAAATTATTATCGTAGGTAATCACAACGATTCAATCGTTTTTTTATATATCTGGCTACCCCCCTTAAAATGTCCACCAATATTCGTTGTTTTCCTCAAGCAGCAGTAACTCAATCGTTATCATCCATCGATGTCATACTAGTATTGTACACCAAGATTCACCATTTTTAATACTAATTATATTATCCAGTCTATTGTCATCCACCAAGAGTACCTTGGTACCGTAGAACTATGATTCATCATTGCCCACATGTTGACCATGACATCTAGATTAATCCCGGCATAGATTCCGTATGAGTCCTAGTGATCGAGCTTCAAACAATTATAGCTATTCATATAGATCAACTACCTTGCAATTGACCCTGATTATATGCAATTGCATTTGTTCCCACCAATTGTCATGTAATTTATTTTTATCTAATATACTGGTGCTAAATCAATTGCTTATAGTGCAACTCAAATTTTCCATCTAGTACCACTTTGATTACGTTAATCCTTTCAATATTCAATCTCTAGAATTTACGAACAATCCTTTTATTGATCACATGATTTATATAAATTCAATTATTCCTGTTAATTTAATCCAAATGTGGTCCTGCGGTGATGTCTTCCAAACACTGATACTTGTGATTTCTATTATTCCACCGATATGCCACACATTTGATTTATTCTAAATATCATATAACTAAGATCTGCCATTCTCCAACCTTTGATTATAATACCTAGATTAATGCATACATGGATTCCACATAAGTCCTACAGATCTAACTCCAAGCAATTATAGTCACTTCATAGATCAACTTCTTTGCAATTGATCCTGATTACACGCCCTTGTACGTGATTCCACCCATTATCATATAATTCATTAATATCTAGTCTGTTGATGCTAAATCAATATTTTCTAGTGTAGATCGAATTTTCCTTTAGTACTACTTTTACTTATGTTAACTCTTCCAATATCCAATTTTGGAAATTGTTAACAATCCAACCATTGATCACATTATGTGTTTAAATTCAATTATTCCTATTGATCCCATCTAAATAATTCATCCTAAGTTTTGCGGGGATAGTGTCCAAGCACTTATCCTCATGATTTCTCGCCCTCCACCAATATGTCACATAATTGATTCATTTTCAAAACCATAAGAATACATTTGTAACATTTGCATTAACTATTTATCATACAAGTCCTTTATGATATCGACTAGGCCTAAGGATATAGCATGTGTCAATACATTGTCCAAACTGCCTTACGTGCCTTCTTGGTGAGGGACTGTTTTCATGGCTTCTTCGGTGGTTGCGCTGCTTACGGCTGTGTGGAGCCTCCGTTGTTTGTAGTGTCCTTCCCACCACCTGGTCGATAGGCCTCGACCTTCATAACGGCATGGTTGACTCTTTTAGACGACAATTCGAGCGAGGTGTCCCACTTTACCACAGTTAAAGCAAGCTTGTCGCCTTTGTGTTTGTCGTCCCTTCGTGATCGTCTTGTACGACTTCCTCAAAATACACCTCCTAGCGAAAAGTCCTATTTCACCACAACTGAAGCAAATAAATTGATTTTACCATTTTTGCCCCTTAGGGTAGTGGGACACAAAGTGGCCCGCCTTGCCACATCCAAAACACGTGGTAGTACGTGGAATCCCATCTGGCATGCAGTGACGCTTAAGGGTCTTATCTGGGCAACTAAAGTCAGGGTTGGCACTTTGGACAGGGCCTTGTCTTGATCTTGTATGTCTTGATCTTGACGTCTGTTGGTGTTTCCAGTAAAGACTAAAGGAGATTAGTACGAGATAGAGAGAAGATCGCGGGGATAAGGTCACTAACCCATTTTTTTTCTTTTGAATTTGAGAATTTAACACACGAAAAGCCGAGGAGGGTCAACCAAATCACACAAATCTTTTAAAACAAGCTTTTTCTGAGACTACGAAATACGATGCCCATGGACAAAATAGGCAGTACACAGGTTCCAAATAAAATCTCATGATAAACATCGTCTATTTGTGGAAACACACACATAGGAGTGCACAGTTCTGCGCACAGGGGTGTAAGGTCGAGGTGGCCGACTAGAGGGGGGTGAATAGGCAGTTTTAAAAATTCTTTGGAATAGGCAGTTTTAAAAATTCTTTGGCGCTAAAACCAATATATAATGCGAAAGCTAATAACAAATTGGTTTTGCACAATTAAAACCTAAATCAACTAGGCTCAACTAAGTGCACCAACAATATGACTACAAAACAATATGAGCAATCATACAATGATATATAAGCAATTAAAGCAAGAGTGTAAATTGCTCAAAGTAAAGCACAAGTAAAAACAAGATGACACTATTATGTTTTACCGTGGTGTTCGGAGACTTGCTGGTCTCCCCTAATCCACGTTGAGGTAAGCCCAACCACGTTGGACCGGCTCCACTAATTAAGCCAACACCTCCGAGGTAAGTCCAACACTTGGACCGGTTCCAACACGAACCAACACCTCGCTCCACTAGGGTTGCTCTTCCTCCACTCCGGAGATGGTGAGCACCAAATGTTGGAAATATGCCCTAGAGGCAATCATAAAGATGATTGTATTTCCTTATGTTCATGATATTGGATAATATGTTATCATGTTCCTTGAATGAATCATCAGTTATAGATCAATGAGTATGTGACTTGTTGGTGAAACTCATTAACTTATATGATATCATTCTAAATGTATCCCTGGTCAAATGTCACTGGTCGGAACAACCGTGACTCTACGACCAGCACATGTATTGATTGATGGTCATGTTTCACCGGTCATAGATATAGATATATCGAATCAGTAATGTGAGCACATGTTAGAGAACAAGGAGCTGGATAGACCCATCATTGAGACACTATTGAGATTGTTATGAATCTATATGTCATTAGTTGGTCTCAAGTAATGATGATGTATAATCCTTAGACCTGAGAACAACATGGTTCCCTACATGTGTAATAACACTCTTAGGGGTTACCAAACGCTACTCCGTAACTGGGTAGTTATAAAGGTAGCTTTCGGGTATGCTATGAAACATGCAGAGGGATGTGACTGGTCGAGATGGGATTTGCCCCTCCTTGCATAACAGGAGAGATGTCTCTGGGCCCCTCGTGGTGATCGGATAAAGAAAGTGCATGGCCATGCCACTAGTGGTCGAAGTGTCGACCACATGAAGTTATCCGATACTCGATCGAGAAAGTATTGAACAGTTCATAGATGACACCATATCTTACCTGGAGTTCAACTAGACATCGTGAGTCAAAGGGAGAATGCATGAGTATGTCACTTAGTTCGATCAGTTACGGACTGGTCGTACGGAGATGCGATCTGGTCGTAGACTGGTCGAACGTAATCACAGACTGGTCGTATAGAGATACGAACTGATCGTAAGTGATGAGGACCTGATCATAGATCATATTACGTTAAGGTTTGTCCGATATATTCTTTGTGTACTTGGGAATCGTTACGTGCTGCTAGGTGCCGTTGACGACTAGTGGTCGGAAAAGAGTTTTCGAGTTACAACAAATCGAACAAGAACCTGTAGGGTCGCACACTTAAGGGGCTGGGATTTGATTTGGATGGTGATCCGAATTCGTATAGGATATAAATTTCTAATGGGCCTCGAGTAAGAGACCCATCATGGATGCCTATATAAAGAGAGGCGGTGGCATAGGGTGAAGCACGATTTTTGAAGAACTCCCAAACCCCTAATAGCCACGCCATCCTCAACCACGTTGCCGGTGCTAGCACACCAGTGCGCGGTGTTCCAACCCTGTATGTGTGGATACATCGGAGGTGCTGTTGCGAAGCATCAGCACTAGGACGATCCGCAACTTGTGACGATCACCGGAGCAGGAGGAGAAGTTGCGAGGTGAGTTCGACTACTCAGAGGAGCAGACGTGAAGCGCGTACGACTACTCGAAGGAGCAGTCACGTGGCGAGTACGACTACGACCGCATATATTCGCTACATCGACTCTACTTCCGCTTCGAGTTAGCGCGTCTAGCGGTAATCTCGTGATCTATTACTTGCGGAGGTTCCTTGGTTGCGCGGTAAATTTTTGTTTAGTGCTATCGTAGCGCTTACCCGTAACCTTTCACCAAACCACTCACAACCACGCCGGGCCTTCTCACAAGTTTCTTGAGAAGATCACCGGGCACGACGCCTCGTCTAGGTGTCGGCAAACACCAAGAGTAACAAGACTCGACTTTCACATGAACTAATCAAGTCTCAACGCTCAGCGGATACACAATCCACTTCCTAAGGCAACACATGCACTTAGGGTTTGCTCTCAAATCTCACTAAGTGCAACGCATGCACAAAATAGAATGAGATGATTGCTCTTAGCTTAAGAGGCTCACTAGAGGATCACCATAAACTCAGCAACCATCCCCAACCGGCCAAGGTGAGTATTTATAGCCTACACACAAAAACTAGCCGTTGGGGGGGAAGATTCCCTCGAATCTGCACAGGGCCGGTCTGACTGCCAACTAATGGCCGGTCGGACCGCCCGTGCGCTAACGGCTATAAAACTAGTCGTTGGGCCTTCGGTTGGTCGGACCGCCAACTAATGGCCGGTCTGACCGCCGCTAAATTGGTCAGACCGCCAAGGTTAGCCGGTCCGACCGCCCGATGCAAAATCGGCTAAGTCCCAAAATGGTGCTTCTTTAGAAAATACGTTCCGCACGAACCCCGGAACTTCCGTACACCGGTAGTTCCGTTTATCAATGGCGGAACTACCGCTCAAAGAATCCAATTAAAAGGAAAACGATCGGACCACCAACAGCACATCGGTCGGACCGATAGCCACCAGTCCGACCGGTGACCACTGCCGGTCTGACCGCCAGACCACAGAGCCAAACACATTGGCTTCACTTCAAATGGCAAAATACATTCGCCCATTTGAGTGCAATTCCAACAAGGTTTCAAAGATGATATTATCAACAGGTTGAAAAACACATTTGCCAACCTTTAGAATACTCATCACAAGGAATAACGTACATGGACTTACACCATTTGCAAAACACATTTGCAAACTTAAGTCACATGCTACAAGAAATCAAATATGAGCATCAACTATTCGCAACACACATTCACAAATAATAGCATCATGCCTCAAGGCTAAGGTGCATGGACCTCAACCATTTGCAAACTATAGTCCCATGCCACAAAGATTAAATGCATGTGTATCAATTATTTGTAAAACACATTCAAAAATAATAGCTCCATGCATGGATGAGCTAGAGCAAACATAATGAGCTATCAACACATGACAAACTCATGCTACTAGTCAAGACCCCTCTTAATAGTACGACAATCCTATACTAGCAATCCGGTCTACCAACCAAACACCAAGATCGGTAAAAGACTAGGAACACATCCTTAGCCCTAGCTAGTCATACCTTTACCTTGCATCTTCTTGAAGCTTAATGACGCACATTAACACTTCAAGTCCGGGTCCTTGACTTGACAATCATCAACACATGATGATTTCTTCACTTTGGGATCTTGTCTTGAACATCATCAACACATGATGATTTCTTCATCCCGAGTCTTGACATGCATCAACACATGATGCATTTCTTCACTTGACCTCCATCAACACATGATGGGTCTTCTCTTTAATTATCATCGACACACGATGATTCTCATTTCTTCAAGCTCTTCATATGCATCAACACATGATGCATTCCTTACTTGAATCAACTCATGATCATCCCAAGTCTTCATCACCCTGGAACATAACCTATACATTCAACTCATGAAAAAAGTTAGTTCCACAATATGATTATCATTAATTACCACATCATACCATTAACACATAATGGTGGGACAAGATACTTCAATCTTTCCCTCTTTGGTAATTGATGATAACCATTTCAATCACACATAAATTGAATTGATAAAAGTAACATGTTATAAGTATATATATAAACTACACAAGTCATATATATATATATATATATATATATATATATACTCACAACATGAGCATGCGAGAGCTACACAAGTTATACATACTCAAAAACTTGAGTTTACGAGAACTACATAAGTTCTATATACTCAAAACATGAATATATAAAAACTACACAAGTTTTATATATTCGAAATATGAGTATATGAGAACTACACAAGTTCTATATACTCAAAACATAAGTATACAAAGACTACACAAGTTTTGTATACTCATACGGATATGTTTCAAAGTAAGGATCCCAAATATATGTGGTAAACGGAATATGGATCAATACTAGTGAAACTACAAAATATAGAATGAGCTCCCCCTAAATATGTGCATACACAAATGTGTAAAGTAAACATATGCACATATTCAAGATATACTTATGGTGGAGTTCAACCTATATTTTGGATCCGAGGAATGCAACATTATATAAGAGTATAAGTTGAAGGCATACCTCGTTGAATTTCACCTTTATATCCAAATGAGACTACACACTAGATACAGCAATAGAATTGTTAGTATCACAATTAGATTTGTCATTAATCACTAAAACACTCCATTAACTCATAATGGCGGGTCTAGATCCTTCAAAGGGTAACTCAAAATGAGATTGTCCTATCTTAGCAAGTCGTCATGTTCCTGAACTTAAGTTTTTGAAGCTAGAGTAAGGGAAGAGGAACCAATCACTTTTCGAAATCAAAAGAAGTCCCGACATAGTTACGAGAGTGTAATATTTAGGAGGGATGAGGATGAGCAAAATTACTTATATTTTTCACAAAGCTTTTATAGCCGAAAATAGGTTTTAAAACTTCCACTATTGAAACTAATGATCATGCTAACTAAGGTCACGACCTAGAGTCGATATGCTTTGATACCAAGTGTGTCAGACCCCAAATTTGAAACTTGGGACCTACTGTGTTAATTTGTGTCATTCCTTAGATCAGTAGATAATACATACAGTTACATTGTTGGTTCCAATACATATCACGAAAATGCAGAATTATTACATAATATTAAACAAAGCGTAAATATATCTTACGACTTTTGGCTTGCAGAATGGCCGGATAGACCAAATACTTTCGAAGAACAGCAGCAGAAGAAGAATCAAAGTATAACATATGGAACCCTCATGATATACCCATCGGCAATCGACTATGGGCTCGCGACCTAGTTCTTGGCCTTCTTGATCTTCGATCTCGATCAATACTCATAATTGTCTCTGTAGTCTTCTTTGGTGCGTACTGACTAAAGAATGTAAATAGTGAGCATGAGTGCACAACCGTACTTGCGAGCCAACACACACTGCAATTGTTATAGATGCAGGGCTAATCGAAGAGAAGGTTTTTGGTTCTTTTATTTTACACAAAGTCATTTATTGAAATAGATTAAGTAGTAACAAATCCTGAGACTTAGCATTTTAACCAATACAGATTTTATAAACTGAGTTTTTGTTGTTAGGTACTAGTGGAGAACCCATCTCCTGTACCAATGAGTGGCTCCATTGTCGGGACCCAAATATGAAAATCTGGACCCTCTGTGTATTCTGCACTAGTGCACACAGTGTCAACATTGATAAAATATCAACTCCATACAACGAAATATTAAATAAACGAGTAATTTGAATAACAAATAACTGTTGTGGCCTTAGGGTCAAGTTTTACTATTATTAAGCCATGCGAGGCTGACAATAATAAAATAAACTGCAGTGGAAACAAAGTAAACTCCAGCGGGCTCCCATCAATTTACCACAGGCAGCTGACTGGGATCGAGACCCTAACGATCAACCTTCGTAGAATTCCTCTTCAAAAGCTGGTGACGACTCCTCCACTTCTGTTGATTTGTTTAGCAAGAGTGAGTACACAACCGTACTCGCAAGTCATGCAATTATACATGACGGCTTATTCCAAAGGAATGGCTTCTGTGGTTCTTTTGCAGAAATGCAATATTTGCAATTTAATACAATTAATAGATTGAAAAGATAATTAAAAACAATTAAAGAACATTAATTTAACATTTGATTTCACAAAGGACACACATTCTAATCAGGTTATTCACACAGCTGCACAAGTTATCTCACACAGCTGACCCTTCCCAAATGTTTTATGAAAATCTACCCCTCGTGTGAAATCCCCTAGCATGTCTATATCCGAGGACGCAGCTATTCGAATAGATTAATTTAACACTCTGCAGAGGTTGTACACTTTACCCACACGATACAATCCGTATAGCAAGCACTGACCATAACAAAACCTTTCAGAGACTTCATCTCAAGCAATGACACTCCCGATGTGCTTTCCTGTCGGCCAACCGATACACACAGCGTTTGGTTACGGCACACATCGTTGGATAGGGATGCAGCGAACCGTCCCGCGATGTGACATATCACACCTCCAGCCCATCACACAGATTAAATACAACCTGAGTTGTCAATGTCAAGACTCCATAACTTACTAAGTTAGGACCAGCCCATACTAGGCATGTGATCGTATAGTAAGGCCCGGTTCAATGGCGCACAAAGTTAAGTCCTTAATTGACCAAGGCAAAACTTCCAGTTTTAACCCAAATCACAAAGTTTAATAAGCACACAGCTCCACCATTCACACAGATCCACCACTTGTCTCAGTCCAAATCTTTTCCCACAATGTTGATTAAGTGCAACACATGCCATCAACGAGTAATAGCACACAGCACACACAGTTTCATCACATAGTTCCATAATCACTTAGTCAAGTTTATATTTGCAACTCATATGAAATGATGACTCGTGGCATGGCTAAGCAATCTACTCGTATCTAACCAACCCACGTTGGTGCTACGATAATATCAACTAGTAATGAACCAACCTAGGGGGACAAAAGATTATAGCATACAATAGACAAGGTGGATATAACAATTTGGAATAATAACTATACCCAAAAGTATTTATATAAATATTTAAACTAGAATGCAATAATTTGAAACAAGATAATTTGAAAACTGGGTGCAGTATGATCAAAGGTATAACTTTCCTTGGAATAGGTCTAGGTACTGGTCTTGATCTTGAGGTGCTCCTTCTCCAAAATTTCCCGAAGTATCGAGTCTACTCGCAAATGAGACAAAAGAAAACAAAATAAATGAATAACAGGGGCAAATCAAACTCCAAAAATAAAATAAAATTCACCATTAAATAGATCTAGATTTTATATGAATTTACAAATTTGAATGGGCTCAAACGGAGGTCGGATGCAAAAGTTATGGGCTTTGGAAGATTGGAAAATAATTAAAACCCTAATTTGGATTTTAATTTGATTTCCTGAATTATTTTTCAACGGAAAAGGGATTAATGATGTCAGCTGACGCAAGCAAGGATTTTCTGCTGAAAAATAAAATAACCGAAAAAGAAAAAGCTCCTGAAAGGTGGGACCCGCTGTCAGTGTGATGGTGCACCATAGACTCGGTTCACCGAGGGCTGGCTCGGGAGAAAACTCAGGCGTGCCACCCGGCTGCTGACCTGGGCGCCATGCCAGCAAAACCAAGGAGGTGGCACTGAGCTGGACGCCAACTGGGCTGCCACGCTGGCACAAGACACAGAGTAGAGGAGGCTCGGCCGATGATCTTGTCGACGGCAGCGGCGGCGAGCGGCGGCGGCAAGGTAGCAAAATGGGACCCTGGAGGCACGGCGAAGCTTCTGGGGGTGGTGGCTGGGTTTGGACGACGATGGCTCACCAGCGGCGGTGTAATGGCGGCGGCGGTGGCGGTGGACCTTTGTCGGACAGCCCGGCAACGACGAAATAGAGGTTCGTGGGAGAGGGCGACGGCGTCACGGCGTAGCCCTGGCTATTGCACACTCATCGGCGGCGGAGTCTCGGCCGGACGTGGAACGTCGACGGCGAATTGTGGCAGCGGAGCAACTTAGGCCGTTGGCGGTGCTTCGGCAATTGTAGCGCGGAGAAGCCGATTCTGGGGCCGAGGACTTAGGTTTTCGGAGGAGGGAGGAGGGGCGAAGTGTTGGGTGCGGGCTAGGGCCTTAAATAGTCGGGGGAGGGGAAATCCATGAAGGAGACAGCGGCGCTCGCATGCTGGACATGGACTTGGGAGTCCGGAACGAAAACGACGACAGCGGCGGGCCCACCATCAATGGGAAGCGAGGCGGCGTGTGGGTGTCTTGAAAGTTGGGCCGAGGAGTGGGTCGATAATGGAGAGGAGGCCGACGAAGCGAAGGGTGGACTCGGAATAGTAATGGGCTTTGGCCTGTTACTATTTCGAGGGAAATTTAATAGTTTTTTCTTTTTATAAAATAGCAGAAAATCCAAATGGCAATAGAAAATAGCAAATGAACTTGGAAAAATTCCAGAAAAATCTGAAAAAATATATCTAGGTACATAGAATCCAAATAAAATAATTTTGGCAATTGTTGATATTGGGATTAACCCTAATAAATTATTTTGTCAAGAAAGTCTATATTACGCTTTTAAATTTAAATTCAAATAAAATGCAAATGATGAGATTTTCAACTAGCAACTTAATTAAAAGATTTTCAAAGGCTAAAAGTTGGGATGTTACAAACCTCCCCCCTTAAACGAATCTCGACCCTGAGATTCCGGCTAGCTAGAGAAAAAGGCTAGCAAATTCGGCTTTCAAATCTTCTTCGCGTTCCCACGTTGCTTCTCCTTCTGAGTGGTTGCTCCAGTAGACTTTGCAGAAATGAACGGTCTTACTTCTGGTGCGGTGCTCTGCGGCATCTAAAATCTTGATAGGCTACTCTTTATAAGTGAGGTCTCCTTTCAGCTCGATTGATTCCAGTGGCGTTTGCTCCTCCGGCACACGGAGACATTTCTTCGACTGAGAGACGTGAAATACATCATGCACCCCAGCCAACGACTGGGGTAGCTCCAACTGGTACGCAACTTCTCCACGGCGTTCCAGAATCTTGAACGGTCCAACATACCTTGGGCAAGATTCCCTTTGGCATGGAATCTCCTGACACCTCTGAGTGGAGTAACTCGAAGATATACAAAATCTTCTGGTTCAAAGCTGAGGTCACGGCGACGGTTGTCGGCATAACTCTTTTGCCTGGACTGGGCTATCTTTAACCTGTCTCTGATCATAGAAACTTGTTCTTTGGCTTCCTGAATAATATCTGACCCGAACACTACACGTTCAGCTGTCTCTGACCAATTTAATGGAGTTCTGCAGGCACGGCCATACAAAGCTTCAAATGGTGACATTTGCAGACTGGATTGATAATCATTGTTGTATGAGAATTCTGTATACGGCAAACTCTTATCCCAACTGGTGGCATTTGCTAGGGCGCAGGCTCTCAACATATCCTCCAATATCTGGTTTACTCTTTCAGTCTGTCCATCTATCTGGGGATGATACGCAGTATTGGAATTCAGGTGATTTCCCAGGGCTTCATGCAGACTCTGCCAGAAACGAGAGGTGAACTGAGATCCTCGATCTGACACTATCTTCTTAGGCACACCATGCAGACTGACGATCTTTGACATATATAACTCTGCAAGGCGATCTATTGTTGTGCAGGTTGCTTGGTGGTCAACGACCGTCAACGGCGAGGATGATCGGGGCTAGGCTTGGAGAGCTGAGGTCCAGAACGATCGACGATGTCGGGTGAGGTCAATGAACTCAAGTGTGGTCCAGAATAGACAAGGATGACCGAACGGACAGTTCGGTGCGACTGGTTTGATCAAGCGGCGCGGGAGTCGGTGCAAGTGCCATGGTGGTTTCGGTGGGAGCCGGATGGAAGAGACTTGTCAACATGGAGAGAGCCGTTGATCAACCTACACGTGGCGGAGTAGGCGAAGTGCTTCGCGCAGATGGACTCGGTCTTCGGAGAAGGACCGAGAAGGGGTATTTTGGTAATCTTACCAAATACCACCTTGGTGACCTTTTGCCAATCCGCGGTGCAAGACGACGCAAAGAGAAGCGGTTTAGGTCAAGAGGTGTTGAAGACGGCGCTTTGTAATGCGTGCGTGTGTGACCCGTTTGTGTTGGACCTTAACGGGAGCCCATTTAAGTTAAACTTCTAGAAGGTCTAAGCACCCCCTTCAACCCTTTCATTATTGTTGAAACCCTAATTTTGGCTTAGGGAGAGGATTAGTGGAGGTTAGGGTTCTAGAGAGTTTTGATTTGATTTCGTTCTCTTGGATTGAGCTTTGTCCTCCATTGATGGAGTGGCTGTAAACCCAAATCCTATCTAATCAATCCAAAGAAAGTTTGCTTAAAGATGTGTCTCTTTGCCTTTCTTCTCTCTATTTGGTGATTTTGAGTCTTTCTTTGATTCGTGAGTTTTTGATTGATTTCTTCACGTGATCTAGCTTGCTGTCACATGTGGGAACACATTTAGGATCATCTTGATCATCAATCACCCATGAGCAAGTTTTTGGATCTAGTTTTCGTTTTGACTCTGTTTTGAACCATCCTCCTCTCAAACTGAAAAAAGGTTGTAAATTTTCCAAGGATCTTCATGATCTTCGATTGTAATAGGTTCCTGACATCCTAGAGAAGGTGTGTTCCAAGTTTCATCAAGTTTGAAGTTGTAGATCAAAAATTACATCAATTTGTAACTTCGTTTTTTGGGCTGTTTTTACTGTTATTCAGACTGGAGGTCAGACCGCCCAAGGTGACTGGTCCGACCACCAAGGTGACTGGTCCGACAGCAATTAACACAGAGGTCAGACCGCCCAACACTTAGAATTTTAGCCCGAGGTGATTTTGGTTGTTTTGCTTCGGGGATTAGATTGGATTCAATACTAGTCTTCCGCTGTACTGGTATATTGATCTTCATAGCTGCCATAGCTATTGGAGTGAAATTTGTATTGAATCTGATCTTGGTTGAAAAAGTGAGTGTGCTCCTATTCACCCCCTCCCCCTCTAGTTGGGTCAATGCCATGCATGAGGAGTTAGGGATTTTCAAAAACAAACAAAATGAGGATGGTTCTGTAATTAAAAACAAGGCTAGGTTGGTAGCTCAGGGGTTTAGCCAAGTTAAGGGGTTAGATTGTGATAAGACCTTTGCTCCTGTTGCTAGACTAGAATCCATTCGCATACTGCTTGCATTTGCTGCATCTAAGAGCTTTAAATTATATTAGATGGATGTTAATAGTGCTTTTTTGAATGGTTACATAGAGGAGGAAGTGTATGTAAGGCAACCCCCAGGCTTTGAGAATCCCAAGAACCCACAACATGTCTTCAAACTGTCCAAAGCCTTGTATGGTCTTAAACAATCCCCTAGAGCCTGGTATGATAGGCTTAAGACCTTCTTGCTTAAGAATGATTTTGAGAAGGGTAAGGTAGACAAGACCTTGTTCATTCTTAGGCGTGGCAATAACTTCCTGCTTGCTCAGATTTGCGTCGATGATATTATCTTTGGTGGTTCTTCTCATGCTCTTGTTTCCAGCTTTTTTGAGACTATGTCCAGGGAATTTGAGATGAGCATGATGGGAGAGCTCAATTACTTTCTGGGGCTTCAAATCAAGCAATGTAAGGAAGGGATCTTCATCCATCAGATGAAATATACTAAGAACCTGCTCAAACGCTTCGACATGGGTGACTGCAAGCCGATCGCCACTCCCATGGCGACTTCGACTGCTTTGGATCCAGATGAGGAAGGAGAAGCCGTGGATCAACGCGAGTATCGCAAAGATGATCGGCTCCCTCCATGCACTGACGACCTCAAGACCGGACATCCACTTCACGCCTCCTCCTCTGCGAGGTTTCGGCGTCTCCGAGAGCTTCCCATCGCGAAGCTGTTAAGTGCATATTCAGGTATTTACACTCTACCCTCCAGTATGGCATTTGGTATTCATGTTCTTCATCCTTATCCATTCGGGGGTTTTCTGATTCGTATTTTGCGGGCTGTCAGCTTGATAGGAAGAGTACCTCGGGCACTTGTCACTTCCTAGGCACTTCTCTTGTTTCTTGGTCTTCTAGGAAGCAGTCCTCTGTTGCACAATCTCATCTTTGAAGCCGAATATGTAGTCTGACTAGTTCTTTGTCAGAGTCGATTTTGTGGATGGTATCCACTCTTAAGGACTATGGGTTAAATTTTGCTCGTGTTCCTCTTTTCTGTGATAACACTTCTGCTATTAACATTGCTAAGAACCCTATGCAACACTCTAGGACCAAGCACATAGACATTCACTATCACTTCCTTAGAGACCATGTCGAGAAAGGTGATAATGTGCTGCACTTCGTGGAGTCCGAGGCTCAACTGGCTGATATCCTTACCAAGACTTTAGACCCAACTAGGTTTGCCACCTAGAGAAGCGAGTTAGGGGTAATTTATCCCTATGGGTTGGTTTGAGGGGGAGTTCGATCTTTTCTGATCTTATCTTGTTCTTTTGATCTTTTATTGTTCTTTTTCTGAACTTATTGATCTTTTTGAACTTTTTAGGTTTTCAGGCTTTTTATTGGATCTCATTGTATCATATTGCATTCATATGAAAAATACAACAAGTGGTATGAAAAATCCAAGAAGATGCATTGTAATATAAGATTTTTTGCTTATCTTTTAAAATTGATGAAGCTGTGCCTATTACCCTTTGGAGCTTCAGTATTTCAATTCTTGCTGAATGCCAAGTCTAGTTCTTTGACTTGTTAGACTTATCATTCTTTTACATGTGCAGCTAAGTCTTTGTTGTATGAGCTAGAACTCTAAAACAACTCGAACTAAAAATTATAATTTGTGGATGTTTTAGCGAGTTGCGCAATTAGTGCTCCTTTTGTGACATTGGCCTTGTCAGAATTGCTTTGTTAGCTATTGAATCTAAAATTGACCATTACTTGAGCTTTTTATGTTCTTGAGATTCTAAAACTGCTCATGTAAAAAAAATGAAAAATCAAGATTGTCTTCTGCTTAAAATGTGCCAAACTACTCTTACGAGGCTGCTTGTCAAAGACATGAACTTGGAGATAGTTTGATGATCCAGACGATCTCATGGGGACTGCTTGTTAGAAATGACATGAACCTCAAGATTTGTCGCCCTGGTAGAAGCTTAGAAAGAGTTTGTGGATGGCTCTAGTCCAGGATCTTCTTTACTAAGATATACCTTTAATCAACTTCTGGTCGAAGCTTAGGATGAGTTTGTGGATGGCTCCTAGTCCAGCATCTTGTCACTAAGTTAGATCATTAGTCAACTTCAAAATTCAGTGCATATGAGAAAACTGTTGACAAATGAGCTTTTGAGAAATCTGGGTAAAATGTTTCAATACAGGACCTGATTGACTCTTAATGTGGTCTTTGTTAGATTTTTTATCTCACTTTGATATTTTGACATGGCCGGTTTCACTTTAGGATCCCTGTTGATGAATTTGCTGAATTTGAAGCTTTGCTTAAATTGATCAAATCTATTGCTTTACTTTTGAGCCTTCGTGCTTAGCTTTGATATATATGTCTTATCATGATCTTGCTAGCGCTGTCAAGCTTGATATGTTGTTTGTGCAATATTAGAAATGCTGGCTTGCTCTTTTGGATAATCTCCAAAGCTTCTGGTAATCAAAAATTGAAAAATACAAAAATGAAGCCACTCCATTGCACTTCATGCATACTTCTTCTTTTTGCTTCTTTCTTCATTCTGCATTTGTTATCTCTAGATGAGAGGAAGGCGTGATTCCTTGATGACTCCAATGTCAAAAGGGGAGAAAATATTTCAATGTTGGGGAGAAGATTATACAAAGGGGAGAAAGTTGGAGAATTTGAAATTTTCTGAAATACAAGGATCTTAGTGAGGGGAGTTTTTGAATTGCATTCTTATTGTCTTATTGTTGAAACCCTAGTTTTGGCTTAGGGAGAGGATTAGTGGAGGTTAGGGTTCTAGAGAGTTTTGATTTGATTTCGTGCTCTTGGATTGAGCTTTGTCCTCCATTGATGGAGTGGCTGTAAACCCAAATCCTATCAAATCAATCCAAAGAAAGTTTGCTTAAAGATGTGTCTCTTTGTCTTTCTTCTCTCTATTTGGTGATTTTGAGTCTTTCTTTGATTCATGAGTTTTTGATTGATTTCTTCACGTGATCTAGCTTGTTGTGACATGTGGGAACGCATCTAGGATCATCTCGATCATCAATCACCCACGAGCAAGTTTTTGGATCTAGTTTTCGTTTTGACTTAGTTTTGAATCATCCTCCTCTCAAACTGAAAAAAGGTCGTAGCTTTTCCAAGGATCTTCACGATCTTCGATTGGAATAGGTTCCTGACATCCTATAGAAGGTGTGTTCCAAGTTTTATCAAGTTTGGAGTTGTAGATCAAAAGTTACATCTATTTGGAACTTCGTTTTTCGGGCTGTTTTTACTGTTCATTAGACTAGAGGTCAGACCGTCCAAGGTGACCGGTCCGACCGCCAAGGTGACCAGTCCGACCGCCATTAACACAGAGGTCAGACCGCCCAACACTTAGAATTTTAGCTCGTGGTGATTTTGGTTGTTTTGCTTCGGGGATTAGATTGGATTCAATACTAGTATTCCGTTGTACTGGTATATTGATCTTCATAGTTTCCATAGCTATTGGAGTGAAATTTGTATTGAATCTGATCTTGGTTGAAAAAGTGAGCGTGCTCCTATTCATCCCCCCTAGTCGCCTTTTCGGTCCAACACAATTCATTACAGCTTTAACCTTTCCAGGGTCGACTGCTACTCCTTCGGTTGTCATCACATGTCCGAGGAAGTCAACTTTCTTCTTCGAAAAGTCACACTTGCTGAACTTGGCATACAACTGATGTTATCTGAGTTTCTCTACGATTACTCTCAGGTGTTCAGCATGCTGTTCTTCTGACTTGGAGTAGACCAAAATATCGTCAATGAACACTACCACAAACTTATCTAAGTATTCCATGAATACCTTGTTCATCATGTTCATAAAATATGCAGGGGCATTAGTCAGTCCAAAAGACATGACTAGAAACTCATAATGTCCATATCGGGTTGAGAAAGCAGTCTTCGATATATCCTTAGGACAAATCTTCAACTGATGATATCCTGATCGCAGATCGATCTTTGAGAACACTCCGACTCCTTTCATCTGATCGAACAAATTATCGATTCAGGGCAATGGGTACTTGCTCTTGATGGTGACTTCATTGAGAGAACGATAATCAATGCACATCCTCATGCTTCCATCTTTCTTTTTGACGAACAAAACTGGTGCTCCCCATGGTGACGAACTAGGTCTTACAAAACCTTTCTCCAATAGTTCTTCTATCTGCTTCTTCATCTCCAAAAGTTCATCGGCTGCCATCCGATAGGGTCTCTTAGAAATTGGTGCGGTTCCTGGCACTAGATCGATGACAAACTCAATGTCACGGTCCGGTGGCATTCCTGGTAATTCTTCTGGAAATACATCTGGGTAATCTTTGACTACAGGTACATCCTCTAAAGAAATTGTCTTCAGACCACTGATTGCGGTGCTCCTCCGAATTGATCGGTAGTTTGAGAAGTTCCTTGATGGTTGCCTTGCACTGGCGTCTTGGCTGGTGTGTTCCCAAGGTTGAAGCGTACTGGAGTGATAGTTCCATTCTGCGGACATCGGTTGGAGACCGGAGACTCACACTTTCCACTTCCGATGGGGGGAGATGACTATTACTCTAGAGGACGTGGCTCGCTTCAGTCCACCATCGTGTGGTCTTCGATGAGTGCCCTCCTAGGCGATGGCGGAAGGTCTGTTTGGTCGACAGATTTGGTCACCCGATTCCTGCGAACGCGTCAGGTGTGACACATTCCTGACTACGGCGGTACATGATCTGCCCCGAGTATACTACTGTGGAGGAAGTAAGGACACACTTAGTCGCGTACCTTTTGTTCCTGTTCGGATGGATCCTGTTTTCTACCACGCAGGAGATGCGTGTACCCAGCCTACATCCATCCGCACGCTCTTTGGCGGACGCCTGGCCCGAGGAGGTTCCACAATACAATTGAGGCTCTGCAGTGCTTTGCGCCACCTACCGAGGGTTGTGCGATGCTTGTCAGCACAGCACGGGCGAGGAGCCAGTCCTCGCGGTATGCTACGCCCTGCTACAGTTATGGTCGTGGGAGCACTTTTCAGTCGGTCGACCTTACTTCTGCAGCAACGTGCACCCTTACCAGGTGACCACCGAGCTTTATGGGAACGCTGCAGGCGACGACCCCGTCGACGGGCCTACGATGGGAACACGTTGGACACGTGCTACCCTAGGGTGGGCTAGGGAGAGACCGAGGCGCGTGTACCCAGAGTTCCATAACCTTTTCGAGACTCTCCACGACGACGAGGTCATCTGGTGGTCATGGACAGCACAGTTCCTTCACGACATGGCCCCCTACGGATTATCATCCCAGTGCACTCTGGACGAGGCACTCTGGTTGACCACCTACCACCTGGTCTTCTCGCACATGGTCGAGCAGTACAATCCGCAGCGGGTCATGAGGCAGTTCGACCTTTACCAGGAGGTGCCACCGCCCGCGGGACGACCTCTCACAGCAAAGGCTCACCAGTATGTCATTCTTTGGTTTCATTTTGAGGGCATGTCTGAATAAGATTTTCTGACATATAAATTCAATTGTAGGCAAACGAGGAGAGGGCGGAGGAGCGACGACTTGAGGCAGACGCAGCAGCCCTGGACGGCGTTGTGGATCGATAGGGTTACGACGGACGTGGTGCTGGAGTTTCGCGGCTACGTCATCTAGACGTACGCTGCGTACTTGCGGTGGTACGTTCTGCGCACTAGGTGTAGTCTTACTGGGCCAGTGCCGCAGTGTCCATTGGACGCCATGCAGGATGACATCGTACTAGCTGGTCCGGATCGTCACCGGGCGGCCCGCCTCGACGAGACGGTAAAACATTCTTCGCATAATTTTCGTCCGGCAACACTTTTCGCACTTACTATCGGTTTTCATGCAGGACTACCGCTTGTAGCGTATCCAGCATGAGACTACTGAAGCTCTACACCGTGGAAACAACAGCACATTTGATCATCTCCTAGGAGTGATACGCACAATACGCGAGGACACGATTACCACGATTAGATCCGTAACTTGTGGTCGCCACAGCGATGTTCACGCACAACATCGCGTACACGGCGGGCACCCTCCATCACCTCTGCCCTCGGCACCTCCGTCCGCACCGCCCTCCGCATGCCCGTCGCACTCCGGAGTCGCTTGAGCTCTGATCGGTTGGCCCGACCCCTCCGAGCCACATGTCCGCATCCGTCAACCGGTTCTTGTCGTGAGTACCTTTTCATGCACTCATTTCAGACGTATCTGACATTACGATTTGTTCTTGCAACACTTGCGAGGAGACAACACTCTGCTGCAACCATCATCATCGTAAGTTACCGTAGTAGTAGCGTCCATGACTAAAGCGATTAGCCGAACCATCATGCCATGTGCCTACATGTAACGTGCTTCTATCCGCGCGTGGACTGCAATGTATTTACGTGCTGTGCCTCCGCTGAGCCATCAAAGTATGCATCTTCTGGTGGAATTCCATAGATAACCATTCACATCGACATCGATTCTTCTATGTTTTAGGATTCTCCGTAATCGCAACGTTCTCATCCCCTTCGGTTAAGTTAATTTATGTACTCTGCTTTAACTCCACCGTACAGAAGAAATGTGATCAAGAACCATAGCGACCAAGAGTAGTCATGTCGTACCAAACTTCGCACATTTCAAGTCACATGAAATTATGAAACCCTAATTTCCTAAACGTCTCGTCCTAATTTTTTAGACCTAAACCCTGAATTTGTTGAGATAATTTCATAGTATATAAAATTATGTAAAATTTACACAATAAAGTCCACTATGTAGGGAGTCTGGAAAAAAAATTCATATTGTTTGGACCTCATTTGCTATATTATAAAATTCAAAAAACATTAGATTTTAAAGAATTTTGGAGAAAAAATAAGAATGCATAAAATTTCAAAAAAAATTACACAAGCAGACACACTATTCCAGGAGACTCCAAAAAAATTTCATAATTGTTTGAGCTGATTTTGCATATTTAAAAAATCGTCCAGTAAATATTATTAATTAGTTTTAAAAATATATTTTTTTGGACCACATGGGGCAGCACCAAGGTGCTGCCGTCCTCGGCGACAGCTAGTACAACAGGGGGCCATTTTTGGAATTTTAAAATTATAGTGACTATTTTTGGAATTTTTGTTGTGCAACGGGACTAAAATAGTACAGAATTCCCGGTCGAAGCCATAGACCATGGTGGTCGAAGGCATAGACCAGTATGGTCGAAATAATCTGGTTGAAGACATAGACCACTGTGGTCGAAGGCATAGACAAGTATGGTCGAGGTAATCTGGTTGAAGCTATAAACCAATGTGGTCGAAGGCCTAGGCCTGTATGGTCGAAACCACCTGCGAAACCGTAGCCCATTAGGGTTGAAACTGAGTAGTCAAAAATGAGTAATCGGCCGTGTGATCAAGACACAGTGGTTGGTCTGGATACAAGTTCTCGATCTCGAGTACTGTTCAGTGCTTCGATCACCTGGTTGGAGGGGGTTTCGACTACCCAGAAATAAAGGGTTTTCAAGTACTATTCATAACTTTGACCACTCGGTCGTAATGGGTTTCGAATACCTGGTCAAGGGGGTTCTCGAGTACGGTTCAAAGTTTCTGCCACCAGGTCAGGATGGGTTTGAATACTAGGTCGAGAAGGTATTCGAGTACTATTCATGATTTCGAGTACTGCTCATTGTTTCGACTATTGTTCATTGCTTCAACTACTGTTCATTGTTTCGACTATTGTTCATTATTTTGACTAGTTGGTCGAAGGTGTTACGACCATTGATTGAATATGTTTCGACATTATAGTCGGAAGGGGCTGCGACTAATTGACCGAAGGGATTTTGACTAACAGGTCGAAGAAGTTTCAACTATTAGTTGAAAGGGGTTTTTCGACTAACTGGTCACGAAGTTTCAACAAGCTGATCGAAAGGAGTTTTTGACAATCTTGTTGAATAAGATTCGACAATCTGGTCGGAAGGAGTTTTCGACTAACTAGTCGAAGAAGTTTCGACAAGCTAGTCGAAGGGGTTTTCGACTATCTAGTCGAAGAAGTTTCGACAACCCGATTGGGAGGAGTTTTTCGACTAACTGGTCAAGAAGTTTCGATAATCTGGTCGAAAGGAGTTTTCAACTATCTGGTTAAAGAAGTTTCAACAATCCGGCCGGAAGGAGTTTTTCAACTAACTAGTCTAAGAAGTTTCAACAAGCTGGTCGAAAGGAGTTTTCGACTATCTAGTCAAAGAAGTTTCGACAATTCGATTGGAAGGAGTTTCGACTAACTGGTCAAAGGAGTTTCAACAAACTGGTCAAAAGGAGTTTTCGACTATATGGTCGGAGGGAGTTTCGATTAACTAGTCGAGACGAGTTTCGACTATATGGTCACCTCGACTATATGGTCGGAGGGAGTTTTGACCATCCTGTAAAAAGGAGTCTCGACTACCCGGTCTAAGGGAGTTTCGACCACCGGTCGAAAAGAGTTTCAACCATTGAAAGGAGTTTTGACCATCCGGTCGGAGAGAGTTTTGACCATCCAATCAGAAGGAGTTTCGACCGTCCGGTCAAAAGGAGTTTCGACCATTCGGTCGGAAAGAGTTTCGACAAGTTGGTCAAAAATATAGGCTCGACCTCATTAATAGGCGGGGAGGAGTTCGACTATCTAAAGGTTCAACTATACCCCATGTTGGAGGAGGTTCGGCTACCTGGGGGTGTTCGACTACAACTTGGGTCTACAATGCATTCGTTCATCTAGAGTGAAAAGGAGCCTCTAGTGGCCACTAGGAACGTACCGGTAGAATGCGGAAGAAGCGAGCTAGCCAGAAACAGTCGGGTGACAAAAGTCTGCAACGACTGAAGAGGCTCCAAGTGGCGGTGATGGCCGACTGGGTCGATCTGACTGTCTGACTACTCTGGTCGGAGGGGAGGAAGATCAAGGTCGACGGCAGCTCTGTGGGGCACAGAGTGGAACCAAATGAGGGAACCACCTCTGGGGTCAGGAAACAAGAGCTGAGGCGACTAAGAAGAAAAGGGCTTCACTGATGGCACCGAAGCTGCTTGCGACGTTGTGGAGGCACCGGCCGAAGCTTACTTGGAGCTCGAGCTCTCCTGAAGGATGGAAGAATGGAAGAACTAGCTCTCGTGATGTGGAACGGCAGCGGGAGGGACTAGGTTTATAGGCGCAGGGGGGTGGAGGTCGACCGAGCATACGCTGCATCTGGTGCTGCATAGTACCACTGGCGGTTGGCGATAGTGACGGAGTCGACAACATAGTGTAGCGACGTGACATGCTGAGCGATGGCACAGTGGATGCGTCAAGGTGGTACTGTAGTACATGGGGGGAAAGAAGCTGTCACAACCAGCCAGGGGGCTCGGTGGCTTACGGGCTTCCTGCCGGCTGACAGGGGAGTAGAGGCTGCAGGTGGACCCAGGGCAGAAGAAGGAACGCAGTGGTTGAGCCTGGCCTTGACCTGGTCCGGTTGCAACGTGGGTGGCTCAAGGTGATTCAAGCTGATTGACCAGATGAATAGTGGAAGGGAGAGAAAGATCAAGAGGAAGCCTGGGATAATCTGATATTTGTTAAATTCTAATCGGCTCTTGAGTATTATTCTTATTCTATAATTTATACCTTATGCAATTCTTTAAAGGCAATACTCTTAATCTTCTGTTACTTCTAGTACTAAGGTTTATGCGTTAGGATTTTGGGTGCAGATTGATGAAGCTCATTTTATCTTAATTAACAGATGGCTCAGATCTCCTGGTACCCCTTCCATTGGACGGATCAAGACTTGATGGGGTTTACTGTTGGTAGACTAGAACATAGAGTGATGGGGGTGGAGGATCCTGGGGAGCTCTGGAGCGTCGGTGACGATGGGGTGGTGCCACGGCCGACAATTGAAACTTGGTCTTACCATGTGCTTTGGACACAATCGTCAGTGGGGAAGATGTATGCTGGTCTGGTGTGGCAAAGAAAGGCAATTGGGAGGCTCGGGGTTGCTATATATATAAGCAAGGGGACGGAAATGCATGAGAGCGACGATGCGCTCGGGCGAAGCCACCGCATGGTCTTGGGATGGCATGGGCGAGGATTTTACGCGGTTCGGCGGCATGGTGCGACGGTGCCATGGCTTGAGTGATGGCAAGTGATGGTCGTGGTGACAGGAGCTGTTGGCGAGTACGGGCACGCGGCCGCATGCGTTGATGCCGAGCGAATGACGGCGCTGCTGCACTGGCTTGGTTGGAAAAGAAAGGAGAAAGGGACGCGTGGTAGCTGGTCAAGCCAGACCAACAATACCTAGCCAAAGGAAAGTACGAAGAAAGAAAGCGGCTAGGAAGATTTGGGAAAATGCAGAATAACAAAAAATTAGATTTACTAAAATTCTAATATTTGCTTTAAGTAATTCAAACGCGATGATAGATAAAATTATGCTTAGCAAAAAATAAAATGCACTCAAATAACTCTCCAACAATACAGGCAAACGGAACGACAATAGATAATACACAAAAAGTTTTTAAAATATCATATTTTTGCATTTAGGCATTTTTGGGATGTTACACGCTTGAACTGTCTGTCAGCGAGCAAGCCCCGTTGCCTCTCGCTGTCTACCACCGTAGTGTCGTACTGTGGCGAGCCATGATTGCCATGCAAGCTGATGGCGTCTCGCCGTCCGTTCGCCGCATGAGCCATGGTCGTGTTCAACTGCTCACCATGGCTGCTCGCTGGTTGTTGTTCCATCTGCCCCCACTGCACTAGTCCGTGGCAGCGCTCGACCATAGGCCATGGCTGTTCGCAGCTCGCCGTCCACCACCACCACACGAAGCCACAACCGCACTTGACCGCTTGCTGTCCGCTATCGTTGCATGAGCCCGTGGCCGGATTCAACCGCTTGCTATGGTTGCTCGCCGATGGCATGCCTTGACTTTTGGGTTCTATAGTTGCACGCAGCCATTGCATATAGTGAGCTTCGCTCATGGTGCCTTGGCAGAGAATGGAAGGGAATCATTGGTGAATAGGGAGAGGCAAAGAGATATGAGTGTGTGGATGAATAGTGTGTGAAGATGAAGGATGAAGGGAGGAGAAGGGAGAAGGTTTGTGTGGATAAGGATGGCAGGTGAATGAATGTCTAGTCGATGAGTCCAATGAGTCAATCCAACGATTGTTTGTTATTCTGTTAGTTTTGCTTCCAACGCTATATCGTTTTCTAGCTTTTTTTCCTCCCTTTTTTATGTGTAGCCATGTCCATGATTCTATGAAGACCAATAAATGGTAGAATTTGTGAAATTGATGGTGCGAGGTCTCGTTTTTAACACATGGATTTTTCTGAAATTTTACATCAAATAGTTCAATTCACCGGGAAACAAGAAATTTTTTGCATTACAAACGGGCCTATAGTGTTGGAATGGATTTTTTGTGTGTGCGAGAGAGGTTTGAAACAATGCCAAATCGTTTGCCTTGGGAAATTAGTGCTCTTTCTGGTTTATTGCTACACAAGTACACACGTGCTACGATGGTCGGAGGATCCAAGCAAGTACTGAAAAGCAAAAATGTTAGTTCTCATGTGTTATGGTACACAAATCCTTCTTTACTCTAAAATTGTGCACTTGTGCAGCCTCCACATTTAGCCATGTCACCATTAAAATATGAATTATTGGATCTTTTCTCAATTAAAAGTGCAACCGTCTGATCTTTCCATTAGATTTTCATACTTCCACTAAGCAAATTCCAAATATTTGATAATCATTTAGGGCTTACTAGAACATAAGAATTTTACAAGAGTCGATACGATTATTTTAAATTTCCTATAAAAAACCTTCAATTCCAAATCGTGTCTGAAGTTCTTCGGTCGTATGGCAGTGCTCAGCAGCTCCTCAATTACCCGTTTCACCCTGTTCATTGTTTGGTCATTTATCAAGGTATCTTGACGTAAAATCCGATAAACGATACAGGTCCAAAATTAGACAGATACCAGTGCTTCGTAACGACATCAACCATTCATTGGTTACTAGTAATCTCTTTGTTTTAGAACATCAGCATCTCACTACAGAAGGTCAAGCATGGTATAATTATAGAAAAGCTTATTGCACTAATACTAATATAATAATTTGGCATGTGCGTCTCGAAATTACAAAATGTTCAGTCATGTTAGTGTATGACAGACATGTAAAGTAACATGACCAGTGAGATCAAACTCCAGCAATGTTCAGCTTCAAGTTTATAATATGGGCCGGAATTTGATTTGATTTTACCATTGCATGCACATGATACATCATTAGGTCGGATTCCAACCCATCACCACAAGCCACAAAAGCATATCTAGATCAAAAAAGAACAGTACAATTTGTCCAACAGCATTTCCTCCTCACTTCTTGAAAATAGACAAATAAATACATAAATTATCCTCAATATATGAAAAAAAAAATAAACATTCTTCTCTCCCTAAACTGTATTTCATTCTTTCCATTTCATCGCCTAGTTTTCTAAAACGGACTGCTGTAAAAAAAACAACAATGACGAAATTGACGGCCCATAAGGTCATGCTGCCCAAACTGAAGCCGAGTTCAGCAGTGAATCGCAAGCCTTTGCCGCTTCGGCCTGCGATGTACAGGATCAGCAGTACCATAGCAAGCACCCGATCTGTAGAACAAAGATGCTATTCCATTCAAGGAGAACCTGTTAGTGGGCAATAACCAGGGTGCTCCATGCTATTCCATTAGATCTGTCTACATAGTATAGTGGTAAGATTTTTAAAGAACTTGTGAGGTCATACTATGCTTCCATTCAAATAAATAAGATCTTGTAGGGTGAATGCTACTACTAACGCTAGCTAAAGCCAAGTTGCCCACTGAAGAAATCAACTTATTGCCTTATTTGCTTCTAATGCCACTTCTATCTCCAGCAATGCATATGCTACGGAAAAAACCACCGCAAGATCGGACCAACTTGAAAAGGAACATAAAAGACTGCTATATAAACCCTAAAAAATGCCCCCAGGAAAGGGGGAACAAAGCATAATGGAGCATGCCAAGAGGTAACATGCTTGCTCCCCGAGCCCTAAAGGTTGAATAAGGCTATTTTCCTAGCTTGTTTTCTCCTGATTTTCTTGCATTAATTTTTCCAGTTCCTTCTGTCCAGTAGATATCAATGTCTTCACAGTGTCGAACGCAGTCAGTTTAATGCTGCATTGATATAACAAACATGTGAGAGATCATTTATGTGCCTAGTTAAACATGCCATGAGCTATCAGTGTTTCTGTAATTAATCAAATATTTTTCGCCAACATGGTGACAAAAAGGCACCTGCTATTCGGTAGATTTTTCAACACGTTAGGCACAAAACCTCTGTATAGTCCAACTAGACCATCACGCTCCACAATGCCTGCATTTGGCATTAAAACAAACTAAAAAAAGTGTCTCGCCAAGCTGCAAATGAGTATGTAGAAATAGCAAATAACATAGTTCACACTGAGAGTGCTATGTAGTATGCCAAATGCAAGGCTAGTGTAATTCAAATCAGCTACCTGGAATAGCATCAAAAACTGTAATGAATGGCGAGCCTTTCATTTGCATCTGCCTTCTCACAGTGTCCAGAGGATAACACATCAAAGTTGCGAATGTTGCTGAGAGAAGAGCAGTTGCTAGAGATGTCTCTGGTCTACTCTTATACTTCTCTGGAACAGATTTCTTCATCCTTCCATACAGAAATGAATAGGATATAAGAAATGTGAGATAAATATCTAAATTTGAGACCAACTTTGTATATCATAGTATGAAGATGCAGTAGAGAGAAACTCACAAGTCAAAAACACAGAAGTTTACAGCAATGTAAGGTGCAATGCCTATAAGAGATGGACCCAGGCCTCCATAGAAGGAAGCCAATCCTTCTTCTCTCAGCATGTTCAGAGCAACCTGCGAAGTCATAGTCTGGTGATGCCAATTTCCAGAAACAGAAATTTGTGCTTGTAAAAGTTGTTACCTGAGACATAGTGCTATGTCCAGATTCAACTGCTAGCCTAAGCCGGAGAACATCCAGTGGGTAAGTTACCTATCAGCAAGTACAAACAGAAAGTTCAGAAAATGGTAAGAAACAAACAGAAAGTTCAGAAAATGGTAAGAATGGATGAATTCTGAATTTTTTTTATGAATTGTCACTATCATAAGGACCAAAACACGACCAATTTTGTCCTTATTCCCACATCTAACCAACCAAACTAGAAATACATGGGCATTTGCTAGAAAGTAAATAAAAAAATAAATTACAAGTGTAGATGTCATGCCCGCGCAAGCACCAGCAGCAAGTCTCCCAAACACAGTAAGCTCTCCATCCTTTCTCCGGAAAATTTTCTGAATGCAAAGCAGTGACATTGTAAAATAAAAAAGAATGTGAAACTCACAAGAACAAGAATGGGAAATAGATTAGCGACTAATGGTAGCGAGGAGTAATTCTGACCTTGTAAACTTCATATGAGAAAAGCTGCACCGCACTATAAGGAACTATGCGGATAACCTGGAGGAGTTTATGGAGAAGCAATGGAGTCAGACAGTCAGTACAGGACCACATGATAACCCGTGCATGAGTCATAAACGTATATTTTGCATGACGGGGAATGTCAAGCACCTGTGGAAGATTGCCTTTCCAGTAACCCTTAAGACCCTCTTCCTTCCCTATCTCTGCAATAGCCTACATAATTGTAAATGTATCACATTGCATGATTACCTACATATGTGACTCCAAGTATCAACAATGGAAAAGGTATCAAAATAAAGCTATTGCCCCTCTCCTCTCTGTTCTGAAGTGGAAATTTCAAGTTCATCCATCCAAGAGAAATGGTTAAAATTAGCTTTGTTATGTTAAAAAGGAAGTTAAGCTGACATAGGGGGAACATGTTAAACTGGAAATGAAAACCAGGCAATGCCATGGTCGATTGTGTCTAACTAATCAAAATAATGAAACACCAGCATCTGATATCGTATTACTAATATCCAAACTAAAAGAAACTTATGAATCTATAAGTACAATCAAATGGCATACCATTGCCTATTTCTGTCAACCATAACTATGCTCATTTCTGAACCAAACAAAAAAGATGGAAAATTCTGAATGGATTTGACTTATATGAAGCTCAGATCAGGTAACCATATAAACATTAATGGATAAATGACAAGCATATGTATACATGATTGAGCACAGTTCATAATATTAAAATAGGGCTGTCATCTTCAGCATAGAGCTAATGAGTGCCATGCATGAGAGCTGTTCAACAAAGGATGTTGGTGTTGATCCTTATATTCAACATCCTTATCAGAAAGCATGGTCAGGACAGAGAAACAAAAAAACCTGCAATCCCCCAAAGAAACATAGGAAAGTGTAAAGGATGGAGGAAGAACTCGAGCTCTTGCCTCATATATTAAAACATGACTTGGTGATACTGAAACACCTAATTTGATGTCCCACTAGCGCTTTTTTATCTTAAGTTTTGGATTGCCTATTTCTTTCTAGTACAGTAAAGGTTTTTTTTTCCGTAACTCCCGGTCATTTTACATATGACTGCAACACCACACAACTGATACTCAGTTGATTCCCAATTTTCATTGTGTGATGCATTTGGAGGGTGCAGTTCTGAATTCATTGCATTACCATGGAAATTGCAAAAGGTTCACATTAACCATACCAAAATTCAGTCACTGGATCGTTCCCGAGTTTGCAACAAAACGAATGGAGAGAGACGGTAGCATTGTTACCTCGAGGAATCCAATTCCCCTTTTGGTGCTCTCTCCCGCCACCCGCACGCTGTGCGTCTACAAGGTAAACAGAAGAAATGGGGGTTAAGAACCATCAGCCATCCGTCCACCCAGCGGCGTGCATGAATCGAAGGGCCGTGAGAATTCTCTAGCCGCGTGCCTGCATGAGGAGCTTGACACGGTCGAGCGGCGCGGTGAGCGTCTTGGCGACGGCGCCCGCGGCTGCTCCAGCCGTGAAGAGCGCGACGCTGTTGGGCACCAGGGCCAGCAGCGCCAGGGGGTGCCGCAGCAGCTGCCCCGCCGGCGGCACCTTGCCCTTCGTAGAAGCCTCCACCACAGCCGTCCTCTCCTTCTCCTTCTCCTTCTCCCTCGCCTCGTCCCGGACGGCCGCCGTCGCCGCCTCCTCCGACTTGACGGACAACCCGCCGCCGCCCTCGCGGACGGAGAGGGACGCGAAGGCGCAGTGCGGGAAGAGGCGGCCGCGCGGGCCCAGGCCCGCGCGGAGGAGGAGCGACGGCGCGGGCGCGGGCGCGGGCGGCGGGCGCCAGGAGTCGCATGCCTCCACTCGCCGGTGGCTCATCGGGTGGTCGTTGGAGGCGGGGATCTGCTGCCTGGATCTGCGAGCCCGCGAGAGTCGGAGGAGGAATTCACGAACGGGAAGAGGGGATAAAGGGTGCACGAGGATATGCCCGTCGGGTTTGTCCTCGTGTTATCACCCGAGTTAACCATTTCTCAAAGTGACGCCCACAATTCTCGCGGTAATTACCTAATTTTGAGATTTACAATACTTGTCAGGTTTTTTTTCTCGAATCGGGAGCTTATATTTCATTACCCATGAGTGGGATTGCAGTCGCGCAGTAGACATTACATAAGAATTCGGGCACTTGATTAATCCAAGTGCATCTTTGTCTACCCGTTGTAGCCTGTTTAGCACACAAATGGCCAACCTCCGCAGCAAAACGGCTAGTATAAAACAGCATAAAAAAGAACTCAAGATTCCTACTCAGCTCTTGAATCTTGTTAAGGACGGAAAATAACTAGCGTTATTATATTCCCTAAGGTATACTAGGTATTCTCGACGACCCTAGGGGATAAGGAACGGCTACAACTACACTCCTTCGTCTGCAAGTTCTGAGGCCTCGAGGGGCGAGCGAACGACGCAGTAGACTTTTGTCCTGGTCCTAGGGAGTCGGAATACCCCGGGTATTCTCAGCAATGATGCCGCAAAGGTGGCCTTGTCTCGGTACAACCTTCGAGGCAGGCGGAGCGTAGAGGCGTAGTCGTTGCGGCCACCCCATCGAGGCTACACCTTGGGCGGTGTGACGCCAGAGGCGAGCTACCGTAGCCGCCCTGTAGAGGATATGGTCTCAAGGCAAGCGACGCGTAGAGGCGGAGTTGTCGATGTGTGGTCGCCCCACAAAGGCATGGCTCGCAGAGGCGAAGTCGTCGACGTGGAGCCACCTCGCCGAGGCATATCCCTCGACGCGGACGGTGCGTTAGAGCGAGGCCCGTGGGAGCGAGGTGGTTGACGCGTGGCCACCCTATCGTGGTATAGCCCTCGAGCCGGGCGATGCGTCGGAGCAAGGATCGTGGGGGCGAGGTCGTCAACGCAGGGCCGCCCCATCGAGACATAGCCCTAGAGGCAGGCGATGCGTCGAGCGAGGCCCGTGGGGGCGATGTCGTCGATGCGAGGCTGTGGCGTCCTGTGTCATTACCCTTGAAGGTAATCACACTTAAGCATACGAATTACTATTCGTCTGCTCGGTAGAACATCAATCCAACGAATAGTAAGTCTTACTAAAATCAACGCAACAGAACAATAAGATATAAAATATACTCTTATTTTACAACAGTTAGTCACACAAGGCTATGGTTCTTATTACAAATAGTAATTTACAACTACAAAATGGGACTACATCTCCTCGCTTGCATGTCATGCTCTACTGGTCGTCTACTCATCCCACATGCCGAATAGGGCGTCCACCTTGCTCTGCTCCTCGTAATAAGGCCCTCATCTCCCGCGGTCGTATCGGCACCTGCGAGTCCTTCGTCCCACTTGGGATAGTTCCCAGTCGAATTAGGATATAACAAACGAGAATAATAGCAAAGTTGAGTACTAGTGTACTCATCAAGCATTAATAGCAAAAATACACTAGATGACTCATCTCTGTTCGTTATCATATTTTCTAGATCATCTCTTTTTCTGAAAATAAACAACTCGGTAAAAACTTTAGATTTTAATACTGAAAAGACTACTTGTCACTCGGAGAGAAGATAAACCCCTAGTGGTTCACGTAGACTCCAATCTAGGAGACTGCCATAATTTCATAATTTTAATTAGTACTACGCAGGCTTTGTACCACTTTACTCATAGCTACTCTAAGCTCTCTTTGAACTGGGACCCCTGTATTTCCTTTGATGCGAGTTCGAGTTCAGAATACATAACGTTTTTCAGGTTAGGTAATTAATTTTTTCACCCATTATTTCCCGTCGGTGTCCTAGGGCGCTCACTCAGTCGTCCACCGAGTTCCAATAATGTTGGTTGGACCGGACTCCCCGCACCCAACACTCCATCCAGCGCTATAGCACCTTGGATCACCCACTTCTTGGGCTCCTCCATCACACCCACACATAGTACTTACCCGGTGTGGAGAGCATAATTACATAACAAAGTAGCATTTTCTCCTCGCCAAAACGGGAAAATGGCTAGCACTTAAATACGGCCTCATATCCGAGTAAGAGTTTTGTTGATCCGTATATACTATCCATATGTAAAGGGGTCCCGCCTCTTACCACATCTCTTTCTCTTTTCTTCTTCTCTTCCCCTGCCAAAGGCCCCCGTTTGCCATTATAATAATTCTCTTTTCTCATCTCTTTTCTTTTATATATATATATATATATATATATATATATATATATATATATATATGCCTTCGTAGTCATAGAAAAGATCGGCATCGAAGAATTCCGGATCAGCTACTCCTGTCTGCTTGAGTTCGTCCGCTGTAATTATGCGGCAGTGTGAATAAAAAATAAATAAATACTTAGTTACTTTTGGGTGATATTATGCATATATAGGTTAGTGGATTTTATTTTGTTAGCAGATTTTAATTTAATAACACTTTTCGGATCCCCCGTTAAGTTAGCACTCTCCAACTACGGTTGTTCTACGGTCTATTGGCTCTAGGATCGAGGTTACCGAAACTCGCATTGTAACATGCGAAAATAAAATACTACTCGTACCCGCATTTCACTAAGTTTATTAAATTTTATTCACGTAAATATACCTAATGGATTTTACTCTGATGTATATGCCTTTATGTATATCTCTAAATATACCCGGGGTTGTTTATTTTAATTATTATATTATGATTAAATTATTTCTAACGCACCAATCTATTTTTCTAATTTAGTGAGTGCTACTGGCGATTGTATTTATAAAATCTCTAATATATTTTACTCCTTTTTTTTTATTTAGCGAGTGCTACTGTTATTTATCTATACGGGGTTAAAAATCCGTTTTTCTAGCGATTTGAAAACTCGTAGATAGTACACACATGTTCTCTCTTTTTATTTTTATTTTCATAAAAATTTGATGTCAATTTTTTTTTCTTTTTCTTCTCTTTTCCTCCCCTATTTCTCTCTCCTTCTTATGTCTTCATTTCTCTCTCCTACTTTCCCCAACTGACCGAATGCAATCCCCGGATTCATCTCTTCTTCTTTCCCGCATTCTATTCTTCGCATTCTCTTTCTTTGCTCTGGAGCTCTTGCATCCTTCCTCCACTTCCCATGGCGCCACCTTCTCTGGCCGCCGGCCCCGTCTCGGTTCCTTGCGCTGCCACCGCCGTCGACGGCGCCGCCCGTGCCCGCGTCGCCCGGCTCTATTCTCTCCCCTGCTAGTTTCCCCCTTTCTTGATGTTTTCGCTGAGTAGGTGGACTTGATTTTACTTTCCACTTTTTGGTTGATTCGGCGCTCATGTAAGAGAAGGTGATGGGTGTGGGTCGCGAATCCTGGGCACCAAGGTACACCATTTCCTCTATCTATCCCGATCTACCCCTTGCTCCGGTGATAGAAAGGTAGAAGAAAAATGCTACGGTTAGTGTTCGGTGGTAATGGGTTAGTGCTCTGTGATGTATACCGAGGACTATTGATACTGTAGGTTTATTATGGCATGAGCACTCTCTAAGCATCTTTGTTCATACTGAGTGGGTTTATTTTTGCAAAAAAAATTGACAGTGGGGGTGAGTGGGGCTACCTTATTGGGTTCGGTTTGGGAATGAGATGGCAGTGTATGGTGGCCTCCGGTGCTTTTTCTTTAGTTCCTCTCTGTCCACGATGGTTTGGGAATGAGATGGCAGTGTATGGTGAAGGTGCGAAGCTATTGCTGATGTCGTCCACGATCCGCTGGAGTCCCTTTCACCTTGTGCTCCCACTCGCGTAAGATCGCGGAGGTTGAATGAGGGGGTGAATAGGCGGTTTTTAAAAAAAATAACTAAAATCAATATCTAAATACAAAAACTAATAACAACTTGTTTTTGCATAATTAAAACCTAATAACAACTTGGTTTTGTATAATTAAAATTTAAATCAATTAGTTTTTACTAAGTGCACCGACAATACGAATAATATAGAATATAAGAATGTAAATTGCATAAGGTAAAACACAAGAGAACAAATCACAAGGACACAATAATGTTTTACCGTGGTGTTCGGAGACTAGTCGGTCTCCTCTAATCCACGTTGAGGTAAGCCCAAACGAATCGGACTGGATCCACAAATTAAGCCAAACACCTCCGAGGTAAGTCTAACCACTTAGATCGGCTTCAACACGAACCAACATCTCGATCCACTCGGGTTGCTCTTCCTCCACTCCGGAGATGGCGAGCACCAAACCACTCATAATCACGTCGGGCCTTCTCACAAGCTCCTTGAGAAGATCATCGGACCAACGACGTCTCCACGTCGTCTAGGTATCGGCAAACACCTAACAAGTCAACGACTTTCACTTGAACTAATCAAGTGTCTAAGCTCAATGGATACACAATCCACTACCTAAAACAATACATGCACTTAGGGTTTGCTCTCCAAGCTCACTAAGTGCAACACATGCACATAAGAGATAAGAGGGCTTGCTCTTTGCTCAATAGAATGTATATGGTACCAGCAACTAGTTCCACAACCGGCCAAGGTGGGTATTTATAGTTCACACACAAAAACTAGTCGTTGGAACAAAAACTGCTGAAAAATCAGCACGACCGGTACTACCGCTGTTCAACAGCCACTACTATTGCACCTCTATGACAAGCACAGTAACGGCTATATCAGACAAGAAACTAGCCGTTGATCTTGCGGTAGTTTCGCACTACGGTCATTCCGTTTCTGAAGGGCGGTACTACCGCTTCCACTTAGGTCCAACACATGGCACCTACTAGAAATAATGTATCGCCGTTCATCTTCCGAAATTACCGAGCTGCGGTAGTTCCGCTCCCAACACGCCGGTACTACCGCACTTCCAAGAGAGCAAAACAAACTCAAAAAAACGTCTCTTTGAAAAATACGTACCGCCGGATTTTCGGTCCATCCGGATTGCGGTAGTTTCGCCACATGAACTCCGGTACTACCGCTGAGTGGTAGTTCCGCCGACATAACGTCGGTACTACCGATCTTCCTGAGAAAACAACATTGACTTTCACAATAACCTCAATTGCGAAACACATTTGCCAATTGATGAGCCATACCAATAAGGATTAAATGCAAGATTCTTAAAAAGTTGCAAAACACATTTACCAACTTTTATAATCATACCACAAGGAATAATGTACATGGATTTAAACCATTTGCAAACTAAAATCACATGCCACAAGGATCATGCATGAGTATCAACTATTTGCAAAACATATTTGTAAATAATAGCATAATGCCACAAGGCGAAGGTGCATGGACTTCAACCATTTGCAAAACATATTTGTAAATTATAGTCACATGTTACAAAAGAGTTAATGCATGAGCTTCAACTGTTTGCAAAATACATTCGCAAATAATATCACTATGCATAGATAAGCTAGAGCGAGCACAATGAGCTATCAACATATGACTAACTCAAGCTACTATTCAAGACCTTTCTTAATAGTATGGCAACCTATACTAGCAATCCGGTCTTTCAACCAAACACCAAGACCGGTAAAAGACTAGGAACACATCTTTAGCCCTAGCTAGTCATACATTTGCCTTAAGCTTCTTCTTAAAGTTTGATGATGCATATATTTACTTCAAGACTGGGTCATTGACTCTGATAATCATCAACACATGATGATCTCCTTCACTTTGGGATCTTGACTCGATGCTCATTAACTCATGATGATATCCTTCATCCCGAGTCTTGATATGTATCAACACATGATGAGTCTTCTCTTGACTTGATAATCAACTCATGATGTCATCCAAAGTCTTCATCATCCTGGAACATAACCTAATCATCCTATTCATAGAGAATGTTAGTTCCACAATATGATTATCATTAATTACCACACCATACCATTACCTTACAATGGTGGGATAAGATACTTCAATCTTTCCCTCTTTGGTAATTGATTATAATCACTTCAATTTTCACATAATTGAATGTAGATAAATGGGAGAACAAATGAGTATATATGAACTGCACAAGTTTTATATACTCAAGGATATGTTTTAAAGTAAATATCCTTACTGTATGTGGAAAATGAAATATGGATCAATACTAATGAAACCACGAAATATAGAGTGAACTCCCCCTAAATGTGTGCATATACGAATGTGTAATAGGAACATACACACATATTCAAGTTAAACTTATTGTGGAGTTCAACCTATATTTTAGATCCGATGAATGCAACAATATATAAGAATAAGATGTCGAGTGCATACCTCTGTGATTCTCACATTTATATCCAAATGAGACTACACACTAGATATAACAATAGAAGTGTTAGTCTCACAAATAGATTTGTCATTAATCACTAAAACACACTATTAACTCATAATGGTAGGTCTAGATCCTTCACCTCCTCTAGTTGCTCTATGTGGGTGAACTTGGTTGTTTTGTTCTGGTTTTTGGTTGTGGCTGCTTGGTTGAGCTTGCTCTTGGTGGGTGCTTGTGTTGGCGGTGGGTGATGCTTGGCTGGGGCTTTGCTTTGGTTGTGACTTAGCTTTGCTATGCTCTGATTGGCAGTGGGGGAAATGCTCTTGGTTGCCTGAGCTCTTGTTCTGGTGGGTGCTCTTTGGTTTGACTGGAAGGGTGAGCTTGTATTGGCTTGTGAGAAGAAATGAGCCTAAGGGAGAGGTTTATAGGGCAGAGGGGATTTGGCTGGCATATCTCCCCTTGCCCTGTTCATGACCACTATTCCCCTGCCTTATCCTATGCTCTCTCGTGATACTATTTGGTCATGGACCATTGGTTAAAAGAACACTATGTGAGGGATTCTCTGCGGTTGAGGTAAGTCGGTATAATGTGGGTATCAGGTTTTCTAAATTGCCGGGTGAAGAAACCTACGAAAGTGAGACGGTGCTGACTAACCTAGGTTGATCTAGGAACCTCGGTGATCTTTCAAAAATTTGACAGCAATCTATTTTACTCTAACTCTACTCTATTTTACTCTAACTCTACTCTATTGCTTTTGGCCTGCTATTTGTCTCTTTGTTTTTTGCGGACGATGGATGGGGGTCGAGGAAAGGTTCGGCGGGTTGGCGATAGATTAACAAAGATTCAAGGGAGGCCTCGGCAATATGCATGCAAAAAAAATTAGATTGCAATTTAATTAAATGTTGTCATTTACATGTTGATCTGTTGTACATCATTCTTGTAATTAATGTCGATGTTGCAATATTTTACTGGTACTTGTAACAGATTCTCGTATGTTGATCTGTCGCGATTTAATTAGTGAAATCAATGTCTGAGGTTGTATTAATATTTATCTTTGCTCGCAAAGGACTTTTGTAAATGACTCTGAACTTATATAGATGATTTATTTTTTTCATCATAATTCACATTGTTATGTGTGTTGATTAATTCTTGAGGACATAACTAGTATAAAATCATTTGGCGATGTTATTGATATAATGCTGAGTTTATACCTTGATCTTGCATAATTGAATTTTTATTTACTGCTAATTAGCTATTAGCGTTGTTTTAGATTAGTCTGATTTTTCAGGTTCTCACATCCTCCCCCAAGAAAAATTTCATCCCGTAATTAGCTTCTCACTGGAATAGGTTGGGGTAGGCTTCGCGTAGTTCTTCCTCTTTCTCTCATGTGGCTTCGTTGACAGCGTGATTCTTCCACTGTACCTTGTACGAATGGATAGTTCGGTTTCTCAATTTTCAGTCTTCTGCAGCCAGGATCTTCACTGGGTGTTCTTCGTAGGTTAGATCGTCTTGTAGTGGTATATCGAGATTGGTTAAGTGATGTGGGGGCTCCTGTAGGCATTTTCTGAGCTGAGAAACATTGAATACATCATGAATCCTTGATAGGTAGCTGAGTTGGCAATTTCAATTTATACGCTAGGGTGCCTTTACGTTCTAGAATCTAAAATGGTCCAACATACCGTGGACTTAGCTTGCCTTTTAATCCGAATCGATGAACCCCACATATAGGTGATACCTTCAAATACACATAATTCCCAACCCCGAATTCTAAGTCTCTTCTATGTTTATCTGCATAGCTCTTCTGCCTACTTTGAGCAATCTTAAGATGCTCTCGGATTAACTGGATTTTCTCATCATTCACCCGTACGAGTTCAGGGCCCAATAATGGTATTGCTCCGACTTCATACCAACAAATGGGTGATCTACATTTTTGTCGACGATCAAATCGCCGATCTTATGAATATATAAATGAAAAGAGGAAAAATGTGCGTGACTTCTGGGAGTGGATCTAACTTGCTCTTTATTGCTATGAACTCACAATTACAAACACTGGGAGTATCTAAAAACACAACACTTTGCTATATCTTGCTTGATGTCTTCTGCTTGTGCTGTCTATGCTGTACCCCGTGTCCTCTGTCTTTTTCCGTCCTTCCATGACCCTCCTTAAATAGTTGATGAAGCGGTGGCAGTTATCCCATGAAGAGACATCCGTTGGGGAGCGACGCGACTGGTCGGGAAGAGGCAGCGGTTTGGCGGTTCCACTAGCTGTAAAAGGCGGTTGGTGAAAACGTCAAGCGCTTACGTGGTTAATGATTTAGGAGGCGTTACATCATTAGCCGTAATAGTGTTGTATTATGTGGAACATGAAACACGTGGTTCATTCATCACATAGTGAGTGGCGTGGTGGAGACTTGACCTAAACGCTTTGTTCATAGCTTTACGAGCACTCACCGGTCGTGGACTAGGCTTGGAACTTTGTCAGGCCGGGTATTCATTATATAACTTCACGTAATACCTCGACCGATTAGGTCGGTGGTCTTAGAAGTTACGACCACGAGCGTATGGTCTTTATCATATATTAAGATAATATATGAATATTTTAATCCTCAACAGCTAGCCCCCGAACTTTTAAATGAATGTTGGTCGTGCGGACACGTTCTCCGATGTAATCATATCGAACAGACCTCTCATTAAATGTCGTGAGACTCGAGGCGGTCTGTATTCATTTTAAAGTTGAGAAACTGCTTTGGAAAAAGGAAAAAGCCTTTCTGTCCGCCAGGCGAAAAGGTATTTGCCCGTTGGACTTCAGAAGAGTCGATTCTGATGAAAATGTCTATAAAGCGACCACCGTGAGTACTTTAAACCTTTACGCCTCTATCTCCAAGAAAATCTTCCTTGAGTTCTTCACCCAAAAAGGAAAGCATCATGTCGGACCTCATCCATAACCGGTCGATCTCCGTCTGAGCGAGAGAAGATTGGAGAGTTTGGAGAGGGTTGGATTGCTACCCGACAGGAGTTTGATTTCTTGGAGATCGGCTTTTGGAGAGCTCTGCCCAAGTGGCGAGGATGGAGAAATTCCGGTGTTCCTCGCGTACGTTGAGTGCGGGCTCAAGCTTCCAGCACATTCTTTTCTTTCTCAAGTACTGGAGTTTTATGAGGTTGAGTTGATCAACCTTGCTCCCAACGCCATTGCAAACCTAAGCATCTTCGTCTACCTCTGCGAAGCATACTTGGGGATTCCATCGTCGATGGAACTCTTCAAGTACTACTATCGGATGGCGAACACGAAGAAAGCGACCAAACCCACAGGGAATGTACCCTAAGGCTTCATGATGGCAAAGTGGACGAGTACATTCGTATGTACTCGAAGTCTTCTTGGTCGTCATGGAAGAAAAGTGGTTCTATATGAAGGTTCTGCGAGAAGGCGGCTGTATTACAGCGGTAAGAAGGCGGTCGAGAACTCGCGTTGGCGTTCCTCCTCAAAGAAGGAGGGAGAAGTTGGGAGATGGGTTGAGGCTATCCATCTCTTGAGTGTCAGAGGTTTAACCTCCTGGCACGTTGTAAGGGACTTTTCCATTAGGAGGATTAGTCCTTTAAAGACCGAGGCACGTTCGATGCTCGGTTCATTGGTGGCGACGACGCTACCAAGGATTACGATCGAGTAATTTTTCAAAAATCCCGACCGCAGTTATTTTGCGATTTGATCATTTCGCAAAACTAAAATCTTTCATTTGTAATCGTAGTCTTGTCTTACGAGGGCGTCGAAGCAGGATCAAAATGATCTGTCTTGGCGAACACGATGACAAGGCCGCTTTCCTTAATCCTAGCACTTGCAGTGCCGAGGAGAAGGCGAAAGACTTAGGGTAAGCGTATTAACTTCTTTTCATCTTTCCAGTTATTTTCGATCAGCTCTAATCCTCTTTATGTGTAGTTGGTCGGACTTAAGATCAACGAGGCTACGGAGACATGTGAGCCTATTGATTATCCTACCAGTCTTGTGATCGCTGAGGCCAGCGGCCACGCTGAGGTAAGCAACTAAAAGAAATAACCTCTGCAAGATGAAGTATATTCTTCACCTGATTAACTTTGTTTGTTAATCTGAGCGCAATCAACGAGTCTCGTCTAGTTGTCTATGAGGCAATTTGTTCTCGAGACCGGTGAAACTACACTACGATCCGAGTCAGGGATCTTGCTCTTAACGAGATGGTCGAGAACATTGCTTCTGATCTCCTGATCGGGAGTGTAGAGAATACAATTGAACCTACCAGTTCGGGACTGGTGGGAACAATTGAAAAGAAGAGAAAAGCAGTATAGCGGTTTTTAAGCCGTAGCGCTATAAGATCAAGACTAAGAAAACAACCAGGTATGTACAACTTTTATATGAAAAGCATACCTCGTATATTCCAAGTAGAATTGAACTTTCTGTTTCTCTCGTGCAGATCTGCTGAATCCTGGTAAACTTCGACCGATCGCATTCAACAGTCGGTGATCGGAGGTGGTCCTGGCCATTGTCTTCCTCAGGTAGGACATCTTGATGATGACGTGGTCGGAGGAGCCCCCGAGCCAACCTCGGCTCTGAAACGAGCTAGATCCGTAGTAGTCACTATCTTGAAGCGGAGGTAGAGACCATCTGCGATCTTCCACGAGTTCGATGCACGAAGGTCATCCTCAAAACTAACAAGTTTCCTTTCCCAACTCGATTTGCCGCGAGTAAGGAACTTGATGATTATTGGGGAAGAATATCGGATCGCTTTGTCGCAGCGGCCCGATAAAATTTGTCCGATTATAATGATGTCGTAATTCGGGTAAGTGTCTTCAATCCTCTCCATAACCTTTCTCAAAGTTCACAAGAAGGTTTATGGAAGAAATGCTACTTATGCAGCATATGATCGAAAACCTCGCTACGGTCGGAGGACTAACCGATATTAGAGGAAAAACACTCTGAGATAGAGAGTAAGAGTTCCTCTTCTTTTCTCATTAAGACTTTCCTTTTATTTATTCTCCCTTATCAAGAATTCTTTTGATAGACTTAGAGAAAATAAAAGAAGATGCTTTGGCTGAAAAGGCAAGAAGAATAAAGCTTGAAGAAGAACTTCAGGCTAAGAACCGGTCGATCGAAATCTTGACGACCAGCAGTAAAAAGCTTCTGGATGATTCCAAGAAGAGAGAGGAAGGTAACTAGTCGTAGTCATGACTTAGTATGTCTTCCAATCTTTTTACTTAATACTTGCTTTGTCTATGCAGAACAAAAACAAGCATTGACGAGAGCGAAGAAAGCTCGGAATTTGAGCAAGACAAGGGGCGACACGTGCTTAGTTTGGATGAGAAAATCACCTCGCTAAACAAAATGCTCTTTGACATGGGCGCGGGATCAAGCTTGCCCTCCTTGAATGACCCAATAGAAAAGGTCAACTTCCTAGGCTCTTTGCTGGAAGAGCTCAAGGTTTTGCTCAAGACCACTAGGGAGAACTATGCCCACTCCGTTAAGGAGTCTATTGCCTGTGGAGTCAGTCTTGCTTTGGCAAAACTGAAAGCTTCCGACCCATCAACTAACCTTCAAGCCATCGAAGAGGATTTCAACTGCTTACATGAGAGGCAAATCGGATCCTCGCGAGATGAAACCTCTAGGCGAAAGGTCGCAGAAGAGATGGAAGTCGGATCTCCATCTAGCAGTAGTTAGTTTAGGCATTCTCTAGTAGTTTAGCTGCAGGAAAAAAATAATGCATACAATGTAAAGACTTACCTTTCTCTTATCAAAATGGAAAAAATTCTTTTATTCATCCGGTCGACTTGTGAATTTATGTCTTATCTAGCCCCCGACTGTTATATAGTAGAAGATCTTTACTATATAATAGTACCACCTGAGGCCAAGAATATAAATCCAAATCTCAACCATTACTTGTAAGCATGTACTGATCGGTAAAAAACTGATCGTGGTAATACTAGGAAACCTTTATGGTCGGAACCGTGTAGGTTTCGGCTAGTTGTAAATCTGTTTTTAATGCTCGAAGTACTTTACTAAGACAACATATGGTCGGAAAAACAAAGAATTCTCCTTGATAAGAGGAAAAAACATGAAAAACATATGTTAAAAGCAGACAAGTGGTTTTACTTCTATGCGATGCTCAATACTGGTCGGAATGAACCTAGCTAGGAAATAAAGGTATAAAATACATTTCGCAAGACGTGCTCATGCTCTTAGTCCGACTGGCAGCGGGGATCGTAGGAAAAGACCGTCGCTAGGAAGCTCCTTCCGATGGCGGAACCACGTGCGAAAAGGAGAGACTTCGACTAGGAGGTTTTCCGTGTCGATCGATAGCCAAACAAGAGTAGAAATGAATTTTGAAACATAAACTATCGCTTTATAATCCGAGCATACGAACCGATCGACCGAGATTAGGCAACGTCATATAAATAACATCACTCACTACTCCAAATTCAATTATCATGTTTAAAGAATTTAAGCGAAAATGAAACGAAATGAAATGAAAGAAATTAAACAAAGAACTTACGCAATTGGTCAATGTTCCATGAATTTGACAAAACCTGCCGTCGACATGGCTAATCGTCTTGAGCACAGTCGGGTAACCGACCACGGTGTAAGGACCTTCCCACTTAGGGAGAGTTTATTGCACTCGCTTGGCTCTGAATTTTTACGAGAACGGATCACCTCTGACTAGGTTGCGAGGTTGCACCTTCGATTGTAGTACCTTCGCATGGCTTCTTGGTAGATTGCGAGCGTATCAAAGCTTGGTTTAAATCGTTCTTCAAGGAAATTGATGTCGTCAGTCGATGTTCTTCTGATTGCTCAAGTTAAAACAATCGGTCGCGAGCATAGCCAATTTTCAATGCGGAGGAAGCATAGCTTGGCCCCATAAACTAAAAGAAAGGTGTTTCACCGGTCGCACGATCGTCGTGGTCCGACGACCCATAAAGCGAAGGAAATTCTTGAACCCAAGCCCTGACCGTTTTATTAGCGGTGAATACTCGGCGTTTTATCCCTGTATTTGGATACCATTGGCACGCTCATTGCTCCATTGCTCGTGGATGAGCCACGAGCGAAATGGATTTTGATTCCTAGTTCTTCGCGAATTCACGGAAATTCTTTGCTTGAGAACTGGTACCATTGTCCGTGATGATCATTGGGTACACCAAATCGTGTAATCACGTTTTTGTTATGAACCTCTTAGCGGCTTGTTGTAACTTTTACAAGCGGCTCGGCTTCAATCCATTTTGTGAGCGTGTCAATCATGACGAGCAGAATTGAAGCCCCAGGTGCTCTTGGGAATGGTCCCGAATGTCTAGTCCCGAGTTGCAAAAGGCCAAGAAAGAGGATTGTTTGCAAAGCTTGTGCCTGGTGATGTACTTATCGGCTATGAAATGACATTATCGCGCCGTCACGAGCTCTTTTGCATCATGAAGGGCAGTTGGCCAGTAGTATCCTTGCCTGAAGGCTTTACCGACCAAGGTTCTGTAGGAATGATGTGCTCCACAGACTCCTTCATGAATTTCGGTTAGCAACCTAATGCCAGCCGATTGAGATATGCATCTCATCAACACCCCATGAGATCCTCGTTTATACAAGGTACGTTCGATTAGAGTGTATGATTTGGCCTTTCGTGCTATACGATCAGCCTCTACATCATCTTCAGGAATTAGGTCATGCTGAAGATAATTGTAGATCGATGTCATCCAGTCTCTTCCTTGATCATCACCGATCTGTGGAGCATCTAAGTTATCAGAGTCAATAGGATTGACCTGATGTAAACTATCGATGTTCTCGGAATGCTCGACTACCGAGGGCGAATCGAGTTGCTCGAGAAAAACTCCCGGCGGGACGGTTGACCTAGTAGAGGCCATCCGTGCCAACTGATCTGCTAGAAAGTTCTCCTTTCTAGGAATATGTTGGATCTGGAAACCGAAGAAGTGCTTTTCGAATTTTCGTACTTCCGCCAGATAGGAAGACATCTTGGTACTCAAGCATTGGTACTCTTTCCCTACTTGATTCGCTACTAGTTGAGAATCGCCTTTCACTAGCAATTTGCGAATCCCGAGCGAACGAGCTGCTCGAAGTCCTGCCAGCAAACCTTCGTACTCTGCCACATTGTTTGTAGCGGGAAAGTTAAACTGGACGGCATACTTGATGTGTTCGCCGGTAGGGGATATCAAGACGACTCCAGCCCCCGATCCCTTAAGCATTAAGGAACCGTCGAAGTACATTGTCCACTCGTCGTGGTGCTCGTACTCAAGTCCTTGCTTAGATTAGGGTTTGACCACTCGTGAATGAATTACGCTATTGCACGAGACTTTATGGTGTTCGTGAGATGAAATGGAGGTCGAGCGTCCCTAGTTCCACCGCCCATTTGCTATTAGTCTGACGATTCCCTATTTTCAAGGACTTGACCTAAGGGATATCCGATGAGGCACGACCACTTTGTGGGCACGAAAGTAATGCCTTAGTTTCCTTGAAGCCATAAGGAGACTATAAAGCAACTTCGTACTGTGGGTATCTTTCCTTTGGCCCATGTAAGACTTCACTTACGTAATACATTTGTCGTTGGGCGTTTTCCGTTCTCGACGATTACACCACCGACGACTTGTGGCGTTGCGACCACGTAAATCAACGATGTTTCCGGTCTTGGAGAAACTAAGGCCGGCACTCGTAAGGTACTCTTTGAGCTTTTCAAAGGCATGATTAAGCTTAGTCGTCCACTCGAAACTTCCATGTTTAGAAGAAGTTTGAAGAAAGGTAGTCCTTTTCCCCAAACACAGCTGTAAACGACTTAAGCGTTGCCATACAATCGGTTAGCTACGGACTTCCTTCTTCGTGGTGGGGCGCATCGATGGATGGCGATATCTTCGCGGGTTTGCTTGATACCTCTAGCGAAACTAGGAAACCGAGCGACTTTCAGTGAAACCCCGAACACACACTTATCCGGATTAAACTTGAGGTTATGTCTTCTCAAGTTATTGAAAGTCTCTTTAAGGTCAAGCATATGGTCACCGGAGTTGACACTTTTCACTACCAAGTCATCAACGTAGGCTTCCAAATTCCAACCTATTTGTGGGCTGAAGGTTTTCTACATTAATCTTTGAAAAGTTGCACCAGCGTTTTTGAGACCAAAGGGCATTTTTATATAACAGTAAGTGCCAAATGGAGTGATGAAGGAAGTTTTCTCTTCATCTTCTTTACTCATACTAATCTGGTGGTACCCTGAGTAAGCATCTAAAAAACTTAATAACTCGCACCCGGAGGTAGAGTCTACAAGTTGATCAATGCGAGGAAGTGGAAAATCATCCTTCGGACAAGCTTTATTAAGATCTGTGAAGTCTATACATATCCTCCATTTCCCATTACTCTTCCTAACCATTACAGGATTAGCTAGCCATTGAGGGTGATGTACTTCACGAATGAATCCAGCCTTTAAGAGCTTGTCAATCTCAGACTGGATGGCGTCCTTCCGGTCGGGTGCGAACGCGTCGAGCTTCGCTTGGCCGGATTTTGTCGGTGGGCGCTAGCTTTGTGCTCGATCACCTCCACAGGGACTCGGGCATGTCGGACGCTTGCCATGCGAATACATCCTTGTTTGCTCGGAGGAAGGAGGCGGCGACTCTTCCTATTTAGGATTGAGTCTGCTCCGTCGGCACCTTTGGTGAGGATCCATCGGCATTGCTTGACATGGCGTTTCTGAAGGGCGCCTTTGTCGAGTGGAACCTCTTTAGTGCAGTCGGACGGTTTGGGCGTTATCTTGGAGTGCAGGTGCTTGACTGCGCATGGATGATGAGTCGAATTTACGGTCGGTAACTCATCGACCGAGTTCTAAGGACCTTCGATCACATGCGTATGCCATTTTGCGATCTCCACGAACCATGATCACCCCTTTTGGTCTGGTATTTTCAAACTTTGATACCGTAGTGCGTGGCTATCAAGAATTTCGCTAATCTTTGGGCGACCAAGAATTCCATTATATGCGGTTTGAAATCAACCACGTCAAATGAAATTTTTCCGTTCGGAAGTTATCGGGGCTTCGAGCGTAACCGTAGAGACACTTGTCCTATCGGTTTGGCGGTAGAACCAGGAACTATGCCATGAAAGGCGTATTTCACCGGTTTTACCTTTGATCTAGGAACCCGCATATCTTCTAAAGCTCCCGAAAATAAGATATTTAAAGAGCTACCACCGTCTATCAAAACTCGATTGACTTTGCAATTATTAATAGTAGGCTCTACAATAATAGGGAACCTACAGGTCGAGTTGATGAGGCGAGGCAATCTTCTTTCTTTGAAGGAGATCACGGTGTCAACCACCTTGATGGTTTGGTGATGATCGAAGGTTACGATAGGTTGACCTCTCGCTCCATGGCTTTCGGATGACGGCGTGAGTCGTGCGAAGAAGATCCTCCAAAGATCATATTTACCGTCTTGTTGAGGCTCACGGTACTCCATCTCTTCGTCGCCATCCTTGTCCTTTTTGGAACTTGTTTCCCCCAACTCCTGGATTGCGGGAAGTGGGCCTTTACCTGCATAGAAATCCTCCGACTTCTTTTGCCAAACACGACGGTGCGCAAGTCATGCCACCTTTGTTGGTGAAGTGGACACCACTTCTTACCTTTATTATGGCTATCGGTCGGAACTTTGGCTTTGCCCCGACAGTATAATCCTTCTTACCCTTGAGCGGTTTATCGGAACCGCTAGGACTTCCTTGGTGCCCATTTTGCGGTGCTTCTTCTTCTTGAAACCTTCTTGGGATTCTTTTACGACTTCTCAATGCGGGTTGTGGGATTTTATCTTTTCGATCAATGGTTTCATTCCATTCAACCGCCTCACTAGCGGCCGCATACTTATCAGCCATGTCAAAGAGTTCGGCGGTTGTTCGTGGAGGATTCATAGCAATATCCTCCGTAAACCGCCGATTCCTTAAACCTGCCTTGAATGCGAATCACGAAGATTACGCAATCTGGAATAAATTTGAACTGGTGAACCTCTTGATGTCTTGACGAGAGTTTCCTTTGGTTCTTGCCGAGTCCGATGGAGATCATCCTCCTTTCTGAGGCGATCGTCGTACCACGGAAATTCACAATCAAAAGATCGCGAGTTGTTCCCAAGTATAAATAGATCCGGCCAGGTTGGTTAAGCAACCAAGGCCGGCGAGATCCTTCGAGCCGTGGGCAAATAATTAGCCATCACGTTTTGATCACCACCCGCCGCTCTGATGGCAGTGGTATATATCTGGAGAAACTCTAATGGATTTTGAGATCCATCGAATTTATCCATGTTGGCGGGTCGGAACCCATTAGGCCAGCGTCGCCTTGGAGCCTGCGAAAAAGGCTTGACAACATGTAATCGATTCATAGCGCCTTCTTGGAAAAGGTGCGGATTATGATCGATGGGAGATCGGTTTCTTCTATTTGAGCAGCCGAGGCTCGTCGTCCGATCCGATCGCGAGCGTTATCATGGCGTCTTTGACCATTAGCATGGTTCGGATGATGGCGGAGATCATCGGGCCAAGCATGTGCTCTCCTTGGCTAGGGAAGAGGTGGTTGTTGAAACAACCTTCTTCCTTCATGACCTCTTGGTCGGAATCGCCGAGGAGGTCTAGGTGCCGGTGGGTGACCATGCTGCCCTCTCTTGAGGAGGAGCGCGAGGCGAAGTCACCGTTAGACTTTGTGACATCCTTTGCCCCCTGCGCTTCGTGCGCCGCCGCGATTCGTTGAAGAATTTCCGATACTGCTCCACCAATTGGGTAAAGCCGGAGCTTCACCGGGCGAAGTCGATATTATTAGAATATCTCGAATCGACACAAGTTACGGCTATTCGAAGGTCTCGGAGGATTCATCGAAGATGTTGGTGTTCGGAGACCGAATTTCCTCTGGACCTTTGGCCTAACTCCGTCATGCTGTCATCCTTGGTGAAATTGCACCAGCGTATTAGCCGGTGGGCGTCCATCGACTCCGTTGCCTCGGTAGGTGGTGCTTGATTGCCGCGCCATCTCCATTAGCGGTGGTGGCGGCGGGGTGTGCAGAGGGCGTGAGTGGCATCACGATCGGCATTTCGATCGTGTTGACCTCATGCTTCCAGCAACGATCTTCCGAGGAGCTCCCACTGTGACTAGCGGAGAACTTCTCAGTGCTTCTACCAGAGACTTCCACGATGGAGACCGGTCGGAGATGAGAACCTCCTGAGGTCTTCGTGGCGGGCTCAATCTGATTCGGCGGATTGCCGATCGGATACTGAGTCTTATCGTCCTCACTCGGTCCATTACGGTGAGGTCTCATCGACACCGTTACGGATGCGGTTGGTCCTGGAATTTCCAGGCCGTTGGTGAATACACATCGACCATGACTATGTCAAGGGTATATTGACCCTCGGGTTGTGGGGCTGAGGTGTTGTCACCTTTGTCGCCGGTCGGAGAAACCGGGCTTGGAAAAACATTCGGACGTCCCGATCTGGTCGGAACGATCCGATCCTCAGAAAGCGCCTCTTGGCGCAACGGTGTATCTTCATCCATCGCTCAAGTTATTTGTCGTCGACCTGCGAACCATCGAGGAGGACGAAGATTCCCCATGTTGCATAGCTTGGATGCAGGCTTCCATGTCAAGGTTGGAGTAGTCATCCAAGTCGAACCAGTTTTCCTCATCCCATGTTCCTGCCATACTTGTGATTACGAATATGAAGAAAACGGATGAGTTGAGCGAAGAACCTCTTCAGAAATTTTTGCACTATCTTCCCCACGGACGGCGCCAGCTGTCGACGATCAAATCGCCGATCTTATGAATATATAAATGAAAAGAGGAAAAATGTGCGTGACTTAAGGAGTGGATCTAACTTGCTCTTTATTGCTATGAACTCACAATTACAAACACCGGAGTATCTAAAAACACAACACTTTGCTATATCTTGCTTGATGTCTTACGCTTGTCTTTGTCTATCTTTGTACCCGTGTCCTCTGTCTTTTTCGTCCTTCCATGACCCTCCTTAAATAGTTGATGAAGCGGTGGCAGTTATCCCATGAAGAGACATCCGTTGGGGAGCGACGCTTTGGTCGGGAAGAGACGGCGGTTTGGCGGTTCCACTAAGCGTAAAAGCGGTTGGTGAAAACGCGTCAAGCGCTTATGCGTTAATGATTTAGGAGGCGTTAAATCATTAGCCGTAATAGTGTTGTATTATGTGGAACATGAAACACGTGGTTCATTCATCACATAGTGAGTGGCGTGGTCGGAGACTTGAACTAAACGCCTGTTCATAGCTTTACGAGCACTCACCTGGTCGTGGACTAGGCTTGGAACTTTGTCCGACAAGGGTATTCATTATATAACTTCTGTAATACCTACGACCAGTTAAGGTCGGTGGTCTTAGAAGTTACGACCACGAAGACGTATGGTCTTTATCATATATTAATATAATATATGAATATTTTAATACTCAACAATTTTCTATTGTAGAGAGCTTCGTACGGAGCCATTTGGATACTGGACTAGTAGTTATTATTGTATGTGAACTCCGCCAAGGTTAAATGTTTCGCCCATGAGTCTCTGAAATTCAGCACACAGGCTCGTAGCATGTCTTCTAATATTTGATTTACCCTTTCAGTCTGGCTATCAGTTTGCGGGTGATAGGCTGTGCTGAAATTGAGGTTGGTGCCCAAGGAAGTGTGTAAGTTTTTCCAAAAACCAGAAGTGAATACTGATCCTCTATCGAATGTGATGGTCTTTCGTACCACATGTAGAGTGACTATTCTTTCCATATAGAGTTCAGCTAGTTTATTGATTGAGTACTTCTGGCTGGTAGCGATGAAGTGGGCCGATTTGGTGAGGCGGTCCACAATAACCCAAATCACGTCTTTCTTTTTTACGGTGAGAGGAAGGCATGTTATGAAGTTCATACAGATATCCTCCCATTTTCATTCATGTATCTCTAATGGTTTTAGCAGTCCTACTGGGCGTTGGTGTTCAGCCTTCACCTTTTGACTGGTGTCACATTAACCTACGTACTCTACTATGTTTCTTTTCATATTTGGCCACCAAATTTTTTCCCTTAAGTCCCTGTACATTTTCGTGCTGCCCGAGTGCACGGTGTACTAGGTATCATGGGCTTCATGTGGTATGGTCTCCTTAGTTGGTGGTTGGTCGGGAACACAGATTCGTGCTTGTCGCCAAAGGACTCCGGAATCATCTATGATGAAGGGGTCTGAAAGATGTTGTTCTTGGATTTGGTCACGAACGCTAGGATGAAATACCATTGTTGCAGTGGTAGCATCTGATGTTGTGGTCTTCACTTCTATTTTCTTTTTGGCCAAGGCTTGAATTAGATCTGATGTGTGACTTTTGGCATAAAGGTGATGGCATTACGATCTTCTACTGAGGGTATCGGCTACCACATTGGCTTTCTCTGGGTGGTAATTTATTGTTAGATCATAATCTTTGATTAAATATAACCATCTTTGTTGCCTCATATTTAGTTCTTTCTGGGTAAAGATGTATTTGAAGCTTTTATGGTCACTATACAATGTACACTTCAATCCATAGAGATAGTGTCGTCAAATCTTTAGGGCAAACACTACAGCTCCCAATTCTAGATCATGTGTGGGATAATTCATCTCGTGGGGCCTCAATTGCCTAGAAGCATATGTGATGACTCTCTCATCCTGCATTAGTACACATCCTAATCCATATTTCGAGGCATCGTAATATACCACGTAGTCAATTCCGTCTTTAGGTAGGGATTGGATCGGTGTAGTGGTTAAGCGCTACTTTGGTTCCTAGAAGCTCTTCTCACATAAGTTTGTCCATATATACTTAGCGTCTTTCTTCAAGAGTTTTGTGATGGGTGAGGTGATTTGGGATAATCCTTTTATGAACCTCCGATAATATCCCGTGAATCCTGTGAAACTCAATTCTGTGGTATTTGTTGGACGCTTCCATGAGGTAACAGTTTCAATTTTGGAATGATCTACTTCTATTCCTCTCCTGGATATAATATGTCCCAAGAATGTTACTTGGTCAAGCTAGAATTCACATTTACTGAATTTGGCAAAGAGTTGGTTTTCCTGGAGGATCTCCAAGGTGATAGTGAGGTGTTGTACATGTTCTTCCTCACTTTTAGAGTAGATCGGGATGTCATCGATAAAGACAACAATGAATTTGTCCAAATATTTCATGAATAATTTATTAATTAAATTCATGAATACGGTAGGGGCATTGGTCATTCCAAAAGGAACTACGGTATACTAATGGTGCCCATATCGCGAGACAAAAGTTGTTTTTTCAATGTCACTGGGGTTGACTTTGATCTGATGGTATCCAGATCTTAAGTCAATCTTCGAAAATACCCGTGCTCCTTTCAATTGGTCAAAGAGGTCATCTATTGGTATGCGGGTATTTGTTCTTTCTGATAACATTATTGACTCCGGTAATCTATACATAACCTTACTCCTCTATCTTTCTTCTTGACGAATAATACCGAGGCTCCCCAAGGTGAAGTACTTTCTCTGATGAATCGCTTGGCTTCAAGTTCATCTAGTTGTTTCTTCAGAAACCCATTCCTTCGCATTCATTCTGTATGGTCTCTTGGAAATTGGCACTGTTCCCAGAATTAGGTTGATGGTAAAATATACCTCCCTAGTTGGTGGCATACCTAGTAGTTCTTTCGGGAATATATCAGGAAAGTTTCTTACTACCGGTATATCATTTACTTCTTTTGCTTACAGATTGACCATGCTAGGGTTAGAAAATTTTGGTTGGGTTCTAACTGATATCGCAGTCGTGTCTCACCAAGCTTTTTGATCGAAGCCACTTTGGACTCACAATCTATGCTCACCCCTTGGGCAGATAATCAATCTATTCCTAGAATTACTTCTAGGCCACTTAAAGCATCTAGGCCCTTAAAAATGTGTTTTGGTAATTAATAACAATATGTGAATATGTGACTAATATGTTTGTTGAGTGATTACAAGGTTTAGTCCTAAATGACAAAGTCAAAATAAAGAGTTGCATGCCAAAGGATATCAAGAAGGTGGAGTTTATTTCAAGGGCAAGGTATAAAATAGTCTAGGACCCCTTTTGAATTTTACCGGTCTTAGGAGTATATTGGAAGACCGGATTTTAGGATAGATGTCGTACTATTAAATGGGATCTTAACTATTAGCTTGAAAGCCATCATTATGCATTTGGATCAAATTAGGATCATGCATGCATTCCTAGTTTGCTTTAAAAATGAAATATGCTTTCTGGACAAAAACGGTAGTTCCAGCATTGTATCTGCGGAACTACCGCTGGGCGGAACTTCTAAAATTTATGTGGAACGTTTTTTCCAGAGAGCACCCTTTTCTAGACTTCTTCGATTTTCTGGAAGAGCGGTAGTACCGCCATGATATGAGCGGAACTACCGCACCGCGGAAGTACTATTTTTTTGCGCGGAACGTTTTTTCCAGAGAGATGCATCTTTGAGCTTTCTACCCATTTTCTGAGAACGAAACTACCGCCATGATATGAGCGGAACTACCGATGTGCGGGACTTTTGAAATTTAGTGCGAAACGTTTTTTTTTCAGAGAACGGACTTTTGTGCTTCAACTAAGAGCAGTAGTACCGCAAGTAATTTGTGGTACTTCTGATAATCGGAACTACCGAATTTTAGATGGCGGTAGTTCCACACCATAAATCCAACAGCTATGTTAGAGCATTTAATACCTCTGTAATAGCCATTACTGTGCACTCGATGGAGGTGCGTAGTTCCGGCCGATACACGGCGGAACTACCGTTTTTCCTGAAAACTTCTGATTTCTTCCTCCAACGGCTACATTTGGTTGTGGGGGGGTATAAATACACCTCCACCAGCTCAAGGACAAGTAGTTTAGCATTCTTTGAGCACACTTGAGCTAAGAGCACACTCATCACTCATCATTTACTCTCATTGCATTAATTGTGAGGTTGTGAGCAAAAACCAAGTGCATTGCATTCTAGTTTGATACAATTGCTCTTGGTTGCCGTCAAGTGAAGGTCAAGGTCTATTCTCTTGGTGTTTGTCGACACCTAGACGGCTTGGCGGAGGTTTGCGCGGTGATCTCTTCAAGAAGATTGTGAAGAGGCCCGACGCCGATTGTGATTGGTTCAGTGTTCACCAACTCCGGAGAGGAGGAAGAACAACCAAGTGAAAATCGAGGGAAGTCTTAATTAGTGGAGCCGGCTTGATTGGCTCAAGCTTCCTCAATGTGGACTAGTGAAGATCGACAAATCTTCGATACCACAGGAAAAATCTCATTGTCTCCATTGCGGTTATTTCTTGTCTTTACTTATTGAAATTAATTTAGTAGCATATATTTTGTGATAGATAGTATTGCTTAGTTCATCTTGCTTAATTGTATAATTTGGTCTAGAATTTTTAGAAACCTCCTATTCAACCCCCTCTAGTCGGTTATCCTTGATCCTACAGCCACTTAAATTGATTATAAAGAGATTTTCTAGAAATTTGGTATTGTAAATTATAATGGCTTGCTCTTTTCTAATTGACTTCACTTCTATCGTTCCGGCAGGTATGCTAACCCCCATAGATTTTTCCAATGCTTCATATGTTAGATTGTGTTCTACTATGAACTTATGCGATATAAAGGAGTGAGTTGCTCCAGGGTCAAAAAGTACAGTACCCATGGATAGGGGAATTAACAGCTTACCCGTGATCACGTCTGTGGCTTCTCCAATTTGGCATGCTGCCACGTGAGTCAAGCGTGTCGGTCCTCCTCTTCTAGCTCCTCACGTGATAGGTCGGTTTCCCCTAGATTGATTCAGACGTTGACTTGTGGTGGTTCTGGGGAAAGTAATCTTGGCACGTATGTGGGTTGCGGTGGGGTCGCAGATGTTCTCTGTGGGTGGGGGTAGTCGATCTTACGATAACCGGACTTCCCGCAATTGAAGCATGCACCTATGCCTGTCAGGCAATCTTTCATCAGGTGGCTTCCTCCACACTTCGCACATCTCAATGCTATGGCCACTCGCTGCTGCTGGGATATGGGTATCTGGAAGGATGTATTGAAGGGTCTAGGCCTAGGTGGTCCATATCGAGGCGGTGGTTGCTGCTGTAGGTAGGGACGAGGCCTCTAAGTAGTTTGTGGACGGTGGTCTATCTTAGCCTTCTTTCTTCGCTCTTTTGTCACGTTGGAGTGTTCATTTTCTAAGATTATGGCTCGATTGACTAGGTCCTGGAATTCGGCTATCTTGTGGATGGATAGGAGCATCTTCAGATAGGGTTACATTCCATTCAGGAATTTTTCTATCTTCTTTTCTTCTGTGTCTATGTCAGCTGGAGCATAGCAAGAAAGTTCGTTGAACTAGCTGAGATATTTTATCATCTTTTTTCCTCCTTGGATCAAGGCCCCAAATTCCGCTTTTTCAGCTCCATTCTTCCAGTGGGCGCATAGGTTTCTAAGAAACGTAACTTGAATTTAGCCCACGTAATTGGTTGTTCACTGACATGGTTGCGGTTGTAATTAAGCCACCAGGTGGCTGCTGGTCTGGTCAGTTGGTGTGACGCATAACGAACCTTCTCTGAATTCGAGCACCCTACGGTGTCCAGTTTCTTGTGGGTCAGCTGCTTAGGCAAATGTGGGAGGGCGAGTCTGGAGAAAGTCCCCCAAACTAACCCCGCAGGCTGGCTATGAGGTGGTAAGTGCTACTCGGGTTAGGAGTGCTTCTATGAAGTGATTCTGGTTTTCCTGGGCTTCTTTCCTGGAACTCTCTAAGTATTTGAGCACATTAGCCATTATTCCTAGTGGGTCTATTGCTCCGGTGGGTGGCGGTTGGCTGGCTGTTGGTATTGTGGTGGTTCTGGATTGACCGGGTGATGTCTCGTTAATGCCTGCTAGTGGATCCCCGGTTGGTGTGTCCGGCGACAAAAGTCCCCATCTGAGTTCCCATCCTTGTTCCCCGTGTCCTTGACCTTCCATCCTGTGGGGGGCGTGTTAAGATATGGATTGTATTAGTGGTGATACTTGTAGCATTTTATATTTTTGATGAATCCTTCTGTTAGTTGTACTAGTTTGTCACTTTTTCAGCAAAAATTTGTGGTAGAAAAGAGGGTATTATATTTATCTGGCAGAAGCTACCCCTTGGGCGAGTTGTATTCATCCATACACTGTAAGCAAAAAGATCAAAATCCTACACTAGCTGAGTCTCTCGTGCTCAGTCACGCCCGAGATCCCATTCTCGAGACCACCCAAATCCACAGGTTTGGGACTGCTCAGAGCTTGCCTATGAGTGCGAACCTACACTACCTTGGATCCACGTGCCCAAGTACGCTCAAGATCCTGTTCTCGAGACCGCCCAAACCACATGCTTGGGACCGCTCAAGGCTCATTCCTGAGGATGCACAGGACTTCGCTCCTTGATACGCAGAGCTACACGCTCGGAGTGCCACAAACCTTTCGTTCGGGAAATTTGGCATGCAGAAAGGAGATAAGACATATTTTTTACATCGGCGGCCCTTATGTGTTTTCTTTAGGTGTAGCTTCTTTCTTTTAGATTGCTGACAGATCAATTAGCGATACAGATGAAGAGGTGAGGATTTCTTATGGGTATGGTCCATACTCATCCAGAATTGGAAAAACATATCCATGCCAGAATTCTACTACATGCCTCTAGTACAGGCACTAAGTCTATATCTTATAATGAGAACCCATCGCCTACCTTTTTAAACGGTCTATCTTAGATCGAACTGCGAGATTGGTCGGTTGATGGAATGTAATAGCACAATAGATCTTGATACAACACGAACTGACAGAAACAACATACATGGAAGCAGTAGTAACAAGTACAACAGATAAAACCATCTGGCTGCAACATGATCTACTCCAAACTCAAATTGACTAAGGGGTCACTGGCAGCGTCTACTCCGGATCACTATCCTCCTTGTCCTTCAATCCCTGACTAGTGCTAGCCCCTCCTCCGGCTACGTGACTACAACTAGGGTCTCCAATGTAGGTGCGGTAGATCTCCTAGAGGGAGGTGTCTCGAACTGGGTCTGGGTCTACCGTGATGTGGGGACCATGGAGTTCAGGCCTCAGACGGTGGGGAGGTGGACGATCTGGTGGAGGAGCTGGGATATCTGCTAAGTCTCTCTGTGGTGGTGGAGTAGGGATGTGAGGGTAATGGGGGAGTAAGAATGGCGGGTAAGGGTCAATATATGGGGAATGGATGGGATCTACTGGGGGTACTGGAATAAAGTCCTCAGCTATAAATGGCTCAAATGCGGAAGAAGGTGGTGCGGTTGGGTAATGGTGGGGTGGGTCTGGTGGTGGAGCTATGGGTGAAACTCCAAGAAAACTGGGCCCTGGGTCGGTGGTGGGGTGAGGAGGGTGAGGATGAGGACCATCAGGGGTAGGGGTTTGGCGGGTCTCTCGAAGAGCTCCTAAGGTCTGGTACTGCTATCGCCAAAAGTCAGAGCTCTCCTCGGCTCTAGCTAAGGCCCATCGGTTGGTGTTATAAAGCATGGTGCTAACTAAAAGCATGGTGCCGGTGGTCTCTCACTGCACTGCTGAGGTGGCTGGGGAGAGTGGTGGGCAAGGGTAGATGGAGGTATGGCTGGGTCCAAACTGTCTCCCAAAACTCCCTAGGGCTATAGGTGGTATCTCTCCGAACTGTGATCTTCTCAGTTGATCACTGAAATGAGCTCTAAGGGTGTGGATGGCTTTACAGGATACCTCCTATAGGGGTACGTAGTCGTCTATGGAATGCCACTCCTCTATACACTCTAGATAATAGGCTAAGTTCATGGGAATCCCTGTGACTTTGACTCCCACTAATGTTGTAGCATTCTCAATGCGGATCTCTTAGAAGAACTCTGGGAAGGGCGCTCCCAAGTGGTGCAGCAATCTCCCTAACAATAGCACGTGCTCCCCCCGCACTCTCTCGGGCGGAATACGAAACCTAGTCGTCCTGCAAAAGGGATGGTTCTTTGTTAGTACTGTTGTCACTTTAAGAAAGATAAGCTTTTTAACATAATACTTTTGAGACAAGATTGGAATAGAAATCGATATGGAGACAAGAATTGACAAATACTTAGTGCAATATAGCAAGTGAGAAAAGCATATTTATGTTATGTAATTGTTTCTCTTTTATTAGCGTGGCCCTAACGATTGCTCTGATATCAGCTGTGGTGCGCCGTGTCATTACCCCGGAGGGTAATCATATTTAGGCATATGGATTACTATTTGTCTACTCAGTAAAACACCGCTTCAACAAATAGTAAGCCTTACCAAAGTCAATGTAGCAGAACAATAAGATAGAAATTGTACTCTTATTTTACAACAGTTAGCCACACAAGGCTATGGTTCTTATTACAAGTAGTAATTTATAACTATAAAATGGGACTACGTCCCCTAGCTTACCTGCCATACTCCACTAGTCATCTACTCGTCCCACGTGCTGAATAGGGCATCCACCTCACCTGGATCCTCGTAGTAAGGGCCCTCGTCTCCTGCGATCGCATCGGCATCTACGAGTCCTTCGTCCCACTTGGGATAGTTCCCGGTCGGACTAGGATCTAACAAAGGAGAATAATAGCAAGGTTGAGTACTAGTATACTCATCAAGCATTAATAGCAAAAATACATTGGATGACTTATCTCTGTTCGTTATCATATTTTCTAGATCATCTCTTTTTTCTGAAAATAAACAACTTGTTAAAAACTTTAAGTGGCATATTTTAATACTAAAAAGATTACTTGTCACTCGGAGAGAAGATAGACCCCCAGTGGTTCCCGTAGACTCCAATCCAAGAGACTTGCATGAATTCATAATTTTATTTATCACTGCACAGGCTTTGTACCACTTTACTCATAGCTACTCTAAGCTCTCTTTGAACTAGGTCCCCTGCATTTCCTTTGATACAGGTTCGAGTTCAGAATACAGAATATTTTTCAAGTTACGTAATTAATTTCTCCACCTATTAATTCCCGTCGGTGTCCTAGGGCGCTCACTCAGTCGTCCACCGAGTTCCAATAATGTTGGTTGGGCCGAACTCCCCACACCCAACACTCCACCTAGCGCTGTAGCGCCTTGGATCACCCACTTCTTGGGCTCCTCCATCACACCCACACATAGTACTTACCTGTGGAGAGCATAATTACGTAACAAGGTAGCATTTTTACCTGCGAAAATGGGAAAATGGTTGGCACTTAAATACGGCCTCATATCCGAGTAAGAGTTTTGTTGATCCTTATATATTATCCATATGTACAGGAGTCCTATCTCTTGCCTCATCTCTTTCTCTTTTCTCTTTTCTTCCTCTCTTCCCCCGCCGAGGTAGGTGTCGTGTCGGGATAAGGTCATCGATGCGGGTCACCCCGCCGAGGCATAGCCTTCGAGGCGAGTGACGTGTCAGAGAGAGGCCCTTGGGGACGAGGTTGTCACCGCGGGGCCAACCTTTGTTATGTGATTATTGCTTTGGTGTGATCATTTTCATTTGTTTTGTTACGCGGGCATGTAATCGTCCCCACTTTCGGCCAACCTAAAGTGGCGCTAAAGGTTGCTGCGCTTTGTAGGATAAGACGAAGGTTGAGCGTCACCCCTATATTTGAAACAGTGTGCAGTGAGGGCGCGTGGGGTAGGCCCGAGGCGGGCGCTTGCGCTTTGCGGGAGGCGAAGATTGGGCGCCTCCTCCTACATTTGAAATAGTGCATGGCATGATTTTGCTAATACATGGATGGTCACTTCACAAAGCAACCTAGTAAGAAACAAGAGCTTGACTATTAATACATTATTTACCAGAATAGTTAATTGGTTCTAGATATGTTGTTTGATGGGCTGCTCCAGGACATTTATTTGTAATGATTAATTGAATCAGTCCATGAAAGACATGCTAGTGTAGATGGTACTTACCTGTCGTGAGGGCCTGTGGTGTTGCCTTGGAGCCGGTGTGGAGCGGTCGCGGAGGCTGACGAAGCTGGCGCGTCGTTGCACGCGGGGGCTGGTGAAGCTGGCGCGGGTCGCGGGAGGAGTCGGTGATGTGGATGTAAGAGGATGTGTAGACTACGCTAGTACAAATTTAAAAATCTACCATATAAATAAGAAACCTTCGTTAGTAATAGATCACAGAATTACCACTAAATGTGTAGACTCGTAGCGGAAGTAGAATCGGTGTAGCGTATTTGTGCGGTGGTAGTCGTACTAGCCACACGTCTCCTTCTTCAGTTGCTTGTGATCGTCACGAGATGCGGATCGTCCTAGTGTTGATGCTTCGCATCAATACCTCCAAGGTATCCACACATACAAGGCAGGGACATCACGCGCTAGAGTGCTAACGCCAGCTGTGTGGTATTGTATGAGGAAGGTGTACACTAGGGTCTCAGAAATTCCGAATATATAACCCTATGCTACTGCCCATCCATATATATGTATCCATGATGGGTCTCAAACTTTGAGGCTCATTAGGAACTCGTGACCCACAAGAATTTGAATCACCATTCAAATTAAATCCTAGCCCTTTAAGTGTGTGACCCTATAGGTTCACATACACTTGGACATGGCCTGAGTACTCTTACTCGTCCACTAATTGGTAGCAGCCCCTACCAAGACATGTCGACTCCCAAGTGTACGTAAAGATCATATCAGACGAATCTCAACAAAACCTATATGCATTTCCTTTTACCTCATGATATCGGTCAAGCTCAAGGCGAGTACGTGCCATCCTTGTTGGTTAGCTTAACCACTCTTTCTCAATCACGTGACTCAAATTCCCCGACTACGGTTAACTCTTTAACTGCGAGTAGCATGGTCATGTATTTCTGGAATTCAATCACTCGAGAGGTCTAGAGATATCTCTCCCGTTGCATGGGGGTCAAATCCTATCTTGATCGACCATATCTCGTTTCATACATCATGACAAAACCCGAAAGCTACCTTTATAACCACCCAGTTACGGAGTAGCGTTTGACAACCTCTACGTGAGCTATTGTGCATCTCGAGTACGTGCGACGACCTCAAGTCTAGGGACATAGCATACACATTGTAAACGAGACCAACTGATGACATGTAAGAAAGCAATGTTCTTGTAGGGTCTCATGGTGGATCGATCCAACCCCATGTTTGCTAACATGTGTCCATATTTTTTGTTTGATATCGCTATATCTATGACTCGTGAAGTATGGTCATCAACCAATATGTATGCTAGACTATTCATATGTGTTCTCGTATGTTTCCGACTAGGGAACGTTTAAGAATAACCATCATAGAAATATAGAGTTTCACAATCAAGTCAAATACTTGATAATAAATATTAACGATATTATTCTTAGAATAAGATAACATATTATCCAACAAATTATGAACATCACGAAATATAATCATCTCTATGATTGCCTTTAGGGCATATCTCCAACGGTGGAGTCGCCACGCCCACAGGGTCACGCCTGAGGGGGGCCCGAGGGGGTCCTAAGGTCAGAGCGGGTGGCGGCACGAAGGGAGCCCCGAGGGGTCTCTGCGCTACGCGGAGGTAGTTGGAGGGGGTGCTAGCAAGGGGGTCCTGATGGGAATTCCGGCGATGGGAGGCGCGCGGAGCCTGGGAAACCACTGAAAGATCTAGACCCGCCATTATGAGTTAATGGAGTATTTTGGTGATTAATGATAAATCTAATTGTGAGACTAACTCTCTTATCAAGTATCATCTTATGTAGTCTCATTTGGATATAAAGGTGAAATTCAACGAGGTATGCATTTGACTCATACTCTTACATAATGTTGCATTCCTCATATCCAAAATATAGGAAGAACTCCACCATAAGTATATCTTGAATATGTGTGTATGTTTTCTTTACACATATTTGTATGCACACGTTTAGGGGGAGCTCATTCTATATTTTGTGGTTTCATTAGTATTGATCCATATTCCGTTTTCCACATATATTTGGGATCTTTACTTTGAAACATATCCGTTTGAGTATATAGAACTTGTGTAGTTTGTGTATACTCATGTTTGAGTAAAATAGAACTTGTGTAGTTCTTACATACTCATGTCGTGAGTATATGTAACTTGTGTAGTTCATATATACTCAAGTTGTGTTACCTTTATGAAATTAAATTTATTTGTGTTTGATATGGTTATCATCAATTACCAAAGAGGGAAAGATTGAGGTATCTTGTCCCACCATTATGAGTTAATGGTATAGTGTGGTAATTAATGATAATCATATTATGGAACTAACATTTTCTATGAGTTGGATGAATAGGTTATGTTCCAGGATGATGAAGACTTAGGATGATCATGAGTTGATCATCAAGTCAAGAGCTTGGTGTAAAGGATGCATCATGAGTTGATGCTTATCAAGAAGAGATGATCATGAGTTGATCATCAAGACAAGAAAAGACCCATCATGTGTTGATGGAGGTCAAGCAAATGATCATCATGTGTTGATGATTACCGAGTTAATGACCCGGACTTGAAGTGATGATGTGCGTCATCAAGCTTCAAGAAGATGCAAGGCAAAGGTATGACTAGCTAGGGCTAAGGATGTGTTTCTAGTCTTTTACCGGTATTGGTGTTTGGATGGAAGACCGGATTGCTAGTATAGGTTACCGTACTATTAAGAGGGATCTTAACTAGTAGTTTGAGTTAGTCATGTGTTGATAGCTCAATATGGTTACTCTAGCTCATCTAGGCATGATGTTATTTATTTGCGAATGTGTTTTGCAAATAGTTGAGGCTCACGCGTAATCCTTGTAGCATGTGACTTAAGTTTGCAAATGTGTTTTGCAAATGGTGTAAGTCCATGTACCTTATTCCTTGTGATGAGTATTCTAAAATGTTGGCAAATGTGTTTTGCAACTAGATGATAATATCATATTTTAACCTTGTTGGAATTGTACTCAAATGGGCTAATGTGTTTTGCCATTTGAAGTGAAGCAAATGTGTTTTGCTTCTGTGGTCTGCCGGTCAGACCGCGGTGTGGACCGGTCTGACCGGTGGCCAATCGGTCGAACCGACCATATGTTGGCGGTTAGACCGATTTGCTTTGACTTGGAATCTCTGTCTGGAAGTTCCGCCCTCGTGAAAATGGAACTTCCGATGTGAGGAAGTTCCGGGGTTCGTGCGAAACGATTATTCTAGAGAGCACCCGTTTTGGGACTTAGCCAAATTTTCATCAGGCGGTCGGACCGGCCAGCTGCGGCGGTCTAACCGATTTGGCGGTGGTCCGACCGGCCATTGCATGGCAGTCCGACCGGCCTAAGGCCCAACGGCTAGTTTTCTAGCCGTTGGCGCATGGGGCGTCCGACCAAACCATTGGTTGGTGGTCGACCGACCTATCTTTGATTTGTGGGAATCTTCTCCCAACTGTTAGTTTTTGTGTGTGGGCTATATATATCCACCTTGGCCGATTGGGAGAGGTTGCTGGTGATATTGTGAACATCCTTTGAGCCTCTTGAGCTAAGAGCAAGCCTCTCCTCTCTTATGTGCATGTGTTGCACTTGGTGAGCTTGGAGAGTAAACCCTAAGTGCATTTGTTGCCTTAGGTAGTGGATTGTGTATCCACTTGAGCTTTGACACTTGATTAGTTCAAGTGAGAGTTGAGATTTGTTTCTCTTGGTGTTTGCCGACACCTAGACGACGTGGAGGCGTCGTGCCCGGTGATCTTCTCAAAGAAGCTTGTGAGAAGGCCCGGTGTGTTTGTGAGTAGTTTGGTGCTAGCCATCTCCGGAGCGGAGGAAGAGCAACCCTAGTGGAGCGAGGTGTTGTGTAACATCCCCAAAAGTTGATTTGTGTTTCAAATGTATAAAAATGAGGAGAAATTAAAACTTTTCTCACGTCTGGATGTTTTTGATCAGTTCCATAATTCTTGTACAGGGATTGTGAAAAAATCAAACTCAAAATCCCCAATTCCCTCAGGTCCTAAACCTCCTTGGTAAAAATCTTGTATCCAACCCCCTAGAAATAATTTTCCCTGGATCTAGGACTGGTGTGTGACACATCTGAATTATCTCATAATTTTCAGAAATTATTTGATAATTTTGGAGGCAGGTCAAACCTTGATCAAACTCTTGGCATAACCTTATGGAATTTTTGGAGAAGGATGCATTGCATAAAAATATATGGAAATTTTATGTAAGGTTAATCCTTAAGTCAGCAACATCCAGTTAAAATTTTATGATTTTTGGAGCTAGTTTGCTACCTTAAGCAAATCCTCCAAAAATCAGCTATCTGATTCAAACCCTAGCTGGTTTTCACTGTTCCTTGGCGCGAGTCAGACCTCGGGCTCGAGCCAAGTGACTTGGTTCAGTCAACTAACTGCACCCGGCGCGGTCGCTCGGGCGCGAGCATTGTGGATCGTTGGATCTTAGATCAACGGCCCCTGCTGGAGTGAACGTTCAGACCATCCGAACGTTTCGATCAACGAAAATTGTTGGATCTTAGATCAACGGCCTGGATTGAAGTGAAAGTTCGGACCGGCCGATCGTCCCGTTCATTTGAACCGTCCGATTTCGATCCAACGGTGGCCGCGTCGTCTCTTTCCTCGCGTTGAGCAAACGTTGCGTCTGAGTCAAAGCCATGGCGTGCGCAGGATCCAGAGAGCGTAGGGTCACCTCGGTGACCACCTTTAAACTGCTCCTTCTTCTCGCATTGATTACCTATCGTGCACCGCCCTCAAACATCCATTGCTCAACTGCTCCCATCACTCTCAGAGCTCTCATGGCAAGTTTGACCCGAGGGGGATTATTGTCGTTGCTCTCTGCCATTTCCTCTATTTAAGCTCCCTTGTTTCCTCTCTTGGGTTCCTTTAGCATTTCCACAACTCTAGCTAGCACCTCAGTGCTTGTTTGAGCTTGACTCACCCGAAAACACTTCGGCCGTCATTGCCAAGCTTCAAGCTTTCGGTGAAGGCGGTACCTCAGTGGCTCTCACTCTCCATTCCTTGCTCCCTCTGCTCCCTCTTTATTCACTCAAGCTTAACCCTCACTTAATTTCACTTATCTTTCTCAGGGCTTGGCTGAATTTGGATTTTCTCTGTTTCGGCCGAAGTTCATCCCCTTTCTTCTTCCTCAGCGCCAGTGCAGCTCCAACCTTTCTCTGTGTCTCTCCCATGCTCAGGTAGCTCCACTTTAGTCCCTAGATGCTTGGCACTCGCTTACTTGGACCGCAGTGGAGTTTCTTTGCATTTTTTTATTTTTTGGCCATTTTTGTCACCTCTGTAAACTCCGGCTTGCCGGCGTTCTAGACCGCCGCAGCCACAGTGAATGGTCCCATTGTGTGCGTAAAACTATTGCGGATCCATTTTGGGACTTAGTTCGCACCGCCGTGACCAGAGTCGTCGGCGGTGAGCCTCCTTTCGCCATCGGTTTTGTCGGACAAAACTGTGCGCGAGCTTTTGAACGTCGTTCTCTGTGGAACGTCGATCTTTAGATCAACGGCCCAGGATCGCGTGAACGTTTGGACCATCTGAACGCTGCGATCCACATGGGTCGTTGGATCCAAGATCAACGGTTCCGGTTCGCGTGAACGTTCGGATCGCTCGAACGCTTCGATCCGTGGACCATTGGATCCGAGATCAACGGTCCTGATTCGAGTAAACGTTCGGACCGTCCGAACGGTTCGATCTGCGTGGACCGTTGGATCCAAGATCAACGGTTCCGGTTCGCGTGAACGTTCGGACCGCCTGAACGCCTCGATCCACATGGACTGTTGGATCTAAATCCAACGGTGAACGTTTGAGCCGCGTGCGCGCGCGCCTAGTCCCGTGGACTTGGGCCGTTGGAACCAAGATCAACGATCCAAGTTCGTCCACGTCGATTTTAATTTCGGATTTCCCCGAAAGGATTATTTGTTAACTGAAAAATGCAATTAACTTGCAAAATGCTTAACTTTTTCATTTTAATTCCTTTTCGGTTGATTCAAATTTTTTTTGTTATGTTTTTAACTAAACTTTAATCTAAAAATGGTTCTAACCTCATTTTAGCTCCAGAAATTTTTACGAAAGTTTTAGTTGCAATGAATAGTAGTATTTGTGACTTATAAGGCTGAGCAGAATTGTTTCGCTCATATATTTTGCATTAAGAATCCAAATCCATTGGTTCTTGTTGCTAAATTCCTTATAAATCATGCTCTTGCTGCTGTAAAATTTTCAAAGCATTCGGAGAAAGTTTTCTGTTGAGTCTTTGTGTTTTCTTCGTTCTTATCGGTTCTTTTTCGCTTTCTCGTTAGGTTCCGAAGAGCACATTGATAACCTAAGTGATCCTCATCAACATATTGAACATTAGCAACCAGGCAAACAGTTTGATCATGTTAATCACAGTATTTTTCAAGTCTAATATATTGATTTCAACTTGTATGTATGCATTGCTATTTTGTTGTTAAATTATGGTTAGTTGATCCTATAGTTGCATAATCTGTAGGAATTGATTATCCTCTACTACCTGAGCCTAGGTTATTTGCTGTGATTTGAGTTCGATGGATGAGCTCTGGTCACTTAGTAGATTGCGATTTGAAATTGCTTAGAAATGCTTAGTTTCGGTAGTAGTGGGCGATCATCGACTTAGTCGGTGATCTTGATCACACATCTAATTATTCCTCCTGTATGTCCAGCACTTGTGCTTTGTTATTTTGTAAAGTCAAAATCTGAAAATAAAAAATTGATTTAGACTTGGGCAAGTGGTTGGATGGTGGGTTATTGGGTTTGTGGATGTCTTGCCCAGGTCAACAAGGACCGAATTACTTGCGCCACCGTACTGAGCAATTTGCGTGCTAACCACACGAGAGGGATATGGGACCTCTCTTGACTGAGTACTTTGGTGTGTGTTAGCTCCGAGTCGCAGGAGGGGGTTTGTGTGTGTCGTGTGAAAAAGGATATGTGTTATTGTGTTGGGTGTGCGGTGGTGAAGATTCCGGGTAGGTTCTCCACCTCGAGGGGCATCGTAGTTGTCCAAGGCTTTGCCCGTGAGGGGCAGTTGACCGAGGCTTTACGATGACTCCGACACAACGTATGGGTTTCTATCCATACGGGCGACTCGTAGTTAATACATAATATTGGAAATGTCTCAAAGGACTTAGCTGTGCCGGCATACCAAAAGAAGTACGCTAATCATGTGGCAAAAAGGCGATCTGACGTGTGGGTACATTAGTACACCCCTGCAGGGATAAAACTATTCGAATAGCCTCGTCCTAGGTTATGGACACGCTCGGATACGCCCCGTGAGAATTAGACTACGACCTTTTAATTAAAATTTAACATGGTTGGTATGAATGGGTAATTCATACTATTGTTGTGGTGACTATGGGTTTAGTCACTTCCAGGATTGTTGTTGTCATCTATCTATTGTTATTATTGTTGTCAAATTGCTATTTGAACATTAAAAACAGATTTTCCAACTTGCTTTCAAATGTACTACACTATTGAAAATAAAGATTGTTTTATGCCGAAAGTGAAACATACAGCCTCCACTTAAATAAGCTTGCATGTAGCATATGTAAAGGTCTGTTACTCTATACGTAAGTCTTGCAGAGTACAATTTTTATACTCATTTGCTTTGCTTAACTATTTATTGCAGAGGAGGAAGGTGAGCCCCAAGGGCCTCACTTCTGTGAGATGTGATGCGGGTTTGACGACTAGCTTGGCGGTCCAGTCGGTTGCCTTGTGGGTTAAAGGCACACTGATTGGCTCTTTTGTTTATGGCCATCTTATGGCACTTTTGCTTCCGCTGTTTAATTGGCATTTGTATGATTTTTGGCCGGTCGGCCTCTCTTTTGTAATAACTATCCTTTATTTATGTTAACTTGTGGTTTATTGTTGTGCTTCGGTTCTATGTGAATGAATGGAATTGATGCACGAATTTTGTAAAGGGGTGTGTATACTGCATTTCTGGGAAGTATACATGTCTCGAATCTTGGTTTATTTGCTTTGTGATGCTAGGACCAAGTGGATGGTTAAGCATTACAAGCCAGGTAAACCGGGGTCTCACATGTTGGTTCGGTTTGGAACCGGTCCAAGTGGTTGGACTTACCTCGGAGGTGTTGGCTTAATTAGTGGAGCCGGTCCAACGTGGTTAGGCTTACCTCAACGTGGATTAGGGGAGACCGGTAAGTCTCCGAACACCACGGTAAAACATAATCGTGTCATCTTGTTTTTACTTATGCTTTACTTTGAGCAATTTACATTCTTGCTTCAATTGCTTATATATCTTGTATGATTGCTCATATTGTTTTGTAGTCATATTGTTGGTGCACTTAGTTGAGCCTAGTTGATTTAGGTTTTAATTGTGAAAAACCAATTCGTTATTAGCTTCCGCATTATATATTGGTTTAGAGCCGAAAGATTTTTAAAACTGCCTATTCACCCCCCTCTAGTCGGCCACCTCGATCTTACAACCACGCGAGCGCTACACGAAGGGATGCGCGTGGAGCCAAGGAAGCTACGCCAGAGGTGGAGATGGCGAGGTAGTGCCATGCGGATGGGACCCCAAGGGGTTCCGAGGCGCCATGAGGAGGAGGCGCTCGGGGGCTGGCCAGCAGATTAGCGGCAGCGGAGGGTCTGAGGCGCGAGAGGTGTCTCAAGGGTCATAGTGTGAGGTGCCTTCGCGGTGAGGCTTTTGAAGCTACTGCTCTTGGGTGTGCGAGGCTGCGAGGACATGCAGACGACCGAGCCTGTGACCGAGAAGCGTGATATGCACATGAGATGGCCCACACGAGGCCTGCTCCTTACTGGGCCTTTACTGCAAGGTCCTGTGGGTCTTCGTTGTGATGTCCAGCTTCTCTTTAGCCTGCAGAGCCTATTAACAAAATGTTTTCATCTCTTTACATTGGTACAATACGTGTTGTGCAACCTTTTGCCCGGTCCCCACGGATGGCGCTAACTATCGTAGCATCAAAGACTAGACAGTGGGTACAGAGTACCCTTTGTCTTAAGGCACTGAGAGATGGAGGAGTTGAAGGCTTTGAGGAGTAAATGAGGGGAATCATGTCTTACATGCCCTTGGGGTCATATATATATATAGTGGAGTGAGAAGGGTCATTTCCTTCTTGCCTCCACCTTACATTGATGGAGAAATAATTATTTTTGTACATTCTTGTGGGTATAGCCATATGTCTCTAGGCGTACTAGGTATTCCTGACAACTCTAAGGGATGGGGTACGGCTACGACACTTTTCACTTGTAGCGGAAGTAGAAAATGGTGAGTTTGTTTTTGTTTACGCTATTGATGCAGTGTGTTTTAAAGAACAATTTTTTTTTGAATAGATCAAATTTGTTATCTTTCATCTTGGTGGGAGAATGACAATGTTCTGGATGGCATTATGCTCTTGCTTTTGGGCTGAGGGATGGTGGATGGTGATGTGTTACGCATGTGAAGGTACTTTAACGCATAAAACAAAAGGGGTCTCTTGTAGTGTGATGTCTTTTGGGTGCTTAGGTTTACATGTTCAAATGTTGGGTCAGATCGGGCTTCGGGCTGGGTTTAAAAAGCTCGGTCTCGAACAGACAGAGCTAGCCCGGTTCAAAAAAATACATTTTTCATTTAAAAATAATATTTTAATTTTTTTGAATAAAAATCAATATTTAATTCATTTAAAAATAAAAAAAAGTTTTTAAATTATTTTAATTGCATTTCGCCGGGCTTTCTGGCCGGAATTCAAATCCCAAACCGGGCTGGGCCATCCATGAACAAGGCTATGCTTAGGTGATATTGTGGAGGGATTTGAATCCTCTGCATTAGTGAAATAAATGCACACCGTTACAGTGATGCGCATTTTTAATTAGCTTGATTGAAACGTAAATGGGCTAGATTTTACGAGGGGTACTGTAGCGGGTCACCTAAGCATCACTTTTGGCAGATTTGTACCGTAGTAGTTGCGCTGTAGCCGTCCATCGTTGATCCAACGCTCCAGGCAACTGTGGCCATCTGCCTATAATGCAGAGGATCCTCTTCCGTTGCGGAACGGTCTGGGCCGTGAAGAAAGCTCGTCTTTTAGGTGTGTCAGGTGCTTAGGTGGTGTTGCTGAGCGGTCTGGGTCGTGAAGAAATTTGACGACTAGCAGGCCATTTCAAGATGTTAGTTGTCACATGCATAGCGGCACCCCCGATTGAAATAAAGACTGAGCAAACCTCGTGCCTTTGAAAATCTTGCGAGCTCCTGCTCCTAGCGGCGACATGCCTCTCTGATGAACGGTCAACGACCAAAGACGCAATGCTTTTTATTAGTACAAAGAAACCATCCAATTACATTTTTTATCTCCCCAGAGGAGCATGGACAACATAAGTTAATCTACAGTAGAATTCCAGGTTCTACAGTCGGCGTTCAACCGAACAATTTCCGAAACATTGCGCACAAAACTCTAATCAACACTCTTGAGCACCTACATCTCATCTACTTTATCAACAGAGTATCAGGGAACGCTTCCTCGACTTGAGTCAAAGTTTGTCAAGGGCCTCAAACCCCTGACTGGCCGGACCTCGGCGCAGATTCGTAACCGCCGTCAAATCACGCCGCGAGTTATGCCCCTCAGCCGTCGGCTTGTAGAGAGATAGGGAGGTTAGGGATAACTTTTCTGCTTAATCCAAAAATGGTTCTCACGTACAGCCTATATGGCCCTTGGCCTAATCAAATGGGGAAAGCTCTCCTTAATTCTAGGATCAGCCTAACAAGGAAACAATCACTACCACACAAGGCAACACCACCTAGCTTTCCTTCTAGCCACTCGCCGCCCCTCTGGCTCCACGCCGCGCGCCTGTCCCTCTGGCTCATGGCCACGCTCGCCGTCCTACGGACGTCGCGGGCTCTTCTGCGCCGGCTGTATGTGCGCCCGTACATGACATCTCTCCCGCCGTCGAAGACCAGCTCGTCCTCGAGCTGAAAATCAGGAAACCGAAGACGGAAATCGTCGAAGTCCTCCCAGCTTGCGGACGCCGCTGGTTCATCCTTCCATTGGACCAAAGACTGGCGACACCGCCACCGGGCAAAGACTATCTTAGCCGGAACACAAGACCTGGCCGTTGTGGTGGGTGGCGGCGGGGCGAAGAGGCGGCGGCGTCGAAGCGAACTTCTTGAGCACCCCGACGTGAAACACATCATGGAGACGTGCCCCCGGAGGCAGCTCGAGCCGAACAGCCGCGGCGTTGATGATCTCCACCACGCGGTACGGCCCGACGAACCGGGGCTTGAGCTTGCCGGAGGTGGTACGTGGCAGGGATGCCGCTTGACGCTGCCTAAGCCGAAGGAGAGCCCAATCATCGACTTGGTACTCCACCTGCCGGTGATGCTGGTCGTAAACACGCTTTTGGACCGCCTGGGCCTGCTCGAGACGGTAACGGACGTCGTCCAGGAAGGCTGCACGTTCCTCCATCTCCTGGGCCACCGCAGCCACGCGCGTCTCGCCGGGCTCATACGAGCGGATGGTCGGCGGGTCGCGGCCGTAGACCACGCGGAACGGCGTCTCCCGCAGCGACGACTGGAAGGCAGTGTTGTAGATGTACTCCGCCCACGGGAGCCAACGGAGCCACTGGCGAGGACGGTCACCGGCAAAGCAGCGGAGGTACATGACGATCACCCTGTTGGCTGCCTCCGTCTGCCCGTCCGTCTGCGGGTGGAACGCGGACGACATGAAGAGCTTGGTCCCGGTGAGCCGCATGAGCTCAGTCCAGAACGCCGATGTGAACACCGGGTCGCGGTCCGAGACGATGGACTGCGGTACGCCATGAAGGCGGACGATGTCGCCGAAGAAGGCTTGGGCGACGGACTCGGCGGTGTACGGGTGGGCCAGCGGTAGGAAGTGGCAGTATTTGCTGAAGCGGTCGACGACGGAGAGGATGACCGTCTTGCCCTGCACCTTGGGCAGCGCCTCAATGAAATCAATGCCGACATCCGCCCACACGCTGGAAGGAATGGGCAGCGGCTGGAGCAGACCGGCCGGGCGCAGATGGTCCGACTTGTACTTCTGGCAGGTGGCACATGCCTTCACAAACTCCTGCACCAAACGTTTCATGTTGGGAAAATGGAAATCACGCCGGAGGCGGTGCAGGGTGCGGTGGATGCCCTCGTGGCCGTCCTCGTGGACCGCGGCCAGGATCTCCTGTAGAAGCGGCGACGCCGGGGGAATGTAGAGGCGGCCCGCGAGGGCAACCAAGCCGTCGGTGATGGCCCATGGCGCCGCAAGTGCTGCGAGCTTCGGCGTGGATAGCGACCAGCCGCGGGTCCGTCGCTTAGGCGTGGCGAAATCGCTTCGATGAAGTCGAAGCGGCGCGGAGATGGCGGTGACTTCGCCATCCTCGACGTCGCGGCGGGAGAGCGTCGGCGGCCGTGTTCGTCGCTAGCGGAGCGGTACTCCACTGCAAGTCGAAGCCCAAGAGCTTGCCGACCCAGTGGTCTTTGCGGAATCGTAGCGGGCGCCGGTCGAGAGATACTTCAAACCGTAGTGATCCGTCTTGACGATGAGCGGCGCCCAGGTAGGGCCTCCAATGCCGGGACGGCTTGAACCGAGCCAATAAGCTCACGTTCATCTGTTGCTAGGCGTGGTGGCGGCGCCAGCGGCCATTACCGGTAGGCCGGTGGCCCTCTGGACGAAACGGCGCCAAGCCCGCCGTCGACGCGTCGCGCTCGACGATGAACATCTTGGTGAAGTCGGGCATGGCGAGGACGGTGCGCCGACGTGATCACGCCTTGGCCCGAGAACGCCTTGGCCGGGCCGTCCCAAGCGAAGCCATCCTTCTTGAGGAGCGCCGTGAGGGGCGCGGCCACCGTGCCGTAGTTATGCACGAACTTGCGGTAGTATCCCGCTAGTCCGAGGAACCCGCGAGCAAAGCCGAGCGGGCCGGGTCGCCGATCGTGGATAGCTGCACCTTGGCGGATCCATGGCAACCCCCGCCGCGGAGATGACGTGGCGAGGTACGCGACGGTGGCACCAAAGGAGCATTTGGTGCGCTTGACGAAGAGCCGGTGGCGTGGCTTCGTCGAGGACCGCGCAGTGCTGCAGGTGATCGACCACGTCTCGCTATAAACCAAAATATCATCAAAAATACCGGGGCGAAGCGGCGGAGAAACGGTAGGAGGTGTCATTCATCGAGCTTGGAAGGTGGCCGCGGCGTTGCACAAGCGAGCGCCATGACCGAGAACTCATACAAGCCCTCATGCGTCACGGAAGGCCGTCTTGTGGATGTCTTGGGCGCATGCGGACACGGTGGTAACCCGACCTCAAGTCGAGCTTGGTGAAGAACTTGGCGCCGTTGAGCTCATCCAACAGCTCGTCGACCACCGGGATCGGGAAGGCGTCCTTGACGGTCATGGCGTTCAGGGCTCGGTAGTCGACGCAGAAACGCCATGAGCCGTCGGGCTTCTTCACAAGGAGGGCGGGCGGCGAGCGGCGAGTCGCCGCGGCGACGATCCCTGCTCCATCATGGCCGCGCTGCTGCCGCCGGCTCGTCCTTATGGGCGGCCGGCACGATATGGACGTCTGACCACCGGCTGCGCGTCGGGCCAAAGAAGATCTGCGGTGGTCGGTAAGCGCGCTTTGGCGGAAGGCGGTGGAGTGGCGAACACGTCTGCGAACGAGCCGAGAGGGCCTCGATAGCGCTCGCCGGCCACGGCGCGTCTGGCCGGCCGGCCGCGCAGCCACGCCCGTCGAGAGAGCGGTGCGACCCGTATTTGAAGGACATCGCCCGGTTGGCGAGTCCCATCGATTGGTCCCGGGCACCCGACCACTTGGTGCCTGGGGCGATGTCGTGCCGGCCAAAGGCATGACGAAGAGCTCCACCGAAGCCGGGCGCCGGCGATGAGCGGCGGCGCGTCGCGGATGACGCCCGCGAGTGATCTTCGCCGTTAGCCACCATGGCCGTGAGGCGGGGATGGTGGCGGAGAAGCGAACCGGCGCCCAGCGCTGCCTCCTCGGAGATGAAGGCGTGGGTCTTGCCGAGTCGAGGCGCGACGAGCGTCGGCCCCAACCTACCTTGCGGTGCATAGTGTCTCTGCTACGAACACGCCCGCCACGACTGCGGCCGAAAGCAGGCGCCTCCGTGTCCCCGGTGCAGCGAAGTCGTGGCGGCGTCATCGATCTCGACACCGTCGGCGAAGAATATTCGTTTGCAAAACTGTTATGACCACGGAATATTTCTCGTCCGCGCTTAAAACATAAGCCAAAGCGGCGGCGTTCCTTTGCTCCGCGTGGAGAAACGCCACCGGTTGCCTTCGCGATGACCGGATCGGCGGCCGCGGGAGGGCGGCGAAGCGGCTTGTGGCGGCGCGCAGAAGGACCGGACGCGGTGGCGGCGGCAACGAACCACGGGCGCTGGCGGGTCGGGGCGGGAGAGCCTGTCGAGCCCGCCAGAGCTCCACTGACGCGCCAGACTCATCGCGGCGGAGAGCGTGTCGGGGTTATGGATGCGCACCGCATGACTCAGGGGTGGCAGAAGACCACCGGTGAAGAGCTGGACCCGTTGGGCCTCATCCAGCCGCCCGGCGCGTGGCAGGAGGGCTTGGAAGCGATTGGCGTACTCCTCGGCGGTCCGTCGGCGGCGCTCGGAGCTTCGAACATCGGGCGGGCCGGGAGGCGGCCAGGCGTTCGTTGAGGAGGTCCTTGGCCGACCCCAAGATGGTGCGCCGTCCTCCTCCTCGAGCTGGTTGTACCACAGCTGGGCGACGTCGTCCAGATGGTACGAGGCCGTCCGAACGCGTTCCTCCCCCATGGTGCGATGGTGGCGGAAATACGACTCGCATTTGTTGAGGAAGAGCATTGGATCGACCGTGCCATCAAAGCGGGGAAAATCCCACTTTTTGTGCTTGAAGAACGGATCTTGATCTCGCAAACCGTTCGAGGCGGCCGCCGTCGTTGTCCGAGGTCGGCGCGGACTTGTCCTTCATGTCCGCCATGTCGGACTTCAGGGAGGTCACCTCGGTGCGGAGGGACTTTAGTTCAGCGAGCAAGTCGGCGAGGGTGGGTTCGGCCATGGCTGTGGTGGAGCTTTGCGATGGCGAGGGATCGGCGCGCGTGGGTGAGGAACGACGAGACCGTGATACCAGGTTGTCAAGGGCCTCAAACCCCTGACTGGCCGGACCTCGGCTGCGCAGTTCGTAGCCGCCGTCCGTCACGCCGGCGAGGTTATGCCCCTCAGCCGTCGGCTTGTAGAGAGATAGGGAGGTTAGGGATAACTTTTCTGCTTAATCCAAAAATGGTTCTCACGTACAGCCTATATGGCCCTTGGCCTAATCAAATGGGGAAAGCTCTCCTTAATTCTAGGATCAGCCTAACAAGGAAACAATCACCAGCCACACAAGGCAACAGCCACCTAGCTTTCCTTCTAGCCACTCGCCTGCCCCTCCTGGCTCCTGGCCGCGCGCGCCTGTCCCTCCTGGCTCATGGCCGCGCGCTCAGCGTCCCTACGGACGTCGCGGGCTCTTCTGCGCCGGCTGTATGTGCGCCCGTACATGACAAAGTTGCTGCCAACCATTTCCGCCTCAAGCGCATCGATCTCATAGCGCACCTCCTCCATATGCTCGTTTATGGTGGTAACCGCGTCCTGCACACCCTGTATGGCCTCCTTGAGAGCGCCGTCGTACTCCGCATCTGCCTCGGCGTCCTCCGTGCCAGCAGCCTCGGTTCTCTCCTTGGGGTGCACACACACATGCTGGGCCATGTTGATTGACCTGCAATCCCCATAGTTCACCAGGCGTTCTGAAGGGCGGCCAGCTTTCTTCAACACCTGAATCCTCGCTGTCTGATCCAATCAGAGATACAATAAACAAATTGATCAGTGACTGAAGAAAATACTGAAATAAAAGGTGTAGAAAAGTTGTACCATAAAAGACGATGATAACAACAGAAGTTGCATTTATCACAAAACTTGCTAGCAGAAACTAGTTTTAGTTTAAATCCAGGTAATGCCTATAGAATAAAAGAAGCAGTTAAAGCACCCAAATAAGTAAAACAGGACAAGTACTCGATGTCAAAAAGAAGAAGAAGCAAAGGTACAGTAGTAAGAGCTTGGAGTTATCAGACAGGAATATAACATGCTGTTCCAGTTGATACTATCATGCACAAACAAACTAGTCCCTGTGACTTTAACACGTCGATGAACATTACTTTTCAAGCATGTATGCAAATTCGTTTATTTTAGAGTATTAGTACAACTCAAATTGACAAACATTTTGAATTTGCTCTATGGAAGAGGTAAGCTTGATATGTTGTAAAACGATCAGAATGCCAACATGGAAAACCTAAGTTTAATTCCTTATGTGTTTAATTGCTCCTCTATAACAACTTCCATAGATCATAACAGACTAACAATCATAATGAAACGTGCAACATATATTAGGCATATTGATGTCTTTAACATTAAAGTATATAGTTTTTCTATTGAAAGGAAAGCATATAGTTGAGTTATTTCGAAGTTTTTACAATAATATAAAGAGTCAAAGACAGCTTACCAGATGCAACTTCTCTTTCTCATGTGCTTGCACATCCTTCAGTAAGTTGGCAAGATCATCACGACAAAAATCTGGCATTGAGAGGAGGGCTACCATTTCAAGAACCTATAGCGAACAATATTAGATATTGCACTTTTTGATGATAAAAAGGAGATGAGTCAGGTATAGACGTATAGTTAACTTGTTTTGAGCAATCATTGAATTCCGCTGTAACGTTCCCACATAGTTGTTGATAGGGCAATTCACCTCCATTAGTCACATATTCAGAAAACCCCTACAAAACTTTCACAGTGAGTAAAATTCATGACCTTAAATAGGAAGGTATTTTTATGCGGTACTTTTCACACAAAAGATTTCCACGGCAGTATCTAAAATTAACCACGGATGAACAAACAGTTAGATCAAGTGTCGAATTTCAGCACTTCGATAATATACTTTTGTTTTATTAGCAATTAGGATAATGATGTGATATATTCCGTAGGGGTGTGTGTGTGTTTGTGTGTGTATAATGTTGTGTTCAATATGTTAGAGATATGTTAGAATAGGAGTTAGAATAGGGACTTTTATATGCATTATCTATATATGACATATACCTCTTGTACTCCTATATATATCGCTCATTGGGCCTCTTCAATATACACAATACATTCATAACATGGTATCAGAGCCTAGGTTAGGGTTAAGGTTACTTACCTGCGCCGCCTCCTAGCCGTCGTTGCCGCTGCCCCCAGGAGTAGCAATCTCCGCTCCCGGGGGCGGCCTCTGCCTCTTCCGCGTCTTCTTCGGCTGCCTCCTCGCGCGGATCCGGCTGCTGGCAAGGGCGGGCTGACGTACTGGAGCCCCAACATCAACGTGGTGCTTCGGCCGCCTCCTCGCCGGATCCGGACGTCTTCACCGCCAACAAGCCCGGATCCGGCCTCTCCTCGCGATCCGGTTCCCGCCGCCGGATTCGGCGCCTCACCGCCGCCCGCTCCTCGCCTCGAGATCGCCATGGGCCCTTCCGTCGCCGGATTCGCGCCACTCGGCCTCTCGGCGCCGACACGGTGGCGGTATGTGCCGGGACATCGAGCACCTCAACGTTGAAGGAGTCGGCCGACGCGGGCGTCTTGAGCGTCTCTGACCGCCGCTTGTTCTTCTCCTGCTTGCTTCCACCGAGCCGCCTTGGTCTTCTCTCTCGACACCCCTCCCTAACCACATTGTCTTCGAGCCTCTTCGAGCCTCGTCTGCTCGCGCCGCCCGGCACCACTCTTCTCTCTGAGGAGGTGGCTCTCGAGCACAACGACGGCCGACGGGGTAGAAGATGGGCGACGACGGATGGGGGCCGAGGGGAGGTCACATGTGAGGGGGAGAGATAAAAGATTGAGAGAGGGGGGAGGAGTCGGTGGAGTGAGGACAGGGGCATCCTGCTATCACTGATATTCGCACATCGCTAGTTATCTTGGAGAATGTCGGTGGAGAGTAGCAGCTGGATTTGGTCTGCTGGTCTGGGTTAATCTGCTTGTTATCGGTGATTGGAGAAGAGATGTGATTGCGTCCTGCTGCTAGTTATTCTTAGGTTTTTTTATTTTTTATTTTTATTTGTGTCGTTGCTTCCGTTGCGTCCATCCAAGTCCGTATCACTCTCTCTTTGAGTTCGTCTAAGCCATGCGCGTCCACAAATTTATTGTCAGTTATAGAAGCATAGGAATTGCCTTATGCATAGCAGCAGCCGCCGCTCCCGCTGCTATTTTCTTCGAGCCGCTGCAGATCCGCCGCCCAAGCTTTCAAGGCCGTCGCGCTTTTCCCACACTGCGTCTTTGTTGTACTTCTTGTGCATTGCACCGCGCTTCTTCTGCACTGCGCCTCTGTTGCGCTTCGTGTGCATTGTGTTGTGTTTCATTTGCACTGTGCATTCGTTGCGCTTCTTGTGCATTGCGCCGCCGCCGACTTGGGCTACGATCTGCGCTGACATGCTTACACCTATTTCTATTCGACTTGATTTGTAGCTCTCTCTATTCATGTCGGTTTCATCATCTTCTTCGACCTGTTGCCGTGGTCGACTTTGCTCCTGCACCTTATGCTTTATGAGCCGTCGCACGACACCGCATGGGAGGATGTCTTTTGATACTCGACATATTTTCAAAAAGCTGCATGCTACGACGACATTATCAAGACTCGGACTTTGGATTTTCCATATTTTAGTATCAACCTTTTCCAAATGCAATGTTATTGCATACACCTTGTATTTGAGGGGGGGTGTTAGAGATATGTTAGAATAGGAGTTAGAATAGGGACTCTTATATGTCTTATCTGTATATGGTATATACCTCTTGTACTCCTATATATATCGCCCATTGGACCTCTTCAATATACACAATACATTCATAACACAATATACTGCCCAAAGCATTAACATAGAACTATAACAATATAGACGGGTTCTTTTTGCTGTTATAATTTCAGTTGTTATAGGGTTATAGCATTGCAGAAGGGTTAGATACTGTTACAAACTTACAACATTTCATGAAGCTGTTAATAACATAACTTTTTTTAAATAGCCAGAGCAAAAACCACAGTTCCAAAAACATTAAAATTAGTTACACACCAGCTGGCCTCTTGCATAACGATATGAATATTCTAAAACAATTTATTGGGCAGTATATACCCATAATGGTTTATAGAATAGACATCAGCAGTGTTCATTGGTGGAAAGATCTCCGATATTGACACTAGGATATCAGTATCACTATTGGCACATCGGAACGTCCTATTTGAATGTTGTATGCTTGCTTAAGTTGAAACAGGGAGATAGTTCCTTTTTGTAGCATTTGTAATACCCCGTTTAAATATCAAAGAATTAGAAAATAACATTTTGGTAATGGGAAAGAAAATTCAGAAATTAAGAGTTGGGGGCGGAGTTTGGGCCCAAATAAGGAGAGAGGGGGCGGCTACACCAAACCCTAGCACTTTGGCTACCACCCCAGCCCCCTGTGCGCCCTAGCCCTTGGCTGCCGCCCCTACCTCTAGAGCCTTGCAGTCGCCCCTGCTCCCTTGTGCCACGAGCCGCCGCCTGCTGTGCTACTTAGGGGAAGCAAAGGAGGAAGGACCAGGAAGAGAAAGGAAGAAGGAAAACCCTAAGGATTTGCGATCCACCTCCGATGTAAGTCTAATTTTGTGGGTAATGATCTGGTCAACCTTGATTTGATCTTAGATTAATGTTTCTTCAAGATTTAGAGTAGTTTGGTAACGGGAATTGGATGTTTTGGGATGCCCTAGTTCGGTTAGTTGTACTACATAACCTTGAGGAGATGTTTTGGGGCTATCTCCGTCCAAATTCATGACTTTTCCATGTTAGGAAAGTTGTAGACAATTTCGTAAGTTTTCCAAAGAGTACAAGATCATTATATTTGGATAAGCGGTTGAAAAGTTATAGCCTCTGAAGTACTATTGTCTATATTTTCGTCGCTGTTAACTGCAGTCGTGTATATTGCTTTTTTACATGAAATAGATGGTATAATTAAATTGTGGTCATAACTAGGTTTAGCTAGATAATTCTTTGCAGTTTCGAGAAGTGGTATGGTTTGCTATTTTTCATGTCGTATAAAAATAGTTATGAAATTGTGAAGTGTGTTGTTCTGTTAAGTTCCATATTAACCTTCGGGGTTAAAAACGGGGAACTAGAAGGTATAATCAGAGAATTTGCATTACTAGGAAATTGTAGCAAATTTTATGTAGATTCTGGAAAAAATAGAGTTTGCTATATTTGGATTCCAGGAGTAAAAGTTGTGGACGTTTTATCACCGGGACAGTGGTTTGGTTGTCGTTGTCTTTAATATTACATTACCAAGATATTTATTTATGCTTTTATTATGCTTATTTACATTCCATGAAGGTGATTATGATATGATAATGTTAATGATATAATGATGACATTACCATGATAATGGCTTGGTAATGATGATAATGGAACATGTTGATAAATGAACAAATTGCATTATTGCAATGCACAATCATTGAATAATGGAGATCACTTCTGGTGATCATTTGATATCTACCTTAGTGGTAGAGACCCCACGGGAGTGGAGAGACCCTGGTTCCTTGTTGGACGGGCTAGAGAAAGGGTGAACACTGTCGTGGGTGTTCACTCATGCTGACATGCTATACCGGTATGAACGATGAGGTGAGCAAATGAGCATGTAGAGTAGAGATGCATTGCGTTTATGAAAAAATGATGATATAACTTGGACACATGACTAATGATGGTATTAATTGTTAGGAATATTATGTGTATATAGAAGAGGCCCAAAGGGCAATATATATAGGGTACAAGAGGTGTAGATAAGGATATGTTAGCATATCTCTAGCACCCTATCTCTAACACCCCCCTCAAATGCAAGGCGTATGCAATAGCATTGCATTTGGAAAGGGTTGACACTAAAATATGGAAAATCCAAAATCCGAGTCTTGATAATGTCGTCGTAGCATGCAGCTCTTGAAAAATATGTCGAGTATCAAAAGACCTCCCATCCGGTGTCGTGCGACGGCTCATAAAGCACAAGGTGCGGGAGCAAAGTCGACCGCGAAAACACGAGGAAGAAGATGATGAAACCAACAAATATAGAGAGTTGTCAAATCAAGTCGAATAGGAATAGGTGGAAGCATGGCGGCGCAGATCGTAGCTCAAGACGACGGCGGCACAGTGCACAAGAAGCGCAACGAATGCACAGTGCAAAAGAAGCACAACGCAATGCACAAGAAGCGCAACAGAGACGCAGTGCAGCAGAAGCGCAGCGCAACGCACAAGAAGTACAACGAAGACGCAGTGTGGAAGAAGCGCGGCGGCCTTGAAAGCTTGAGGTGGCGGATCTGCAGCGGCTCGAAGAAAATAGCAGCGGGAGCGGCGGCTGCTGCCATGCATAAGGCAATTCCTATGCTTCTATGACTGACAATAAATTTGTGCACTCGCATGGCTTAGACGAACTCAAAGATAAAGTTTTACGGACTTGGATGGACGCAGCGGAAGTAACGACACAAAAAAACCTAAGGATAAATAGAAGCAGGAAGCAATCGAGTATGGCTCCTCCGTAACTGGATAAAGATAGCTTTCGAGTACGCTATGAAACATGCAGAGGAATGTGACTGGTCGGATATGGGATTTGTCCCTCCTAACATAACAGGAGAGATGTCTCTGAGCCCCCTCGATGTGGTCGGATAAAGAAAGTGCATGACCATGGCACTGGTGGTCAAAGAGTTCGACAACATGAAGTTATCTGACACTCGATCGAGAAAGTATTAAACAGTCCATGGATGACACAATATCTCACTTGGAGTTCAACCATATATCGTGAGGCAAAGGGAGAATACACGAGCTGGTCGTTCAGTTCGATTAGATACGGACTAGTCATATGGAGATACGAGCTGGTCGTAGACTGGTCGAACATGATCACTAAGTGGTCGAAATCTAATCGTAAGGAGTTACGAACTGGTCGAGACCAAATAGGACCTGGTCATAGATCATATTGCATTAAGGTTCGTCTGATATAATTTGGTGTATTCGGGAATCGTTATGTCCTGCTATGTACCACTAACGACTTGTGGTCGGAAAAGGTTTCCGAGTCACAACCGAACCACACATGAACCTACAGGGTCACACACTTAACGGGTTGGAACAAACCAGTACAGATACGATTCGTCAAACATGTTCGAATAGGATCCGTCATGGGCACTATAAAAAGAGATGTTTGAGGCTATTGGGGATAGCGAAGTGGAGACGAGGATACATGATTTCTCCACCATACACCAGCTGCCATCTTCTTGAGAGAGCCTTCTCGTGCGACTTGGTGCTAGCACACCGGCGTACAGCGTTCCAGCACTGGACGTGTGGATACCGTAGAGGTGCTACTGCGATTGTTGCGCTTGAGGACGATCCATGACTTTGCAAGGAAAGCGATCGGTTGCTGGAGGAGCCGATCGGCAACGATTACGCTAGACGATCGACTGCGAGGACGATCGACTACGAGGACGATCGACTATAACCACTACATCGACGCGCTCTTCGTTGGACCAGACTGCTCCAACTCTTCTTCCGTTGCATTACACGTCTGGTGATAACAATCTGTGATCTCTTGCTTGTAGTGGCATCCTGGTTTACGTGGTAGAATTTTTAATTGTCAATTAGCGTAGCCTACCTGTATCCCTTCAAGTTGTCCATCCTCTCCCCCTCCTCCCGATCGCAGAAGCTGCCGGCGTAGTCGCTGAGGATGGGAGAGCACACGCCGCCGCGCCTGAGCATGACTCGTGCGCGCCACAGCGAGGCGGTGCAGTTGGCAGCGGAGAAGCTGCGGCGGATGGGGAAGGAGAGCAACCAGACCGGCGAGGACGAGGAAGAGCAGGGGGTGGGAGAGCACGTGCCGCCGCGGCTGAGCACGACCCGTGCGCACCACGGCGAGGTGGCGAAGTCGGCGGCGGAGAAGGTACGGTGGATGGGGGAGCAGCTAGACCGACGAGGAGGACGACGGGGAAGAGCAAGGAAGGTGGGGGAGCATGCGACGCCATGGTGAAAAGACGACCCACGCGCAGACCACCAGTGGCTACGGCGGCAATGGAGAAGGCTGCGTCGGTTGGGGGGAGAGCAGCCAGACTGGCAGGGAGGAGGACACGGAAGAGCAAGGGAGGTGGTACATTCATGCAGTTGTGGTGGCCGACAGCGAAGAGCTGCGGCTGCGGCAGCGTGGGGAAGGTGAAGTCGTCTTCTTGCTCCAGCAACATGGCGATGGGCATGGGCATGGATGCCGCCTCGGCAAGAATTCGGCCGACGCAGCCGCTGGTGTGCCCACCTCCTCCCCCTCGACAGGAACTCGCTAGAGCCCTTCCTTAGCTGGAGAGAAAGGGAGTGGGGAGGACAACATTGTTGGCCGGCGAGGAAAAGGAACGAGAAGAGAAAAGGGATAAAACGGGTATGAAGTTATATTCTCTCACATCATATATCCCTTGCTGTTAAAGACGACGAAAAATGTGACGGCGGTGTCATTCCTAATATTTTCGAGCATTCATGGTGTCATTTTATACTGCGTCACCAAAGCAGTGTTATTTCTTTAAATATGCCCGAAAGGGATACTACTTAACCAATTTTCCCTTTTTATTAGTTTGTTTTCACTAAATCTAGAGACGTGGTACTTTCATTTAGAATTGATTATCAGACTTGGTTATCGTTAGTTAAATGGGTGGAACTTTGGTTTGTTTAATTTTAGTTTGATTTTATTACTTGTTGTCATCCTATGTACTAGGAGTATGGTTCCAACGTTTCTTGGGCACATGTGTCCCGAGCGTTTCTTGAGCACGTGTGACTCGAGCGTTTCTTAGGCGTGTGTGACCAGTACTGTGACCAAGCTGTGAAAATTAATCCTTTATGCATTTATATTGTTTAATTTGTTGTTCAGTGGCCCGTTGTGGTGTTTTATTCCACACATAGCCTGTTGGAATTATTGTTAATTATGCTTTAAATTAGTTGTTAGAATGATTTAGGTGACATTCAGGCTCGGATGTTACAAAGATTAGTGTAAAAATATAACAAAAATGAGCCCTTCTCTAGTTTCCCAACAGAACAGAACCTACTGAAAATAAAAAGAAAGAGGATGGCTACTGTAAAAACATTTTTTTAGCTATAAAAAGTTTCAACTTTTTCCTCCCACTAATTTTTTCCCACCACTCCCACTCCCGCATGTAGGATGAGCAATGGATGACGGAAAAATTGTGTAACATGCATAAAATACAAAGTACAAACATATGTACCAGAGTCACTCCCACAAACCCACTGTTAAAAATAGCGGCTGTACTGAACTTGAAAAAAATGAAGGGACTTTCAAAATTCAAACTCATCCAACGCTTGCCTTTAAAGTTTCTTAAACTTAGATACACCCCAACATCTGATCTTCCTCCATAAGCCAATTTCTCACTTAAATCCACAGATAATTCGACTCGCAATAATCCTAGTGTGTTATTATGTGTTTTGCTTTGAAATAAACCAACAAGAAAATGCTTCAAAACATGACAACTGACAGATATCAACACTGAAACTTGCAAAATCTTCAGGAAAAAATTAAGTCCCCATGTCAGCGACAGTGTACCAGCAGATTACCGCTAAAAACCAGAACTTCAAATAGCCCAGAATTCAGCATTCTAATTCATGAGGCTATAAGGGTTTTCATCAGCTCCCTCCCGCGAGGCCGCGACAGGCTGAAAACAGGAATTGGGCTACCAATTGGAACCAGTCCAGTGAAAACAGGGAACGCTGATATCAGCAAACCATTCTAACCATTCTAACTTAAAAGACACTTTCCAAAGATACGGCAATCAAAGTTCGAACCATGTTCTGATCAGAAGGATCCCCTGAAATAAGCTTAGCACTTGCATCACGCTAACGCCATGGACATATTACTCTAGCCATCCCAACAAGCAAACTTAAATCCAAAATGTGCACAAGCAACAATAGCTACCTCCAACACTCACGGAGCAATGATCCACCACGGGGATGGTGCAGACAACAGGGTACCCAAAACTGAGCATCAAAAGCACACAGCCTACGATGGCAGTGGCAGCACAGCAGCGCAGATGTTATCGGCAACATAATGAGGGCTGAGTGGTGGACAACTCAGAAAAACGTGTGGGATTGCCCATGTAGGAGATTCGTGGAGTGTTAATCGTTTGTCATGCTCTTGTTGCCCATGTTCTTGTTGGTTGTGCCTGTATTTGCTCTCGGTTTACATATACACTCCACGAAGTAAGCGCAACTGAGGGGTGAGAGCCCTCTGGCCTAGGGGAAAAGCACGCACACAGCCAATCCAATTAGGTCAAATCACAAGGTCGTATCTGGCCTGACACTAGACAATCTAACGCCAACTTACGCAGTATTCAACCATAATATTCGTCGCTTTACTCGGGCCATGAGAAATTTCTCCTGATTTTTTACTCTAGGGTTTAGGCGGAGAGTAGGCTCAAGTGCAGGACAGCAGCGACATACCTTCGGAGCTTGGAGTAGGCCTCGGCGCGGCGCTGCTGCACGGCGAGAAACCTGCGGAGCAGACCGGCCACCCTCGCGGCGCTCCGCCCGTCGCCGGCGGCGGCGGACTCCGCGTCCATGGCGTCCTCGGCGGCCGGTTTCAGGTGGTGGTCTTCCGCCATATGGTCGCCGTTGCTTGGCTCGGCCATCTCTGCTACGGTCGTCTCCTCGAAGACGAGCGAGTTTTTCTTTTTTTTCTTTACTTTTTCCCATCCCATTCGTTGAATTTTTTTAATAATATTATTTTTTAAGAGAATTATAAAAATAAATAGTCAATTTTTTTTTACAAAAGTAGGTGCCTACCACCATTTGGAATAGCGATATGCTCCTGTCGTCATTCCAATTGGCAACAGAGACTCTGTCGCCAATTGGAACAATGGGTGATATTCCCGTCGCTAGTTCAATTGTCAACATGAGTCCTGTCGTCAATTCAACTTGCGACAGGAGGGCTTTGTCTTATTTTTTATAAAAAAAATGTGTAGCGAAAATTTTAAATTTTGTAATTTTGTTTTTAAAATTTGGTAATATGTTGAAGTATTCACGTAGTTTGGAATGCAAAATTGGAGAAGACAATGTAATATGAAGTAAAGAATGGACCAAATATTTGGGTTTAGGGTTTCCATGCGCGATGATGCCCTGATATTTGGGAAAAAGAGGTATAATTTGTTGAATAAGATATGTGGACCATTTGACACGAAAAATAAAATTTTAATGCATAAGTTCACGATCATTTGGACCTTTATTTTTAGTGCCTACTTTTAGAACACGTCTTTTTTATCTTTATTTTTATGTTGTTCTCTACGTTATTACGTTAAGAATTGAATGACAAAAGAGAACGAGATTTGAAGTCAGCTTTACAGCGCAGTTGCGAATTGAAATAAACTTTATAATAAAGTTGTGAATTACACGACGCGCAGAGTTTGGTTATGTGCATAAGGAATGACATCATGCACAATGCAACAAACCGAATGATATCGACGATGCATGTGCACCTTTTTGGAATGGAAATAAAGTTTATTTGAACAAAGATCATTAGTTTCGGCAGCCCATCGCTCCCTTCCCCCTTGTCTCCTTGCTGTCTGCGATAGTGGTAGCTAGTCTCGAAGTCATACATGACCCGCGAGACGGGCTAGACGATTGAATGATGTTAGGATAACACAATGTCGGTCCAAATTAATAATTATGACTTACCTCTTGGATCCGGAGTACGCCCGAGCGACGGGGAGCGGTAGTACGGTCCACGGCCTCACTTGCATAAGCCTTCTCTTTTTCTGCCACACGCTTGGCCTTGTCGTACTCATCTATTTTCTTGGGCTCGTCCGATGCCTTTTTAGTTGGGTCAGGGTCAGGTACGTAAGGTGTCCAACGCTGGAAGGTCTCGGCTCACCATGGAAAGTTCAACATGTATTTCTGCTGGATGAACGCCCTATCGTACATCTCCGGGTCGTCGATCCATTGGAAGAAGTTGCATTGCATCTCTAGCTGTCATTATGTGCGTGTGTAATCAGGGATTTGTGGAATGGAACATATGATGTGAAAAATCTTTGTGTGTGCAAGATACGCTTACCAGGCAGTGGTTGCACGTGTAGTACGCCCGAGCGGACGTCGTCGAGTGTGTAGACTGGATGATCTTTGTCGGTTCTTCACACACACATTACGGGCGTGGGATCTCCGGTGGTACCGACGCATCCTTTATAGACTTATTCGGGTAGAGTTTAGTCCTCTCGGCAAGCAACTTGCATTTCTACAAACATCCTCTTATAGAAGCTCGCCAAGTCATCCATCTCCATCCTCTCAGTTGTGTGAACCAATCTTTGATGCATTGTTGAGTGTGGTGGTGTAGTGATGTCCTCTAGCTCTCTTCTCCTCCACGCCTCTTCTCCCTCCCTTTATATAGGGATTTTTTTCGCCTAAAAATGGGGGGTGCACTGTGTTGTCATATCGATCTACAAAAGTGACAGCGTGTGGCGTCACAGGGTGCGGTCTTTTAGGTCTGAAAAGGTGTCATGGCGGAGTGTGGTTTTGTCATTCTGAAAAATTAGCGTCACAGTCTGTTGTCATATCGATCTGCAAAAGCGGCAGCGTGTGGTGTGTCAGGATCCACAGCACACCAAACTCAATCACCGCCTCACCCTCCTGGGAGAGGATGGTAGTGAGGTGGCTACAATGATGTGCGTCAATGACCGAGCCAAGCAACTCATACGACCACTGCGCAACGTGTCCTGGGTCCGTCATACCTGAAAATTCAGTGCATACATTATAAAAAATAATTATCGTGCACAAATGCAAACCAAATTTAAGTTAGAATTATTTTTATTAAGCTATACAAACCCTATTAAACTACTCTGCAATTTTTACATGTATTTTATTAAACTATAAAAATCCTACAAACCGTACTAAGCTAATTTATGTTATTTTTTGTCTAGTTTCAATCGGGATTTTTTTTTTTTTCAATTTAAGGTGGATCATGCTATTTTCCTAGTTTACAAAAAAAAAATCAACATTAACACACTAATTACCACGCACAAATGGAAAACAAAATTAAACAAATATAATTTTCTTATTAAGCTCTACCTACCCTACTTAGCTACTCTGTAATTTTTACAAATTTTTAATAGGTATTCGGTACATTGCTATTCTCTGAGGTGTCTTCCTATTTTTTCAGATTTATTCTAAATCATTTTTATACTGCAACATAAATAATATCTACACAATTAACAAACTATACACAGCTCTCAAATGATGCACTACATAAAACAGCTAAAATTATCTAATCTATTGAATTCTATGTCGCTATTTTTATTTGCTAATCAACAATGTTTCAAAATAATGTATGAGGTTGCAAAAATATGTACCTGAAACATGGCCGACCAAATCTGAAGCTTCATCCCTCTCATCCGCTATGAACTGACATAGCTTCGCTACGTCCTTTCTCTCCCCCTCCTCTCTCTTCCCCCTTCTTTTTTTTTTCTAGAATTAAAATTATATTTTTTTCACCGATTTTAAGGGTTTAAATAGGTAGACCCCAACAGAAAAACACGGTTGAAATGAGGACAGGAAGTTGGACTAACTACAAGAGATTCAAATAGCGACAGGCACCTACTTTTATATAATAAAAAAATTAACTATTTTTTTGTAATTCTCTGTTAAAATAATATTATTAAAAAAACATTCGTTTCCGCTCTTCTCCACTGCTGTTTATACTATAGTTTATACTCGTTTCCGGCCGTTTAGATCCAGAGTTGGAACCGGTATTTGTGTTTGTAAGAAAGAACAAGGGTCGGCGCGGAATGATGCTCGTCGGCGGCGGCGGAGCCTCCCGTCCCTCTCTCTCTGGGCTCCGGAGAAGAACCGCGGCATTGTTGTGAATCGTGCAGCGGAATTTGTGGAGGGAAGAAGTTTCGGGGCCTTTCTGTGCGTAGAAATCTCAAGGCCAGGCAAGGTAGGATTAGGCAGCATAATTGCCGCTTCCTTCGCTCACGAATTGATTACAAAAAATGTCACCACATCTCACGGATGCTCCACCTCGAGCCGAGCCCAACAAGCGTTAAAAATCAATCCTCATAGAAAAGCAAACATACAAATCAAGCACTACAGTTAAACCAACATGAGTACTGTTCACAAAGTATGGAGAGAGAAAGCTCATTATGCGCTCAAATCAAAATTAATTCGATTATAGTAGTTAATTTTATGAGATCAAATCAAAATTAATTCGATTTAATTGTTTAATGAAAAAAGATTAATGATGATCAGCTCGATAGTGATTCGTTAGCTTGTTTATAAAATAACAGCTTAAAAGATAAATAAAATAATTTTAAGTAGAACTAATTCAATTTCCAACGAAGCTCGACAGCCAGCACTACCCGTGCGCCCGTATCGTGTGGTTTCATCTCGACATCAACCGTAAGTACAGCGTTGCGGCTGATTGCTTCAGAGCTGAGCTGAAGCAATGTCCCGTGATTTGTGTCAAAACAACAGCAATCGCCTCACCTTCCACCCATTCACGTTCCATCTCCTGTCGGCCAGCGCCTTTCCGATTGGTTTCTTCGAAGCTCATTCTTTTCTGGCAGTTATCATGTGGTTGACGAATTGAACAGCTTACCGCCGCTTCATGCACCATTTGACCATTCCGAGGCAAAATTGCAATGTCGCTCGTACATCATCTGGCGAACCAGCATTCGAGCATACATAATATGAAACTGCATGACAAAATCTATACCCCTGAGGGCAACATAGTTAAACCATTCGAATCAAAGCTCAAGTAAAATCAGCATGTCAGGGAATCATAGATTCCTAGGTCGACCATGTAAAACTTAAATATTCACAAGTTTTCATGCAGGCAATAAAAACCACTAGTTCCCGTAGTTCAAAATAAAGAACCAAACTCCACACAAACAATTTGCGAAGTGCACTTGGATAATATAATAGCTCTCAGATAATACAATAGATATACCTTGTGAATACTGGCTATTTACATGATTATGATATTCTTAGGGCTTATTTGGCTAGACCAAATTCCCGCCCATCCCTGTGGATGGGTGAGGATTTAGGCTTCCCAAACAAGGCCTAAAAGAGGGTAAAGGAGCACCACATCCCCATTTTCCCTAGTTCCAAAAACGGTAGGGGAAGTGTGGATTTCTAGTAGTGGAGTATGACATAGCCTCAGTGACATTCTGGTGTGGCCATGCAAAGGAATGTGGCAATTTCCCTTTGCTTCTAAGAGCAATGCAATGCTTAACAGACAAGGGGTTTGCTTTGCTTGAAATGCACTAAATGGTCCCTACAAAGCCAAATGTCATATACTCATACAACCATCATCAGTAGTTGTATTGTCAGGTTAAACATAAAATTGTACCACAGTTGAGAAAATAAACTATCAAGCTCTGTTTAACAGTGATCTACCACAAATCTTGGAGATTTTTAGGTTCTACAGCAATAAGAAGAAAAAAAACTCTTGAAAAAAAAAGGACTGCTGATTAAGAGTTTAGACTTAAGACTAATTTCACTAACAAAGCGGTTGCCTCCAAGCAAAACAACAAATTGAATTTCATAAGGCTATGTACTCCGGAAGAAACACCAACACAATTAAATAGAAAGCATTGTGAATAAATTCTGAGAAAGACACATCAAGCAGTGCGGCCGTCGTGATATATGAATCCAAAAACATAGGGGGTGGGGGAAATGGTGGACAAAGTTGCAGACAAATAAAAAAATATTTTCTAAAACTATACTATTTGCTAAATTTTATAAAAGTTAGAACATATTACAGATAATATCTCACAAGATTACATACATGGCATCATATTCATTGGCAGGAGTTATATTTACGCAGTGCCACCAGTACAGCTAAACTAAGACTAAGCAACGAAATGACAAAGACGTCGTTGGTATTGCAATAGCCTCTCTGTTAAAATCATAACAGAAATATTTCCTAGAACTGGCAAAGATTCTCTATAACCAACTTTATTGCACAATAATGAAAAACTGAGCAAAAGAAAACAAATGATTACTTTATAGACAAATGTAATATTCAACTTTTGTTTAGAAACAGATCTGCATGACAGGCAAATTAGGACAGTAACTAAGATGGCATTTGTGAAAGCAGAATACAAATTAGGTTTCAACAAATATGCCAAAAATAACCACAGAAAGATTCCCATACATAAAACATGCGAAAACAGTACCGTAGTAAAAACTACGTGGTGCTTTAAATCCACACAAAGTCTTTTACAATAGAATCACAAGCCACCAGATGGCCTTTAGAAAAACTAAATAGTTGTACAAAGCCGCTGCTTAATTTTGAAAAGATAGGATTGAGGAAATCAAAGTTCTTATGAAAACTTTGATCGCTTGAGTAATTGAGTTGACAGAAACAGCTTAAAACAGCAAGTTTATAAGTGCGAAGCAGGAACACGTAGAATCATCTGGCCACAGTAAAAATAGTTATAAGCACCCTGTCAAATAGCAAGATGAATAAAAAATAAGTGAAATGGTTCTCCAAAAAAATAGTATTTTAAAATGCTGCAAAAAAGACCTGTTGAAATAAAGGCATAATTTGTTGTTTGGGGTTTGTAGTAGTAATTAAAACAAGTAACATGAAAAAGGTTAGGGAAGCACTAGTATGTTACAACTTACAAGCTGCGTACAGGCAAACTGTATATGCATGTAAAACAATGTTGCGAGCAAAAGTAAGTAACATGATGAAAATGGTAAGGCCTGTCATGAACCAATTTTTTTTTTACTTGCAAACGATTACAACCGAATAAGGAAATCATGCGCCCATAGCTAGGAGTCTTGTGGCGAAATCCCGAGTAAGGTATAAATAAAATAAAACATACAAAAAAGAAATCAAGTGTCATGGAACTACAAAAGCCCGGACAATCAAGACCTTCTCTAGCTGCAATGATCTATTCATATTTCCTACCAAGATTTGTCTGCAGCTTTATTTCTTGGATCTCAACCTCCATCAATCTTAGCTCAGCTAGCCCTAATGCAGCACGTGTAATACAATTATAGAAAGGACCTTCCCTAACACTAATAATTTCTCTCACAATCGAAGAATTCATTCCTCTGACCTTAACATGCCTACAGTTTCAAACAGCTAAAAGAAGGCATTGACTTTCTGAATTTTTATGAGTTTAGATCGCCTTATATGGACCATAGTAACATACAAGAAATTTGATGAAATGCATTCAGGTATATCCTAAATTTCACTATGAACGCATAACATCTAAAACTTAAAACCATCATAACATAAAGAATATCTTAGCTTATGCAAATGCAAAATGAGTTTAAAGAAGCAAGTTTAAAGAAGCATAGCAAAAAAGGGAAGAACAATATTGCAAGACTAATATCTGTGTAAAAGCAAAGCTATTTTTTTAACGAATAAAGTAAAAACCGCAAGACTAATTTATCTACTTGAAACAGACATCAGAACTATTTGTAGCTTCCTACAGTTAGGGCACATCCACCTACCAAATCTTACCTAATGACCCATGTAATTTCTTCCCGGACCTCCTGGCGGTGCACCACCATACCCACCACCACCACCATAGCCACCCAAATAACCCCCTGGCATCCCAGGCACACCACTACCACCCAGTGCTCCAGAAGCGCCTTGGTTGGGCACCCCAGAACCATTGCCACCAACTCCCAGGATGCTGTTCATACCCAAGCCTGCCCCTTGAGTGGCAAGGAAAGCTGTCAATGCCTGCCCTAGTGCAGGATTCAGCCCTGGGCCACCAGCTACACCTCCAGGCAGTGAAGCCAAACTGGATGGCGGAGGTGTCATCACATGACCAACACCAAGACCAGCACTACCGGGCAGAGAATGGCTACTAGCTCCATAACCAGCAGCCCCTTTCCTCCCACTTGAAGCGCCAGCACCATAAAAGTCTCCAAGTCCTCCTCCTTTGTTGGGTTTCGGTCCATCAATCGCCTTCTGGCAGTGCAGCATAACTCCCTCAAATTGCTTGTGTGGCTCCTCGAGCGCCTTCTTTGCACTCTCGAGGGTCTTGTAGACAAATAGCGCAAAACCCTTGGGCTTCCCAGTGACCTTGTCTAGCCCAAGCGGGCCCTCCTCAATCTCACCATACTTTGAAAATAACTGAAGCAGTTTCTGCGGGTTGATATCCGCACCAACATTGCTGACAAAAATCTTCCGCTGCGTGTACTCCGACACTGGCGGCAGTATCAACGTCGCTGCAGCTGGAGCTGGAGCTGGCGCAGGGTTGTTTGCCGCACCGCCAGGTGGGACAGGGCCAACAGAGGCGAGCTGGCAGGCGGTGGTGCGGTTGCCGATCTTCTTCTGGGGCTCTTGGAGCGCGGCGCGGGCGCCGGAGCGGCGACGGAAGAGGATGAATCCGTAGCCCTTGCACTTGCCCGTCGCGCGGTCGGAGACGACCTTGAGGTCCTCGATCTCGCCGTAGGGACTGAACGCCTCGGTGAGGGTGTCCGCGGTGGCGTCCCAGCCGAGGCCGTGGACAAAGATCTTCCGCTGGGCCGGGTCCGCGTCGGCCGCGCGGTGGACGGCCTCCAGCACGTCGCCGTGGCCGACGGCGGCGTCACGGAGCAGCTCCACGAGCTGGTCCTTGGGGAACGACTCCAGCAGCGCCTGGATCAAGGCGGGTTCGCTCTCGCGCTCGTCCTCCTCCTCCGCGTACTCCTCCTCCCCGTACTCCTCCTCCCCCACCTCCTCCTCGCTCTCCTCCTGGAACCGCTGCTCCTCCGCGCCCTCGGCCGCGGCGGCGCTGTTCCGTGTTAGGGTTCGGGGGGAGGGGACGGGGACCTCGGCTACGGTTACAGGCTGAGAGGAAGGGGCCGCCGCAGCCTTAGCGGTGGCGGAGGACTTAACGGCCGCAGGGGCCCTGGAGCCGAGCTTCCGCTTCTTGCCCATGGCGACGGCGAGGCTGGGTGGGGCTTGGCGGCTAGGCTGGTCTAGGGTTTCGACGGCTCTCGCGTCTGGGAGGGATAGATGCGCGAGTCGCGACGCCTCGCTGTCGGGTGGCTACTTCAATCACGGCGCCGGGGGTCCGTGTTGCGGGCCTGATATTGGGGGGAAACGGGGCCAGATATTGGGAAACGGCCCAAGAGGCCAACGCCCGAGAGGAATGCCCAAATCAGGTTCTGAAATCAGAGGGGGAATGAAGCTAAAAGTTGTTGTTTTGTATAGTTCTCTAATGCTGGCGAGGCCTAATTCACAGTAATTTTCGGCCGAAATGGTAATTTTTTACTTCATATTTGCAGAAACAGCAGATTGTAATATATATTTTTGGTAAAAATAACCCTTTGACGCAGGTGGTCATGCGGCAAGGCCTTCCCAGCCGCCACGTCGCCCGCTGTCGCACAGTAAGTTTTTTTAAAACCATCGGTGAGTTTTGTTTAAAATAAAAAACCCTTTCAGTACATCATATTCCAAGTCACATGAAATCATGAAGTCTTAATTTTTGAAATCTAAAACCCTAATTTTTGAGATATTTTCAGAATATATGAAATTCTAAAAAAAAAAACATTACACAATCAAGTCCATTGTGTAAGGAGTTTTAAAAAAAATCATAATATTTGGATTTCATTTTTTATATTAAAAAAATTCCTACAAACAGTATACTTAAAGGAATTTTCAAGAAAAATTCAGAATGGATAAAAATTAAAAAAAAAATACACAAGCAATTACACTGTGTCAGGAGGTTCTACAAAAAAAATAATTTGGAACTCATTTACTATATTTAAAAATTCATATAAAAAGTATATTTAAATATATTTTTATTAAAAAAGATGTGCTACAATGTGCTACCGAACGACCGTCGTGCGGCAAGTTTTTTTAAAAAATTAAAATAACTCACCAATAGATTTTTAAAATAAAAAAAACTCACCGTGTGGTGGCCATAAGGCAACACCACCGTGCCGCAGCGGGCGACGTGGCGGCCGGAGAGGCCTTGCCGCACGATCACTGTGCGACAGTGGACTATTTTTGTAAAAAAAAATATATAATCTACTATTTTTGCAAATAAAGTGATCTTTTCGGCCAAAAATTCAACTCACGGTGGATAATTTTGAGGTGTCGCTGTTGAACTTAAAGCAATCAAGGAGATTACCAATCTGGGATTCAACCTGGCGATGCTGGAGATGGGTTCCTCGGTCCTAAAACAAGCGGTAACGGGTAACAGCGACCTAAATTGTACGATTTCTCAACATATGAAGCTATCTTCAGAGATAAAAGAGTAGGCTTATCATGATATTTGATGATTTATCATTCTATATTTCACTGACATGTTTATTCTAAAGTTATACGTCAATAAAACATAGAGTGATGAATTATCGAATACAATCTTTTACTCGGAACCCCTTTTGTCCTTGTACGATTTTCAGCGTTAGCTTTTGTCCTTGTCCATGTAATAACACAGCCCATGTTTTGGCTGCCTACGGTGCCAGTGGAATGTGTGACGCCAACTTGTGGCTGGATCGCTTCCCGGAATTTGTATTTTTGCGGTGGCTGGCGATTTAGCCAAAACACTCAGGGGCCCTTTGGATCGTGGGTTTATACGGATTCTTGGAATCTTGGTTTTCATTCATTCAATATTTTAATTAAATTTTAGATAAATATCAAAGGATCACTCATGTATGGTGCGAAGTTTAATACTATATTGCTAGTTTAAGTTGGAGAAGACCAATATAAAAAGTGTAGTTGGTCTTAACTAGTTGAAGCAAGAAAAAAAAAAGAACACACGCGCTCGCTCGCCTCGCCACGCCACGCCACACCATAGCCCGCCCGTGACGTGCGCGTGAATGGTCCAGCGATTTCGTGTCAGGTTGGTTGTGGAGCTGCAGCTTCTTTATCCATGTATACTGATTACACTGTTTCAATTGGCTTTCATGGAATGCATTAACCACGTTTTAAAAATAGTGTTATGAGGGCAGTTTCTAATGACATAATGGAGGTAGTTTCTAATGACATAATAGCGGTAGTTTTTTTTTTCTGAGGCGGACTCTGTATAAAGGAGATCTCTCTTTTCATAAATGGGTTTTTTATCTAAAAAGAAATTAGCTTCATCCAGAGAGAGAGAGCCATGTTCATCTGTATTGTGTAACCTCGGCTACTCCATCTCTTCGTCGGCTTGCACCGACGTGGGGACAACAGTGTCTCCGAAGCCGACGTCCCTCCTGTCTCTGCACGGGTTGGGGCCAATGAGGTTTTTGGGAAGCATTCGCGCGACTGCTCACGGCTTCCTCCTTCTACATCATCCTTTGCGTGTCGTCTTCTTTGTATCAGACTCTACCACGACCTTCGTCGAAGCGATTCTCTGTAAGTCGCGGTGATATCATTTGATATGGCTAGACCTTGTTTCCTAGATATATGTTATGTAATAATGTTGATGCCTACTTCTATTAGTAGCATTTTTGTTCTAAGTTTTGCCTTGTTAATGCATATATATGATATAGATATATTTGAGTTGATCATGTTATTGTTCGTAGCCCCAAATATGCATAGTATATATACTGTTGTTGATTCAATTATTGTTTTAGGAATTATAATAATCACAAAAGTGCTCATATATCTAACAATCCAAAAACATGATTGACATTTTGTGATGGCTGGTTTTGGCGAGCAAATAAAACCGGAGAAATTCACCGGTGTGAATTTCAACAGATGGCAGACAAGGGTCCAATAGTGGCTCTTGGCTATGAATGTATTTTTGGGTCGTGATACCAGATCCTGCAGGACCTCATAATGTTGCACAACAAACTGAGTACGACATGACTACGATAATATTTATTGGGTGTATTCTAAGCGTGTTGTCTGACCAGCTTTGTGATGTCTATATGCACATGAAGAAAGTTGTGGATCTGTCGCATGCATTCGAACACAAGTTCGCTGCCTCAAATGCTGGACATGCATTGTATGTCATGGAGCAATACCATGATTACAAAATGGTTGATAATCGTTCTGTGGTCGAGCAGGCTCATGAACTACAATTCGTTGTGAGGGAACTCACTCACCTTAGTTGCCAATTGCCTGACAAATTTGTGGCTGGGGGCATTATTGTTAAATTACCTCCAACCTGGAGGAATTCCGCCACATCCCTGAAACACAAGAGGCAAAACATTTCCGTAGATGATCTAGTTGCTAGTCTTGATATTGAAGAGAAGGCTCGGGCAAAAGATGTGACACCAATGGTGCAAGAAGGACAATCTAGAGCGAACATCATGCAGCACATTGACAAAGGGAAAGACAAAAGCATATTGACAAAGGGAAAGACAAAGTTGTTTTGACCACCAACTTCAAAAGGACCAACAACTGTACGAAGAAAGAGAACATGAAGGATATTACTTACTATGTTTGTGGCGAGGCTAGTCATTGGGCCAAGAAATGCCGCAAACGAATGGGCAAGAAAAATCATCCAGTGCAGAAAAATATGCTAATGTGATTATTGGCGAGGTCAAAGCATCTGGGTATGGTAATTTACATAGTGTCTTTACGGCATGTCAATTTATTGATTGGTGGATTGACACTAGGGCTAATATTCATGTATGCACTTATGCATCTATATTTTCATCTTATCGTGTTGCACGGGGTTCTGTTTTCCCCTTTCAGATTTTTGTAATAAAGTTGTGAACCATATTTATGACTCTACGAATGGTGGTGAGACCAATGTATGTCACTCACGTTTATATCATATAATTTTTGGTTGTATGTCTCGGCTTTCTAGATTAAATATAATTACAAACTTTTGCATAGTCAAAGGTTCCAAATGCTTAATTTGTGTGCGAGCAAAGCAACCTCAAAAGGCTCACAAGGCTGTGGAGGAAAAAAATCATCAAAATTGGAACTCATACATTCAGACTTGTGTGAGATTAATGGTATATTAACAAAAGGAGGGAAAATATATTTCATGACTTTAATTGTTGATGCCACTAGATACTGCTATGTGTATTTGTTGAAAACAAAAAATGAGGCATTAGACTACTTTAAAACTTATAAAGTTGAGGTTGAGAATCAATTAGACAGAAAGATTAAAAGAATTAGGTCTGGTCGTGGTGGATAGTGTTTATCTAATGAGTTCAATCAGTTTTCTATGGAACATGGTATTATCTATGAAAGGACATCTCCCTATTCGCCCCAGTCCAATGGGGTTGCCAAAAGAAAGAATCGCACCTTGACTGACTTGGTGAATGACATGTTAGATACTGCGGGTATGCCTAAGGAATGGTGGAGGGAAGCTATGTTGATTGTGTGTCATGTCCTAAATAGAGTCACCACTAAAAATAGTGAGGTAACTCCATACGAAGGTTGGAAAGGGAGAAAACCATCGCTCTCGTATTTGCGCACTTGGGGGTGTTTGGCGAAAGTCAATGTTTCAATAACTAAAAAACACAAAAGTGGACCTAAAACAGTGGATTATATTTGTCTAGGATATACTCGTCGTAGTATAGGCTATAGGTTTCTAGTGGTTCAATCTGGGATATCTGACATGCTAATCAATATGTTAATGAAATCCCGAGATGCTATTTTCTTTGAAAATATATTTCCTATAAAGAATTCACATAGCTCGTCTAGTCAAGCAAATGATTTAACTCCTAAACCTACCACTCCAATTGAGTATATTAAACACACACATGAACACGTTCATGACAAAGATGACAGTGGTGTAGCTCCTCAAATGAGCAAGTGACAAATGAATGCAAAATCTTTGGGTGGTGACTTCGTTGTGTACATTGTAGATGATGATCCCAAATCTGTTTCTGATGCATATACATCTCCTGATGCAGAGTACTGGATGGATGCGGTTCGTATTGGAATGGATTCCATTATCACTAACGGAACTTGGGAAGTCACTGATCGTCCATTTGGTTGTAAGCCAGTTAGATGCAAGTGTGTGTTCAAGAAGAAGTTTAGGACTGATGGTGCAATCGAAAAGTAAAGGCTCGGCTTGTGGCAAAAGGTTATACTCAAAAAGAAGGAGATGATTTCTTTGATACATACTCACCTCTTGCCAAATTAACAACTATTCAAGTACTATTATGTAACATCCCGATTTTCTGAGCTTCAAAAATATTTTGAGTAGTTTGGTCTCAAGAAAATTCACCCAAGAGATTTTATTTGAATTTTAAATAAAGTTTAATATGGACTTTCAGTATCAAAACAATTTAATGTGATTAATATCAACATCAACAATTGTCAAAACTATTTTATTTGGGTTCTATGTACTTGGACATATTTTCTAGATTTTTCTAAGTTCATTTGCTATTTTCTAATAGTCATTTGCATTTTCTGGTATTTCTAAAATACAAAAACTATTAATAATCTCATAAAAAGGTTTGGGCTGAAACCCAAACCCTATTCCCGCCAACCTACTACTATGTGGCTCAATTTCTCTCCGCGCCGGCCCGCCCGCTCTCGCCCGCTCCCTTCTCCCTCTGCCAGGCGTGCCCCACCCCGTCTTCGTCCTCACCTTTGTCTCCCCACATACGCTCGCTCGAAGATGACAGTGCTGTCGTGTGAGCTTCATCTGATAACGACTCAAACAACCCTGATTTTTCACGCCGACCTTGCCATTTTAAACCCCTTATCTCTCTGCATCCAAACCTACCTTTTATCTTCTCCAAATATCTCTCAAACTCGTTATCTTGTCTCGGATCCGAAAAGGACTCCACTACCAATACGCCACCCTAGCCCTACCCAAGCCATATAAATAGGACCTCGAGGATTGCCCTTGTCCCGCATCG